>CM060473.1:5574957-6324957 GCA_030544235.1 Lepturacanthus savala | reverse complement strand
CTACTAAGTGGATGTTTTTTTTTTATTTTCTGAAGAAAATGAATAGTTCAAGCCAGACAGGCATATTACTGACAATGCTCTTTGTGGTTAATCATCATGTAAGGCTCATATTTTAATGTTCATGGTGATGCAATTTTAATGTTCATACTTTATCTTTTGTAAGCTTGAAGAAAAGAAGATTCATAGTCATATGTATGATTGATGCTTTTTCACAGTATCTCAATATCTCACAAGAAACCATATTATTCTGAAAGATTCAACAGCAGTCAGCATTTAAATTCTAACATGCCATCAGGCGGTATCAATCTGCGTCTATAACAGTGTGATGCATGCATGCCACACATTATTGATGTCACAGTATGATACTATCTACATATCTAGGGAGTAAGAAGATCTCATTATATGATTTCACATCATAAACTCAGTAACTGTGGCCAGGGGTTGTATTTGAATTTTAATATTGAACTCCAGTGGATCCAAAGATCATCAATTGATAAAGTGTTCTGAAATAACTGGGTGCCATATCATGTTACATTTACTGAAAGGAAATGACTTTAGACAGTAATAGTTCTGCAGGAATACAACAAATCTGATTGTGCTGGGATAAAAACAAAAAAACACACACACACACTGCATCATTGCACTTCTTGTGATGCTTTACCAAAGACTAATACAATGAGAGAACAGAAAAAAATAGACTAAGCTCATAATCCAATCTGATTCAGAACTGCAATGAGATCTGCCCTTATTTCACTCAGCTTGTGAACAACAGAAGCCTCAAACCAGCCTGGATTTTAGTGATAAATCCTACATTTACTAATAATTCGATAGGCGGAATTGAGGGAATCGATGTGCTTTAACCATTTCTTTTACACCAGCTCTAGTATGTATAGTGTGTGACTTCCACATTTAAATGTAAACTAGCTACTTAAAATGACCATTCATTTGGACATCTTAAAACATCCCAAACACATTTCCAGGCTCTAGGATCAATAATAAAGGGAAAGTCAAGTGAAGGTGCAGCCGGAGTGATGTTGGCAGTGGAAATTACACTGAATGAAATGAGGCAAATTACCTCATTCCATTCAGAGATGGAGTATAATCTCCTTTATCTGCTTCAGTGATGGTATTAGAGCCCTAAATAATCCGGAATGAGAAGGATTTAAGAAACAGGAAACTGAGCGAGTATAGTGCCTCAGATGGTGCTTGTCAGCTCACCTTGTTTAATCTGACCTGCATCGACCTGGAGTCCTAGGGTGTGCAATATGGCTTCTTTATGTAAGACCCCATTGTTCTTAAATGTTTCTTTTGTTCAGGGAAAGTCGGGACAGATCGTTCCGCTGCATCGCTGTTAATAACGGTAACGCAAAGCAGACTACTTAATGGAAAATGGAAAAAAAGAAAAGTGTTTGATCTTAACAGGGGTTTTGCCTGCTTTTAAAAATGCAATGACCACATATTGCTAGAACCAATAAATCCTTGTTCCTCATGAATAAATAACGTTCAATTTAAGAAAGACTTTCAAGAGACAAAGTCTTCAAATAATATTCAGCGATATCTGTAAAATATCATTTTTAATAGCTGTGGGTAGGATCCTCATAAAATGTTTAATTATTGCTTCATGCCTGTGGTTCAACCTTCTGTTTTTTGGTCCAGGCTGAAACATCCCTACGGGATCGATTGCTGTGAAACTGTGTACAGATGTCTGTGGTTCCCAGGAGATAAATCCTACTGACTTTGGCGATCAACTGATTTTGTATCTGGAACTACCAGCAGGAGCAGGTTTTCCAATATCTAGTGAATTATCTCCACATCTAATGTACTGATTGACACCAGGTTTTCTCAGACTAGACATCTTAATACCTTTGGTGATCCCTTGGACCCTTTTTTTGTCTCATGCCATCATGAGGTTGATGTGGCTTGTGGCTTTTAGTGTAATGTTTTAACTAGAGCTGTCATTTTAACGCGACAATTCGATTAATTAATTACACTGCAATTTAACGCATTAAAAAATGTAATGCAATTAATTATGAACATCAACGGTGGCAAGCTTAGGGGTAAAAGTGAGACGGAACTGTCCGGAACTACATTCCGTTAAAAGATTCCTGTCAAAATCCCATGTTAAATAAAGAAAACGATGTACTAAAGTCACATTAGTTACATTATCCGAGTGCTGGAACAATTCCAGTGTGCTTGTTTCAGTGTAATCTACGTTGTTTCGGTGTCTGTCTGTGCCGTTTGGCACGCGCCTCTGGTTGCTATGCAACGCGAGGCGAGCCGAGCTGAACAAATGCGATTCTGGTTGGCCGATGGACAAGTGGTCACGTTATCAACATCGCTAATTCTGATTGGTTCAAACCACACGTGTTTGTTCTCACCGAGCAAAATTATGCTGGCACAATGCAGCACAAAATATACGACTTCTATTATTCATTTTTGAATTGCTATATTGAGCTTAAGTGCCTATTTGAGACAGCCTTATTTTATTTGAGAATTTTATTTATTTAACTCAATCGCTGTATTTGTTTTACGTTTTTGAATAATGCACCTGGCCTAACTGGTTTAATATGCTTGATCTTTACTTTTGGATTTAATTTATGAAGCATAGTTCACCAGTAAAAAATTGGATTTCAGATCTTCTCTTCTTACTGTATTCAATTGATTAGTCATGCACTACAATTTTTTAATATCCTAGAATTCAAATTCTTTATCAGGAGACCTTTAACAGATATGACAATAAAATGTGATTAATTCAATTAGTTAATTACAAAATCCTGTAATTAATTCGATTAATTTTTTTTAATCGACTGACAGCATTAGTTTTGACAAATACTGAATGGATTGCCAGGAAACTGGGTTAATTCATTCATGTCCTCTTCAGGATTAACTGTAATAATCTTGATGATCTCTTCAATACTTTCTAGTAGGTCTAAATTTAAACCCATACGTTGGTGTGTGATCTACACAATGAACATTGCGGCTGCTACACATCAGCATTTTAACTTTGTCATTGTGAGCTTGTTCCCATGCTGACGTTAGCATTTAGCTCAAAGCACCGCTGTGCCAGGGTTCAGCCTGTCAGAGGCACTAGACTCTTAGTCTTGGTCAATTACACATATCTTGTAAACCAATACTATGCAATTTCCTGAGCACATTCATGCTCATAAGGGAATCCATTCTGGTGTATTTAATGGCCTTTCATCCCCTGGAACCCTCGAGATAAATCTGACTTTTTTTTCTTTTTTTTTTGTAGCCCTAAGCCACCGTAAACTATCAAAATCATCAGTAGTAGTTGTTCCAACTTTTCAACACTTTTGCATCACGAGGTGTAAAGAATATTGTAGCCTCTGGGAGCTGCTAGAGCCGTTTCTATCTAATAACAACGTGTGTAATAAAAGTGTGTACTTGCCGTTAGGTTTCCTCAGGTTCCAAACACCTCTGTGAACTTGTTAAAAATTTATTTGAGAGGCACCTAATGTTCCTCGTTATGTAGCGACATGCCATCTAAAAGACACTTAAAGACAGCAAAACATCTGCCAGCAGTGAGCTAATCTCTAACATGATACTTGACACAACAAACGTGATTTTCTTTTGTTTCCAATTTGAGAGTTTGGAATCAGGGGTGTTTTTTACTTGGAGCTGTGTTACAGATATATTTAATTTACTCCTGTGAGTAAAGCCTTAATTTGTACACCAATGTTCATATGTTTTTAAGATTTATTGCCAAGGTAATCAGTTGTCATTAAATACAAACCCATATTTTTCTAAAATCACGTTCGCATATGAGTTAATTCTAAAGTAAATTGTTAATGATGGTTTATGTAATTAACCCTCCTGTGGGTCAAATGGACCCTTTTTAAAGTTTGAGAATCCACAGGAAAAAGTCGTATTTAAGTAGTATTAGTATTTTATCTCATTTATTTTAATTCATTTAAGTCTTTTTCACCTTTGAAACAACGGATTCAATTTGATCTTGATGCTTTTAATGTTTTATATAAAGCACTTTGAATTACCTTGTTGTTGAAATGTTCTATACAAATACACTTGCTATGCCTTAATCAACACATAATATTAAAATGGTTCATTGCACATATATGTTCATTTCTGCTTTACAAACAGTGCATTTATGTAAAACAAAATGTAAATGTTAAGTTTCAATTTTATGTAAAACTATTGTGTTTTATATGTTGGTATTACACAGGTAGTCAAGTGATGAAACATTAAGAAAAAAATGTTTTTTGAAGGAAAAACAAGTGAATTATCCTAATTAGACCATTACCTTTTAGAGGTAAGGAACAACATTGCTTTAAATAAAATGCAAAAGAAATATTAGCAATGATTGTTAGGATTTTTGTGGTTTTGGACATTTTTTGGATAATTAAACATGCAGCGGGTCAAATTGATTCAGGATGGCTGTTTGTGAGAAATTAACATAACGGGAGAGTTAAAATATATATTTCCTTTATTTCAAAGACTGTGTGTGTGTGTGTACTGCTGTGAACTAAAATGGACAGCTGGAAGGTTGACATCTGCTATCTGTGCCCCTATCACCCGGTAGACAAGACCAAATCAAATCCACGAGACAGATGCGCACAGCCTGTGTTCATCCAAGCATCACTCTCCCTCACTGTCTCTCTATCTTTCTTTCCCTTTTGTTCTCCCCGGCTCTGACTTGAAAAAGAACGGGAGGAAATCAAGGTCAGGCCACCGAACACGTGAAGTTGCAGGAGAATAAATTTCCACAAACTTGTCCTTTCCGACCCGCTGACAGCCTCAATGAATGTAGCCTTGTCAAGTCAGGTAATATATGACTAGTGAAGACGTATGGCATGTTTGTACCATCTCCCTTACATTCCCTCACCTTTCTCTCCTCGCTCACAAGACACTCGCATCCTTATGAGAAATGATGAGTGGGTAGGTGCTTAATACATGAGTCAAAAGCAAGTCCACATCGTGAGTGTTTGAGTAGAGGAGAATCTAATTAAAGTGCCAAATGGAAAAAGAAGAGAGAGGGAGAGTTAGGACCTGAGTGAATCAGCATAATTACAGCTTAATGCAAACAACTCCACATTGTCTTTATTCCAATGAGTTAATGAGGTTACAGGCTGGGAAAAAAAACAATTCCATCACTGCTATTGTCTTCTGCAGGCCACCAAGGAAAATGAGCTGTCACCCGATCTTAATGGCGACAGCGTTTTCACCCCGGCCAGAATTAATATCTGACTCACAGGCCTAATGAGCAAGAGCCGGGAGAAGCAGAATGAACTCTTTGGGCTGGCAATTTTTGGAGAAGAAAGCAGCGGAAAAAGGGAAAAAATAGTAAAATAAAAAATAAGAAATGGATGGCACTGAAAGTAATGGCATTTGTGAAGGAATACATTGCTGTGATTGGATTCCGCTCCCCGGGGGCAATTAGAATTCAAAGATGCCTTATCAGCGTGACGGTCTGAAAATGAACAACTTCCTCAAAGTGTTTCACTTTACACCGCAAAACGATATACAAGGACCTAATTAGGTAGTTGAAAAGTTCACTGTTACATAAACAGCACCTGCTAGCTGACAATTAACTAAACTACTGACAATACTGACACAAACGATTTGAATTTGGGGATTTTTGCATTTTCGTGCTATTTTGTATTTCAATATACAACAAAAAAAAAAAAACATCCACATTGTAGACATTTCCCTGCTGATTCCGATATTTTTAGACTAATTATATTCCGGTCCGACTACTTTTAAGCCAAATAAAATAAGTTAAACTATACAATTTTTCTTATTCTAGCAGGACTTGAAACGAGTCCTAGACTTTCGTGTTATGGAAAGCATAATTGGACAGTTGTACTGAAAAAAACAATATGCTTCTGACCTCTAGTTTTCCTAAAATCCTGCCTGTGGCTGCAGCACAACACTAGCTCAAGTTCAAACATTGTTTATTTGCATGAATGGGCAGCCATTGTTGCAAAAAACAGTATATAGACACGTACGCTGTGAAGTGGGTTTACAGAGTAGACCGACGTTTTCGCTCCGATGGCAGCTGAAGCCTGCAGATAATGTATTTGTGTTCTTTTCCTGTACGCTCACTCACTCAGGACACAGACCTTACCTTTCAAGGCTAATTCCTACAACTGTGGTATTTTTGAGACACTTTTGGGATATATATTTATTTTTAGAGTGGGAGGAAGAGCTTCTACCCTCAGGCCACTAGTATGCTGAATTAGGTCACTGTCTAAATGGGAACGGGAACACATTTCACTAGGAATAAACTGGGATCACATGTGACGAAGATGATTGATGGATAATACTTTAATACTTATGTACTTGTGTGTGTTTCTATTTCTCGTTCATTCATTTATTCATTTTCCATACTCGCTTATTCCACACTAGAGTCACGGGTGTCTGCTGGAGCCAATCCCAGTGTACTTCAGCCGAGAGGCAGGGATACAGGTCAGATCACCAGTGGTGCACACACACCATTCACTTACACATTAATTCCTATGGGCAATTCAGAGTCTCCAATTGACCTCAGCATGTTTTTTAATTGTGGGAGGAAGCCTGAGAACCTGGAGAAAACACAGACACTGGGAGAACATCCAAACTCCACACAGAAAGGTCCCAGGTCAAGGCCTTGAACCTACGACCTTCTTGCTGTGAGGGAACAGCGTTACCAGCTTTCAGTTAAATATTAATACGTGCAAAAGGATACTATAGCATACTATAATGTTTTTTTCTGATATGTTGTATGTACAGTGTTGGGTAAGTTACTTGAAAACTGTAATGTGTTATTTATTACTTGTTACTGTCATTTTAAAATAATTTGTTACATTACATTATTACTGTCTTTATAATATAAGGCATTACACTACTATTGCATTACTTTTAAGTTACTCTCAGCAAAATAACTTGAAAAATGGATTCATCCATCTACATATAATTCAATATAATTTGTCATTATTGCTGTGAGTCGCAGTTATCTTGCTGACAAGTTTTCTAAAAAGCTGGTGATTCCACTGTTAAAAGTGATTCTGATGTCTTCAGCAACACACTCTGACACAAGTCTCCTAACCTCATGATGCTGAAGAATCTCAGAGCAGGAGAACGTTATTTTTTTTTTCTTTTTGGTTTTATTGCTACTCTTCCATTTGCTTCCTTGCTAACTTCATGTTACTATGGAACCTCTGTAAATGTTAAATTATTGGTGCTATTTCAAGAAGTGGACAGTTCTTTAGCTGTAGCACACAAAGTGCATTCGACTATGATGTTCTTTGAATCCTTATGTATCACAAACGTAACATAATGAGAATGTGTCTATCTGTAGAATGTGCTATCCAACATTTTCTGCAGGTTTCTCATCTCCATTGTCTGACAATCCAAAAAGGAAAGTGAAACAACTTCAGTCCAGAATAAAAGTGCATTGTAATGTGCATTACTGACACTGATACTTAGCTGTAATGCCTTACACTACTGCATTACAGCAAAAATCAATATATTACAGTAATTTATTACTTTTATAACACAATACATTCAACACTGTGTATGTATACAGCTCATAATTGATTGTGTGTGTGTGTTTGCTTAATATGACCCACAGGAAGTTGTTCTTTGGAGCGCTCCTGTCGCCACAGTGGCTTCATGCTTTCCATGTTTCCCTCTGTCCTCCCTTCCTCTTTTCCTGACGGCTGCCAGCTCCAGTCTTCAGTGTCCTCGTCCCAGTGGAACCTCAGACCGTCTCAATCTCGCCTCTCTCGCCTTGTCTCCGAAACCGCCCGACCTAAGCCGTCCCTCTAACATTCTCATTCCTAATCCTGTCTGTCCTCATCACTCCCAACGGAGCATCTTAGCGTCTTTAACTCTGCCGCCTCCAGCTCCGCCTCCTGTCTTTTTTTTATGGAGTGCCATGCGACGCCGCCGGCATCACTACCCCTCTCCTAAACTGTCCCTTTCACTCCCGCCGGTACCCGTCTGCCGCAAATCACTCCCGACACTTTTCTCTCCTCCCACCCCGGCCCTGCCTGCATTCCCTTCCTCACCTCTACCCGTGCTCCCTGTCGATATCAACGGTTGACCCTGAGGTCTCCCTTCTCCCACCTTCACCACCTTCTCCCCCCTTCGCACCCTCCCAGTTCATGCATATGTGTTCCGCCTTTCATTCCTCTTTTCTCCAGTGGTCTCTCCTCAACACGCCTCCACTCTCACCACAGATCACAGTGGCAGCTGCAAACATCAGCGTCCACGGAGGCTCCTGCCTGATCTCGTCTGTCAAGCTGTCCGTCACCATTGCAAACAAGAATGGGCTCAGAGCTGATCCTTGATGTAATGCACCTCCTCCTTGAACCCATCCGTCACACCTCCTCGCTGTCAGCCGGCCCTCTTACATATCCTGCACCACTCTTACTTCTCCGCCACACCTGACTCCTTTATATAGCACCACACCTCCTCTCGGTATATAGCAAATTCTTACCGTGAATCCACAACGACACCTTGCAACTCCTGACACTTTTGTCAACATTCTCAAAGCAAAACTTTGGATCTGCGGTGCTTTTTTTCTTAAGAGCAAACCATGCTGCTGTTCACTAATCATCACCTCTCCTCTTAACCCTTTATTGCATGACATATTACTTAGACATGGTAAAAAATGTTTTTATGTTCATGTTTTTATTACTTAAAATGAAAAAAATAATAATATAAATTATAATAATCTAAAAAATAAATATAAGAAAAAGATTTCTTTGGAAGGTTTCATGCTATGTAAATCAATGGGACTCCATTAGTGTATGCACTAGGAATTTCCCATATTTGCATATTGTTGCCATATGGCAACAAATCTATTTTAGCATATTAGAAAAAAACGTACACTACCGTTCAAAAGTTTGGGGTCACTTAGAGATTTTCTTATTTTTTTTAAAAAGAAAAACATTTTTTTTCAATGACGATAACTTTAAACTAATCAGAAATACATTATATACATTTTTAATGTGGTAAATGACTATTCTAGCTGCAAATGTCTGGTTTTTTGTGTAATATCTACATAGGTGTATAGAGGCCCATTTCCAGCAACTATCACTCCAGTGTTCTAATGGTACAATGTGTTTGCTCATTGCATCAGAAGGTTAATGGATGATTAGAAAACCCTTGTACAATGTTAGCACAGCTGAAAACAGTTTAGCCGCTTAGAGAAGCTAGAAAACTGACCTTCCTTTCTGTCTGGGTGACCCCAAACCTTTGAACAGTAGTGTATAACAACATAATTGAATTACATGTAAAAAAATAAATAAATAAATAAATAAATAAAATAAATTGTTTGAGTTTAATTGAATGCATGTATAATTGAGACATCATACTGTTAAAATTTTACTTTTTTCTCATGTCATCTCTCTTGTTTTGTATTTATTTGTAATTAAACATTAAATATAATGTATTTCTTTACCTAATTATAGATGTTGCTATTTACTGGTCTGACCCACTTGATATCAAATTGCTCTATATGTGTCCAATGAACTAAATTGAGGATGACTCCCCTGTGTTAACCAATCCAGTTACATCTCCTAAAACATCTTCATGTCTCCAGGTTCATCATCTGGACCACCCACCTCCGCTCTTCATCATTTATTTTCTCCTTCCATATTACCTCTCATACAGCTCACCTTAGACCTTTTCCTTAGCCTTCACTGCCTCTCTCTCCGCCTCATATCTCATCTAACTCCTCTATTTTCTTCATCGCTCCGGCCATCCACCTTCTTCGCCATCTCTTCCTCCGTGTAATGTGACCTACAGGAACAATCCACAAATGTCTTTATTATGTGCAGCTTTATGGAACCAAAAAAAAAACTGAGAGAAAAAAAACAAACTCTCATTCCGATGATAAATAATAACACTTGTGAACACTGTGAACTCAGCAGATAAAGTGAGCAGCTGTCTCCTGACTTCTCTTCTGTTTGTTGTGTTACAGCTGCAGCCAAGGCTGTCTGCTAAACAAGTCTCCACTAGACTTTAAGACCTATTTCTACCTTCAGACTGCAGGCATCCCAGGGTTCTCCTTAATTGATTAAGTATCAGTAACTGATTTTGCTTATGACCTCCTGCTGCTGGTATTTCTGAATTAACAAGCCCACGATTTCCATAACAACACTGAACCTTTAAACTAGTTTTACTTCATCATATTAAAAAAAAAAATTACATACTGAGCGACTCAGCAGGGATTCTCTCCTCAAGGAGGGTTTGTATATTCTCTAGTTTCCTATTACACAGTTTTTAATTATTTGGAAATCCTTTTATTGAATCGAAGCTTTTTTTTTTTCATTTTTATTCATTTATTTATTTATTTTGATTGTAGTTACCCCACGCATAGTATTGCCTAAAGTGACAAATGTACTATTTCATCTCAGTTATGGACTAACATCAGCCAAATGTAGCAGAGAATATGTTATGAAGGCAAAAGTCTGCATCTCTTATACCATTCTCCAATATCTGCACATGTTGGAAATATACTTTGCAGAAATGAGGAATGGTTACTCAAGAGGAAAAACAAATCTGGCATCGTAATGCTTCGTTTGACTGTGTGATGGATTCAGGATTCCAAACCTATATACGCCACTAAGGAAACACTTTGACAGCAGTGCTACACTACAAATTACACATACATGGTCTACTGAACACATACGTATGTTTTACCTTTAGGTTAATCTGGAAAGTAAGTCAAAAAAGCAGCTTCCATTTATAAAAAAATGAACACTGTATTGTAGGTCCTCTGGCAGACACAACTACCTTTCCCATCAACAAAGGAAACCATTCATGCCCCTGTTCTCCTTTTGATCCCTCATACTCGTGATGAAAAGAATAGTAGAGCCTCAGCCCAGGGATCCACGGCCTTTGGGACTCAACAGCTTGACTCATTTCATTACTGTCATGAATTAAAGATCCCCAATCGCCTCTTTTCCCCCCATTCGCATGGCAATGATCCACCCTTAGTTAATTTACAGTTGCTTGCTGTGCAAAGGCCTCTAGCCTGGAAAGGTCCCGTGACAATTTACCTGTGTCCTTTCCACTTGCTGGCACATATGATTGTTATATAATATAATGGGATGAGCTGAGGGCTCGGGAGTGAGTGGGCATGTTGTATAATGCGCTGGAGGAGGTATACTAATCAGTTACAGTACACCCTTAATTTCCTGGCACAAGGAGACATCTCAGCCATGTTAGCGGAGTGTTTTTTTTTCTAGCTGGGGATATATTTAGGAAGGGCTATACTCCGGGAATGTCTTGTTGTGTCCAATCTTTGTGATCGTGTCAACACTGCACTGTGACATAATTAAAATCCTGCTTTATATGCAACTTGCGTTCTTGTCTGCTTAATGATGTTTCTGTTTTAGGCTTAAGAGTTACTTACCACATGCAAAAAAGAAAAGAAAGAAAAGTTATTTCCCAAACAAATAAACATGTCTCCAGAACTGGGTTACTCCAGAAATAATTTCCAAAAGGGTTACAGTCCAGATGATTCAAATGGACAGGGTGCTGTCTATTTAATATCTTAATGTGTAGCTTATAGTTATTATACATGTATGATACACTTCATATATTTATATTTACACATTTATACATATATAATTCATAATAATGTATATAATGTGTATAATACTCTACCCTGCTCACTGTAGCATATCTATCTTGTATCTATCATGTATATGTGCTGCATCTATCTTACATTATATTGTATTATATTGATTTTTTTATATATATAGCCTGTGCATTTTTTTTTATTTTTCTTGCATGTCACTGCCTCTACTGCTGTTGCCATTGTGATTTCCCACTGTGGGACAAATAAAACATTCTTATCTCATCTTATCTAAATAATGTATACAGAATAGGTAACTGTGTATAATTTATTTATTACTATTTTTCCAATAATTCCATGTGCAATAATCTACTCACCTCCCTCATACCATGTGCACTTTACAAGAACTATGTAGCAATACCAAGGTGTGTATATGCATTTACTTTATTTTTATTATTATTTATGTATATTCTCTATGCTGGTGTTGATATTTAGGGTGTTTTTTACATGTTGCTTTTGTGATTTTGTGTCTTAAGTTTATAACAGTGCTGTATGTGACATGTTGCAGCTTCAATTTCCATGCGGGAACCTCCCAAAGGGATCAATAAAGTCCTATCCAATCTGATCTAATCTTCTTATCCCTATACAGTGGTCATAATTCTCATCATCATTATTTTTTCTTCTCTCTTTCTCCCTCTCTTGTGAAAAGCCTAATAAAATGCAGCTCAGGGAACAGTTGCAGCTCCTCGGGTCATGCAGATGCACGGGCTCACAAGTGCGTGACGGGATTCATGCACGCGGTGATTGTTCGCCCCGCACGGACGCGTTCGGACCAAGAGAGAAAGGCAGATAAGTGTGGAAGGTGACAGCATTTCCTGTTCTCGCAGGGTGACCTCGCTCGCAGCAGGTCACCGCTGTGGCTTTGGACGGTGTCTCTACTGGCCATCTGGCCGCGCCGGTGTCCGCTGTGAGCAAATACCAGGCGAGTGCCTCACTGACATATTTCTGATGGAGTGATTCAATATTGGTGGTAGTTGTAAGCCTGGGATTAGCCCACTGCACGTACCTCCCCTTTCACTTGACTACACCATCCCCACCTGCGTGTGGTTTCCATTCACCTGCTCCCTATGGTAATCTCTTGGTGTTTTTTTTCTGTCTGTTTGTCTCAGTTTGCTCACTGTACTGTAATTAATACACACATTTGATCCCGGGCCACTGTGCCTACCTAATACAGCTTTGGAAAAAAATAAGAGACCACTGCAAAATTATCCATTTTTTTTCAGATTTTACTACTTATAGGCAAGTGTTTGGGCAAAATGAATATTTTTTTGAGTCTTATACACTACTGACAACATTTCCTCCAAATTCCAAATAAAAATATTACTGTTTAGAGCATGTGGCCTGAGGGCCAGAAGCAGCCCAGCAATGGGTCTAATCCTTCACCAGTGTGAAAAAGGTGGACACAAAGTTTTAGGTTTTCTAAGAAAAAATGGACCAGAAATGTTAAACCTTAGTGCTTGTTGTATTCATAGCAGCTTTCAGTGCTCTAGGAATATAATATATAAAATAAGTGTAATTTAAAATCCTTATTTTATGAAGGATCATGGATCATGTGTAGGTTTTCGTTTTACTTCTGTACATGAAATGAAAAGGAGATATTTATAGGTGTAGTTATTTATACAGGAGGTTATTATGGATCAGTTTTACTGGTCAAATCTAGATTTAAATTTAGATCACTTATTTGCAGAAAATGACAAATGGTTAAAATAACAAAGAGGTACAATGTTTTCAGGCCTTAAACAATGCAAAGAGGCAAGATCAAATTCATTAAAATATAATCCTTATGTCACACTTAAGAAGAGTTCAGAAATCAATATTTGATGCAATAACCCTTATTTTTAATCATACATCTTGCCATGCTCTCCACAGTCTTTACCATTGTTCTCAGGTGACTTTATCCCATTCCTGGTGTCTCTTTAAGCAGAATGAGGTGTTGGAATTCAACAGATGCTGGAATGGAATGGCAGGAATACATGTAGAGATGCTGATTTCAGAAAAGAAATGCAGTGGTCTCTTATTTTTTTTCCAGAGCTGTATCTATTTAATCAGTCAAGTCTCTAGAATAAAGAATGTTTGCATATGGGATAAATATATTTTTGTTTATGGGCATATTTGTGCAAATGGAACCTTAATATCCATTCATTGTTATATTCTGCAAAGAAAAGAGTACAAAATTGAAAAAAATACATACATGATTGTTAGTGTTATACATGCAAGACCCGTGTTGTGTATATGTGTGTGGTGTGTGTGTGTGTGTGTGTGTGTGTGTGTGTATGTGTGTGTGTGCCTCAACATTTGACATAGAGCTGTAATTCCAAATGAAAGATGCAGCATCAAGTCTGCATTTTGGAACCGTCCCTTTTACTTCACTTTGCATGCACATGTCAGCAGGTGGAAAAAAAGAAACCCAGGGCTGCCTTATAGCGAACCTATGAAATGTATAAATCATAGTCCCTGCAGTGGATTCAATAATTGATTTGCTCCATCTTAGTACATGAATCCTTGCTGTCTCACAGTGGGAGCTGGATATCATCTTCCACGGATGAGGCGTTTGTTTCTATGTGCTGGGGGAAAAAAAGGGAAAAAAAAGAATCTATGTGTATATTCGCCGGTAGGGGGCGCGTGGTACCTAAAGATCTACCCTGATGCTGCGAGTCCAGTCCTCCAGGGTCTCAGTAAACCCGCAGAATGGAGCCACAGCATATTGCTCTGCGGTCCAATCAGAAAGCCAAATAAACAACAACAAAAAAACAAAGAATCTGACAAACAATCGAATCACTTTTTGTAAAAGCAGCAGTTATCACATCAAATGACTGTGTAATGTCAGGGTCTGTGCACAGACTTGCTGTGCTTGCAGGCGTTTGATTAGTGAGAAATAAAACGTCTGTTTTAATATGATCAGAATATTAACAATAGTAATATAATAAACTATAAGGAGGAAATGTATGTGTTTTATAATTGTATTTATTTCTTTGTTTAATATTATTACCAGTTGGTGTAAAGCTATTAAAATAAAATTAAATAAAATAATACATCCCCCCCCCACGTGAGATCTGAAGTGTTATCCTGTCTGTCCAGCAAACCAAGCAGAACTGATTTTTTTTTAACAACTCCGCCTACGACGCGAGATGAGCCAAACTGTTCATTCAGTCTCCGGGAGGAAGCTCGGGTCCCAGCAGCAGGCCTCGCTGGCTCTTCGCCGGTCCTTTAGGGGTTGAGGGGGTGGGGGGGGGGGTGTTTTCGTATGCAAGTGCGTGCCTGGTCGTGTCCGATCCAAATAGATTCGTCTCACGTCACCCCCCCCTCCCCATCCACCCCCCCACCCCACGCACATAAAACATTCATTAAGAGCGCAGCCCTGCGCTGCGAGAAATGTCTGAATAAGTCATTAAGTCTCTGATTCGCTCTTAAAATCTTAAAAGTCCATCAGTGAGCCTGATGTAAATAACTTGCTCTCTCTCTCTCTGTCTCTCTCTCCAGTATTGTTTGAGCGTATGGAATTTTCTATAAATAACTTGAGGTGTCATGAAACCAGGCAGAAAACGCAGTGGGGAAGACTGGATTCATAAATAAAATCGATTTGCCTTGATATGCAAATTACACTTTTTAGATTTAAGCCTTATTTTTTTTTCTTTATTTTGCATGTGTGTGTGTGTGTGTGTCTTCTTCTTTTTTTCCCTCCCCCAGCGCGTGATACAAACCCATAAATCATTCACCTTTGAATTCTCACCGCTTTCTTTCTTTCTCTCTTTCGGCCGAACGCACCTCTCCGCCCCGCCCTCCCCTTCCCCACCATCCCCGCAGTTTAACGCACACCGACGCTCCACCAGTGCGACCCGACATCCGCGCGCATCCTCTCACTTTTTTTTTTCTCCTCCGCGTACTTGGGAAATAAAAGTGATCGAACTGGATATGTGCGGCGAGCTCAAAAACATGGATCCGATACTCATTTTTCTCCCGTGTCGCTGATTCTCAAACACTTTTTTTCCTCTCCCCCCCCCCACCACCTTCTCTCCAGCTCTTCTCCGGAGCTCTTTTTGCGCGCCCTATATATTTATATATTTTTGGGGCAGGTGTCGACTGGTGTGTGTCTCGTTTTTTCCTCCCCCGATTTGGATGTTTATCGCTGACTAATTTTTCGAACCCTCCGATCGTCCAAATGACTGAGGTCGGGTGCAGCCGGAGACGTGGCTCCCCACTCGGGAAGACCTACGGCTAAAGTTTGAAGGGCTGACCGTCTCCCACCGTGCACTGGATTTGCGATCGTGAAAATTGCAATAAACAGCGGATATCCTATCTGTCTCCGCGACGCGCTGGGATTCATTCGACTTTGGATTTATACAGCTTCTGTTTTCACCCCCTCCCTCCCCTCCCAAATCATGAAGACCGCTATTATCGATGGTGAGTATAGGCTGCACATTAGAAATATATATATATAGGGCGTCTTTGTAAAGTTTTCGCACGAGGCAGACAGACGGGGAGACGCGTTACTGCGCACTGATAAAAATCCACAAATCCACATCGGGCAGCGTCGCTGATCAGAAGAAAAAAACTGGCACGAGCGCTGATAATCACTCAGATGTCCTAAGTGGAGTTTGGTTTTAAAGACTAAAATGCTACATGACTGATAATATGTGTATAAAACGCCACGGATGTGTGGATGATTCCTTAATTCTAAGCGTTCCTCTTTTTTTTTTTTTTTTTTTGGCGCAGACTAACAAGCAGCGTCAGTTGTGGAATAGTGCGGCTGTAAACGACCTTGACTCAGTGGCTCTTAATTGAGCCATAATTCAGGGCAGATTTTGCGGGTGCCGCTCTCTCTTTGTCTCCGTGCGTGCGTGTTTTTTTTTTTTGGATGCGTGCGTGAGAGAGGCGCACGCGAGAGAGAAGGGGAGAGAGAGAGATAGAGAGAGGGAGAGAGGGAGGGAGGGGGGAGAGGGGGGGTGGAGTGTTTGTGGCGCGTCAATATGCTCTGCGTGATATCGCAACTTAACCCGTGCGTCCGCTCCGGTCCGTCTGGACGCGGCGAGATCAGCTTTTGATGAAGTCTGCAGATGGCCCGGGGTCCGCCTGGCGGCCCAATAATCTCGCTTTACTCTCCAGCTCCTTGGTTTATAATTGGTGTTTTTTTTCCCCTTTTTTTTCTAACATAGTCCCACTCGCCAAAAGTGACAGGGAATAGGAAATCGGGGCCTTCACGAGTAGCTTCCACCGACTGGACTTGGAGCTATTCTAATGAGGACAGGGATGCTCTTTCAGTCCCGCAGGGAAAAGGCTTAGAATATCATTTCTTGGCAGTAGCATAGCGTGCTGCAGGCTTGGAGTGTGTCTGTGTGTGTGCGCGTGCGTGAGCGTGCGTGTGTGATACATAGGTGGAAAGGGCGTGTCAGTGTGTCCCAGGGTGCTCCCCCTCCCTTTTTTATTATAAATATGTGTAATGCAGTGCAGGAAAGATTCACACACTGACTCAGTGACTTGTGCCACGATGAGATAAGTGCACGCACCATATGTAACATTCAATTTGTTGCATCAAGAGCTGGTGGAACCCCCCCCCCCCATCCCCACCCTGCCCCGCCCCGCCCCTGCACACACACACACACACACACACACACACACACACACACACACACACACACACACACACACACACACACACACACACACACACACACACACACACAGAGTGATTATGCAACATGCTGTACTCTCCCTCTTCCTCACGTTGTTCATTACTTGGCTAAAACTGCAGGATTATGTTAAGAAAAGCTGCAGATTATTGTGGGCCTACAGAGTAACTTTGCATTTCACAACCAGGAAAAATCAAAGCGGCTCATCTAATTGTGCATTCTCTTTGATATGTCACACGGTGATGCAAATTGAAGTGCACACCCCTTCATTGGCACAGAATGACTCTGGGTCCCACAGACCCTACAGGCAGGTTTTCATCATCCATCTGCCGGTGTGATTTAGCTCCAGACTCCTGACACGCACCTATGTCTGATTTTTTTTTTCCCTCTTTTTCCTTTCTTTTCTTTTTTTTTTCCCCTGCTGCAATTATAATTGGTATCCATCTCTCAGCGTCCTGATTTGGAAGAGAAAATATGGCCTGTCGTGTCTTGTGTTTAAAGTGTCAGAGTGAGGAGGGACTTTAATTTACACTCTTTTTCACCCAGTCAGCAGATGATCAAATGCCTCTGTGGGAAAGCTGTTGCTCGGGGGGGTGCTGCTGCTCCCTAACTACTGCCAAGCAAAGCCAATAGAGCCCCAAATGTTTGGATAAAACCATTACGGTGGAACTGAAAGCTTTCTTTTCATGTTTTTTTTTTTAAAACCGCTGCACAATGAGGGCGTTTTTTTTTTCTCTTTCTTTTCTTCAATTAGTTAACTTTGTTAGCGCTTTGCCAAAAACTCTGCCCTATTTTTCAAAAAAAAAAAAAAAAAAAAACAGGGCACAAGATGCAGCATCTGAGGTGGTGAGATAATTGTTTGGAACGCGTCAAGCTGTAAAGAAAAGATGGCACACACGAGAAAAAAAATGGAATAACAATAGTCCATTTGCATAGCGGCATTAGGCGGGATCAAACATAATGCTACGAACTGACAATGAGACACGGCGTCTTCCGCATCCTGAAAGGGAATGTGAAATTGATCCATCTTTGTGTTGATATGGGTGTGTGTATGAGCGCAGCAGGAGGGCTTGAGGAGATAATGTGTGTGTGTGTAGGTGTAGGCAGGTCGGAGGAGAGTCAGGAAATAAGTGAAGGGGAAAAAAAATGCATGTGAAAGTGAAGGTTATGTGAATTATCATGCTAGATGTTATTCTCTATTTGGCTTTTTCTTTTAAATGCTCCTCCAGTTTTCATCACATGTCAATATGTGAACTGCCTGAGAGAGAAAGATTATTCGTCCTTGTGCGCTTTTCTTTAGCGCCAGCACCTTCGATAAGAGGTATAGCGTTTAGATTCTTGTGAATTTCAGCAGAGATTTTATTTTTTTTCCTATTAATTGGCCAAGGTCAGCAGCAGCAGTAGAGATCCAGAACAAAAAAAGAACAACTCTTCCTGGTACCTGGGGGAAAAAAGAGACATTTCTACACCCCCATAAAGGAAAATGGCCGTAATTTATTTGTACCTGGGAAGGATGTTGATCAATAACACTGACTCCACGTTTAACCTGCCAGGTGCTGAGATTTCTGGCTTTCATTTTGAGCTTTTCAGCCTGAATTTCAAGTCACTCCCAGTCTCCTTTATTCACTCACCCCCCAAACTTTTAACAATTGAGGATGGAGCTATGAGCAAGTCCTTTCATCTATAAAGACTAATAAGCCTCATTACCTGTGCCTGAGACTTGTGCAGCTCCAAGAAGGGAAGATAAGTCCTGTTAATGTTGTTGCAATTCCGTCTGGTCACCAATAGAGGTCGATAAAGGTCACAGATTGTTTATCGCCCCCTTTTTTGGAGAAGTTTTAAGGGTCAATTAGGCGTTAACACCACTGTGCCGAGTGCAACATGTGGTTTTGGCTGCAACCCAAGACCGAATTGCATCAAAACGAGGGGAAACAATAGGTTTTTCCTTGGCAATTCAGCTGTCTACTGCTACAAATCGCATCTGCATTGTCTTCTGGGTCCCCATTGAACAGTGAGGGTAAATACACAAAGTAATACAAGGGTAATTGGCTCCAAACACTGCAGACATCCAGTGCTGCCTTCACTTTTCTTGTCTTATTTGCACAACACTGCATTTTTTTTTTGTTCCACCCCAAGAGAATATCTTTGTTTGTCCTAGATGCCGATGATATTCCAATCCAATTACTGTATTCATTTACCCGGTCACTCAGATTCATAACTGAAGATTCTTAGCAACATGCAGCGTAATAAGTTTTAATAGACTGAAAGTGAAAAAGTTTGAATCCTTCTAAATTTATCCAAAATGTAATTGTTCTGTGCATGTAATGCACTACTGAATGGCATAATAACATCTTTAAATAATAACATCTTTGGGGAGATGCCGAAGTAGAATGAAAAGAGACAGCTTGCATAGCAATATACTACATTAGGATACAAGAGAACACTGCATTTTAATACAATGTAATGACCCATTTAATTGACTTTTCTTTTTTGTTAACTTTATCAGTCAACTTTCAACGCTAAAATGATGGTTTTCTAATTGTTTTATGAATGTTAATTTGTGTGATTGTTTGAAATTCAAGCAGAATTTTTGTAAAGAGAATTCACACTATTATGAATAGTAATTTACTAATGTTATATAATTGACTAATAATAATAACTAATATTTGCATTTCAAGACATACCAAACCCACACAGTGCAGCGAGTTGTACACATAGTTGTGCAGAACCGGTGATTCATGCATCAATATGTCTTGGAAGCCTTATACATTTCTGATCATGTCAGCTAAATCATATTTCTTATTGATTATACACACACATCTAAAGGATTGAGATGTCAATATGTTATGCTACAGAGCCTTGGTGGAATTAACAACTTAGTTACAGTGACAGACTGCAGCAGGCTATCTGAGAGTGGATCTGTTATGTTCACTGCATCCTGATGAGCTCGCTTCTTCGGGGGCTTCTTTTAATTGGCCGCGCCCCGCAAGAAGCAGTGCATTTGTTTATACAGTACATGCACACACACACAGACGCAGACACACACAGATAGATTCCTACTGATACATACACACGCGGAGGCATGCTGGCCTCAGATATCCTTGGAACCATCCGCTCTAGGTTATCCTAGTCTCCCAGCCCTTCGCTGCTAATCAGCAAGACAGAGAAACTAAGTGGATAAACGAGTAAAATACCATTTGTTTATACAGACGAAGCTAAGGGGCCTGAAACATACAGAAAACAGAAATAGAATACAATATCCCCCCCAGATTATCAGTCCTTAATCCTCTCTGTCAGTTATTATTTCACTTTCAGAATATCGTAGTGACAACAAGCAGAAAATGCATTGTAACTGCTACATTCCTTTTTAGAAATTTAGAAATTCCTTTTATATATATATATATATATATATATATATATATATATAATAAAGGGAATGTTGAAGTCGTGTCTTCAGGAGGATGTGGGAGGGGAGGGAGGACCAGATGAATAAGGGTTATGCAACTTCTGCGTGGTGGGACGGGTGGAGTCTTTATAGGATATTTATTTGCCTCTTTCTTTCTTTTCTTTTTGCAAGAATCCACTCCGCCGCTGTATCATAATCCTTTAAAGGTGCCCACGCATGATGGAGCAGATCAAACCTCCCAACGTGCCTAAGCCCAACCCTTTAAAAACCAGTGATATTTGCACACATTGTGCAGCACGCCAGAGTCACGATAAATACCCAGCAGCTGAGCCAGCCAGCAGCACGGAAGCCACCCACCACCCACCACCCACCCACTCAACGGGAGTGATTACACATCTGTTGATTCCTTTTAACCCATTTAAGCCCAGATTTTTTTCAAAGATTTCATGCATATAATTATATCAGTTGAGTCACTAGTTGCCGCTTGCGCAAATATTCCCATAAATGAAAATCTATACATCCCATTCAGAAATTCTTTTTGGGGGATTATTCTAGAGACTTATCTGTATCTTAAACAGATACAGCTCTGGAAAAAAATCTGAGACCACTGCATTTTTTTCTGAAATCAGCATCTCTACATGTATTCCAGCCATTCCATTCCAGCGTCTGTTGAATTCCAACACATGAACACCTCATTCTGCTTAAAGAGGTATCAGGAGTGGAATAAAGTCATCCAACAATAGTAAAGACTTGTGGAGAACATACCAAGACACGTGATTAAAAATAAGGGTTATTGCATCAAATATTGATTTCTGAACTCTTCTTAAGTGTAAACATTAGTATTATGTTGTTTTAAAATGAAACTGATCTTGTTTCTTTGCATTGTTTGAGGTCTGAAAGCACTGAATTCTTGTAATTTTCTGAAAAATTAGAAAAAAAATTAGAATTTTGCAGCGGTCTCTTATTAGGAAGCACTTGGAAACTTGTTTTTTGCTTAAATACTTGTCTACTATCACGCCAGGAAAAAAAGCTATATGAGTAACATTTAGATTTTTTTCAATTTTAAGTATAAAATAAGTCATAGACTCCAATGGGTTAACACAGCATTACATTATGTGGCTGCAACCTCCTAGCATGCACAGACATGAGCCAGCTAATTTAACCGTAACACGGTGCCCATCTCACGCCAGCTGCAGTGTCATCTTTCCATCTGGGTGTTTTTTTTTGTTTTGTTTTTTTCCACAGTTGTTCTCGCCATGTCCTTGGTCCTCTGCTGTTCATGTCTGTAGCCATGGAAGTTGCACCGTTCCTCTAATCCAATTGCAGATGGGGGGAAAGTGCACCCGAGCTGCCTGAATTTTCGGTGACGCTGATTATACCACAATGGGGAGGCTGACTGATGGCCTAGTAAATTGTTAATTAGACAGAGCAGAAGCCGCTCTTAAATTAGACGCATGAATGGAGCTGTTGTCAGCCTTATAAGTCAACCCTGCTCTCTGCCTCTTCTTGCAGGCTGCAGTGCCACTCAGATAGATAAAGTGGCTCGCTGATCCAAGTACAATGTCATTGATCACACTGTTAGGAGGCGCGTTAGCATAACTGATTAACACCAGATTGATAGATATATGGATACATCAGCTGAATTGATTTGTTTGAACTGGATATAAACCAAACGGTCGGTGTATGGGTATATAAAACGTCATCTCTCACCGATCCGCAGTAGCTTGATGGCGGCAAAGAGGCAGGTCCGTCAATACTTGGCTTCAGCGAACTCAGACATTTTTGATGTAATTGGCCACATTTCGTTGACACACGATCTGATCGGAAGTCTCAGTCAGTATTGGCTGCAGCAGTTTTCACAGCAGGCGAGTCATGTGTTTAATCAGGATATCCTGAGGAAGAACCTTTCTTTTTTTCTTTTATTCTCCGCGGGTAGTCGAATATTCTCGGGTATTTTTAGCTGTATTGATCTCATTAGCGCTAGTGACGCAAAATGGACTCTGGTGCTTCTGATCATCGGCCGCCTGTTGTTGTGATTACTTTGCAAACTCGACAGATGGGAGTTGGCACCGGTGTCAAGTCATTAAGGCACTTAAACCGAGGGGTCACCTTTCCATACTGTATGCATTGTTGGGATCCGATTCATCTCGTTATTCATCTTGGTTCGAGGGCGGATTTCTAAAGGGCCACTTCAGAGGGATTCTGTGACTTGCATAAATAGCTGCGTATTTGGGTGTTTCCTTCATGTGAAGGACAAACACGCTACGATGATTTCAGAGGGTCCTAAGGAAGATTTCAAAAGGTGGTGGTGCTATTGAGAGATGAAAGCACCATAGTCACAGATAGATAGATTAGATAGATTAGATAGATTAGATAGATTAGATAGATAGATAGATAGATAGATAGATAGATAGAAAGAATCCTGCATTGTGCCATAACTCCTTTAGAGATAGAGTCAGAACAAAGCCTTTCAGAAACCCAGTGACAGATTGCACTTTTGTACAGCCACACTGCAACACATTCACAACAGTAATGTGTCTCCCTGTGAGCTTGGTAGGTAGTTCACAGCTGAAATATGTATGGGAGCCCTTCAAAGGAAATAGGTCGTCACTCCTTGGCTCAGGGGAAATTGATCTGTTATAGAAGTGAAAGCCTATTCCGTAGGTGATAAACATGTATAATATATACCTGTTCCGGTGACTTTATACAAGAATTCTGCACATTTCGGGCGGCGGATATAACTTTCTTTCATACAGAATCAATGTCTATAATGGTGGGTGGGGGTTGGGGGGTGGGGGGTGCATAACGCTGTAACTGCCGCTGCTTTGCACGAGCAAAAGCGAGATCGTCTAAATGTAGCTCGCAAGCGCATAAGTGGAATTGATGATGATCCCACTCGTCTGCTACGATAAGCTCGTGCAATAACCTCTGCTTTCAAAGAACAACGTGATTGTTTAGATCTAATTGGACACGCCTCGCCCTCGCCGAGCCAAACAGGGTTTGAAGGCAAAGGCGAGTCCCTCTGAGCTGAGCAGTAACATCTGTGTTCAGAGACGTCCCTGTGAATCAAGTTCTGCTCTCAGTCTCATCTCGGGGGCCCAAAGTACGTTATTCTTATTAAAATGCAAATCTGACAAGTACACTTCATCAGTACTCTCCTTCTGCCCATGTGTATTGTGCGCCGAATACATATTCCCTCCGATTCCGTACAATCTTTTTCCTTCACTCTGACTTTCTCTTACTCCTTCTCAGGATGTGTTGGTCATTCTGATCCTGATACTGTCTCACCCACGTAAAAACCTGTCTTCTCTCTCAGGTGTAAATGCTGATTATCTCGTGTAGATATCGGGCCACGGCGAATTAAATGTGGCCGCAGCCAGACTGCCAGGCTGTCCATTATAATCTGTTGGTCTCGGGGGAAGCAGCGGGGAGAGGTGGAAAGATGGA
This sequence comes from Lepturacanthus savala, assembly GCA_030544235.1. Taxonomy (NCBI): domain Eukaryota; kingdom Metazoa; phylum Chordata; class Actinopteri; order Scombriformes; family Trichiuridae; genus Lepturacanthus; species Lepturacanthus savala. The sequence continues at coordinate 6,300,869 of CM060473.1, read as the reverse complement.
GGGATGATGATGGAGGAGAGAGAGGGGGGGGTCAGTATGGATCTGGTGGCTGGCAGGAGAGAAGCAGACATGGATTTTTCTTCCACTGATGAGGTTCGTGTGGACTGCATGACCATATGGCATCTGCCAGGTTTAAATCCCGCAAACCGGAGTCCAATCCCAAACTGAAACGACATCCAACCTCGCCGAGGTCATGAACCTGTGTTGAGTTGTGTGGCAAGCTGTTTCTTTTCCCCCTCTTTTATTTTCCTGGCTTCATCCATGATGAGTTCCTTGTTGGCGTGTCCATAAAGGAGTGAAACCACCAGGTTCAGGAACAGCTTTTTCCCCACAGCTGTTTCCCTTCTGAACTCTGTCCCCCGGCCAACCCATTCCCTCAAGAAGTGAACTGTTCCTTCCTTCATACCATCGCACTACTGTACATACCTTTAATTATATCAGTAATTCTAATTAGAATATTATTATTATAGTATAAGTATATTAATTATTATAGTAATTATATTAGTACTTATTTACTATTGTACTATAGTACTGTATAGTTTGCACATAGCCTATTAATATTCTGTATCATAAGTCACACTCATTAACATAGTTATAACCTGTTTATGGTCTGTATATAATATACTGTACCATACACTGTATATATATAAAGTTTATAGCCAATGGCTAATTTCCATCCTTAGTCCCAATTGGCAGGTTAACATGAGACATGAGAATCGAAAAATAAAAGAAAATAATTATTATATTATAATAAATATTATTATATTATATAATAATTAGAATAAGATCAATAAGATTTAAAAAGAGTAGGGCATTAGAAAAGAAAAGAATTATAAAAACTCAGAAGGTGATTAAATTGCAATGTGCTGGAATGTTAAAATGTTACACAGTCTTAAGCATGGTTGTGGCAACAGTTTTGTCCTTCCAGTAGTCAGGCTTCGAGATTATTTGTCAGGGTCAGAGTTGGTCAGAGTTGAGAGTTCACATATTGTGTGTGGTACTGAATTCCAGGTATGAGAAGCATGAGCAGAAAATGTGGCTTGACCAATGGCACTCTTTATAATAGGAACTGCACAGTCTTTTATATGTGTGTGTGTGTGTGTGTGTGTGTGTGTGTGGTTAATTGAATTACTACTGAAGCACTTCTGGTTTGATGCTGTCTGCATTTTGTTGCTTTGTACTTGTGACATGTTCAATGACAATAAAGTTGAATCTCATCTAATGTAATTTAGTCTAAATGGCTACTTCATGCTTGAGTTTTCTGATGAGTGCATCTTGTTTTTTTATCTGTTCTGTCACATGCTGGCAATCGCTGATCATCCGAGCTAACCCTGGATGTCGCGCAACTTCCTGCGTTCCACCGGATGGTCAAAACCTCTGCCCTACATTACGTCGCCTCTTCCCTTCCCGACGTGCACCAGTCGGTTCCCACAACCTTCTAATCGGAAGTGTTGCTTGTTTTTGCATGCCTGTACGCGTTCCCAGCAAAGGCCTATCATCACAGCAATTATTCCGGCGAGGGAGACGAGCGCTGCCAGCACTCTATCTCTCAGAGCTGTAAACAAATTATGCTGAGGGGTCTTGATGATGTCTGTGTGAGAAATTAAATAGTTTGAAACCAATTCTGATGGTCCCGCTGTGCCATCGCGGGTCCTCAGCCAGCGGATCGTGGCGTTTTGTTTTTTTTGTTTTTTTTTCCGCCAGCGAAAAAACGGTGCCATTTGTTACAGCGGAGCCATCGGTGAAAATGTGATATATTGTTTGTTTGCCTTTCGCAAGCTGTATCCGTGCATTCGGCTTCTTCACCAAACAAAAGCGCAGAGCCCCGCTCCACGTGTTGGGATAATGAGTTTTGACAGATCAGACCTTTTCCCCTGTTGGCATAAATCAAAGCCCAAAACTGTGGCACCTTCAAGTAGTAATTGATGAAGATACAATTACCATGTGGTTACTTAAATGAAATTCAATTAAACTTGATGCCATTAAGTGAGAGGAGGTTCATTTTTACTGGCGCGATTTCGTTATTTGTCACAACAACTCGGTCGGCTCATGTGTTGATCTATCACACGGTTTAAGCTCTTTTGTCTCATGGAAATTTCTGGTGGTTTTAAATAAATCTTTCAGCGGTTTTGCTGCAGGTAATTGACAGGTTATGTTTTCTCCCCCTCCACAGCTCCCTTGGAAGGCATTAGCATATTGAGTTTCGTGCTCGACTGTGAAGTGATTCCCACCATGCCTTTAAAAAAGCATCGCATGAATAGGCGGTACATTACACTGCAGAGAAATATGAGACAGGAGAGAGGGCACACTCTTCCTCCACTTTCCTCTCAGCTCACTCACTCTTCAGTGGGATGAGCTTGATGCACAAACTGATGCTGATAGAACCCCCCACCCCCCCCCTCCCCACCTCTGCCGCTTGCTGACTCACACAAGGTTCAGGAGGCGGAAGTTAATTCTGAAGAAATAGGTACACCGTCTCCTCCAAGTTAAAGACACCTGGGCCTCCCCGGGTTTTTTTTTTTTTTTACCTTGTTTGTTGCTGCCTACTCTAGCGTATCGCTGAAATAAGGGCTGAACAAAAACTATCAGGAAGCAGGAATTCATGATAACACAGAAACCACAGCGCTGGAGCAGTTATCTGTCAAGTCAGTAGCAGAGTTTAGATCGACTGACAAGCCCAATGTACCTTCACATAAAGTTTGGACTGCTAATAAATTATCCGTGATCTCATGCAGTGTTTATTTCGAGACAACAATAGTAACTTCCACATCCAATTGTGTTCAATTTTCTCCAATATCTTCTTTTAAATTACATAGGTTCCTTACATGACTCTATTATTATTCTAGTGACCAACAAAACAAAAGATATAAAATGTATGGCAGTCTAAGAAAATACAGTGAAAAACATGAAATGTGTTGAAAGTATCTATATCTCTAATATAAAGATGTTGAATAGAAATACTTAAGCCTCTTGCATGAAATGTTACTAATTATAACATGGTAAAACATGTTTATAGTGTTTTATTACTTAAAGTGGCCTAAACAATTGATCTCACATAGTCTCAGGGATAGTTTCATGCTATGTAGGTCATTGGGACTCCATTAGGTTGAATGCACTAAGGATTTAGCATATTTACATATTGTTGCCATATGGCAAATATGGAAATTTTAAACCTTTGTTTGCAAGACAGTGATGCTCACAGGTAAAATGTCCATGAGCAAAAGGGTCTGGCAAACAGGATATCCTGGTCATGTGTCCTTATAAATTGTATGTCCTTCAAAATAAAAGCCTCCTTTTCACACTTTCAGCTCAAACTGTAGAAACAGATTTTATATCACAGCTTTTTAGAAAAAATGAAGATATAGTAATCATTTTTTGACAACTTTTTTGACAATTTAGACAGCATGTTTGCTTTTAGGTTTAGTTTTATTTTAGTCAATTAAATTGTTTCAGTTTCAGACTAAATATATGATTTTAGGTTTGGTTAAAATGTAATCTATCATTTAAATGTTTCTTCTTCCAATAGACTTTTGTTTTCCTGGAGAAAACATATTATACACAGATTCCCGTTGTCATATGAAACATCTCTATTTACCTTAAAAGCTTTTTCGCAAATCAGAGACAATTACAAAATAACAAGCATGAACATTAGGCCCACTCTCCCTGAATAATTAGATATACTCTACTCCATCATTAGAACTAAGTCCTTATCTCAAGTCATTGTGACCAGTAATCCTGTGCGCCCAATCCATTTTGCCATGCCCCCCTCCTTGGTATGTCCTTTTCTTAAGAGTCACTTTTGTACTCAGAAGCACTTAGAAGAGCTGTTGAAATATTCTGCTGGGATGCATAGGCTTTATCTGCACTCAGTGGCACATCCTTGTCATCGAAGTTCAGATTTTTCTCTCTCTGATCCTCCCCTCTTCCCCCTCTCACTCATACAAATGCACACACAGCTCCTAGTTGCCTCTATATTACATTTCTGCTCCTTTCTCCCATCACCTGTGTAACATTAAGCGCCGATAACGCTATGTAAACATGAACATTAAGGTTTATTTTTTTTTGCTAGTGTGGTAGCTGTGCTGAGAATTATTTCTGTAAATGTTATGTTAAGGAGAAATAACCCTTCATAAATTGTTGATACATGCCTTGCCAAATTATAGTCTGAAAACATTTTGGAACATTTTGTTTTACCTAAAATACTTAAATATATATGAAAATACACACTAACATGAATCAAACCTATTATCTTCAAAGTAAAAAAAAGTATAATTAATTCAGTTATTTTATGCATGATAACAAGGTATGTTCATAGTACATTGCACTATGTTACTGTTTTTTTTCCTTTAAATAAAATGGGATCTGTCTAGGATAGATCTATTCATATGTCCAATCTCTTCCCATATTTAACATGAGAAAAAAAAACATGTTTTGATTCATCGACGGAGTCACTAGATTTTGTCATATTTTTTGTCATCATAAATACATTTTTATTTATTGATCGTCTCATTTTTGTCAGTGAAAAGAATGTCAGCAAAAATGATGGCAGCCTCAAGATTGAAATATCTACTGCTGAGATTTCTGTCCACCACAATAACACAGAGGTGAATTGAATCCAAGATATGTGTTGATAGAGAACATCTATTACATCCCAGTTGGTGTTGACTATGGGGAGCTGTTTTTCTTTTTTTTTTTTGGTTGAAGATGGCAGAGAGTTCCTGTCTGTAGACTTTATATATAATGGCTGTATATGTATACTGGTTTTCAATAATACCGGTCACCAGCCATTAAAGCTGTGCCTGGAAAACTCCTTCTGCAGGTATAGCCACTTTTCATTCAGAGGTACCAGTCCATTGAAAGGGGTTAGTTAAATAGGTCAAGACAGATAGGCTCAGAAATTCTGTTCCGATTCTCCACAGTCATTTCCCATCAATGGAACCTATATGCACACATCCCCCCGTAAGAGAGCATTGTCAATTTAAAAGCATCAATCTACAGCATCATGCATTAGAAACCAGAAACGGCCATTAGCTACATGGAGTGTGAGGGCTCTGCACCTCTCCACTGGCTGGGCAGAGCATTACTCAGCTGAATTGAGAGGCTGGAGACTGGAAACTTTATTGCAGATGAGCGGATTAAAGCAAGTATGCTTTACTGACATGGACTTTATCTTCTGCCCCTCAGCACTGTATATAACTAGATTTGTTCTTGGTTGCTCCTTTTTTACCCATCACTGTATCAGGTATAATTTACTTAATTGGCCCACATTCAATATAAGAAGACATAATCACTGGTTACAGTTTATTTTTTAAATGTCTATCCTGCTTATTTACAACAGATTTAGATTCCACATCCTCAATGTATCATTTAAGGCACTCTTCTCAACACTTCTTCGCTTTGCTCGGCTTATCTTACTACTGTCATTGTCATTTTGCCATAGAGATGTGCTTATGTTGTACGTTTCTTTTTAAAGTTTTTATTGTTCTGTGTCTGTAGATTATTGATTGTGTTTGTTTTAGCTCATTTAGGACCCCCTTGAAAACAAGACAATTCCTCTCAAGGGGTTCTACTCAATAAATGTTTGAATGAACCTTATATGTCAAAGTAGTCCCCATTTACCGAATCAGCCAGGATTTATCGGGGAATGATTCATTGTCAACTATAGCTGAAATGAGGTTAAGTTTTTGTTTGGGTCGGTAGTATTTCAGACAGCTGTCAAATTTGAAAGACAGTTCACCGCCGATTGTGAATTACCCACAATTGTTAACTTCCCGCTCAGGATATCTTTTCTTTATTTGACAGAATGATAACTACCTTTCCCTCAGCTATATAGGCCCTCCTGATGTCTCATCTGCTCCAGTGCTGTTTCTACATTATGTAACTGACATTGGAACAGCCCCTCCATAAGGATTCCTCCGTCAATACAGCTGTAGCACTCTAATTATGTTCCTCTCATATCAGAGCGGTGAGTGAGTGCCGCCTGACATGGTGTGGAGCATGCGATACCTCCTTTATTACTGAATGGGTTTATCCAGCCCGCCCTCAAACTATAATCCCGCGCACCACCTTCTTCGGATAGATAGAGTTGGACCTGTGTGCATTGGGACTGCATTATAGTATCGACTCCTCGTCCACTTAACAGGAGAATCAGCCAGTTTACGACTAATTAAAGCCATTAAAGAGGGCACACGCTAATGCATTTTTACACAGATAACAGAAACACAGACGGCGGTGACAGCGGGGCTCATTTTACCGGCAGGTCAAGATGAGAGTAATTAACTGGGTATTAAAGTCGCAGCGTGCTGCGTTCGGCGGCGCTTAGACGAGACAAGATGGAGGATTTTTGGGCGTGGTGCGCAGATACGCGTGTCATCAGAACTCTGGCGGATCGCGTCGCACACTTTTGAGTTCAAAGCTCCGCTTGAAGGATCCTTAGTGGCTGTCAGAATCAACAGCATCGAAACAAGGGAGCGCATGTAATGTTTCGCTAATGAGAGCATTAGACACGTCGAGCTCATGCACCTGGATTCATTCCAGCCATTTATTTGAACATTATTTACAGGGACACAAAAGTGGAGCAGGTAAGATTTAGGGGATGAGCACTTGAAGAAATGATGAGAAAAAAAAAGCTGTTTCTAAATCTTTTATAGCTACAGATGTAGCTTTTATTTGTTTGCGTTGCAGTATTTGCTTAAATTCCTTCCTCACACTTCCCAAAACTATAGGCGACATCATCAGAATTTGCATAAAATTGTCAGGCACATAAACTGGGTTTTACACCACGCTGTTTCTCTTTTATAACATTTTCATTATCTCCAATTCTATTAGAGGATTATCCAGGTTAAATGCATGAAGGACTTTCATAATGGCTGTGACTGCATACACAGTCTGTGCAGCCATTATGCAGCGGCTGACAGCGGCCTGCAGCCTGCCTGAATTTCGCTTCCACCGCCTTGACATAGGCCACAGATATAACACATCCGTTGCATGATGGCCATCACGTGATGATAGCTAATCTATACTTTTGAAAAACCAGACATGTGCAGTCAGTACAAACAAGCAGGAATTACACCGAAAACTATTCAGTGTCCAGATGTCGATTAAATAAGGCGAAACAAAGCCTGGTTGGTTTCCGCCATAAAGAGGAAGATGAAAGCAGAGGGCTTTAAGAGTTCCTCCACCTAAGGTAAGCTGTTGCTAAACTGAGTCTGCAGTATCTCTCATCCACCGCGCCGAATACAGGAAGGGGGAAAGGGAAGGGAAAATAAGGGCTAAGCATTCTGTTGCCAGATTGACTCCATCTTCAAAGAGATATTAACATACCGCCAGTTTCCCTTTTATCTTCCTTTAATTTCAAGGATGCCAGCCCAAATTAAAATATGTTGTGACTGAAATTGAACCTAAAATATCAGAGGCGCAAAATAAGGAGAGAGAGAGAAAAGGAAATTAAAAAAAGAAGGAAGAAACAGTTTGGAAACATTGGTGCGAAAGAAAGAAAACAGCATTTTCATTATTAATTCTATTAGTGCGTTTACCGCACTGCCAATGTTGTATCGCAACAAATCAAAATATGATGTTCCTATTAAATATATATGATAAAACTAATGGACTCTTACTAATTATAGAGTAAAGACAATTCCGAGTCTCACATGCTAGATGCAGGTGTGAAATTTTATTTACACAACTGTCAAACTCATTAGAATTCTGATAGACTAAGATCCGATTTGCATAAATGGCAAATGATGCATTTCGAGCTCAGAGAAATTACTATTCAGTGATGACATCAGGCAGTAAACCTAATAACACTCCAATAACACTGAATTTCAATATTCACCAGGGCGAGTTCATGTTTATCCCAGGATTCCCAGGTGTCAGTGCTGTTTCATTGGTACGCAAAACCCGGCTCCACAAACACTCGAGGTAACTGCTTTAATGACTATTTTCCACGGCAGAAACAAGATCTCTACACTTGCAGCTGTTCCCCATTCAGTTTGTAAAAGAAATAAAAAAAGAAAAAAACACTTCTGATGAAGCAACATTACTTCCAAAATGCGGTGAGGAAATTAAAATGAATTAAGCCGAGTGCAACTTGTTCGGAATACCAAAATAGCGATTTCAAATAAAAGCATGAGCCAGCAAAGGTTGTGTATGAGGCTCTTCATATCAGCAGGGAAATGGAAATCTACAGATATAATCTATGGATATATCTCCTCTGTCAACCCCAGCTCCATATTTATTTCATCGGCCTTGCATTTCTTTGATGGTTTCTTTGCCTTCTGTGTTTGCATCTCAAAACTTGTAGTAAATTTTAACCGTGTCCCCTCGGCAGGAATAAACATCCTCTTTACTCCTCTGCATAGCCGGCAGCTGGCAGCATAATGTTAGAGATTGAGTGTCACAGCAGTTTCCGTAGCTACTCAAAAAGAAGATTTCAGCTCCTCTTTCCCCATGTGACGCCGCTGTCACCGACATCGCATGTTTAAGATGAAACAGGGAATAAAGGATCCTGGAAAAAATATGTAGCAGCAGGCCTGGTGATGGCACAGAAGATCAGACTGCAGTGGAGAACTCCGGGAATTGAGAAAGACAGAAAAAGGAGAGGGGAACCACCTTCTGCATTCTTGTCTCTCTTCCCCTGCTTTACATAGGAGTTTTTATTTCAAATTTCACCATCTTCATGTATAAATTCAGGAATAATATTCTTGTTTCCATCTAACTTCTTCACTGAAGTTCTTACGAGTCACTGCGTTGTGGATTTTTCCCTATATCCATCCAACTAACTGAACTGGTTTCACCATAGATGTCAACCTGATGGAGGTGTCAGCACTGCATGGAGGTAATTTGCCTATGGTCTTATGTGAGTAATAACTGACACAGCATATTGCCTGGGCTAATTGACTTAGAAGTGATGGTGGTATGAAGATAAATGGCGAGGTGTCTGTCTATAGTGGATTTGTGTCATCGGTTACATACTGTAGCACAGTGAACACCTGAGGAGCTGCTCAAATGGGTTATTTCTCTGAGATGTGGGGATGAAAACAGATTGAAGTGATTCATGCTGGTGTCTTCACAGCATGGAGGAGAGGCACATATAAGGTGTGATTCTGAAACAGAAATATGGACATACATAGTCATACATGTATGTTAGAGATAGGATTTAAAGGGACATTGCAGTTTCAAGCCAATAATTATTATCTTATTGTTGCATCCTTGGTGATAATTTCTATCTTTAATATCTTTAATGACCCGGTATTCTCCAAGTTAGTTGCTGAGACCTTTCACCATGGCAACATTAAAAAAATATAAAGAAGCCTTCGAGTTGAACGTTGACCTGCAGTACTAAGTGTAACTGAATGCATGTGCACATTTTTCTTATGCAACAAGGACTGAAAAAATAAGTAAATGTAAATTATTATGGACATGTTTGGTGCAACATACTTTTACTTTTTTTACTTTCCAATAAATGAAATATGGCTTGTTACAACTTTTCTGATCTTTTCTGATATATGTATATATATATATACACACACACATTCTCAACAATTGTTTGGGTGTATTGTTTGTTTCATTGATTAACTTAAGTGAAGTGTTTCTTTTATTTTGTTGAATATGTTCAACACACCTGATAGAACTGACGGCTAAAACTAAAGAGTTGTAAGTAATTAATTAAGTTAAGCTTATTAATTAATCAAGTAAGTTATTTACTGCTTCATTTGCACATTGTTGGTAAAAGACAGATTAAATAAGAATGGTCATATTCAAAGCAACAAGGGCTGAGGTTTCCTGTCATCCTAATGCAACCTAATGCAACCCATCTTTTACTAGACCTTTCCTGCCTGGGAAATGACAGTTTTTCAAACATGTAATAAATGTGTGCTCCAAGCCAAAACCAAGGTAGCAAAATGTTTTATTCGTAACCTGCCAAACGAGAGAAAACATACCTCAAAGCCTGTTGCACAACCGTAACAAACTGGTGCATGCTGCTTTCAAATTGAACAATTATCCTTGTTTCAAAGGCAAAATAATACTCTTTATTATAGATGAATTGAAAGTGATTTGTAGAATCAGTGGAGTGTAACTTCTAGACAGGCTTTCTTTTCTAAGACAGAATTCTGGACCCGACTCTTAGTTCACCTTAAAATCCTCTGGCCTTTTCAAGCTTTGAGGAAGGCAGCGCACCGCAGTGGGGGGACGGTGTTTCACAAAAAAACTAAATGTGCAACGTGAAAAGATTTGACATGACTTGTATGAAATAACAAATGACAATGTAACTGCAGGGTGCAATGTCGGACAGAAAATGTCAAAATACAGTTCTGTGAGCAGAAGTAGGTCAGAAGTCGGCATGGGACTTTTGTGTAAATACATTCACACCAGCAACACAGTAACTTCAAACGAGTCAAGGATTCCCAGCGATATAAAAGCAGTGCGATGCAGAAAAAAAAAAAAAGTTTACAGACACATGCTCATATTTAGGGTGACATCCATAGTCAACAGGTGTGCTGCTGCTGCTCTGAAATTGCCCTGGGGAGACTGATGCCAGGATTGGTTTGGGCTCATCATATCTGTTTCGCATTTCTGCAAAGTTTGTTACAGCAGGAAGGAGACGTGCATGAAAAGGCTGAGGGGAAGTAGGGTTCATAGTGAACTCGTCTTTAAATATCTTCTTTTTATTCAGGAGTAATGTGCTTGCCATTTGAAGTGCTTGGTTTCCAATCAGAATGTCGGTGAAAAACCACAGATTTCTTAAGGGTATATGGACCTCTTGACCTCTACAAATGAGTGGAGAAGGACTCCAGTTGCCTCCTTTGGTGCCCATTGAAGCCAGTCCGCGGTCTTATCTGCCACCTATTTTATCTGAGCCCCAAGATTGGAGTCTGCATGATTGATGTGGTCTCATCTCTCCGGCTGTCACGCTCTCCTGATGAGCAGATACATTATCGACTCTCTTGGGATTGTAGTTCACCGCTCACAAGAAAGTATTAAGCCCTTTTAAGGAATAGACTCCAAATGGTGACCTAAGCCCTGATCTTCAAAGTGTCGATTTAAATGTAAGGTCCCATCAGATAATCAGATAAGTTGTCCTGGTAGGATATTAGTTTCGAACAGAGAGTAAGAAACCAACAGTTTGTTAGTGCTCTGTGCCAGATCCTATTGACAGAACAAGAAGTACTGGAGTTTAAATAATGGCATTAACTGAGGTGACAACAGTGCATTGACATTTGCTTTTGAGCTTGAGTCTTTTTTCCCCTGCTGTGACTATTGCCTTCTTTCTACTCCCAGTAATGTCCAGCCGGTCAGCTTTCAGTGCACATCAACCCTGCCACATTTTCAAAGAATGGAAGTATGGAGAAACGCTGATGTTTGCTTATCCCTGCTTTCAGCTGTGATGTTCATTTGGAGCGTGGGGTACTTAAAACAACTGTAATCCACAAAGTCTCTCTTTCCTACCAATAAGGTGATAGCTTTGTATCTTCCCTTCAGCTCTGTCGGCTATATGGGAGGGCAGCATTCACAGAGGAGATTGTATAACCCCATGTAATTGGCTACTTCAGTTATAAAAGGCAGGTACTTATCTTGTCCATATAGGATCCTTTGTTCAGATTGATCTGGTGTAGAGACACTAGGTCATAACCTTCATGTCCAATTTCTGCGTCGACCGACCATCTCCAGCAGCGGAACAAGCTCTCGTGTGGAAAAAAAAATGCAGGAAATACTTGGAAAAATCCATTCAATGAAACGTTTTCTTTTGTGGAGAAACATGCCTTTTCTTACCATGCCCCTTTTACCCTTTTGTATCTTGCACTGTGTAAGGGAGTCATGCTTAAGACAACCAATTTGTTCCACTAGGGGAAGCAGAAATGCTTAGTTAATAGGTTGAAGTATCAGGGGGTGGATATTGTTGTATGCCCTGTTGAATCATTATGAAAAGACAAGACAAGAGAAAAGCCTAAAGTTAAGAATAGTGAAGCGGAAATCAGTTTGCAACTTTTGATTAGACTGACTAAATCCTGCATCCTGTAGACACAGTATTTTTCTTTTTTTCCCTTTCTAATGTTTTTTAAAGCCCTTTGAAGCGAATCTGTGATTTGTGATTTTGGGCAAAACCGACTAAACTTGACTTGGCCTCATGCCACATAACGCTACCGCAGCAAGAGAGTGTGTTTCATAATGTTACAATGGCACACTCCTACTTGCATTTGTGGCACATTGAACATGTCTTTCATTCTAGTATTTAGCCTAACAGGACTTTAGAATTTGAATTGTGAAGTAATAACTTCCATTTGAAAACCAGGCTCTTGTTGTATGACTGTAAAGACTAAATGGTTACAATAGCAATTATAATTATATAACAATTATAAACATACCTGTATTTTATAACTGATGAGTCACCAACTATTTTGATTAGTTAATGGCATCATTTATAAAGCAAAACAGAGGTTTTGTATTGCGTCCTTGAATTGGACTTTTTTGGGGGGTTTTGTTTAGAAAGTTTTTCTAATTTGAATTGTCTAAGTTTGAGTGTCTAAGTTCAGAGGATGTGGTATTTCTGTAGCAAAGGAAAAGCAGGGGTAATTGTGACTTTTCATATTGGGCTATACAGTAGTACATATTAAATTGACTTGACTGTGTGGAATTGTTTGGGTTTTGTATTATCCAACTGTAAATGTTGGAAATGTATATTGATGCATCCTTGACACACAGTTCAGCCATTCACGTGAGATGTGAGACATGACATTTGAAAAACTAAAAGAATATCAAGCCAAACTGATGGATTGGCTTGCTGTTTTTTTTTTTTGTTGTTTAAAAATGGAATATTGATCGGGTCGTGTCATCGTGTCTGCTAATATGATCGCCCCATCAGAGGAAAATCCCCTCTTGACAAGCTGTTGATTACAGGAATTTACCTTGATTAGGTCAATTGACACGTTTCTTTGGTACTTTTAAAGTACCACCGGCCACTGGGATTTGAGCTGTCAAGCTGTAAATCTTAGCTCCAAAACAAAGAGACGGAAGAGAAAAACAGGTTTCCGTAATCCCTCCGGACTACAGCATGGACACAAGGGCGACATTCCTCATGAATCTCCACTCTCACATACATCATACAGGCACACGTTGCATGGGGAGTTGGAAAAGGTCATCGGGATGACCCTGATGAAGGCAACAAGGCAAAATGTGTCGCTCTGACTATAAAGTTGTTCTGTAACCTACAAGTGACGCTTGAGTTCAGACTTCCTTAACTGGAAAAGGTTAAGACAGATGGGAAATAACTGAATGAAGACAAATAGCACTGCAGACATTTTCTCCACCACTAATGATCACAGTTTCATCCTCATGATGGAACAAACCACAAAGGTCTATTTTCAATGACTCCCAAAATGATATATGAGCGTTCCAGTGCCCTCTAGAGGATGAGTGGGAACCAGACAAATGACTTACCGAAGCATTTTTTGAATACACTGCTTTAAAGATCACAGTTAACAAATAATGTTTTATGGTGTGTGACAACACTGGGGTTAGGGTGTGGTGAGGCTAAGGCACACAGAAACACAGGGTTAGAGCTATGAATGAGGTTAAAATGTTGTAAAAAGGAACTGTACTGAACTGATTCTGACATGATGGTAAACAGTGCCAGTCAGGTTAGGTTTTGGCATAAAGAACAGTTAGGAAAAGGTCATGATTTATGTTAAAACTGAACATCTTACTCATCAGAGGATATTTTGCACAACCAAATGCTGAACACTACTTTTTTAGGTGGCCAATATGTATATAATATTATACATACACTGTGAAATAGCAGCCTATACTAATTAGGGTTTACGATGTGTAACACATGTAACTAACATTGTGACTACAGGTCATAATTACTACGGCCAGTAGATGGCATAAACCCAACTATAGATTGTTTTCACTAGAATGAATTTAGATGAACAGGCATACAGTTGTTTTTCATCTGAGGAAGTGATGCATATGACATTAAATTGTGTCTGATTAAACTTTGGTTGCCTACCTTCTATTACAATGTTTGTGCTTTTCTCATGAACTTTATGATTACTGTAGTGGTTAAGAAAAACAGTACATCCAAAATAACAGGATGTTAAAACTCTGACCAGCTCTGGCAGGTCACCATGACCTGATGTTCATGGGGAAAAACAGGATGTCGTGAGTAGAGATATTTGGCACTGGTAAAGAGATTGGGAAATATTAAGGAGGGAGCTTTCCCTTATTTGGTATTGTTTTGATCGTAGTATAAAACCTACCCTCAGGACAGAGGGAGGAAGAGAAAAAGGAAAGAAGAACACAGAAGACGACACGACTTAAAGAGGTTCTCCGGAGAACCCCGTTCTGAGAAAGTTATGTACCTTTATCTGTTCATTTATACCCATATGACAAATTGTATTATTGGATGGTAATTGTATGGTAATAAACAGCTGATTGTTGAACTGAACTTTTGGTTTGCTTCAATTCCACACCATTACAGTAGTTAAGTCATATTAGTCTTCCGGTTTCTCCATCCAGTTTAATTTTCATTAAATTGATGTCATTTTAGTCCAATCCTTAGTCCAAGCATGTTGACTGTAAATGGTTGTGTGTGTTTTCTTCTTTTGGCTTGCCCGATGCTGGCATTTCAGTGTTGATTCATCGCACATTATTAAATCAAATCTGCTGCTGGCAATACAAAATGGAGCATTTCCAGAGCTGAGTGGAGGAAGGTCTAGTTAATGGATTGCATTCTTTTTTATCTTTCAAATAATGAATCTTTCTATTAATGTAGCGTTGACTTTGATGTCGATCCACAGGCGTACACACCATTAGTCATGAAGACGTCTACTTCTCTCTGTGTTTTGTACGTTTTTCCTCTACTGTAGCACATACTTTTTTTCATGGGCTTTGATGCCAGGCTTCTTTATTATTCATCAACATACTTGTAAACCCAGTTACTCATACCAAGTAACCAGAATCTTAATCATGAGAACCATCCATCTATCCATCTATCTATCTGCCACTAATGTCTGTAAGAAGATCCTTAACCCTTCAAGCTAAACAAACCTTATCTCTATTGCATATGTTTGAGAAAATGTGAATCCTCATGACTGATTTGGACTGAGAAATGTACTTTGATTGACTGTATCATGATGATTTATGTTGAAAACAGATCAAATATTAATAGAACAAACTTGATTTAGGATAATATTAATTCAGGATACAGTCATAGGTATAATACCTTGTTAAGAGCTTGATTTATTTGTACTGTGATGCCACCAGGGACTGGGATGAACACTAGGGGGCAAGCTTAAGCCTTACTCACGTATCTATATTAGACAATTAAATATCTTCCCTACTCTTCCATCCCTTAACACTTTTAGCTTGATGTGTTTGTTTGCTTCACAGCGGTGCACTGTGACAGACTGAGAACTCACACGTTCTGTTTGGGTGTGGATATGCGTGTGGCAATCTAAAAATAACATTCACTGAGCTATTTAGCATTCTGATTGAGGCAGATTTTGTGGACTTCTGGCATCTCGGATTATAATTGATTGCATCCCCCCAAAATCTTCCCCTCTCTTTCTCCCTCCCTTCGCCTCCCTTACTCTTTTCCCCTCTCTGCGCGCACACACACACACACACACAGATGAGTCTCTGTAAATGCAGGCTGTCTCTTTCGATAGAAGCCTTTCTCTCCTTTCTCCTGCTTTTATTCGCCGTGTTTGCTCTCCCTCGTTTTTACGGCGGCTACATTCTCTTTCTTTCTCTCTTGCCCCAACCTGTGGTTCCCCCCCCCTCCTCCATCTCCCTCTCTCTATCAAGCGTCTCCCTCATTGCGCGGCGGCTCCTTTGCAGTGTCTGCCTCAATTTGCATCAGTCCTCGCTATGCGGTGTCAGCTCAGGCCTCCTGATCAAATCTTAGCGGTTGATGGCTGCTTTCATCCCACATTTAGCGACTCTGCATCCGTGTAGTAGCTTGCTGCCTCCCTGTTTCCCACAATCCTTTGCTGGTGCGGGAGTGGTGCCCGCCCGTGTCTGCTGGTCTGTCTGCTGCGTTGGTTCTGTCTGTTGTTTGTTGCCGGGAATTGGGGAACAGATGGTGCGCTATGTTTCCCCCTGTAGAGAGTCAGTGCTACAAAATGCAGTATCATGCAAGATGGGTTTTTACTGCAGAAACGGCCACCTTAGAGCATCCTTTATACTTTATGCACTCTATCAGCACAGATAAATACTATCATGATCTATGCATAGAGACCCCCATCTCATTTTCCGTGAATACAGTAGCGTACCTTTCTTCTTCTTTAAACGGTTTATCCTCGCATGACTTTTTTGTTGCTAAATATTTAACCGAGACTTCTCATCATGCTTTGCGAAAAGTTTCCGCGCCGAATTAAAGCTGTGAGATTGAAAGTATTGTCCTTGGCTCCCTTCAGTAGATAACTGGTGAATTATTAAGGGTTTTGTTAGGGGACCTCTTTCTATAACATTGTAGTACTCAGAGATCCAGAGTAGCTTGACAGTTCTAGAGTTCTTTATAGATTATGGGCTTCAGCAGAACTCCCAGGGGCAAAACTGCTGCAGCCAGAAATGTATTTGTAGGAAACTTTAGCGATTTGAGCCCGTAGGCACGACAACCACTCGGGAGGATGAGTGGGCTTAGTGTGGATGATAACTCTCGAGAGGCCCGTCTTGCTAAAATATTAACAAGGTGGATGAATTCATGTCACTAAAAGACTTAATTTAATTCACTGCCAATGAGCTCTGCCACCGATATTGGCAAAGCAAATGAACGGCAGACGTGGGTAGAGTGGGTGAGATAAACATCCACGTCAGTCACCATCTTGTGGTTGTGAACCGTGCCATGGCGGAGGGGTGTTTTTTTTTTTTTTATGGAATCGGTCATGTTTTGGGCCAGTGGCACTCAGAAGCCAAGATTAAAACTCCACTCCTGCTAAAGCCATGGGATTAGACATCGGAGAAAGAGTCAAGGTCCTTACCCACATCGCTAATTGAGCTCTTATCTTGGCCCAGCCAGTAATGCCATTAATCATAAGTGGCACGCCACGTTCATGGAGTGTGGAAGCTCCGTAAGCTCCTGATGATCTCTGAAAATTCATGGCGCTCTGTTATCAGAAGACCCATGTGGGGCCTTGTGGGCATCATACGATGTGTTTTGTGTTAAATTTATGGCGGCACAAACCGCCGTCTTGCTTTATCCTGGCCGGTGAGACTAGTGATAAGCTATTGGAGGATGATGTGTTGCTCAGAGCAGACACACAGCTCTGCTTTCTTGTTTACTCGACTTTACCGGAGGCAGTTTACCATAGGTGTAGCCGACAAAAGTGGAGGAGCAAACATAATCTATTGTTAACCACTGTGGTTGCTGCACAGCTGCTATTTCTAGATGCCCTGTAGAAATCCACCGTTACCTGTGAAGCTACACATCTCCCTGCTTTCGGTATTATCTGCCTTGAAGCCATCTTCCTCTTTGGGAAAAATAAGTATGTATAGCTGTGCACTGTTGTCTTGTGACCTGTGACTGAACGGATTTTCCCCAGGAGAAGGCGAAATGATTGTCTTTCGTGCTCCTGGTTCAGATCATGCATAACTTTAATTGCAAGCCCATGAGGGTCCATGAAAAAGCTCGGAACGCCAGCGTTCGCATCAACGCACGAGTAAATTAGCATGACAGTGGCGGGTGGCTGCGTTGGGAGTAAGGGAGAGGCAGTGGAGGAGACAAGGTTACGAGCTCAGCAGAATGATTGAAACCCCTGCTGTCAGGTGATGGCTGCTCAGGTGATGCGGCAGAGCACTGGCACCTCTCTAAGCAGAATGCAGACACACAGAGAGAAGATGGTAGAGTTTTTACTGTAATAGAGGATCAAGGGGGATTTCATCCTATGTTGTCCATTTAGTTTATTGCTTTCTAGCGCTTCATGTTACATGCCATCTGTAAAGTATGTGTATGTAAAGAGACACATGTTCAAATCACAAGTTAAATCATTTGTAAGGACAGACAAGTACACATCCTGACACATGTTGACAAAAGCAATAAATCATAGGATATTAGCCTGAAAGACTTGCTTGGCTCTTGTACAATGGGACCAGAAAAAAGACTACTCATTTTGCATGATTTTACTGATGTTATAGTTATTAGTTACTTTGCAGATTAAGATTTTATGTACTAATAACATTGAGCTATTTACATGATGGTGGGTTGCAGATTTAAACATCGATATACAAAAGCTATTCTAACCCTTTGTTAGTGTAGAAATCAGTCAGTGATGGATTGATGATATTTTATTTTATGCATGAAAATGAAATAATTTAAAGCGCATACTACAAATCAAAACACTATCAGGTTCAAATTGATGAAGTTAAACATCAGGTCATTACATTACTTTTCTCAATACAGACACAATCTAGGCTTTGATGTTCATTTCAGGCTTTAATAATCATAGGAATCTACGATTCTATAACAATATTCTTTCTGGGAATAACTCACAGTGATAGTGGAAGACTAATACATGGACAAAACACTTTTATATGATAAAAATATAAGATAAGTAAAGGATCGGACCTGATTTCAGACCCCTGTTATATTCAAAGAGCCAAGAATCATTTGGATCTTAGGGGTCACATTTACTGTGTAAAATGAAGATTTTCATTTTCTTTTAGACCACTTTTCTTCAATGAAGTGTGAATCAAGTGTCATGTGCTTGTTTAGGTCCTGGAATCTGAAGTGATAAATTGTATGGATGAGAATCATGCTTCCTCATACTCTAATTGAACTAACATACCCTTCTTTGTTTAGTATTCAATGCACCTCATTACTGAAAAACACATTAATGTCATATATATATATATATATATATATATATATATATATATATATATATATGTATATATATATGTATATATGGTATTTTGTTACATTGTGAAGAGTATTAAGTCTTAATCAGCGGGGCATAGATGGACCAAGAGTAGCATTAAAAGCACTGTAATGCACGTGTATTATTCAGACATATCAGGCCCATTAGCACAGGCACTGGAAAAGGCATTCACATTACAAGCCACCAGAAGCGTACAAGCTGGAGCTCCGGGGGAAAAGGAACAGCTGAAGGATGCAGTTTAAAAATACCAGATTGTTTTTCTCCAGGGCTGGAATGACTCATTACCCAGGCAGCAAAGCAGGAAGTCAGTTGTCAGTTGGGTCATCCCACAGTACAGTGACACGCAAATTGCGCCAGCGCATCAATTACGGTGCTACCATCGTTTTGGGACTGTGACAAAAAAAAAAGCCATGCACGCGCGATACACTTGTGTGTATCTCGGCAAGAAAGACACGCACCTGGGAAGTGATTTTAGTTTTTTATGGGTCAGGTAAAGTCTCAGGTCGCTGCCACGTACGCTGATGTGTTTATCCTCTCATCTTGTGGTTCTCCTGTTTAGAAGGGAGGAGTGTTTTTCAGATAGCCTGAACCAACCCATCGCTCAGATACTTCGGCAGCACTCTGACGACTTACAACTATTGGGTCTTTACTCTGGTCTTATCTGATGCCTGCTCTGCCATGAGATGTTGCAAAACCGGTCCCCACATGCCACCGGCTCTCTTCCTATCTCCTCGGATACCGCCCAAGGAGGCGTGAGGGAGATGTTGAAGGGGTTAAAGGGCATATTGGGGGCGGACTGGCATGACACTCAGCTTGGATCATCCCTCACCTGGGAGATAAAGAGCAGGAATGATGACTTCCCAGCATGAACTGAGCTTTGGGCCAGTGCTCGACCTTTCCAGTAGAAAAGGTGACTGATCCGTGGAGGCCTGTGATGTAAAGAACTGCCCTTATCAGGCCAACAGAGAGAAGGGGATGAGATAGCAGACAGGCCAGTGTGAGGAAATTGAACTGATTATGGGGACTGGTTGGGTGGGGGTGTTCCCGTTGTCTCTCTGTCTTCATCCCCTCCTTTTTCTTTTCCATCTTTTCCTCCCTCTATCCTTCTTATCTGAGCTCCTCTGCAGAAAAAATCCATTTTCCTGCAGTAGGCCTCTTTGTCTGCGCAGGGTGCGGTGGTACTGAGGCGGGTGGTAAATAATGCACAAGTCTTTCTCCTTTCATTCTTCCAAAGGAGGGAGTGCTCGCTATAACACCCTCTCTGAAGTGGGCTTATTAAACCAACCAGGCTGCAGCCATTTCTTTCTCTCTTTGGGAGATGAGCGGGGGGGGTGTCCCTAAAAATATCCACTGAAAAGGCCCATTATCCCACTCCCTTAACCCTTGCACCCCAAAACTAAAAGAAGAATCCAAATAGGCGATATGTATAGTTCCCAAATACACTACTGTAAGTGTGCCTTTGCTGTGGTGCACTGCAGAGATTCTGCAGTCAGGTTTGGGACTGATCCCTTACCCAAAGATAAGTTGTCTTACTTGCTTCCCCAGACAACTCAAGCTTCACCTTTTAAATTTTGGTTCATGACCTCAGAACCAAGAAATATGAAAAGGTGACTGCATGGCCATTGTCATCTGGATAAATAACATTGATAGGATTCAAGTAGGTAAAACATGCTCACCTTGCCTTACAAGCAACTCTGTAACCTTGACATGAAAATGCCAAGACTTATTCGGGCATGTCCCATTTGGGCTTCTGGATATTCTTCAACCTTATTTTATCTTTCATCCGCTCCAGTTTTTTCCATTTGCTCCACAAATAAAGATGAGTGTTTTTGTCATTCATCTCCCATGTTCACCCTATTCTGTATTAACTCCAGCTGTGTTTCATTTTCACTTAGGATATTGCAACGGTTGTCGTTTCTCTTTAAAGCATAGCAGAGGAGCTGGTACAGCTTTTAAAAGGTCTCTGCTCTGCTTTAATATATACAGTAAACACTGTTTGGTCGGCCAAATTCAGTTTCAAAGCTGCAGTTTTTACATGCTGTGGGTTTAGGTGGAAGGTCTAGGACAGAGAATGAATCAGATGTATGTGGAGGCAGGAAAGATATGAGATCCTATACCGCACTAATGTCAAAAGCCCACCTACATATCCTCACAGAGGAGTATCGCAGTCTCCACAACTGTTTACCAGATTTTCGATAGTTTTTGCCGCACAACAAATCCCAATCTATCCATTTGACAACACCATTTTGGAAAGGGAGATCTGTAAAAAAATAAAAAATCCATCGTGATGGGAGTGAAACACTGCTGAGAACATTTTTCTTGTTACAGGGCAGTACAGCAGAAGTAGGCCTCGTGTTATCGGTCCTAATATATTTGCAGGAACTGACTCAAAAGATGAAAGGAAAGGAGAGGTTTGTCTTTTTCAGGTCAATGTGCCTCCAGGGCTGCATACACAACCAAAATAGACAGATCTAGAGGAAAGCTGGACAGACTTAGTTAACGCTTGCACAATGATCTACCTAATTGACTCTTTTTTTTTCTATATCTTTTCAATTTCCGCTCATCTCATGCCATCTCTCATCCTGTGGCCATTTCTCAGATTCTTGTGGGCGCATTACTTATCTGTATTCCTTACACTGTGTGTCTCTGATGAGTCATTCACAGGACCCAGAAGGAATTAAACAGTCATTGTTTGAGATAATGGATAAATAATGGCTACCTTATGACATGGCGCTTGAGAGCATATCTGTCATGTGAGCTGAAGTAATTGAATATTCTGTAAATGTGAGTTGAGAGATTAAACATGCTGACATTCTCATGTGATGAAATGAAACCACCCACACAACAATCCGGTCAGTCACCACAAACTGCAAACTGGATGCCACCTGCCTGCGTCATTCCATTTGTGAGACCCATGTTCATTTTGTTTCTCTTGAGATCTCATTGGCTCTGCTTTTCCTAGACAAGTATCCGGCCGCCTTCTGTCATTCACACGTCATTAAAATGTCCTGGTCTTTCAGAAAGCGTGGTCCATATGTCCCACGTGAGTCCCTTTTCATCTCCTTCAAAGGAATACGCTCCCATATGTCACAGCGTAGTTGCTTTTGTGACTAGCATCACAGATAACAGCTTGATGAGCACTGTGCTGAATGACATTTTTATCCCATATGAGATAAGCCATTCTGTCTGTGTGCATTTTAAGTGTGAAACGTAACTTTGCAACATTAACAGCCTTAGTGGAAGAGTCTGTACTTTACATAAGAAATGCATTCCAGTGTTTAATAGAATGGGTGAAAACAGCCTCTTACACTACCAGATGGTCTTCATCAGTCATCCAGATAAAGAACAGATACCTACAAAGAACAGATACATTAAATAAGAACAGAATTCAAATCTCTCGGCCCTTGACAGAACTTTGAGAAACCCTCCAAATATTTGGTTTTGCTTTTTTCCTGACCTTGAAATTCTGAGGCATTTTGGTGACCAGAGTACACAGTGCATGGTACATGGTTGGAGGAGAGTTACAGACAAGTGGAAGGTTCATTTCTATGAAGCAATGCAAAGACATACAGGCGTATTTTGGTCGAAATTTGGTCCTAGACTTGAAAACTGTCATCTTAGAACCACAGTCGTCATTGTTTACCATCTGACCAGCAACTTTTGTCTGTGTTTTAGGCCCAGATGCCATTTAGGCCAAACTCTGATCCCTGTAAAAGCTAATAAAAAGCTAAATCGCCGACAGACTCCCATAGGTCCTGAGATACCATTTGGCCGTTGGTTCCGCCTCTGTGCAGGTTAATTGTCACTCATCTACATAGAGATTAATATCAGGGTAGCAGATGTGATAGCATTCTTTACTAATTTGTGTGTGTGTGTCTGTGCCATGCCATATGGACATGCATTCTATCCACTTCAGTGAAGATGTGTTTGCAGTTCTTTGAATCCACACTTCTGGGCTTGCCCATTTTCAGTCAGTCTGAGATGATTGCCGATGACACTTCCGCAGCTTGTCTGCATTGTCAGCTGGCCAATCAGAAGGCAATACTGTTGAACGATGTCAAACTGGAGACAGTCTGATGACAGGATAGATGACACATTATGGCAGTAAAAAGGGTGTCAATAAAGGGTTGTCTTGTGAAGGATTTCTCAGGCTCATTTTCTCCGCCTCTCACCTCTAGGCAGAGGATATGCCTGTGTCATTCATTGCGTTTTCACACGAATGTCAAACTTGCTTACTCAAAATACCACTTTGTGCTATACAGTACAATCACCTATGCATAACCTTGGAATGACTAATGTATGTGCTTGCAACTGCTTTGCTTCTATCCTGGGCACAAGGGCTTTGCAAGGTTAAGTTGAGCTTCCATGTCAAAATCAGCAAAAAAAAATGCAGGTAATCTCGAAATACTGTTCAGTTTCCAGTATAAGATATTCAGTCTAACGCAACAATTCTCCAAACCAACTAAATAGATTACTCACAGAAGGACTTTCGTTTAGTCGATACTAGTCAAAGATTAAGTGCTTGTTTGATCTATTTTTCCCCCAACTGTAACTCACACGCAAACAGCACTTCATCCCGAGCTAGTCTCTCTTCGACAAGCAAGTGCCAGTTTAAGAGGGCCGCTGCCAAAAATGGGAAATTTTTGTAGCAATTAACCTCAGATAAATGTGGAGTGGATAATTCCTGCACACGCTCTATTCCCAAGCCTGGAAAACTGAATACACCGTTCTTTGACAGCTCAACTGTGCAGCGAAGACGGGCCACAATGACATCAAACTAGCATCAAACCGTCCTCCGCTCAGACCACCTCAATGCGTTTTCTCATCTTCTCATGACCAAATATACGAGGCTGCCTGCGGGTGCTGTCACTGCTCTCGCTCTCCTGTTAACACCTCACATGAGCAGGTGTTACATCTGAAGCTATCATCCAGTATTTGGCGGGATCGTTATCCTTTTCAGTTAATAAATGCGGTGGTTCATTAGAGTTCATTTGCTTTCATGCCAGTGCAATGCCTAACTGTGAGGGCTCGCAATTCTCACTAACTTCAAATTATTCACATTATAGCTCCAAATCTGCAAGAGAGATACCCCGTTGGTGATCAGTGTATTTCAATGTATAATACTTAAAAATTATTAAATGCTTATTACAGCACCAACAATAAATTACTTATTAACAAACAATAACATGTTGCAGGTTTATCCTATATATTTTTCATTTTCATGAAGCAGCAAAGAAAGTAGGTGGCAAATAACAGGTAATGCACCTCTCCATGACTACAAGGCAACATTATACTTTTCTGATTGTATCACCCATCATATTGTGAGCTGTAATGCAAATAATCTGAACAAATGGGAAAAATGGGAATCAGTAAAGTCACAAAATCCCTAATAATTATGTTTTTTAAATATGTATGATAGCATATTAGGTAAAAATCTTCTAGTATTGGAGCCCTGTACCCATTCAAACACCAATCATCAATAAATCACCAATAAAATGGCTAAAATTTCAAATGTAAAAAAAACCCAAATGTGTCTAAAACATAGTATTATACCAGATGACAAACATCATTTCTGAGTAGCCACATCCATCCTGGAAATACACATAGCCCAATCACAAGAGACATATAGGCATACTGATTTGGATACTTACTTACAATGTATTTTCTCATGTGTGTGTGTTTTTTTGCAGTAAAGATTTTCCACATACATTCTCTGAAGTATTTAAGGCGGATGTAACACTGTGTTTTCTATAATAAATTAAGAAAGGATGCCTCTTAAAATGTCGTTAACACCTGCGCTCAAAGTCTGCCTGAGAGCTAAGCAACACCAGGACACATGGGGCATGTACTGTAGCAGCTACCCTCATTTATTTTCTCTCCAGCCATGTGTAGATAAGATAAAGCCGTATACACTCTGTTAAGCAAAAAACGCTTGGCTGCACTGCAGGCTGCCTACACACTACCAAACCCAAAGTAGGGCATCCCGAATTTCTTTCTCCTCCGTGGATCGAGGAGAGCATCTGGACACCTCCGCATGCTCGGCGCAGCAAATGCCTGGATTATTTTCAGCTTACATTACTTGAATAATGCATTTCACATGGTTTCACATGTGAAAATTGCCCATGTCTGTGACATGTGGAGGTGGGTACAAAGCTGGATTTGAGCCATTCTACAGAACCTCACGGGTAGACTTGACTCCCAATGCCTTCTGTGGAACATTTCACAGTGAGCTGTAGCAGGGTTGATTTGCTGCCAACTATACAATAGAGTTGTGATGAATGTGCCATTTTTTCTCTCCTCTAACCCAGTGGCCCCATGCCACTATATTACAATTAATCCACTGTAGTGTCATTTAAGCTTAGCTAACTCTATTTCAGCTATCTTTAAATGCAACTTAGAGTATTGCACATTGCCTTTTCAGCAACTTAGCTGATTGATCGACGCAAGACTGCTGCCAATATATAGAGTTAGCAGTGAAATATGTGTCTAACCTGTATTTTATGGAACATTTGTACATGTCAAAAGTCAATTTACTCGTCATGGGGAGTATTACACAGTTGGCGGTTCTTTTCTGTTACTCTAGAGAACTTTTGTTTGCTTGTCTATTAAAAAGTAAAAAAAATAGTAAAAACATCTATTCATTTAAGTTCCCTATAGTTCAAGGTCACATCTTCTAATGTCTCTTTTTTTTTTTCTCTTTCTGACAAACAGCCCCAAATCCAAAGATATTCAGTTCATCATCAGCCTTGACAAAGAGAATTAACAAATCATTGCATCGGAGAAGATGAAACCAACTTATTTTTGAAATGTTACCCGAAAAGATGATTCAATTATCAAAGTAGTTGAAGATTAATCTTCTACTTGACTACAAAAAGGGACTTTTTTCATTTTTACTTCGTTTGAATAATGTCTTGAGGCATGAGAAGGTAAAATACAGAAACGCACAAGAAATAGAGCATTTATTGCTTGTTTCAGTATCCTATTTTCTGCTATTGTCTCATGACCCCTTTGATTAATCCAGCAAACCCTTGTAAGGGTTCTGACTCACACATTGGGAACCAGTATTCTAGAGGCACCATTTTATCATTTTCATGTAAAAACCTGTATTTCAAACGAGCATGAAGTTTTAAAGACACGGGCAGTCATCAAACAGGGAGGGTTGAATGAGAGAAGATATTGATTTGCATTGTTCTAAGCGTTTTTAGCTGGACTCTGGGGACTAATGCTCAGAATATGTCATCCTGCTGCATTGATTTGAATTCTTTGAGCCATTCAAATACACACACAGTTCCCCACACAATACCACGATATAAATAAAAATCGCATTGTGCATTCAGATGCTTACACTTTAAAGTATCAAAACTAAAAAGTACTCAATATGCTGGCAGCATGGGAACGCATAATGAGTACAGAATGTTATTCATTACTAATGAATTAATGTGCCAGCTGCATTTTAGAAGTTGAAACTAATTTGAACTATTGTACATACAATTGCAAAATCTATAACAACATATCAAATAAGCTGCTAATACAGTTGTTTGCGCTACATATGTCTGAAGTGGAGTAAAAAGTAAAATATGTGCCTTTCAAATATAATGAAGGAGAAGAATAATGCAATGTGAGCTCCTCAAGTTCAATAGATTAGTACATTTTTTTCTTTTTTTTACCATTAAGAAGCAACTCTTTTTGGAAATGTTGAGCACAGTGTTGCTGAGTGAGGAAATGAACAGTTGGGAGGTCAGTGCTTGACTGGAGGGTCGATGATAATGTGATGGCAGTTGGGTGAAAGAGAGATCTCTTCACTTACACTTTCCCATCCAATTGTTCGCTAGTCGAGTGGGGATTCGATCCGACAGCCCTCTGATTGCGAGCTCATTCCCCCTCTGTCAGAATATTGCCAGTCCCAGTAATAGCTTGCAGATGCTGTCACTTCTCAGTAGCATGATATGACAACCAATCTGCCTTCCACAATTATGCCGAGCCACAAGTATTTACTGTACATGCTTTGCTCCTGATTTGATCTGTCTCTTGCAGAGACCTCCATGTATGTGCAAACATGCTCACCCATATCTACGTCTATGTAATCGATGTATACCCTCTTTCTCAGACACACACCAGCACGCTGTTGCCAGGCTCTGTTTTTCCTTCTGCCTGCCGACCTCCGGTTCTCTCAGTTATTCATGAGCCATCTGCTTGGGCGAGTGCTGTGTCAGATGTGTGTCAAACAGGACCTCATCTGTCCCCCCCTGTTCGTCGTCTAATTGTGTCCTCGTCTGCATGCTGAAGCCGCCACTGATGCCTGTGCACCACACCACGGTTAGCCAAGGGACTCCAGCTTGACTCTCTGGTCCGTCTTGTCCTCAATAACCTGTTTGATCTGACGTGTACATCTTTATTTAAGATCATAGCATCTGGATCATCAATAGGAAAGCACGAATATGCCCTTATGTACTTTTGTGTGTTTGCTTAGCATGTGTATGTGTGCATGTGCTTCTGGAAAGTGGGTTAAAAATGAAATGAAAAATGATGAAATTAATTATAGTTTATATTTTCAACTGATAATTTAAGTCAAAGAGAAGTGTTGCACTGCTTATTAAAACAAGAATCCCATCATATTAGCTGCAAGACACTGATAAGAATTGAAATAAGACATATTGAGTGAAAAATGGGTAAAAGAAGTCAATTTTTAACATTATACCCATAGTAACAGCGCAAATAAGGTGATCACAACCTTAGAGTATGACCCGCCAACCAACCCCACTGCAATTCAGTGATGATGATTAAAAGTGAAGACCATTTCTTTTCCATCATAAAACTTCTTTTTCACAGTCTCATGAAGGAAAAGAGTTTCAAGGCAAACTTAAATGGAATATTTCCCAGCTCTGCCATGACAGGCTAACTGTGGGCTATTCTGTAATACCCACCTTTACAAAAGTATCAAATACTCTACAGGAGTGAGAATGTAGTTCAAAAAAGTTGAAATATGTACTTATAATTTGTTGCTTTCCATCTTTGGCAGCCTCACTCAAACTCCATCCGAAGGTTAAATGAATCCTTTACATTGGAATAAAAACATCTCCCTTTTTTTCCAACTATGTGGCACATAAAGGACTGTCTTTGCGTCCAGATCTACAACAGATGTCAATTTCACTGCAGAGTTTCTGAAGAAATATCTGACTGATTCAACTGATCAGGGAAAAGCCACGGTGAAAAAGAGATAAATAAATGAATCACAATCATTGAGTTTGGATCTATCTTTGAGAAAATTGTGGGAGTGTGATTGGGGAAAAATAATATATAGCTAACTACCTCCCGATTCCCAATTTTAAAAGGATTTAATGTAATGTAGCATGATTGTCAGGTTGACCACACATGTCATATTTGCCTATCATGGAAAATGGCACCAGAAGGGAGAGCAGAAGGAACCATCAGCCACTGACGATATATTTGAGAGCGAAAACAAATAATCGCATTGGCACAGGCAGAGAGTCATTGCCACCTGCCTGTCTAGCAAAATGCCAAAAACTGACCCCTAGAATTCTAACTCCTGAAATTAATGAAGAAAAAAGTCAAATCATTACATTACATGTATGCAAAAACACAAAAAATAAATATGTTAAGTATTGTTGTGTTCTGTCTCATAACAACTTTGTCTCTGTGAGTTTGCAAGTTTGTGAGTATGTGCTGCACTGAGTTATTGTCCTTTATTACTCTGTGCTCATAAAACCATTTATAGCTGTATCGGCTCTGCTAAGATTGGGCTTCATACAACTGTCATATCCTATGCAGTTTCTCTAAGTAATCCACTTTAAAGTTACATAAAACAATTTAGGCATGCATGGGTGATTCACACAAGATACATGACCTACAGAGTGGGATCATGACTATATTAAATCCAAGCCTGCCTCTCCGCAACACAAGTAATGTATGATTTCGGAAAGAGGCCAGGAGGTCCCGCTGGAGAGCTACTGTGATTCATGTCTGACAGAGACATCACTTCCTCTCTGGGCCAAGGGGATAAGACTATCATGTTACCCGTCCTTGCCCAATCCCCGGCCCTTCAAAGTAAAGCCACCGTGATGAATCAGAAGGCCCCCTGAATGTGCTGTCCCGACGTGCCTTCCATGTTCATTGTGGATTTCAGCGTACAAGGAGGGGTTTGGATGCTTGTTTTATTCTTTTTTTTTTTTTTGCAGTAAGACAAAAAGTGTGCCGAGTGTTTGTTTATAGCTCCAAACATGCCAGAGACACATGCAAATGAGCAAAGATTCTGGCTAAGGGATGCACTTGTACAATAAGTAAACAAAGCTGTCTACACCCACTCATACCACTTCTGTGGGCATCTTTCTGTTTTGCTGCTCTGTCCTTTAGCTTTACTGATACCAATATTTTTGGATTAAAGTTGCAGTTAGCAGATATGCATTACTTATCTTCAGTTGATATTTCCATGCTCAATTTCTTCTTCTTTCTGGGTTTAATTTATTTTTTTTTTCAACCAGGAACTGAAATAGGATGCTTTCATGCCAACAGCAATTGGTGCACACCAAACTGTCCATTCCAACTAAAGGAGCTTATTTCAGTTGATCTTTGTTGGTGTGAAAGCATCAGTTGCGCTAAATCGAGCAGACTTCGCAACACTTGACAAACTTTGGTGCATTCCCTTTGGTGAGAATGTGAAATTCAGGTTCAAATGAACCATTTAGGATGCATCAAGGGAGTGGATACTTATAATTTCATTTCCTGTTTTCTTTGAACAAAACAATTGATGAAACATCAATTAAACCAATTTTGTTTTCAGATGTGAAAGCAGACGAGTTTATATTCTACATAGTCACATTTTGATTGCTTGGTGCAGACCAAATAATCAAACTAGTCGTTTGAAAGCGCCTTTAAACACAGATAAAATCCATGTTGTAGGAGTTCCTGTTTTGTGAGCTGTCAGTACTTTAAAAAAGAAGAAAGCGGATATCATTGTTGGTCTTACAGGCTATTGTGACTGAAATCATATCACCACCTTAATGACACGTGCAATGGATACAGATAAGCCAATATCCAAAAATTGATCGAGAACTAATTTTACCCCATTTCATGGCCTGACTAGATGGTCCTTGGTCACATGTCTTGATTGTGGGGAATTTCTTTTGACAGACAGTTTAATTAGTCAATTATTACAAGAGAATATTGCTCGCTTGCAATTCTTTTATCTGCCATATATTGTCAGAGACATGGAAGTGCTTGTCTTGGAGGAGGGGATGGTTGTGAGTGGATGTACTTAACTTGAGGCTGAACCGGCTACAGTGTCAGTCAGGAAGAAACAAAGAGGATTGTCTTCTCTTAAACAGAGTGATGATTGCTATTGTACAATCATATAATTCTTGGAAAAGAGGCCACTGGCCAGGTCAGAAACAGGAAGGCAGTGCTTGGAGCCATGTTTTGACACAGTCGATAGGGGAAGATTAAGTGTTGAACCAAAGCTGGCACAAGACGATAAGGGATGGCTTTTTTTAACCCACAAACCTGATGTTGTATTTTAAGATATTACAGTTTGTATCGATGTGAGGACAAACAGACAAATATTGGTACACTTTTGTGGAATGATTGCTACCATTTAAGCAGAGACAAAGAGGTGGTGAAAATAAAAAGAACAAAGACTAGTATTCTTGGCCAATCAATATCGTGAACACAGCTCTTACATCAGCTCTATATGTCGTAGTTCTGTGTCTCTAGAGTGGGAGGTGAGAGGTCTAACTGTGAAGTCGTACAGAGGTTATTCGGGAACGTGATTATGACGGACTGAAATATTAATACAAAGATGTCAGAATGCGACGGCACCCGGATTTATGTTTGTAACATATGGTAATGCAATCAGCATGGTGCAGATGTGAGGATACTGTTGGTGAGCAAAAATAATTGGGATGGAGTTGATGACATTGTGGGGCTTATGCTGTCATTCAAACAGATGCTAACAAAGACAAGACATATTATACCGAGAGCTGGGCAAACCAGGCTTTGACATGCAACGCGTGGGTGGAAATAGCCTGTTAATGAATAGATAGCAGCGAGGGGGGAAAAAAAAATGAAGATGGCAGAGGAGATACACGAAGCGTGCTGTGCGATAAAATATCGCTATTGTTAGGCAGTGCTGAGAGAAAAGTGCTGCGATGCAGAAAGAGTGGAAAAGTCTTGACAGCTTTCCGGTGGCAGTCTGACGGCTGAGCAGGGAGATTGGAAAGAAAGGGCAGCAGAGGGCTGCTGTCAGGCCACACCAGAGCTCCGTTTAACAAGGTCCAGAGATGAGCTCCACCACAACACATTGCAGGGGAATGAGCAGAGGGAGAGTGTGGATGGATTGGGGAGGGGGGGGGAGTAAGCCTCATGCATTTTTCCACAGTCTCAGTACCTGCCATGCCTGCAAGCTGGGATTCCTCATATGTGCATAGCAGCAGAGATTGGAAATCCTTTGTAGGAAAAGGAGCTGAAGATGACCTGCCATTAATACGCTGATACTTAGACATGCCTGTGACACCTTGAGCCCCTATAGATATGCTTCATTTTTACCTTAGCGGTCCATACAGCAGCATAATGTCAGAAGTGATTATTTGTGTGGTAATCCAGCTCATTTCACCTATCATGGTGCCGTGTAGCACACTGATATGAACCGTGGTGGAGGACAGGCAGAAATAATTAATGTGAGCAAATGCAGAATGAGTCTTATTTTAAACATGAATGCCTTCAGGGCAAACACATACACAAATCTTTACAAGCCTTGCTCTGAGCATTACCACACCTCTTGTCTATCACATCTTCATGCCGCACTTAGGGAAAAAAAGCTTCAGTCATGGCTGCACAGTGGAAACTCTAGGAGGGCATCTGTAGTCCTCTTTTCACCTTGGCCCCAAGCATCAATCTCTCAGCCTGGCATGAACACCTATCTCTCAGTCAGGCTAAATGTCAACCTCAGGAATACTAAAACACTATTAGTTATGTCCGCCCTATTAGAGCAAGCTAATTCCACATAAAAGCCACCCACAAGATTTGAAATGAGTCTGCCTTCTAGGGCTCACTTTATCTGTTATTGTCTTCATGTCAGCAGGGGTAACAGGGAGGTGATGAGTCTCTGGATCCAAATAATATCACTGTTTAAATGCATGTAGAGTCACGGTTATGATGAGGATTCCCCATGCTGCAGTAATACGAGGAGAATTACACATCTTCATTTAAGACAATGTTCGGATTTTTTGTAATTCTGTGGCGTATAATTAAATATGCACATTCTGTGATATTCCTACTGTGCTGAAATGTATTTTCAACAATGTAAATACAAAACATAACGGGCAAAAATCAAGGACAAAAATGAAGCACATGTCAACAATGTTATCTAAAAACCTAGTGTTCATTAAAGAGCTGCATGTTACCTCTTAACATGAATTAAACTCATTCTGCCGATTTCTGCAACTATATAAAAACAGTGACCTTTAATATCATCATATATTTTTCTCCGCTATATTTAATCCGCTGACTCTCTTTTTCTCTCTTTTTCTCTGTTTTTTTTAGGGGGGCGACTCCTGTTTCTGGTGATGTGGCTGAACCTTGTGCCTCAAACTGACAGCTGCCCTGCCAAGTGTGTGTGCTACAGTGAGCCCAGGCCCACTGTGGCCTGCCAACAACAAGGACTGCTTTCCATCCCTACTGAGATCCCTGTGCGGAGCCAGCGGATATTCCTCCAAAGCAACAAGCTAACAGTGGTGAGATCCACCAGCTTCAGTTCTTGCCACAATCTCACTGTTCTCTGGCTCTACTCCAACAACATCAGCTACATTGAGGCTGGAGCCTTCTACGGTTTGGAAAGACTGGAGGAACTGGACATTGGAGACAATGGTGACCTCCGCACCATTAGTCCCACAGCCTTCCGGGGCTTAACTAAGCTGCACACCCTCCACCTGCACAGGTGTGGCCTGTCAGAGCTGCCCGTTGGGGTTTTCCGAGGAATGTTCTCCCTACAGTACCTTTATCTGCAGGACAATAACATTCAAACCCTGCATGACGACACATTTCTGGACCTTGCCAACCTCACCTATCTCTACCTGCACAATAACAAGATCAAGATAGTAACGGACAACATGTTTCGTGGCTTAATCAACCTGGACCGGCTGCTGCTACACCAGAATTGGGTCATTTATGTCCAACCAAGGGCTTTCAATGATCTGGGTAAGCTGAAATCCCTGTTCTTGTTCTTCAACAATCTTACCATCCTGACAGGGGAGACTATGGACCCACTG
Organism: Lepturacanthus savala; assembly: GCA_030544235.1. Classification (NCBI taxonomy): domain Eukaryota; kingdom Metazoa; phylum Chordata; class Actinopteri; order Scombriformes; family Trichiuridae; genus Lepturacanthus; species Lepturacanthus savala. The sequence continues at coordinate 6,267,712 of CM060473.1, read as the reverse complement.
GTGACCCTCCAGTATTTGCGATTAAATGGGAACCAGTGGATCTGTGACTGCCGGGCAAGGACCTTGTGGGAATGGTTCAAACGTTTCAAAGGTTCCAGCTCCGAGTTGGAGTGCTATGTTCCCGAATTCCTGGCAGGAAAGGACCTGAAACAACTGAAAAGCGAAGACTTGGAAGGGTGCGTTGAAACGCCTCAAATCCAGACCAATCTTTTCGGCTCCAAGGCACAGTCTGGAAAATTCCCTTCCACCGAAAATCCCCTCGGAGACACCATTCCCAGGTGTTGCCTTGGAGATAATGACAAGTCCTCCATCCTGTCTGGCAAGAGCCGCCAAATCACTAACAACCCGCTTAAGGAGAAGGAGAACATGTCCAAGACCAAATATAAAGAGCCGGAAAGAACGAAAAATGAGACCCAGAACAAGCAGAACGATGGACCACTGGGAACCTTGTCCAACACCCTGGACAAGTCATTGGAAAATCTCAACCCCGACCTTATAGACAATCTGGAATCATCTACAGCATCAAACAAGAAAAAAAAGAAGTGTTCCAAAAAGCCCAAATCAGATGCCCACTGCATCAAAGGCCGGGGTTCCACTTTGCAAGTGCTGCACTTTCTCTTCATTCCCATGATCTGGATATCTCTAGCCATGTCTTAGGACTCCTGATCTCAATTTAAATACAGGACTCAAGATTGTTGATGCTCATGACAATGATAACAGAAGATGCAGTGACATCTACAACAGGCAGTGACTGAAAAGTGAGGAGTCACATTGACCCAATGTGGATGAGGACAAACAAACATGAAGACGATAGAGTACATTTAACAAAATGGATGCCTTTACAGAACACTACAGATCTAATGTATATAATGAATCGGTGCCCAAAATTGTTTGTTCTCTATGTACTTAACTGTACTGTGTGTCTAAGCTACACTTTGGAGACTCCTCCCCTTTTTCCTCTCAAAAGCTTTTACTGCTTAGACTGACCACCGGACGACAAAAAAAAAGGATGAAAAAAAAACAAATACAGGAAAAATAGAAAGCACACAAAGAATGTTGGGTCCGTTTAATGAAGATAAACGATCTCCACCCCATTATTTATTCAAAGTGATGCATTTGTTGAGTAATGTTACATTTTTTTATGTTTATAAAAACAGATGTTTTACCTCCCCCAATTTTAGTTCTATTTTCATGACAGAAAGGGTATATGGGTAGCATTTAACATAAGAATGCTGTCAATTTGTTTATGGAGATTGCAATGGAACCATAGATATGCATTTTATTTTACTTGTGTACAAGTATGAATATATTATGAATAAAAGTTCTTATTTCGTAGATCTTTTTGCTATCTTGTGGTGTTTTCCAGGATGTTAGAACACAGAGTCAATAAGAGGCAATAAAACCGAGAGCCTGTGATGACGTGATACAACCTAAAAAGTTGGTTAGTCTTCGAATTAGAATTCATTGACAACATTTTTGGTTATTCAGGGTAACTCACTTTTCTTGTTAAGTCTTTTAACAAGCAAATGTCAAACTGTTGCTCTTTCCAGCTTCTAATAATGAGATGATTTGCTGCTTCTTCCTTTCTTATTAATCTGTTAATTGCCAAGAAATATTTTTTGAATTAATCAATAATGGTAAATGGACGGCATCTGTATAGGGCCTTTCTTGTCTTCCAATTACTCCACTACTCATAGCACTTCGCATTACAAATTATATTCACCCATTCACACACATTCATATATTGATGGCAGTGGCTGCTATATAAGGTGCTGACCGTTTGTCAGGAGGATCTAATCATTCATGCACAATTACACACCGATGGTGCAGCCGACTGGGAGCATTTGTGGGTCAAGTATCTTGCTTAATAAAAATAATATGTTGCTGCCTCATACCTTGGTAAAATAGTGTAATCAATTATTTGAAGCACATGAAGTCTGTATTTAATAAGGTAAAGACAAGTTACTTTATTTTATGATTATGGCTGCAAAGCTCTTCTAAACGGGTGTAAAAAGGTATTTGATTTCACCAATGCATTTGAATTTTGCAATAACAGCTTATATCCAATTGCTAACCAGTATGAAAGATAAACACAGTTCCTCCTTACAAACAGACTGTGGACCTACTGTGGCATGCTTATTGTTTGGAGAGTAATGACCGACTGTCTTGTCCAATCTGGCCTCAATTCAAATTTTAAAAGTCTAGATACTTGATATGAAGGTACTGGGATGCTTCAGTCTCTTCAGGACATCTCAATTAGAAAAAAGAACAAAATACAGTGATTACAATTTCAACAGTACCCATTTCAAACTTTTCACCCTCACTTTTCAATTTATGCAGCCAAACCTTTAAACTTGTTTCTTGTTCTGTTTGATCTTTATTAGTCACATCCTATGTTCTTGGTACAATCTCCTAAGGCTTTCTCAAAGATCAAGCAAATCAATGGTTATGGTTTAATAATGCAACAAGGTCAACATCCATCATAAATATCTATCCATGCAGCATATTCAGAAGTCTTAAGTGACTGCACATACTGTAGAGTGTGATGTTGAATGAAATGCCCCAGGCAGCTTAACAAATTCAGCATATGATTAGACCTACTTATGTATATGACAAACACTGCTGCATTCCTCTTAATTTTGAGCGGATCATTAAACAGTGCATGAAAATTCTTGTAATATTCTAAAACAGGCTCTTCACATCACAACCTTGACTTTGAGAGCCACTCAAGGTGTCATATTAAGCACTGTTTTGCATTGCTGACATGGAAAGTACAGTATGGAACATTGGAATTCAAAGTAATTTAGGTAGTGAAATGTCACCTTGTCATAGTGCTCTGTTCAAATGAGTTGCCTGTGGTGGATCCATGCTGGCATGTCCACAAGCCAGGATAATGCAGTGCATTCTGCACCAAATTAAGTCAAGATCTTGTCAACAGGCCACAATTTATCTCACACAAAGTGAAAGGATTAGAAGGCAGGGTCTCCACAAATCCCTGGAGCTTTTCATTGTTGTCGATTAACCCTGGAAAGTAGGAGGACTGAAGGGGACCTGAGAAGATATTGATCATGAGTGAAAATCAACAAGGCCTCTCCAACAGAGTCTCACCACCCTCTGTTGATATACACTACAAGGAGCTATAGTAACTGTGTCTGCCTTTGTCAAACCTCTTCTGTCTATCTGCTCAGAAGGTCATTAGAACAGCACTAACACATTCCATCCCTTTATTGAAAAGATTTCCACATAACAGCTACTTTTACTTCCTGTCCTGATATATAGAAAAGATTCAACCATTAATGCCATGGCAGAGATTTGGATACCTTATATATTACAAATACTTAAAAACAGTTTTAATGTAGTAATTTTCAAGTTAATCACTAATGCTAAATGTAAATGACCTCAATACAGTGTTTGGCATAAGTGAATGTGTGTAAAGTTTACGCTTGTAAATGTATTATCCTTTGATTTTAATTAAGTGTAGGATGAGCATTGTTGGCACCAAACTCTATTGGAAAAGGAACAATTTGACACAAAGATGACTGACAGTTGCATTGCTTGTAATTGAGTCATTTTAACTAAAATAAGTCTGCATTTAAATATAATTATTGTTGCCTGTTCACCTACAAACAAGGCCTATTTTAAATCATGTATTAGTAGTAGACATGAATCTGGCTGTTCAGTAGGCATGCCCAGTGTTTTAGAGCATAGAATAGTCACAACTTCACCAAACCTACTTACACATATTTGATATTTACAATCTTCAATTACTCAGCGTCTTGCTCTTTTCCTAGATTGTGTTTTTCCGTCTCCAATAAATGTCAAACAAAGATGAGAGTGAGTGCCAAGCCCTTCACAAAGTAATGAGGAAGTTTTAATTCACTGATGCCGTTTCTATGTTTTTTCACCTGCCACTGTACTATAGCATACCACTTATTTCAGTCTGAACCAATCATTGTTGCTGTTTTTCCCTTCAAGAAAAATCAATGTTGAAAACCTATTTTAGCATGCATGATGGAATCACCACAACATCTGTGATAGATGCCCTTGCCCTGGATTAATACTTGAAAGACACTTCTCTCATAAAAATATTATGAAGTTTCTTGACTTTAAGAGCATACTTTTTGTGATCAATTATTTATTTATTTGTGGTTCATATAAGGGAAAGGATTACACTCACAAAACAACATACATCAAATCCTTTGTGCTTGCCCTCATTCATCCTCTCGCTAGCTCACTCCCCCAACAAGAAGAGCAAATAATGCATTAAACAGAAGAAAGGAAGGAAAACAAATAAAAATGAGAAAAAAATTTTTTTTTGCGACTGTTTATGCTTCCATAGCATGCATACTCCGTTCAGCTCACGCCAAATCAATCCATGTTGCTGTCTTTAAGACAGAAATCATTGTTGGTGCTCTTGCGATAATATCTTAATTTAGCATGCAAGAAGAAATCACCGCTACATTCGGTGATAGATGTTCTTATCCTGGATTATTACTTAAAAGGCACTTCTCGATAAAAGTGTCTTGACTTTAAAGCTCCCATATCCTGCACTTTTCTGAAGTTTTGATACCCCTAACATGATATATTTGCAATTTAAAGTACACAAATTCAACTCAATGTCACTTTACAGTGCTCTCTCTCAAGCAACTTGCTAGAGATTCAGAAAGCACAGTTTTTTGTTTTTTTCAGGCTGTCTCATAAATATTGATGATCCTCTTTTCTGATTGGCTGATTGTGACTTGCAGGACTCCCTGCTGGGAGCTTCTATAGGCAGAGGAATTTACTGCATGACATCAGAAAGTCAAGATCTGCAAAGTTTCTAAATCCAGGTTGTGTACATTTCTCTGTTTTTTTGAGTGTTTGATGCATCGACAGCTTTTATGTAACTTTTATACCTTATCTAGAGTAAAAAACAACAACAAAAAATAGCTATAAAAGTCAATGTTTGCATGATATGGGACCTTTAAGAGTGCATTTCTGAAAAGTTAGATCATCTGAAGCATCTCTACGCTGGCAAAAACAAGGCCTGTGAATATGAGAGTGAAAACAAAAAAAAAGAAAAGAAAAACACATTATTCATGCTCAAATTCCACTGAGGAGGTTTGAATCACATATGTAAATTTCAAACATTTGGAAAGCTGCAACAATTTTCTCTCATGAGAACATAACATCTCATTCAGACTCAGTGTGATGTGGTGATAATACAGGGCATACACAATTGAAGGCATAACAAAAAATATTCATGTTTATTTATTTTTTTATTTTAGATTATGGTGTTTTAGTAAGTAAAACAGTCATTGTTTCAAGTGCACTTCTATTTTCCCCACTTTTAAATGGCCATTTTCCCAGTCCTACATAAGGCCCTTTATGGGGGTGTTGAAGCTATTACATATATGATGCCACCAATCACTTCTTTTCACTTGATAGTGGGTTGTTAGAGCTGATAGTGGTTTGTGGTGTTTCATGGATTACTCATTGAAATGCAATATATTTCTGGACCTTCAAATCTAGGTCTTGTATTGACACACACACTGTAACAAAACCGCATGTGTACACGTACACTGATGCACACAACAAGATTATTATTAGAGAATAAAAAAACCCATCGGCCCTGGCCTCCTTACCCCTAAACTTACCGACTTGAGGCCGAGGTCCAAAAGCAGCAGCATACTGGGGCCACAGCTCCATTTGTCCCATTTTAAAGTGTCTACAAACAGGAAGACTGAGTTTTACTCTCCTTTTGCACTGATATTAAGCTAATTATGGGCATTCCATCTGCACTGAGGTTCTGGATGTAACATGGATTAGCATCTTGGCAGAGAATGAAACTAAATACAGACTATGGCAGGAACTCTCAGACTGGAAAATAATCAACAGAGCAAAATGAAGCTTTTAAGCTTGGAGTCTGCATCATGTGGCCTTGCACCTACTTACACGTTTTGATTTACTGACCTGGTATGTGCCCTCTTTACAGTTTTTTTCCCCCCAAAAGATTAAACACACTTCCAGAAGCTGTGAAGAGTCAAGCACTTTGTCAAAACTCTCAAATCTCTTGCACAATGAAAAGATAAACTCAGAAGCACATACTCACTCCTGAAAACAGTTTTTTTTTCCACCAAAATGATCCAATTAAACACTGGTACAATATATCTAAAACACAACACTACCATCAACTCTTCATGTATTTTTTTGGCTTCATGAAACCATATTATATATTCGAATGTGTACAATTGTTTCATTTTTCAGTACATTGTACTTATAAAATGTGTGACTGTTGCCATATTGTAATATTGTGAATATATCATATCAATAACTCTCAGTAATTGCACTGAAAAGTACAGTGAGAAATATTACAGAACCTGTCTTTCTGCAGATGTAATGGTGTCAAAATCATATTGCACAGGGAAGTACAATGAAATTGAAGTAGAGCTCTCATAGCCAGTGCACTTTACAAAGGATTAAACACAACCAAAAGTAACAGCACAGAAATACATTATAGATAAATAGAAACAATAAATCAGCTAAAACCACAGATTTATAAAACCAGAGGTTAATGTTTAAAGTGCAGTGCGGTGTGATTGTCTGTCTGCAGGGGGACAGTACTCAGTCTGATTGGAAGGGAGGACGAGTGAGGAGATGGGAAGAAAACGTCAGTTCAGCATCAGTGCACAAATACTAAAACATTAAGAAAATATGTCACTGTTACTCTAATACAGTAAAATATTCAGCTGAATAAACTGACTGCAAAAAATCCTTTTTTATGTGCTCACAAAGAATAGAAATAAAAAACCCTCCTCTTACTCTCTTGCTCAGCCTATTTCCCAAACACAGATGAGACCTCTTCAATGCTTAAGATTAAAGTGTTTTGTCATTTAAGTGTGAACAGGTGACATATAAGTAAGACTAATGGTATTCAAGCGAGTGATTTACAGGTCTACAAAGTGTCTTGAATGATGCAATTTGACGCAAGTTGTGCAAAACGTGGTTTAGAATGATATTTAAGTGAGAATAATGGACTTGTGCTTACAGTTAGACATGTTTTTGTTTTCAAACTTTCAGAATTGTGTGCGTTGTTCAAATTTAATGGACGTTTTGTGGGTGATCAACTAATTCTAAGAGAAAATATTGAAACTGTTAGCTACTTGGAAGATGTAGTGGTGAAGCTACCCGTTACTCTACATCAGGGGTGTCCAAACTTTTTTCAAAGGGGGCCAGATTTGGTGTGTTAAAATGTAGGGGGCTGACCTTGGCTGATGTTCTCTACATAGAACAACAATATATTTAAACAAATTTTAGCAAGCCATTCTGTGTTTTACATTGCTTTTTTATTTCAATTCAATCTTAAACATGTCTTTTGGTTCATTTGAAACATGCATATCGTATACAATTGAATATTAACTTAACTTTTTTTCCTTCGCTGCAAATAAAAGAAATACCACTGCAAAACTCCACATTAAATAAAGCTTCACTTCATTTTCATCCCCTGAGAAATGTACGGCAGACAGCTTTTTTTTTTTTTCTACTTCTTTTCTACTTGGCTGATCAATAAAACAGTCGGATGAACAGAGAGACAGGCAGCAACTTTTCAGGTCACTTATTGAAGAATTGTTTATAATATCGTCCGTTAACAATAGTAGACTGAACCGGGCTGTTTCCTGCGGTTTCCAGTCGCTTTGCTACGCTCAGCTACTGTAAGCATCATAACATGATAGGAATCGATCTGAACAGCTGCCATGAAGAGAACAGACATTTTTTCCCCTTTATGTTTTTTTTTTTAGATTTAGAAAAAAAAAACAAAACCTTTCTGCTTTTGTCAAACTTATTTCTGCTGCTGCACAAAATCAGCATGTGACATCACTGTCATCAATGTTGGGTCTAGTTCTTGTGTTTGGGGATTTTTGGTTGTTCTGCTTTTTTTCCTCCAGTGGCATTCTTTTCCTCCACATCTGTTCCTAATTACCTCATTAGCACTGCCTACCTGTGATTCTCTCACCTGTTTTCCATCTTAATTACTCCCCCCATCTATTTAAAGATTAACCAAGCCTCAAACACACTTTTCAGATCTTATGGGGAGTGTTGTTGATTGTTGAACTCTACATATGTTATAAATATGTGCAACTATTGCTGTCCATATCTACATTTTGAAAACTCAATGAATTGACAAAAACAATGACATGCCTAGTAAAATAGGTTACCTTTAGTCTCTGGGTGCATGTTAAACATTTGGGACTACTTGTGCATTGTGACTTCATGTGCCATTAGAAACTCTACAGGGGTAACAGGGTTTCAATTCCTCTGATGCAGTATCCAATTAATATTATACATCTGTGAAGGAATCTCTCTACTCCATTTTTAGATTAAAAATACAAGGTAGTAAAAAGACTAAACTCCTTATTTTGAATCACGTACTAATTAATAATCATACTTATGAATACTATATTTAATTTTTGACAAGTGTGTTCTGCTGGATAACGCTAATTGCCAATATATCTTACAAAATGAGCATAATCATACAAATCTAGAAATATAGTTAAAAATTGATCCCGTTTATTATGAAATCAGTCAATTATTTAACATCTAATTCCTTCATTATCTTCATAGTAACATACCAAATGAAACGGTGGTGTCTTTCTTTTGGTTTCCTTGGCAGGCTACAGCAGCTCAGACAGGCTGTGGGCAGGTGGTTTGTTGAAAAGCAAGGGGGTGGATTAGTGATGAAAAACCAATAAAGGTCACATGAAATAAATGTCCAACATCTAAGAATTGATGTTGTACCATCTCAATCTATATCATACTTATATTGGTGATGTTAAGGACATGCTTCTGTCCTGTACCTGGCAGCTGGAGCTATCCCAGCTGCCTCCTGAGGGTGTTTGAAGGAAGCAGAAATCTATAACCAGTTCATACATACATATGCATGCATGCATACATACATACATACATAGAGTACTGGGAAATGATTGAAGGACAAGGGGTCACATTATTGGTGATGAAGGTAAACAGTATTTGCTGAAGCTGGCTCTACATAATTTATCAGCTCAAAGGCTTTCCAGTGGTTCCCCAAACCCCGTTATGAAACCTTGACCCAGACCAGATTTGCTGCCAACATGTGAATCTGAATAGCTGCATTTTTTAAAATTTCATTATGTTATTATTGCCAGTGCTGCGAACATCAAAATGTATTATTTTAACAAAATAAAAATGCTTGTGTTTCTTTCTTTTCACATTGTTTTCACTCTATTGCACATCTAAACAGACTGGCAGACAAATATGAAATCAACAGTATGTTTTTTTTTCTTTGCTTTTTTAAGCATTACAAATGTGTTGAAGGAAATAAAATTAGATTTTAATAATTGACATTTCATAAATTACAAATTTCTTGACCTGCATCAGCAAATGAGACCATCAAGCGAGAAGATTTCCACATTCTTTTTTTTGTTCTAAAGCACAAATAAACACATCCATAATCCTGCAGAATATTCCAAACTCTACTTCACCATCATCATATATAATTCTTCATCTGACATATCCACAAAGAGATAGATTACATCATAGCTATGCATTCTGCAAACGGCTGTGTTAAAAAAGAAAACGCAGCTTAAATCCACCTACTAATGAGAGTTCCAGTGACTAACTAATACACCATAATTTGTCTGTGTTTTTAATGTGATTATTTGTGCAATTCCTTTGTTTTTATTGGCCATTTATGGAGTAATGAAATTTTCTAAGTTCATTGTGTTATGTATTCCCACAAGGCCAATAAGGCCTGCAAAGAACACCATTGAGTGAAATGGTCAAAAGCCCTTTTTACACAGACATCACGCCATAACGGCACAAAGAAGATTCCGCCACGGTCTGTGCTTTTAACACTGAACCAAAGCCAACGTTATGCTGCTCTGTGAGGGACTTTTAGACAGAACGGTACGACTGACCTGATCTGTGAAGCGACAGTGTCGGCATCTAGTGTGACTCTTTACACGGGACGGTGAGGACACCGTCAAAATGTCACCTTAGAGCAGCGTAAAAGCGGCTCAAGATGTAACTGGAAGCTTTGCATGTAGGAATTTACTGGAAGGATTTAAAGAAATAAAGGTTGAGCGTTTTTTTTTCTCCTTTCTTTCTGCATGTTACATGTTCATGTGACTTTACCTGAGATTTAACTATTCATTCATAATACTTAACGAGTAAACTTTCTTCAAAAGGAAGTGATCTTAAAAGCAGGGAAAACAACGAACCCCTGACTGTTTCTGGATATTTCTCTGTTCACTGAAAATGACCCGCTTTCAACTCCTAATGCAAATTCTAGGAGACGCTCCATGTCTCCTCCAGAAAACACCAACCTTTGATCATAAGTAATAAGGCATTTTTTTCCTTAGCTTCAGTGAATGTGACTGAAATATTTGAGTTCATGGCTTGAGGCAAAGGCTCATATGAGAAAGTTTAGGCTGCTCACTGCGGTGTCCCAGACTTCGACAGAAGGGCTAAAACTGTTTTCCTTTGGTTCTGCATACTAAATGCTCCAACGCTTCCGCGCTCTTTCTCTATAAAAACTCACTCCAGTAATTCCCTTTCTATCTGTGTCTGTATATTTCCGTCACTGTTTGTACCTCTCCTCCTCGCGCTCACTTTTCCCCATGAAAGTTTCGAATAATATCTAAAAAGATCATCCACTCGAGTCTGGTGTGTTTTTTTCTGCGTGCAATACTGCATTCAAATGAACAGTCGCTGGAAAAGTTGAAACTGTATAATAATTATCTAGAGTAAGTTGTTGTAAGCAAACTGAATAATTCATTCAAACAGTGCAAAAATAATTCCAAGAGATACTCATCCAGCATCAGGTTACACATTTTTTGTTTGTATTTCATGATGGTCACCATAATGCTATAAATTCTTTTTCCTTTTTTAGTATATATTTTTTGGGCTTTGTATGTCTATTGATATGCATAGTGGAGAGACAGGAAAGGGAGAGGCAGAGAGAGGGAAAACGACATGCAGGAAAGGGCTGTGCTATAACTTATAATAGTGAAAATAATAGTGCTATAAATTCTTCTCCTTGTCTTGGAGAGGAGATTGGCAACACTAGTATGATGCTAGAATATAACCTTGTGTGATTTTCTTATTCTGAGTGCCAAGAAGAAAACAGAACGGGTGGTCTGTATTCCACAGAGAATGTGTGTTAACATGTCAAAAACATTACATACATGTAACATTATGTTATGTTTTGGTTAATCCTCATGTTGTGTTCAAGGTCAAATATTCACCTAAGATTCCATTCCCTTGTCCACAAAGAGGATTTCAGCAAATAAAATAATACATAATAAATTGTATTAATTTAAATACAATTTTTGTGGTTTATTCAACTTTTGTACACTCTTGGTGTTCCCCGGTCAAAAGTGACTGATCATTAGACATGAATGGGGTAGAAGAATTAATGTAAGAAATTGAACTCAAGTGCAGCTACATTTGTCAGATGGACACACACACACACACACACACACACACACACACACACACACACACCACATTTTAAATGGTTTCAAAACAAATGTCCCTGGTAACTTTGAGTATTCTGTGATAAACAGTAGACTATGTTCATCATATGTCATCATTATTTCCTATGGTCAAAATAATCCAGAAATAGTGCTTTTTTAGACCTCAAGATGGTTAAGATGTATAAATTCAGATCAATAAGTCATACAGGCCATAAATAACAAATAGAAGTTTAAAACTTCTAAAACTATGACCAAAACACCAAATTGATTAACATGAAATGAACATGACATGAGGGTTAAGTATTTGATTTTTCCCTCAGGTTTCATATCAGGTCTTCCTGTTTTATTTTGCAGCACTCACCTGTGTCTCTGTTCCAGGTTCCTGTCTGACCTGCTCCCTCCTGAGCCCTGATTGAGTCTCCCTCACCTGAGTCTAATCATTCCCATTCAGTCCTCTATATACTCCCCTTTATGTCTTGTCTCATTGCCAGTTTGATGTTCTTCACAGTTCATGTATCAACCATAGCCACCTGCTATTTTGGACTGCTTGTTTTTTCGACCTTGCCTTTTGCCTGATGTTTTTGGATGCCTTTGCCTGAATTTACTGCCTTCCCGTGTACCGACCTTTGCTTGGAATAAACCTTGTTTACTGATTCAGTCGAGTCGAGCAGTTGAGTCCGTACCACCCTGCGCTAAGTTCATGACAAAGTTAGCTAATATTAGAAAACAGATCCTGATATGAAATACCAGATCCTGTTGGTCAAAGTCAAGAAATACATTGTAGGAGATGTGAAACCTGACTAGAAAAACTGTTTTTTGTGTAGTGGTCATGGGTCATCCTAGATGTCTGTGATGGTGTATGTCTTTCATCTCACTGTAAAGAAAGGCCTTTTCATCTCAAACTCAAGACTGTGATTGGTAAGATTGATCGTGTCTAACCCTACAGGCCCAAATCCAACTACAGAACCCAACCACAAATGGTCAATGCAGATCCACATAAAGATTGAGTCGATGACATTAAAGACCTTACAGTTTAACTAATGTAACTGAGGTGCTACAGCCATTTAGGAGCAGATCTTGTTCAATGTAATCATATCTTTGATCACTTGTTATGTTGCTACTCAACAGGAAAAAAAAATACATACAATCTGTTTTAAAATGATTAAAACAAATCTCTCATTGTCAAGTAATATGTGATGTATGATTACAATATTGTGGCTGATGCTGACTTGAAAGCACATATATTCTAAGAAGCAATGAGCAAAAGACAGTGTATTACCTCATATGCAGGAGAGAGAGAGAACTTTATTTTCCACACACTCACTTAGTCCCAACTCAGCATTTATACTTCCTGGTGAAGGCGTTTTCAGGTCAATGACCTCACCACCAGGATTGATGGGTAATGTAGTCTCTGGTGGGATAACAGGGACCAGATCTGTATGGAAACTGATCCTTCACACCTCAGTGTGGTAATGTGGGTTAGTGTGCACCACAATACAATAAATATACAGTAAAGATGTAGATGAGTCTTACTTTTGTAACAGTGTGGCAAACCATATTATTGAAATATTCTACTTGAAATCTACTCAAGAACTCCTCAAAATCTCAGCAGAAAGCACAGCTGGTGCACAGCAGCCTGTAATAATGATGGACCCACACCCCGCCCACACACACATACTATTGCTCGTGCAAATGTTTTTAATTATATTTATGGAATCTTATCATAGAACATGAGGTTTGAATTGCTTAATTTAAGGTGTTATATATAAATACTGTCCGATTCAAAGTGCTACAAAAAAGGCCTGTATTCAGAAACTCTTGCTTTAAAAGCTTTAAAATGAGCTGTCAAGACATAAGTGAAGTTGTGATGTCACACCTATACACCTCCCATTCCTTAGTCAATCAGAGGAGAGTGTCATTGAGATGATATCTTGTAAGGGATATTAAACTTCAAATAAACCCCAGGAAAGGTTTAAAATATGGGACCTTTATGTTATGTTCAGTCAGAATCAAAAGGCTCTTTATTGCCATGTAACGTTTCACACACAACGTATTTGTCTTGGTTTTTGGACATCACAGTAACACCATAACAAACATATAAGGATAAGAACATTAAATAATAAAAGCAAGTACAATATATAAAATAGTATAAAATAAAATAGAATAAAAACTACAAGTATTTACAAGAGGAAACAGTAAGAAATGAATCACAGAAAGGCAATTGTGCAGAAAATATGAACAATGGAATGTTCAGTTATTCACAGTTAGTCCAATATACCAGAGGTGTGTTAATATAACACACATTCACAGAGGCTAATGTATTCTGAATTGTGTATAGCAGATATAAACAATGTTATGTAATCTCCACCTTGCCAGATGTTGTCAGAAAGCAACATGAAAGTGTTTTCCCTCTCAACTAGTTCCATCTATCGCCTGTAAAATATGACATGAGCTTTATCAACCTATTTGACTGCACTTTTTTTTTTATTCCACAGGGGACTTTGTGCATTGGGCCATAACATAAACACAGCTGACGTGGCACACCTTTACCAAACCACAGAATCTGAACTCAGTGTAATAAATAAAGTGAGAACATACACTCATAGGATCACATATCATAGAACCCTCAGAGGAATACAGAATTTCATTTATCATGGCGATTCACTCACATTATGAGCAGGCCACTAAAACCTTGCAATTCCACGACCTTAACCAATTCCAGTGGCCTCACGAGCCAACTCCAGAATTGTCACTGTATTGGCTTTAGCCTCCAGAGTCCACTTTAAAGGTCATTTCAACAGGACCTGCCTCCTGATCCTCTTTTTAAATGATGAGGATCATGGTCCTATTTTTGCCATTAGTGCTATCATAGCATGAAATGCTGCTGAGGGATAATCTTTAAGCATTTGAGATAGGAATGGACAGACAACGAGGCTTTCATCATCCAGGGAAGGTCAAAGTCTAGCAGGCTATAACAATATACTGTACCACACTGAAAAAAAAAATGATGGAGGATTTTTGGTTGGAAAACATTCTCTAAATAATGATAGAGATTATAGAGAGGAAGAATTATTGTTAGATTGACACCAGTACTGCTTGTACGGTAGGAAAGTATTTTTCCTACCAAAAAATACCTGTGTGTGTTTGTATACCTCAGGGTACACAAATGAATATAACTTTAAACTAATCAGAAATACACTATACATTTATAATGTGGTAAATGACTATTCCAGCTGCAAATGTGCTACATAGGTGTATAGAGGCCCATTTCCAGCAATATATATGTATATAAATCATATAAAATCACAATGTTACCAAAATATAAAACAATGTTACAATAGTAAGTAGATAATACAACAATAATGTTCACTGAATTAGATAATTAGATAATAAACATAGCTGACAGTAAAATAAACAATAATGATAATTATTTACATTCAGTAATGATGTATTAATTGTGTCCATTGGTCTGTGACATGCAGCACATATCTTCATATCTTGCAGCTCAGTATGCTGAGTCTCTCTCCTAAAATCTGTTGCTTTTCATTCTAGTTCTGTGAACTTTACTAAATCAAATGCTTTAACTTCCATCCTGATATCATTATATTTGTCACATTTTAAGAGGACATGCATTTGTCTTCTACCACTGTGTTGCAGTGACCACAGACTCTTTTTGTCTGTTGGTAGACCTCTTGTGTCGTCCTTTTTGTGTCTAGACTGTGGTCACTCTGCTGTCTCTGCTTTGTATCTCTGATAGTAAACAGATACTCTGCCTATTGATATTCATGGTTTAAGGCCAGGTTTCATTCATTCAATAGGTATCTTTTGTTAGTTTAATAATTAGTTTTTCTCAGATTAGTGGTTGGAAAGCAGTGCTGGTCTGAGGTTGAACAGCACTGGGTGTTATTTGATCAGTAAGTCTCAGGACTCTTTGGTGGGTTCAGTTTCTGGGTTTCTAGTGCCTGGAATACCTGTATGCCTTGGGGGCTTTTTTTCTATGTGAATATTCAATGGATAACAGCATACATTGGTTGATTTGATTTTTTTTTCTTTTTTTCTTGTTTCCTCTCTTCTCTTTCCTCTTCAACACCCACTTCTTGAGTGTAAAAATTCAGATTAAGTAGCCAAGGTTGATTTTATTCTTTAAAGAATTTTCAGGATTTGCTCTGATGAAATATAATTTGACAGTTTGATTGATTCCCTGAAATTGATTGATCATAGTTGCTCGGGTCGGCTCCTCCACTCGCTGTGCTTGTATATGTGTGGGTGGGTGTGTTTTTATGCTGCAGCAGCAGCAGCATCGTCCCTGTGCTGCCTGCTGATTAATGAGACAACCCAACTGACGTGTAATGTGAATTCATTTATTCACTTATCAGTGCCCTTTCTTTTCCAGCTCGAGCACAGCTCTAGTAAACACCACGAGAATCAGAGTTTTTTTTTTTTCTGTCCCGACTCATCCAATCTTTTGACCTCTATCTATCTAACCACCCACTAATATGGAAATTTGTCACCTTATATTATTTGCACACCATCTGAACTGTTTCACTCTTCTGGGTCGTAATTCCTGTGGCAGCTAGATGGCGTCTGTCACTCAAATGTAACTTTAGGTCAGTTTCGGTGACAGGATGTTTGACCTATACTGGCGTTTTTAGAGGATAATCTCCTGCCTGAACCATTTACAGTACGTGGACTGAGCCGTCCATGTGAGCCAGCCTCATTATTTCTCTATCACGCCCCTGGATTTGGGAATGTAGAGTGGCAATTTGTTTTTAATCCTAATTCAGACAAATTAATGGTGTACGTATGTCGATAGCCATGCATGTACAGTGGGACGCCGAGTCCCCACCAAAGCTGCAACTGGAAGCTGCAGAGCCTTTCCAGTAGATTAGGCTGATATCCAATAGGATTTGGTCTCATACACCTCATGAAAGCACTGTGTAAATGGGTCTATCTAATGATCCATCTTAATATGATTAAAAAGAATAAAGCTACCCATACTCTCTCTCCCTCTCTCTCTCTCTCTCTCTCTCTCTCTCTCTCTCTCTCTCCTATTTGGTCTGTTTCACACACACACAAACACACACACACACTGTGTTACTCAGGGGGCTGCACATGCTAGTTCGTGCAGTGATCAGTGCTGATGTGTGGTTATCCTCACATGACCAACAGCACATGCAGAGCCTTATAATCTTCTAATCTTCTCCAAACCAAATGTTCATGATCCAAAGGCAGGAGTCACACCACGCCTCCTGACAAACATCCACTAGCTCTCTGAGCGGCTAATCCCCTGTGACGTAACATCCAAACACACACACACACCAGTCAGGGTGAATGTGAAGTGATAATCTGCAAATCCATGTACTTATTTACAAATATGTGATGTGGTTCATTTCTTTCATGAAATATTTGTAGTGTCAAATCGTGATTGTTTTGCAACCTCACAATGAAATGACCTGTTACTGAACAACCACTGTGATGTCTCTTTCCTTGAATTGTCTGTTGATGTAGCTTCAGATTCCTGGAAGTGATTCCTTGTCTTAGAAACTGAAGGCTAAGCTGAATATAAGGAATACTTGTCATGGTGTGTGTGTATCTGCAGACAGGGACAGTGAAGATAATTGTACAAGAGCCAAAGTTCACACCCTTGAAATCTCATCTTCCTATTGATGATACCCACAAACCCATCATTTATCTTGAACCCTATTGATGCAATTTGCATTTTGGCACTTCTTTCTTTTACTGTTGTTTGCACAGTGAACCAAAAACAATTGCTTAAAAATAATAATTCCAGTTATTACAAACTGTGCTGAAGAAAAAATTACAGATTTACTGCGAAAACAGCCACAACAATATATATATATAACCATAGGTTGGCTGCAACCAATAGAGACAGCAATTGAAACAACAAAAGACTAGTATCATCTCATGGTCTGTCTCGTCTACACAATGGTGTTGATTTCCCCAAACTCTGGGAAAAGGAAGTGCATGTTGCAACAAGTAGACAAATTGTATCCCTGATATTTTTCAAGAAATTAGCCTTCAAAGCTCAAGGAGATATTTCCTCTTACCTGTCTTCCTATGATGCACTAAGCTTTCATCTTTGTTGATTTTAGTCCTGTATGAGTATACTAGCCTGCACTTGAACCCAGTTTTTCATTTTATTTGAGTTGTTTCCATTTAAAAAATAAAAAATAAAAAAATAACTTCCATCACTGGGTGTTTTGCTGCAGCATTCATTAACTGAATTGAATTGCTCAGTAAGCAAGTACAGTGAAAAGATAATTTATGTATATGAATATGTCATGGATTATTTCTTTAAATAGGACTACGAGATTGGAAAGTGTGAGCCTTTTCATCAAGGCCGGCCATCAAAACCCATAAGCTACAGGATGAAATGTCACTGCAGGACTCGGTCGGCACAGGGTAACATGTTGCATTAATGTACTCTCTACTGTGAAGCCATCTTCATGGGCAGAACATGCTCTTAACTGGGAAAGCTTGGCAAGCCCACATTTCTTGATGTACCTCAGGGGCTTAGGGGGACTGATGTCCAATTCTTTACACTTCCATGGCTCCAATTTTCACTCTCTAATGGAGTGAAACATGTTTCAGTACTAAGGAGTTAAAAAAATGGGAGCTTCTATTCCCCACAGCACTACAGGGCTGTATAGTCACAAATCAGTAAACACATAAATGGATCTTTTTTTCTTCCGCTGATTAACAATGAATACATATATGAATAAATGAATATGTTCTTTTAAAGCCATTTTTTTCACTGGTTCACAAATAAATCTTGATAACGTCATAATTCACATTTCCTCTGAAATTGAAGGTATATCAAAGACCTCTTTCTGTCTGAAGGTTAGGCCTTCTTTTTTATTTACCACAAATATAGATTGGCTCTCAATTCTTCTACTCCACTGCCAATAACATACTGGTTCCTCGCCTCAGGCCGAATATGTCCTGCCGTTCACGTCTGTAAATATGACTGATTCCTTTAAATCTGCACCATTGTGTGCTCCTTCATCATTCAGGTTCTCCTAAACCGTTTCATTCTTGGGTTTAGACAGTGAAGAAAGCAGAAAGAACAATAGAGAACTAACGGGAGGGAGAGAGGAAGAGAGAGGAAGAGATTTGTGAAGTTGTTTATTACTGGAGTAACTCCAACCCAACCTATCTCATTAGTCTGATTAAAAACTACTCTCATGCTGATACCATTAACCTGCCCACACAACCTCAATGGGGCTGTACAATCTAGCAAGTAGAAAGAAGCCTGAGCTTTATTTTCATTCACTTTATTCATCATAAGGGGTCAGTCTTCTCGTTGTGATGGGGGTAAAAGAGGACATTTGATTATGATCAAGCAATTTTGGTGGAATCTATAGCATTTTCCCCACTGTCACCATTTATAATCCCTTTCTATATTCCCTCATCTGATTGCAACCCCAGTCACAAGCTTCTCGGGGTGAGATTACAAACATCTGGCGGGTCATCTACTCTCAAGCTGTTATGATAAACTCAGCAGCAGATAGGGGTTCTGGACATCAACGAGGGAAATGTAGTGATGGAATAGTCCATGCATCCGAAGCCCTAATGCTTTGTCATTGTGATGAGATGCACCACCTAATGCCCCGCTGGTATGGATATGTGATTAAAAAGTGTAATGTGAGAGCTTTGTATAGACTGATACACAGTTTATCACTTCACAGCTAGGGTTTCTCTTCTTTTAGACTAATGGGGTGTCAAATGTATCTAAATGGCATTAGTGAATGGCTCTGGAAGTTAAAAAAAAACAAAAAAATAAACACTGAAATTGTAATGAGAGGAAAAACAGTCGTCTCATCTCGAATCAAAAAGGCTGTTGAATCCCATCCACATCATGTGACACAGGGTCTGGCAAGATATCACACCAGGCACCAAATGGACAATTGGAACTTGTCGGGAAATTCACACAGGGTTGGACTGTAAAAAATGTTAAATAGAGCATCAGTAGAGTTTACATTGCAGCCTGAACGCTAAATAGTTATATTTCATATGATGCCCGGTAGTGTTATTGCATCAAACCAATAAAAATGGGAAATACCAAATTTAATGGATTTGGCTGGCAGTTTTCTACATTTTTATTATTGTCAATAAATCTCACGTACAGAGCAAAACCAGCAAAGAATTGATCCTATTTAGATGTACAGTATTGTGTGTGTAAATCCTGATGTATCTTATTTCTCTGTGCCGTAGACGTCCATTATTACTGTTGAAGAGTTGTCAATATGCCTCACTGTTGCACAGAGTGACATGTTCTTTTGTCCAAGAAGGATATGAGCATGTCATCTTGGTTAGAAATGTCTCCAAAAAGAATTAAACATGATGAAAAGTATTTCCTCATAAGCCAGATGCCCCAAATTATATTATGGAAGCAATTATCTACAACTCTGCAACTATATCCTTTAAGAAAAGAGTGAATGAAGAATGAACATTTTCTGTTTAAAAATGTTCATTTTATTCTGAATTAAATGCAAATCACAATCAGGCTATGCCTAGTAGATATTTTTTAATTTTTGTCCAAAAATCCAAAGGGATGCGGATATGCATTACTAATTGTTTATCATTTTCACTGAAGACAATTACAAGTAAGCAGATGTCCAAACAACAACAGTGACTTTGAGCAATTAATCACTTTATGAGCAAAAATGTGACTCTTTTAATTCAATATTCCATCTTCTTTCATCATGGCTTAAAAAAGGACAGACGCACCATAAACTGAGATTCCCATGTGAAGCTGTAGCTTCAGTCAAATAAATGTACATACATCAATGCGTACCTGAGCTGCAAATTATGCATTCAACTCACACCTCTTCATCTCTTCACAACAACTTCATAGACATTTGGGAAACATAATTTCACTAAAACCAAATGCAGCTCTTGAGTATGGCACTCAACTTTCAAATTAATCCTCCTACTAAGGCACCATAGGTCTCTAACATAATTGTACTGTTCCCTCACAGTTGGCGAGCACTGCAGTGTGCATATGCAATGATTTTACTGAAATGTAAAGGGGGGGGGAAGAAACGGGGTTAATCCATCATGTCTATCCTCCCCTTTCTTCTGTTGTTCTCACCCGGATCTACAGCTGGTGGAACAAAAAAAAAGGAGGAAGTTTGTTTTGATGCTTTTGCAGAGTTGAAGCAATTTATTGGACAGGGATTTATCGAATCAGAATATATTGTAGAAATGTCCTGATCCTGGAGGTTCAAGGGCTCTGGATAAACAAGAGTGATTGTTTCAGAGGCATGCATATATTACCAATATTCGAGTCCAAGCTATTACACATAGACAGCTATGGGAATATAAGACAGACTCACATCGAAGGGAATTTGCAGAAACACATTGGTAAATCACCGGATTTCTTCATGCGATTGAAGCAGGCAATACATTTCTTACAAACTGCTCGAGCCCTCATACATTAAGGGGAGGATGTTAAAGTCTTGCAATATTCATGACAGAATAGTACGTCAGGGGCCAAAACAAAAAGATCAGCTGTCATGTTCCCTTTCCATCATAAACAAAATGCCGAAAAGCCTCAAAATATCATCATTCACATCCTTTAACATGACCTCAGAGTTCAGCAGAAAAAAAACATCTCTAATAATACCGTGTAGAAGGTGTTGACAGGCCAAATGAACAACCTTTTGCCAAATACGTTGGAAGACAGGAAACTGAATTTTTTATGCAGATAAGGATCACTCCACTGAGACTGAGCTTGCATTTCAGATCTTAATTTGCAAGTGAAAACTCCTTTACTTTAAGTGGCGATAATAAGATTTTTACTGCCCATTGTTGGTAATATATGTTGAAGGGTATTTTAATTAATGGGGTTGTTGATCAATACCGATGAAGTAATAATAACTAGGTGCAGAGATTGGATCTTGACTTCCAAACAATAGGAATAAAAAGTCTGTTCCCAGTAGGATTTCAAGGCACGTTCACCTCACCCACAGACACACAGTCACAGTAGTTTTACCTGCACATTTAATCTACAAGCCTTTTGAATCCTCATTCTTGAATCATTTTTGGTTCTGTATTTTCTGTTCCTTTCATAAAATATGTGTTGATTGTTTAAGTCAAGCAGAATGAAGCAGATGTGACGGTCAGAGAATGCCATGTCAGTGACTTGTGTAGGAGGAGAACTGTATTAAAATGCTGGTTGCCAAAGAAGTAAAGAAGCTCACACATTACTAAATGCTTAAGTTATGCTGTGTCTATGAGTGTATTATAGCTTATTTAACACAAAAAGTAAAGCTCTAATGTAAGAATATAAAGTTAATAGGGATCCTGTATATTAAAGTTGAGAAGTTCAACTTTCATCTACTTACGTCCTAATATATTCAGCAAAAATCCAACAGTAAGAGGACTTTGGGAAGGCTATGGAGAAGGACTTTCATTGGCCTCGAGGAAGTTCGCCAACTCAGGAAGAGAAAGCAGGGATTGGCCCAGGCTATGTTTAGTCAGGGAGGAGAACTGCTGACCCAGAGTGGGAATATTGTTGGGTGGTGGAAAGAACAATTTTGGGAACTCCTGAACCCATATCCTCTGAGAAAGGAGCAGAGTCTGACCTGGACGATGTTTTACGCAAATCCTTGGTAGAGGTTTCTGAAGTGGTTATAAAAACTCTGCAGTGGCAAAGCTCCAGGTGTATGAGATTGCCCTGAGATGCTGAAATCCATGGACATAGTTGGACTGACATGCCTATTTGGTGTCACATAGAAATTGGGAGGCTACCTGTGGAGGGGCAGACTGGAGTGCTCTTCCCCATTTTTGAAAATGGGGACCAGAGGGTGTGCTTCAGTTATCGTGGAATCATATTGCTCAGTTTTCCCTTGAAAGATATTCCAAGACGCTAAAAACTGAAGTCAATTGGTGCTCAGCTTAACTTGACTAGTGAATTCAATTGGTGCTTAGCTTCGACGCTGTTTAATGAATTGATACTGAATGAATGAACCAGAAGAATGTCACATCAATGACTTGTGAAAAATAGCTGATTTGAGTGTGTTCTAGCACATTATTTAGTCAAGAAAATGTAAACACAGTTATAGTATATATTTAAATACTTATTTTTTTTACATTCTGCCCAGAATGGAAATCCCTAGCAATAGTTCTAGAGAGTTTCTTATGTGTTTTTCATGGCCACCGTAGGTTCTCCTATATGCTTGGGGTACTCAGTTGATTGCAATTACAATCTGCAACCTAACCACTACATGATGGCAGAAACTACACACTGTGCCTTTAAAATTTAAGGAATAATAAAAAACATCAACAGATGAAATGATAATTAAGCATTTAGTTGTTAGTTGCAATCTTACTGTAGATTCCATTAAACATAGGCTCATTTAAACTTTCTCAACTGCATTTCAGCATTTGCCTACGTTGCCTATAGTTTCTCTCATCCTGATTGTAACCTTCCATCAATAGTGCAGTGGAACTCCACAGCTTTCACTTTTCTGCAACATAAGCAACTCCTCTCCTCCATGTTTCAGTGAATTACATCTATTTTCTGATACAGCTGCTGATTAATTGGCTTGAGAGCAGCATGTCATTATCACAGTAATAACATCAGACGGATCTCAACCCCTTGGGATGGGAGGTACATCGGGAGTTCCATTACACCCTGCCAAACTCCATCTACCATCCTTGTACACATATACAAACAAATTCCTGTAAATGCATATACCACCAGCATGCCATGTCAGATTGATTCAGTGTACTCCACATATGACTACAGGAGCATATATCACAGTGGAAGCATCTAACAGCATGTCTATTAGAGTCAGACTTTGGGAAATTCCATTTCATAGACATCTGGGTAAGCTTACATCCTTGATCCTCTGCAGGATGTCTATTATGTGTTTGCTACATTCCATAACTTTGGTGAAACTTGTTCTTTTGATGTGTGCTGCTGAATTTTATCCACAGTGCAAATGATTTTGGCCTCTTTAAATTCTACGCAGACATCTGTTTGTGACTGATGGATTGATCTGTTATAAATTTTGGACCATTCCAATATTAGCATCATATTATTGATCCAGATTCCTATTAAAACATAAGACAAAGAGGTCGATTTTAAAACAAAAGGAAGATAGCTAACTTGCATCTGAAAGAAGCAGACTTTTCAATATGAGAGCTCTGGGTGAATTCCTTAGGGTGTTTTTGTGGAGGAATTCATCAGCTGGGGAAGGTCATCCAAGAGACATTCACCTAACAAACCCTTCTTAGGATAGAAGACATTAAAGAGGGATGGGCCTTCAGTCAGGGAAAAGACTTTCTGTTTTCATACCGTAGCCTGAAACAATGAAACTATATTTCAGCACAATTGCGATCTATTGCCGTTTCATCCAGAAGTGACAGAAGAAATCTTCTTAACTAGTAAAACATTGCCTTCAAGCCACTTTATGTCAGTCAGTCAACACATTACTGTGATCCATTAAAAGACATGTGCTAAGCTGTTGTACCATACCATTCATTAGGAAGGATAACCCTTTTATGTTGGCATTATGGAGACACTGAATAGAATGCATACAATGTATTTTTTGTAAGTATTTCTGTTATTGAGTGACAAATTCTAAACAGAGGATGACAAAAACATAAAATGAAATAAAAAAAAAAACAGATGGTGCTGGATGTCTTTGTATACACATTTGCATATTAAGCACTCCATATGTTATGTTATATTAAATCAACATTAGCTGCATTAATGGATTTTTTTGGCTACTTGGGTACAGGGAAACAACATCTGACTCATCACCTTATGATCTGTAGTTATACCTGTAAGCAAACAATTTACTATTTGCATATCCAGCAAACACAGAACAACAGATATTTGCATTTGCACTGCAGTTATTTGGGGTCATGTTTCTGGCCACCTGTCCAATGTTCACTTTACTTACAGCACTGAAAAAAAGACCACTGCATTTTTTTTTCTGAAATCAACATCTCTACATGTATTACAGCCGTTCCATTCCAGCGCCTGTTGAATTCTGATTAAGCGAACACCTGAACCAAAAACAATGGTAAAGATTAGCACAGTAAAGCAAAACACTAGTAAAGCACAGGTCATTTTTTGGTCTGTCTCATAAACATTCATTAGCCTCTCTTCTGATTGGTTTATTTTCACTTGGAAGAGTGAAACAGTGGGTGGGTTTTTCTGGGGCAGGTGGGCTATGCTGGGAACTTCTAAAGGCAGAGGGAGCTGCATGACATCAAAAAGTCAAGGACGTACAAACAAGCTGTGAAATGGCAGATTCTAAATCCAGGCTGTGTACATTTCCCTGTCCTCTGAGTGTGTCTGAATGTATGAGACAGTTTTTATATAACCCCTAAATCTCCTCTAGGGTAAAAATCAAATCAAATAAATAAATTGATTGGATTTTCACTGCTGATGAATATTGTTAGGCTTGGCTTTGTCAATCTAGATGTAACATGAATACATCTATCAACTGAAATGAAAGCAATCATCAAAAGGAAAATCAACTTTAAAAAAAATGGTTCTGGGAACAATCATCTGCACAAAAACACAAACAAAAAAAAAAAATCACCTTTTGGTAATGGCAATGTAATGTAACATCATTGCTGCTAAAGTTGGACATAACTTAATTATAGGACACAATACAGATGAACCTGAAAGGTAAACTCACATGCAGTGAATTTTTAGCAAGGTCAAAAAACAGTATTTGTCATGTAGAAGAATAACAGCTTCAGGCTCAGGTTTTTAATCACTGATTTTAGAATACTCTTACCCTACTATTACCATTTCACACAATCTTCCACTTTTGCAATCATGCAGCATTTATAATGCATCCTGATTACTGCCAAGTGTATGAGAAGCTTCATTTAGATGGCTCCGAATTATTTTCTAGTGGAGCCTAATGAAAGCTTCCTCCTGGAAACAACAGGCGGAACAGTAATGTCAAACTGCAGGTCGGTAGCTGTTGTTTAGGAACCGTTAGTGACAAAACTTTCTTATGGGTTGTGCCGCACAGAAATGCAGTTTATTTGTAAAAAAAAAAGTTTATTCTTAGTAAAGAATGTGAAGATAAACACTGTGTTTAACATCTGTTTGTTTTGGCTCATCCAGGATCCACAGGAACAGGGAGCCATGCGCGATTATGAAGAAAAGCTGTGAAAGCTGCCAGGAACTTGCAGCGAGCATCTCCTTCATATCGATATGAAACTTTATTTTATGCCACAAAAGAAGCGTTTCCTACCGCCAGTTCTGCAAGGCTGACGTTTCACAAGCACAGCTGACAGAAATTCTATTTTAAATTCTCATAAGAAAAAACCTGAGCCTGTGATGTGTTGATGTGTTTTCATGCTATTCATACATCTGTAACAATCCAAGATTTCAGACTGGAGGTAATTAAGTCTGATCACTTATCACTTTTATCCATGTTACCTGTTCACTTTTTACCCATTTTCATGTATTTTTTCGGTTCTATTCATTTTACATGCCTCTTTTAGATTCTTTCTTTCTTTATTGTTCTTACATCATTTTGAGTTCCATAACACTTTGATATTCCTTGTATATACAATGTGTTACATAAACTTTCACAAAGCATTCTCTCTTGATTGAAATATGGTTGTTAAAACAGAACCATTACATCCACTTTAGGCAAAATTTTGGGAAGATTTCCACAATTTTATTCAGGAAATGCATGATGGTAAGTTGTTGATTCAGCTCAGATACACACGCATTTCTTATGGTGTGTGAAAACTCCTGAGAAAAATACCTGTCTCTTTAATGGCTACATGCTCAACTGTTCAATAGCTAGTCACTACCTGTGCAGGTCAGCCACTTAGACCTGCACATCATCATTTGATACATTATTGAAAAATATATGAATTATAGGCTATTTAAGAGCTGTTTGTGGATATTTGGCTCTCAAATAAAGACAATTAGTTCAATAAAATAAGAACATATAACATAGAATAATCCACTCCACCAAGGATACACATCTACTGTATTTTGGATGGAAAATGTTGGAAGAAATTTTAGGACTTTCCAACAATTTTAAAATGTCTTGATTTTTAACAAACTGGTTTCCATGAGGCCTACTCTTGTTTGAGTTAATTTCTGTAATTTCCTTTTCCTTATGAAACAAATTATGTTTTCTTAATCTTGTGGAACAACAACCTTGCACATGCTGCAAAAAAATAAATAAAAAATAAATAACTGGGTGAAAGCTGTCAACATTATTTAATTAAAATCTTTGGAAATGCATTCAAATCTAACATGGATTATTGAAATTCAGTGTAAATAAATGTGTAAAGGTAGCTTTATTTTCATTGGAAACTCTCTACACACAGAACACTTGCGATGCATAGGGCCCCATAGCCTATAAGGGGCCCCCATTTTACACAAAGGGATGCATTTTCTGCAACAAGGCATGTGCAGCATATGGCTGCTGAATGGCAGACATAGAGTGCCAAGTCAGCCTGAGGTAGAAGAGATAAAAAACGAGAAGTGCTGAACTGACACAGTACCACACACATCGCCACAATGATTGACAGCACTCAGCATCTGACCAATCAGCAGTCAGATGCACCGACAGGTTGTTGGATGAGGATAAAGAGATGGCGTCCAAGCAACAATACGAGTCAGGAGTGAGTAAAAAAAAAAAGAAACAAGAGGCAGATCATGCTGCACTTGAAGGCGGGTATGTTGTTGAAATAAAAATATAAATAAATACATTTTGTGGCATAAACAGCCAGCTACTGGCTGCTAATTATGAGACAGAAGAGAGGATAATTCTGTCTAGATGTGGACTGGAGATTCCATTAACCAGAGGCCCTGATTAGCATTTAATCTACATCTTGTTACTCTGAACCCACATTTCCTCTCACTCAGAAAACAAAAACGAGATAAGAGTTGTTAATTGACCAGTTGGTCATATGTTGGCTCAGGTTTATTCTATTCCATCAATAGAGGTTTTGGGCTATTTGTGGAGGTACAATGGCACCATTTCTTAGTGATTTTAATTCATTACAAGATAAGATGAAAATGAATTAAGATAATCTTTGATTTGACGAATAATGTAAAAGCATTGCAGCATCAAAAAACAATGTATGAATATAGAACC
Source organism: Lepturacanthus savala (assembly GCA_030544235.1). NCBI lineage: Eukaryota > Metazoa > Chordata > Actinopteri > Scombriformes > Trichiuridae > Lepturacanthus > Lepturacanthus savala. The sequence continues at coordinate 6,240,093 of CM060473.1, read as the reverse complement.
TAAGTGCAAAATGTAAAAACATAAGTAGGCCATATAAAAATAATCAAATATAGAAATGTTAGTTGTATTTGCATTAACTGCATTTTAAAGTCTGGGAGGTTACTATATGCATTAATTCCTTTGCATAATTTACTATGTAGTCCTAATGTAATTCTAATAATCTGCTTGTAAGCCTAGTCCTCAAAATAAAATTCTGCTTCGGGCCCCAATCTGGCCAGGGGCAGCTGAGAAAAAACATCCATCCATCCATTTTCTATACCTGCTTATTCCTCACTAGGATCACGGGGGGTCTGCTGGAGCCAATCCCAGCTGGAACTAAAGCTATTATTAAGACAGAGTAAACCCAGCATTCATATATCGTGTGTATATCGTTGATACCCAGAGACTCTTTTGAAACGGGAGTACATCATGTCCAGTCTGTTCTCCACCCCCCCCACCAAGTCTTTCCGGTCACCCTGCCAAGAGACAGAGGCATCGATGAAACATGTCTCCCTGACTTGTGAGAACAGCCGAGGTATTTGATTCTAGCCACAGTAACTGGGGTAATCAGAGGACGGTGAGGAGTGCACAGCAGCAATTTCCGGAAAGGTCACCTCTCTAATGAGGAGCATTAGCCCACTCACCGGCCACATAGGAGCTGAGAACCATCTTGTGGCACACAACCCAAGTGGCTTCTGGCAGCTGAGGTGCATTTCAGGTGATTTCTTCCTGTGGGTTAACCATAGGCAACAAAATGGATATTGAATGGTTTTAAAGTCAGTTAAAGTGGCCCCCGGCCTAATGTCGACTACTGTTTTTAGGTAAACACTTGAATGTCCTTGATGGAAGTGGTAAATGCTGCCACTAATTGTATTTAGATGCTGTCTTACTTCACATAACAGACCATTTTGACAATATTGCTGCTTTCATAGAAGAATATTAAAATGCAAAAGGGACAAAAGAAAGCTCTGCAGAATTAGGCGTAACTGATGATGAAGCCAAGACTTTTGTTAAACAGATATACAACTGGCTTACTTAGAAAAACAAAAAAACTTTAATATGCAGAAATCCTGCAACACAACCACTAAATTCATGTTTACCACCAAGTTTTGGTGTTTCACTTTATCACACAGATAAGAGACGACAGAGGCAAAGACAGAATGCTTGCTTGCAGCTGTTGGGGAACAGATTTGGATGTCATTCAGGAATGTGTATATATCCAACAGAAGCATAAATAGTGCAAATCTACAAGTTCTTATTCAGTGGGAATAGAGCAGTTCTCTTTGTTGCAGACTGGCAACTTGTGATTTCAATGCGAAAGACAGATGGATTTTTACATAAACCTTGCTCAATGAAACTTCAAATACTGATGAAGTACACCGCGAACACTGAAGCACAACATGCAGGAAACAGTGACCAGCAGTAGGAGCTAACTTACAGAAACCTGCGACAATCATTGAAAGGTGAGCCATTTGGGTTGGCTTCATTACGTTATGTCAAAAGCGAATAAGTGAGAGTCAGCCCCTCAAACACAAGTGGCAATTGGAGTGCATTGCAACTGTCAGCTCATTACCGGGGCTTCAGTGTGGCAGCAAAGCTGTTTGGAGGATAGAAGGCAGTTGTCTTGCAGCCAGGGTAAATACCTTGCCCTTCTGCTGTATTCCCAGGGTGATTATACTCCTAGCCAAGCCAACACACAGGAGGAGCTGTCAGGAGTTACCACTTCCATTACCCACTAAATCCTTTAACAGGGGCTTTAACTTGTTGAATGAGACTGATATTGATTTAGGGCGGGTGGCGACGTTTGGAAGCGATATATGGTTTGATTCAAACCACTAAAGTACCTGAAAGGAACCTGCGACAATCTGATCCTGCCGAACACCTTCTCGCTAATTAGTAATGTCTGCATCGCAAACGTTACAGTCGGATGTTTCATCAATTTCTATTAATCCAAATCACTCCTCCGATGTCACTGCAAAGTTCCTTATTAAACTGTGTTAAATCACCTGGCCTGTGAAAAAGAAAATCCCTTTAATTGCAATAGATAAGCTGCTTACCTCATCTGCAGCAGAGCTCAACCTGATGCAATGCTTTGTTTTCTTTTTTGTTTATCATCAGCTAATGAAGTGACTTCCTCAGAGTGTAGTCAGCCCCAGCCAAGACTGAGGCGGGCAGTTTATTTCCGTGCAGCGTTTCTTTGTGTATAGAAAAGGAGTGATTTTCATTTGATGTGTGAAAAACATAAATATGTGTTTGACTTGACTTAACTTGGTCAGCAAGTTAAAAGACAGTCTGAAAGGAAACTTCAATTATTTGTGCAACTGCTTTGCAATTCAAAGTGGCTGAACTCATATTATTCCTTCTACTTATTATTATTGTTCTGTATAAAACTTTAGCTTGCAGCTAATCTTGCAGCACAACACAAAACATACATGCAATTTTTGGCCCATTAAATAAGGATGAAAAATGTGCAAAGACCGACTGAACTAAAAGAGTGATGCTCTTTGGTGCCACAGTAATTTGTCATACTTTTGTCACAGAAACATGATTAATAGTTTAAACGGGTCACATGACTTTGAACTCTGTCTCTCTTTTTGACATCTACAACATGTTTTATGAAAAACAAAAATTTGGCTTTGCCCTTCAAATGTCACTTTCATTGAAATCACACAAGAAGGTGGATTGTTGATTAAAAGTATTATTGATTTCCATATTATCAGAACAATGATGCTCCTTGCCAAAAAATGAGATGATTGTGATTTCTAATCTGGGACAAGTCGCATATCATATCATCAGTCTCACCAGTAAAGTCTTGGAATGCTCAAACTGGATTTTTTTGATCCAAGGCTTATATTCTATTTGTTTGGACTAGTGATCTTTCTTAAATCCAGCCATTTTTTTCTTAATTCCAGCCAATTGTAAGAGGAATGAGGTCAAAGTCCCCCTCTCCGTATGCATAGCAACCAGTGATTAAGTCTCTGGGCAGAAACTCCTAAACCTGCCACTGATTGGCTGGTTTAACAATTAAGCACACACATATATCCTGTCGTGATAATCACTTAATCGATCTATCGTACGATATATGCATATCCACGATCACTTTTCTGACTTCAATAATTGCCCCCATAGTTGCATGTACATGCAAACTTGTTTAAACATAAGGAAAAACTATGCTGGCACACGTTTCATTGTGTTTCATCTCCTCCTGGTTGATCTGTACTCTGATACACACACACACACACACACACACACACAGGCAGGCAGACAGTGTCAGTTTTCACAGCAGGTGGGGCTCATGGAGGCTCCTTACAAAGAAACACACAGGAATACAGATGCACACACCAAATGGAGAGAAACTGAAAAAGCAACAAAAAAGTAAAGATAACACGCTTCTTACTCATCTCAAGTCTGTTTTACTGGAAGAACAAAAGAATATGTTATCAAAACTACATATTTAGGAATATTTAGTCTTTAAGTTAAATAAGAATGGAGACGATCCAAGCTGAAAGCCCAGAAATATAATTATCCAACCCAGTTTACTAAATTGGAGGAAACAAAAACTACAGTTGATGAAGAGATGAAGAGGCGATTGCAGCTGTCCAGCCCTTTGTGCCAGTTTGGTTTAAAGGATGTAATTTTTTAAATTTGTTTAATTTTAAAGATTGCAATTTGCCTGATGTAAAAATGGCAATAATATTATTTATCATGATTATTTCTGGGAAAATATATTGTCCAACAAAACTGTGGCATGCCAGATACACACACACACACACGTTTGTCTAAAAGCCCAAAATGGTAAAAAGAAAATCAGAAGTAGAAAACTTTTCAAAACAAAGCCCCCAACCATACAGGTCAGACAATATCAAATAACAAGTCCTGGACCACCAGAGAGCTCAACCTTGAAAAAACAAAAAAAAAATGTATCAATGAACTGAAAAGGGAGCTGAAAAACCAAACCAGGTTGGACTGTCTCCATTATGAAAAAGACAGAGGAGAAGCTCACCGGGGGAAATACAAGGGTGGTGTGGCAGGGTCTCAACACCTTGATGGCCAGAGCTCATAAACCAGCCAAAGCTACAGTGGCAACACCCCAAAAACGAGTGCAATACTCTGTTGAGCGGTGTGATGGCACAGCTTTTCCAGCTGTTGCTGAACGCCAGCTTGGTCCCCAGGGCATGGAAGGAGACAACCTTCATCCCTGTTCCCAAAAAGCTGCATGCCAAATCCATAAACGATTTCAGGCCTGTGGCACTCACCTCCATCCTCTGCAAATGCATGCGGAGGGTGGCTACTGAGGAGCTTAACACCTCGGTGGGAGAGAGTCTGGAGCCGCTCCAGCTTGCCTACAAGGCGAAACAGGTAATGGAGGATGCCAGCCTAACTCTCTCGATACAGTGGCTAAGCACTTTGACTCTCCAAACTCATATGTCAGGATTTTATACTTGGGACTTCTCACCTAAAGTAAACACAAACACACTTCTCTGCTGCCTTCAAGGTGGTTTTATGGATTATGGATATTTTAGAAAGGTGTTTCCCACAGGGCTTTGTCTTTGTCACCCATCACATTTTCGCCACAGGCATATACATATTTGATTTGAACTTATTTCATCTTCTGTTTCTAAAAAACTCCTGGACAATAATTCAGTTTTAGCAATTCAGTGCTGGGTGTGATAAACTGACTCGAAGAACTAGTTTTGCTCTGTATTTTCTATTCTTTTTTCAGATTCAGCTATTTCACAGTATTCAATAAGCAAAAATCCCATCTGTAGCTGCTCGCTTGATAAAAAAGCAACTCCAGTGACAAAGAGCTTTTTAAAACCATGAACCTTTTTTGTGTATTTATACCACACAAATGTTATATTGTGTAAGTTCCATTTTGAGAGCGTGGGAGAGATGTACAGTATCTGTGTATTTTCCCTCCTAGAGGCATGTCTTTATATCACCAAAGAGCCATTTTCCATTCTAAGAGTGCTGCTCTCCCCGGGGAAAGCGGGAAGCTTTTGTGCGCCTGTGATTTATGATCCTACGATGTCTTGCCTTGAAGGAAAACTGACAAATTTGAGCAATAATTGAAGTAAATGATGGTTTTCTCTCTTTTTAATTGATCATTTTTACCCATAGTCCTTTGTGCGCACAAAGTATATTATGTGCATGCCAGCAGGAGACGTGTTTATGTGCTTGCTTTGTGTAGGAGAGAATCGCTGATGGGTGCAGATCGCTGGCCGCAAAATGTCCATAGAAAGATTATGAAGACCTAAGTGTAATATAAATCCAATCTCGAATCAAACATGCATTGATTTTGAGGATACTTTGCCATAAACACCATTTTTCTTTCTCAATAAAGAATATGATAAAAAAAAAAAAACATCATCTATGACCTTGTGTCAATAAGGCTGGCACTCAATATTCATCTCTCTGTCTTTGGCTATTTTTTGCTGATGAGCATGATTCACCCTTGAAATTCATCCAGTGTGGCAGCATTAAGGGGCACTGTCCTGATTAGGAAATGATCAATGCCATAAGAGAAATTGTCCATATGCCACAGATCATTAGCTGACTCTCCCCGAGCACATAAATGTGCCAAGACATGTCTTTGAATCCATCACTCCCGGTGTTACTGCTGATCACCTCTCAGATCTGTGAAATTCCCCCTCCCCTCTGGCCTTTGTTGGGGGGGGGAGTACATGCGGTACAATGTGAAAACGCTCATGGGATGCACTCGAAGGCGCCAGTTGATTCACGTCTTTGTCAGACTTGCAAACATTGTTATGTTACCTCTGACAGTCATTACAGGGCTGCTTGCGGGGGGATGTGTGTCACACGCTTCAGACCACAATAACTTTCTCTGTCAAGTAACTCCATCAGAATGATAAACAGCCTTCATCTGTTGGTAACATCCACGCAGGATAAGTGCTACGCAGACTATAGCCGGGGGGGAGAATGATTTAAAATTCAGAGATGATGCCAGACTTACAAGTTTTAAGGGCAATGCGGCACTTATTCTGCAAATTAAGGATGAGGCTACAGTTTATCCGCTAGTTTACAGATGAACGGGGTTACGCTGAGTTCAGAAGCGCAAAGTGGCTGTGATGGAGCGATTCATACACAAGTGTAGACAGTGTTAGAGCAGTGACATGCACTGACCACTGAACCTCTAATGTATTTTTTTTTCAAGCTCAACCAGCAGCAGCCACCAGTTGCTCCACTAATGTAGCGTAGCATTTTAATCAGTAATTGTGCCTTTGGGATGGGGCAATTGTCCCAGATTTACAGGGCCTCCAGCTGACAGATCAATTTGACATTATATTAGAGGGAGCCTCACTGGATTTGTAAAGCAGTCTTTAATTCAGCGTGCAACAAGGGGGGGGGGGGGGGGGGGGTACAATAAAATACAATAGAAACTTAATGTCCACAAAAGTGAAAAAAAAATCACATTTGACCCATCCAGCAGGTCAACAGAACTAGCTTTTTGCATGTAGACAACAATAATTTTCATTGAATGAGAAACCTACCAAAAAGAATAGAGGCAATTAAGACATTTAGGCCATTCGATTTGTTCCCTGAGATAATGAGGTAATCAATGTTTGATGCACTGCATTGATTTCTGGACATCAAATCACTTTGGATTAAAATATAAATAAGATATGAGTTACTGGAGTTCTTTTCTCATGCAAACCAGACGATTTTGCTATGATAACTTAAAAGAGATGAGCACTGAAAACTATTTCCACTTATCATGCTGCTGACTCATCCGCAGGCCACAGTCTGATCCACCATCCACTGAGCAGCTTAACTGGAGCAGTTGGGTTAATGGCCTTGCTGGTCACCCTGGTGGTAACCAAGGAAGGGCCAAACACTGTCTTTTCACTTTTCCCACCCAGATTTAGGTTTATCTGGGTGTGAATGAACTGACGACTTTTAGGTCACTACTGCCGTGTTGTGTCGAATTGCCGGGTCAAAGTTTGAGGAAGTTCCTGCTGCCAAATCAGGAAAAAACTTCTCTTTGGTGTTTAAAAAAGAATCTCCAGGAGTCAAAGTCTCGAGCAGAGTATCAAAGTGTTCTTTATTGCTGGTAACAAAGAAGAAAACTCAGAAGAACAATCCAAAGTTTAGCGAGTCTATACATTGATATTTATACATTTCTCACGTCTTTGTCCATCCCATACTTAAGATCACCTCATAAACATTAACCAATTACATCGTTAGAAATCTATATATGTCACTGTTGCTAGGTCTAAACTCTAAACATTTTCACTCAGGAATGTTGATAACATGGAATATAATATGCACTCTGGACATGTGTGAGGTATATGACACATGATCAATACAATGCTTTACATAGCAACAAATCCTACTACTGACTGTATCATGCACTACTGTAATACAACACATCACAGTTATGTCTGGGGCAACACGGTGGCGCAGGTGTTAGCGCTGTTGCCTCACAGCAATAAGGTTGCAGGTTCAAGACCTCCTTGGTCCTGGGTCTGGGACCTTTCTGTGTGGAGTTTGCATGTTCTCCCCGTGTCTGCGTGGGTTTTCACCGGGTACTCCGGCTTCCTCCCACAGTCCAAGAACATGCTGAGGTTAATTGGTGACTTTAAATTGCCCGTAGGTGTCAGTTTGTGCCCCACAATAGGCTGGCAACCATCTGGGGTGTATTCCTGCCTCTCCGCGTAACACACTGGGATAGGCTCCAGCAGACCCCTGCGACCCTAATGAGGAATAAGCAGGTATAGAAAATGAATGACTGACAATTATGTCGCCCTGCATTTTTGTTCTTCCTCTGAGTTTCGCAGTCATCAAAGTTATACCTAGACTTAGATTTATCTGGGTGTGAACAAACTGAAGACTACTAGGTCACTACAGCCATGCACCACTATACTTATGTCACAAGTGTTGCTGCTAATATTGATGAGGGGTGATGTATCTGGAAGATTACTCACTGTAGATCTACATCCCAGTGGTCTGAAAGAGGGATTAGACCTGTCACGCTGTCTTTAATGGTAATCTCATTAGAAACACCTGTGTATTTGTCTGTTTTACTACACAGCTTGGCTGATACTGTATCGTTTCCTGCTCCACCTGTTGATTATCAGCTGGTTTGTCTGCCAGTTGACCAATGAAACCAACGAGAAGCCATTTTCTCCTATTGATGTAACTGAAGGGAATACAGCGGCATCCTACTGAGGATTGGTGTATTTTCAGTCATTTAATTTATTACTTTTTGTCACTATGCCTTGTAAAGAAAAAAAAAAAACAGCCTGTAGGTTACATTGCATCATTTCTTAACCCCCATGTTGTGTAACAGTCGAATTTGACTGTTTCAAAGTTTTTGTTGCTGAAAAATGTGGTTAATTTAATCAAATTTGTATTATTAAATCAACTTTTGTACAGTCTTGGTGTTCCCGGTCAACAATGGTCAACCATTAGAGAATTTATGTAAGAAACTGAACTCGGGTACGTCTATTTTTGTCAGATGGACACACACATACATCCACACTCACACACACCACATTTTAAATAGTTTCAAAACAAATGTCCTTGGTAACTTTGACTCAAAGTAGTCTGTGATAAACAGTAGACTATGTTTCATCCGATTATTTCTTGTAGTCAAAATAATCCAGAAATTGTGTTTATTGGAACTCGAATCCAAGATGTGTAAGTTCAGATCAATGAGACATACAGGCCATAAATAACAAATAGAAGTTCAAAAGTTGCAATGTCTACAAGAAGTTATGCTGATAAAAAAATCTAAAACAGCAAGAGGTGATAATAAATGTATTATTACAGTTTTTATAATGGAACGGTCAAATTTGACTGGGAACACCAAATTAACTAATATGAAACAAACACAACATGAAGGTTAATTAAGTGTGATATAGTCAAATTATTTAAATTACTGTACACTTAAAGATGCACTAATTAATATTTTGTATTAACAACTGACCTAGGAAAAAATAAACTCACTATGTCCCGATGCCAAACAGAAGATCTACAATTAGTGACTAACTGGAGGGCAAATCAGAGCTCAAACAAGAGTAAATATTAGACTTTCATTTACCAGGTGGTAACTCCATGTAAATGCTGATTTGTTTGGTGTTGTCTCAGTCTGTAAATATTACAGATTACATAACTGTAATCTTGCTCTATAAGACGGACATTGCCTCAGACCGTTTACAAAGGCATATCTCCTGCTCCAAATTAAGTGAGTATATGCTGTATACCTGCAAATACACAGTACTACATATTGACATACAGGTTGTTCTGCTGATGGTGAAACATTTTTGTATTTTTCTGTCTTTCTTGAATAAAATGTGGTGTTTTTACAAGCAATCTGGCACTTCCACTTAAAACCTACTAGTTGCAGGATTCAACAAAACAGACAGGGTTCGCAGTTGATGCAAGGCCATGTTTTTCATCTGATCATTTTATTCCATTTAAATGATAGTCAGCAGCAGGGTTGCCATACAGGTTCAGTCATTATTAACTTTTCTTAACTCTGCCAATTAGTCATCTTTCCATGACTATAAATAACTTTCTTGAGTTTATTTGTAATGAGCTGTGTGCAGCCTATTAGGAAGTGATTGATTAAATAGTTGGGTGACTTAAAAGTAAAACTTTATTCCAAGGACACTGGCTAGCCACAGCAGGTGATAAAATGGTGACAAATAACCTCAACATGCTGTTTGGAAGCTTACATCTTCTTTGCATTTACCTCCATATAAAAATGTGATAAAAGATTCATTCTGCACCTTATTTATTTTCCATTGATTGGCCATTGCTCTCTAGTTTTCTATTTAAGCCTCGGTCTTATAAAATGTTCCCATATATCTTTTTTGTGCCAAACAAAATACATTTCCACTTGTCTGTGACATGGGGGCTGTTTTGATAAACATGGGGTTGATAAAAATACACTTTTTACAGATTTTATATGACCACTATTATTAAGTCCAAACAATTTTGGAGGAGATAAACATGGCAGTGACAAACAGTCCGTCACATTCTTTGCAACTGTCATGAGTTTTCTCTTTTTGGTCTGGACAAATGTATAACATTTATTTTAAGAGGCTTCCAGTAAGAAAAAAAATGCATTTTCACCTCTGGAGTTCATTTACACCTTATGTCACATAAGTTATTAAGTGAAGGATAAAATAGGAAGGCTATTTTAGCATTAACTTTGACAGGAAGAGCTACTGCATTTAAATGGATTTCCAGCTCTATACTCAATTGAATGAATGAACTGCTGCAATCTCCCAGTTATGCCTCAAGGGATTCAGAGCATCTCAAATATCCTACAAATGATACCGCTTTTCTCTTAATTATCATTACATATCAGTGTCAATTAGATTAGACTCAGATTACACCGGTTTCACATCATATTTAATTTCTTTAATTCTGTTCCTCTCTAATACTCATGAGGTCACAGGTTTGATTAAATGAATTATCTCTCTGCAGTTTAACAAATGCATCACTAAATAATTAAACTCGGTGCTATTGTAACAATGTGCCACATAGTGTGACCACCTGCCAGTATTGTGCCACAGTGAGCATTCACAACTTGACTTTTCATGTTTTATTCTGTTAACACTGAAATGCACAGCAGGTGCAATTAGGCCCTTTTGACACGATTTAAGAACATTAATATTACACTACCGTTCAAAAGTTTGGGGTCACTTAGAAATTTCCTTATTTTTGACAGAAAAGCACTGTTTTTTACAATAACGATAACTTTAAACTAATCAGAAATACACTCTATACATTGCTAATGTGGTAAATGACTATTCTAACGGCAATGCCTGGTTTTTGGTGCATCTACATAGGTGTATAGAGACCTATTTCCAGCAATCATCACTCCAGGGTTCTAATGTTAAAATGTGTTTGCTCATTGTGTCAGAAGGCTTTTACAACTCATGGTAGGTATATATATATATATATATATATATATATATATATATATATATATATATATATATATATATATATATAATCCTTTTAAAGTTAATACAAGATAGTTAGTACAAAACTTTTAAATGGCTGAAACTTTTAACAGTCTCGTGATTCCTCTGATGCCTCTATATGACCTCCATCAGCCGACCAGATCAACAGAAAATAAAAGTTCCTTGTAGTAACTTTAATAAAATATTTTATAAGACATCTCTGACAGGTCTGTACACCCCTCACTGGTTGTGTTTTTTTTTTCAATGAAGAATAACCTGCATGCAATGTGAGTGAATTGTCTGTCAGTTCATTGAAAAAATATGACTTTTTCCTCTGTGCTATTTCCAAGGCTCTAAAAAAAAAAAAAAACTAGAGCACTTTAGATTTATCCAATATCTTTAAAGTCATGCTGTCACATTTTCGACACTCCTTGTAGTGTAGTGTGACATCCAAACTCACATGCATAGTTTCCCAACACACCCGACTGAAACCCTCTTTTATTGAGCTCAGAGTGAACACATTCGGGACTATTGAAACTTTTGTCAGAATGTTTTAGTGGCGAGTTTGTGATAAGGAATAACTCTATAATAAGATATACACATATTATATAATGAACCAAAGCCAAATATAAATTAGGCCATGCTTTCAAAGGTACACTGTGTTATTCTCAGCCACCTGCTCTAAACTAATAGGGGGCAGCATTTCACCTCCTATACCATCCTCTCCCTCTGAGCAGATTTGTCGTGATGCGATACATGCGCCTCGACTCATGGCAATGAAATACATAAAAAACACCAATACTGAGATAAACTTGGTCTATCTATCTCTAATTCATCTCCTTATCATTGAAATAAATGTTCAATCAAAGTGCACATGGAGAGAGGCGGGCTAGTCATAGACAGGTCCGTTGCTATGCTCCGTGGTCATGCATTTGTGTGTGTGTGTGTGTGTGTGTGTGTGTGTGTGTGTGTGTGTGTGTGTGTGTGTGTGTGTGTGTGCGTCTGTGTGTGTGTGTGTGTGTGAGAGAGAGAGAAAGAGAGAGCGAGAGAGAGCAGGTGGGACTTGAACATGATAAATGCAACTGTACCGTGCTGCCTCCACCTCTTCCAACCAGGGGAGAAATAAAATGGGATACAGTGATCACACTAGTCAAACAAACTGGACTTTGGGGGCAAACTTGGTTATGTTTGTGATCTTCCAGTGAAAGTATGCCCTGAGGCAACAATAATCGTGGTAATGTCCTCAAAAATTTTATAGCGGATTTTCCAAACTTCCAATATCGCCTCATCTCATAATAGCAATGCCTGTGGTGACAATATGGAGAACCGATCACCATTTTTTTCAGGAGATCCACTCATCCTCGAATTGTCTAGGATTAGACAGACTATAATAGTGAGAAAACAGTCACAGCAAAACCACACCAACATCATATGTAATGTATTTAGCTACATTTTTTTACTGGTGTTAGTCGTACTAAACATAGTGAAATTTAGCTTGTTTACTTATCAGTCTAAAAAGAAACATGCTGAGTTCAGCATCAACCCTCAGCTCTGCACTCGCCAAGTCTCCAACGTCTCCAGCGCATGTCAACATTTTTGATTTATTTCCCACTATCACTTCTTTTTTTAACACCAGAGATAAATTACCAAAGAGCTTCACGCAGAATGAACTGCCGAGAGATCCGGTGATCACTCAGCAGCAGCGTCTCCGATACCTCTGACTTACTTTCCAAGCAGGATGAACTGATGGCGTTGGCATATCTAAATGGTCATTTTATTGCGTAAATACATATTCAAACTTGATAAGTGAGATAATGGCAGTCCCACAGCAGGCATTACAGGAACTTTCATCCATGCACGGCTTCTTCCTTTCATGTTGGACAAACTGGATGCTGCAGTGTCTCTGGGGAGAAGTGGTGTTACGGGATGAGACAGTTGTTTAGTTCACTTCAGGTGTCTCTGCAACACAAAACATAGAGGTCATATTAATCAGAAAATGTCATCGTGTGCATATTTCAGTGACAAAAAGAACAGCCCCAACCCCTTGTTAGTGGTGGATGTACATACCCACTTGTTATAATTGCCACCTTGAGTGTCACTGATTATACACCGAACTGGATTTTTTGATTAGTGAGGTCTCTTTATATTTCTGCACTAAGAATACCGATCTCATCTTTGTCATATGCAGGATGGTGTGTGCTTCCTCTGCAATATGTGTGTGTTATGTGTTTTATGGGCTAGAGGGAGGAAATTGGAATAAATTGTCTCGTAGAGTAGAATTGAGCTCTCTCATTCTTCTACTACTTCTGCTGAACATATTAATGAAAACTGCTATAATGGGTTTATAATAGGAGATATTTATAATAATTAGCAATAACTTTTTAGCTTCATATTACACACTCTGCCACTAATGTGTTGAACACAGGCTGTCTGGTGAAACAAAATAACATTATTTAGATGTCAGGCATTCTCCTGTGTAATACCACACTGCAGCGGCAGCATGGAACTGCAACATCTCTATCATCTTTGTCTGTAACATGCCACCATAGTGACTGAACCAGGTCAGTGTAAAATCAACATCAGTGCAGTAAAATAAGCCATAGATAGTAAAAATAAAGAAAAAAAAGATTTTATGGATTGTTACATATTGGGAAATCTGGATTAACCCATTTAAGACTATTTTTCCCCAAAGATTTCATGCATATAATTATATCAGTTGAGTCAATATCAATCATGTTATGTATCTATTTTTATTCATTTTGTAGTCTAGAAAATAGCATTTTAATGGCTGTTATAGTTGCTGCTTTCACAAATCTGCCCAGAAACAAAAAAAACATATATCCCATGTACAAAACTATTTTGGGGGGATTATTCTAAAGACTTGAATGGCTAAATAGATATATACATATCAGGGTTGAAAATCATAAAATGACAGTCATAGATTTAAAGGCTCATAGGCTTAAATGGGAGATATTTGCAGGTAATGAAGTGTAGGGGGATTACATATTTGTTTGTAGACCTTTTTATATAGCTTTAAGGTACTCTTGTTATTTATTTAAACAACGTTCTTTTACTTTGATAAGATGTTTTAAACAGAGGTAACTCATCTGGGACATTGGAATAAAGTTCACAGTTTCTTATCATAACAATAACAATATGGCATTGTTAATTACCGAATACCCAAGCCATAAAAGAAAAAAAAGTATGTTATATTTAAACAGTTACATAGAGATGGAATTGTTTGGGACTTCAGTTGATACAGCACAGACAGGAACTATTTTTCAAGGGATTTAGCTGGTCACTATCTATTATCTTCCACTTGAAGACATGTTATGAAATCATGGTACAACATTAAGAGGAGTATGTAATGTGTTGCTCCAGGTGTAGGGCAGAGGCAGCCTTCCTACTCATCCCAGGAGAAACTAGAGATGGCCAGAGACGAGGAGAGAGGAGGCTTGAAATAGGGTAGAATGCTGTGATCTATTTTAGTTGTACTGTACTGTATATCCTCCTGCCATGATTGAATGTACAGTATTGGAGAAAACCCATTTATGGTGTGATTGTGTTCTTTACCCCCCCCCCCCCCCTTTTTTTTTTTACCACAGTCACTGTGTGAGGCCTGATTACTGAATGGTCCACTGGCCATAAACCAAATACAGAGCAGAACACAGCTGTAGCAGGTCACAGGGTGAACAAGCTGCCACAGATGAAATTTACTGTACATTATTTTGTTAGCAAGATGTTTAAGTGGGAATGGCAGTGTAGCAAAGTCAATGCAACAAAAAATGTCATAACAGAAGTGTAATTGCAACACAATAAATCATAATGTTTTTTTTTTTTTTTTTTTTTTATAATAGTGGTTATTCAAAGTACCAAACAGGGTCCACTGATGCCAGCCAATAATATTGGAAACGTTTCATAATTCTATTTTGTGTCTTCTCATTATATAAGTATTTTCCATTTTTAATAAAAAAAAAGTTTAATGATTTGTCAATCTTTTTATATCTTCAGTCTTTTCTTATTTTGGGGTATTTGGTTGTTTTTCTGTTTTTCCTTGTGTTTCTTGTTTACTTCCTGTGTTTTACCACCTTGGTTGATTGTCTGATGTGCTTCATTTATGTCTTGTCTCACTCACCCGTCTGCAGTCTTTAATCAGTTCTCTGTGTATTTAGGATGCGGTTTTCTCTTCTAGTTGTGTTGGATTCTGTGCATCATTTGATGTGGGGTGTCTTGTCTGTTATCATGCTGTAGTTTTGTTTTATTTTGAGATTAAATCCCCTGCATTTCACCCTGTCTACCTGCCCTTCTTCACATTTGAGTCCACCTCCACTGCATGTTGTAATATTAGGGAATCAGTGTTTTTTGTGTAGGCTGAACAACAATGTTCCCTAACTATATGACTAGTAGAACTATAGCCATATATATATATATATATATATATATATATATATATATGGCTGTCTGCCAGTGGATCTTTTAGAGGAATTATATGAGCTCCTTTCTTCTTCTCCTCCTACTATGGGGGTTGGAAGGTGGGAGGCGGTATGACCTGTAAAATCAAGTATATGAGTCTGGATAGAGGAAAAAAAATGACTCATTGGATGACTGTTCACAGCTAGTACACATAACCGTGATGAGGGGCTGCAAATGGACACTGCCTCGTTTCAATGGAGCACAAGCTGAAAATCGCTTTAAACCTCAGTACAATAAAACACAAGAAGTCAAGTAGAAAACCTATTGAAACTTCTGTAAAAGTTAATATATTGTTTTGTAATTCTCTGAAAGTAATTTCCTGATGAAGCCTCCATGTTGCTAAGTTTAGTATACTGATTTAATATATTAGTACAGTGCACTTCAATCCCTTGTCAGCGAGACAAGGGGAAGCATGAATGTCTAGACGTAGAAAATTGATGCATGAAAAATGAATCCTGGCTAATTACAAAGAAATGAAAATGGTACATTGTTCATTAAATTTTACAGGCCAACTTAAAAAAAAAATGGATAATCACTTTAATTAGTACTGAAGACCATGGCATATTAAGCTTCCTAACTCTCTTAAGTGCATATCAGCACCTTTCCATATAACATCATATGTAAAACATATGATTCAAATATCTTAAATTTAACTGAGAGTAGATTTTGTCTCCTGCATATATCTAATACTGCAATAACTACATATTATGTTGTTGTTCTGAGTAACCATTGACTGTAATATAAAGAACTGAACTGAATACATATGTATAGTGTATACCACTGTTATCAGTCTTCTATCGTCTGGAGTTTCTGTGGGGAGACAGAATGACAGTGGATTAATGACTGTAGGAATGAACTAGGTCATATAGTCCTCTATACCTGATATCTTCTCTTTGCCCTGGAGGACAGCGCCCTGTCATTCTATGCATGACCTTGAGAAGGAGACATTTGTCAACATCATTTAGAGACTGTATTTCACCCCAGCTGTTTGCTTTAGCAGACTGTTTCACAGTACACTTTAACATACATTTTCTAGTATTTTCCCTGTGGTATGAAGTATTGATTTTCTTTTTTTTTTTTTACATTACAGCAAACCTAAAAAAAATTAGCCCTTTCAGCAACCAAGAATTTATTTCATACTCATAATAACAATGATTTTGTCTGTAAGTATCAGTACAAACTCATAAATTGTCGCATTTGTATTCCAGCTCTAAAGCCTTTCCTTTCGTTACCTCTTGCAGCTACGGATTGTTGCAGGATTTATTAATAAAACATACAGTGCCCTTTCATTTTGTTTTTTACTTTCTCCCTAACCAGTGATTATTTTTAATGACGGAGGCACAGTTTTCTCCCAGGAAACCTGATGACAAAAATCACATGACTTGAGGTAAGCTCACGCAAACCCATATGTCCTTCCTGGCAAACACCCATAAAAACCTACACTGAGTGCAATTAGATTGAGACTATACATCAACACGTACAGGCCAGATCAATAAAAGTGACACACACGTATATAGCTATAGCCGTGCGGGAGAGATGGCAACACCTTTATATTGTGATTCATTAAACCATTAATGAGGCATTTTACAACATGTCAGCTTGGTTATGATTGACGAGGCTTTATTTATACAGACTGTACAGTATAGTTTCCCAGATCCTGGCTCCCACTGTCAAACGCTTTATTCACAGCTGGAAGAGATTTAAAGAAAGGGCAGAACCAATGAGGACTATACTGTAGAAGGGTATTCTTGATTCACAGCTTATGCTAAAGCAGTAAACTATGTACTGAGTCGCTGTGGCAGAATTCTAAGATGATGACTTCAACATTAGATTGTAGCCATCAAAATGAATAACTCTAATCTGTGTGAAATTGGACACATTTGTTCAAAGGTATCAGATATAAAGCCTTTACCCTCAAGTGCTTTTGATTAATCATAAAAAGGCTAAAGTCTCTAATATGCCTTTGTATTTGACTGATAAAGGGTATAAAAATAATTTAATAGGGCATTTTATGCATAATTAGGTCTTTAGAAGTAGATTTGTGTGTAATAGCTATGATTTCTATCATTTTAGAGCAAAGCATGAAGGTAAGCAGCAATTACCACATATAGAAAAATGTGAAGGATAATACTGTAACAGGATGACAAGTGAGAACTGACTGGTATTCATCTTCAGGTACTGGGACAAGCTGTCTGACAGGACAGTGCCGTCATTCGATCCCCAATGCACCTGATAGGGCAAAAACCATTGAGAAGAGTGAGCGTACCGAACCCGAACTGTATCGAGCAAGGAACAAAGGTAATTGGGGGATTAGAAACAGGAGACAAGAAGGTAAAATTGATTGTGCATTTGCTCAGACAATGCAGAGCCACAGCTTAGCAAATGCCAAGAAACCTCACAGAAGACAGTGTATCAGTGCATCTGAGCAGTGCTCGGTTGATGGAGGAAAATGGCATGTCACATCAATGGAGTTGTGATTATAGTACTACGGATTGTGGCAGGAGACATTATACAATACACAAATTGCCTGTAGTTATCTAACATTTTGATCAATACTGCAACGCAGCCTCATTCTTAGGAAATATCCTTGTTTTTTAGATCAAGCACTGGGGCTTATATTTTAGGAATTTACACCCATATATAATGCGGGGTCCTCTGGATTTTTGTTGTATGAGTCAGACCATGTCCACACTGCACTTGAATCTAATTATATGTGTCTTTGCAAATGTACAGTAGAAGGGTTAAAAAAAAACCTGTTGGTTAAGGGGATAGAAATGATTATATGTTGCTTGATAAGTGGAATAACCACTGGCTTTTTAAATAAATGCCAGCGGTATGTGAAAACTATCACAGTCTACAACTTATGTTTAAAGTGGGCTATAGCACAGCAACTGCCTTTTTGGCATCATGCATATTATATATGTTGCTTTTATGTTGCTGTTCTGTTATGCATGGAAGCACATATAGGCAGTACTTGTGCTACACATATCTAGGTACAACACTTAATATTTGATGCCTACCTTAAGTTGCCCAAAGAGACGGCGAGCCTGATTCACAATGCACTCTTGACGCCTTGTTCTATGAAAAAATGTTGCATAGAAAGAATATTAAAGCATCTTATTTTAGTAAAGTGTCAGTTTTCATTGAATTAGTTGCAGTACACTTCTTGGAGTTAATACTTTGTCATCCGGTAATAAATTGTAAGTAAGCTAACAGCTGATCACTGTCCACTTATATGTTTGTCAGTGGTTGGGATCCTCAGAGGACCCATGTGGCCCACAGTGCAGGTGTCCAATCCATTCCACATTTATCCTGCTAGTCCTCCAATACCTAGACAGATGCAGAGATGTTCTTGGTTGTCCTTGTGGTCTGGATTGCAGCTGTTGTCCATCTTCTCTACGTTTTCCTCAACACCTTCTCCAATGATTACAAAGGTTTGATCAGGCAAAGCAGCAGTTGGCAGGAGGTGAGCCTCCAAAGCTGTGACTTTGACCACCCCCTTATCCTGATGAATGTCCTGCAGTGCACTACAGTCTAATATTATTCACAAAAGTTCATAAAATGTGCAAATTTTTGTGTAGCTGATGGAGTGGTGACTGGATAGGTCCTTGCATTCTAGAGTCCAATGATTGTAGACAGCATTACGCTTTAATATTCCTTCTTGCCCCCAATTTCCACCAATAATGCAAACAATATTGTTTATTTATTGATTGATTGATGTTTGTTTGTTTTAATTAATGCTGTTTAATTAATAATCCATGTACCCCTTCAAGGGATTGTTATAGAATAAAATTATCAGCCATCCGACTTTCCTTAAGTGCCAGAAGCTCATGGTATGTTGTACTTTCTGTATTTATTGTATGCAGAGAAATAATGTTCATCCATTTCTTCATTAAACCTTTGAGAAACAAATTGAATGACTGCTAACTATGCATTTACATTTCAGCTGCCTGACACTGAAGTGTAACTGGAAAATGCATGTGCTGTGTTAAATGCCTTCAAAATGAATGCAGTGATTTACCGAGAAACACACTGGGACATGTTTCTGCCCATGAATAGTCCAACCAATGATGTAATTTTGTGAAACATCAAATGGCTAAAACAGAATTTTGAGTTTCAAGGAGAATTCTTGACTGTATTGATCACAAAGCTCTTACACGACATGGCTGAAAGATCCAGAGAGGACTGACACAGCCTTTGATCTTGAAGATTTTCCAAATGTCTAAGTACAGTGATAACCACAGCAGAAATCCTTTATCCCTTATTAATCCTCTCATCTGACGGGTTATGGCCAGTCTATTGTAATCCTAGATGACAGTTCCTTTTATGACCGGTGACTGCAGTGATAGTTCGGCAAACAAGGGAAGAGAAGCTGTACTTGGCGGGACAATGAGCTAAAATTATTCTGAATTGGTGCTTTAGCACTTTCAGCAATCGCTCAACTGGTGCATTGCCTCTCAAAATCTATATGAGCCTTTATTTAAATGGGTCCATTATTCACTTTTCTAGCCCAATCGATTCTGAGGAAAACTTGAGAATCCATATCATCACAGAGATTGTGATGATATGAATTAAAAGTACCCTGTGGATTGTATCGATACTTAAGGTGTATCAAACATGCTGAGTGCATTTCCTTCTTCATGAAATATGTGTAAAAATGACTGTATGTGAAGATCTCTCAAAGCACTTCAGTAGAAAGTCAAGATGTAGCACAACAAGCTAACAAAGTGCTTTAAAGGGAACCACGTCCCAATGTATCCCAGTACCATATAAAGAACTCTCTGGAGACTAAAGACATGATTACTGTTATCAATCCCTGGAGCCATTTCCAAACAAACTACCATGTCCATACTCTCCTTGCTGAAGGAATATCACTCAGCAAAATAGTGAGGCTCATTGTTGTGTTTAAATTGTACCATGAGTGGTAGAAGGTGAGCGGCGAGGGGTCATTTATGGCAAGTCTATGCTTTAGTCATTGGTTTCTATTTACAAATAAAGCAACAATTATGGTCTCAAAGTTGTTTTGCATTGATTGACACCACGCACAAGTTGATCGAAGCATGGGATCAGGAGATAGCCAGCTTGAAAGCCAATGATGACCAACTATAAAAGTTTGAGCACCTTTGGTTTGATGGAGAGCAGTGTGACCCAATGCAAATATCCGACCAACTGCGCTACTTACAAACTGGGCATACCATTTTCACAAATAAGGTTGAAAAAGTGGTTGTGTCTTAAGAGGTTAATGGTCCCTCATTATTCAAATAGTTTGTTGTTGTTTTTTTTAACTTCCAGATAAGGTGCAGAGGTCATACCAAATGTGTCCCATGTCTCAAACACAAAAATGAAGAACTGCTTAAAGCCTGTAGGGGTTCCCAGCACGGCCCATCTGCCCCCAGCATCACACCCATTTTTTTTTCGCTCTTCCCAGTGAAAATCAGCCTATCAGAAGAGAGGCTCATGAATATTTATGAGACAGACCAAAATCCGACCTGTGCTTTTCTCCGACAAGGCACTTGAGAGAGCACTATAAAACTACATTGAGTTGAATTTTTGTACTTTAAATTGCAAATATATCATGTTAAAGGTGTCAAAACTTCAAATAAAACCCAGAAAGGTACATGGTATGAGACCTTTAATAGATTTCACACAGCTCAATGGCTGTGAGGAATAGGACATATTAGGTTTTGGATACACGCACAATACTTTTAAGTAGAATGAGTTCATTGTTGGTTTAGCTTTGCATATGAGATTTGTTGACAATGAGAACATCTCTTAAATAATCTATGACTGTTGGGAGTGTAATTCAAATGCAAGTTTATCGTTAGTGCGCAAAGCTCAGCAGCTGAAGCAATCTTTGACTTGTTGCTGTTAATCACTCTGCTGTGAAACCCACAGAGGTTTTTTTGTCTCTTTCCTTTTTTTCTTGGGGGGGGGTTGTTCATGTTTAATACAGACGAAAACAAACATCTTTTTAGTGCATAAATATATTTGTATCTCCTCAGGGTAGATGGATGAACAAAAGACAGACAGGCACACTGTTTCATTTTAAAAAATGTTGCCATTCCAGATTAGCCATTTTTTTCCACGCATGCTTAAGTAACCCTGCTTTGCCTTTGCCTGCCAGAGTAAATTCTTCATATATATATATTGTGTTTGATGCTGGAACACATCTATCTTTATGTACACTTTCAACAACATATTTCCCACAGCTATAATGCAGAACAGATGCGTCATTGTGTTCACACAGATCGGCCATTTTACAGATTGCAAGACAAGCAGGAGAGCAGATGTACACTGTTGAATTTCTGAAGTTAGCAGCTATCATCGTAAGATTGAAGTTATGGCCAAATCACGTAGAGAGCCCAGAGAGTGATCTTCTATAATCCGAGCAGTCGATACAGAGGATCAGGGCTGCTGTTTGGCCTTTTTTTCTATTTGGCCTTTTGATGGCACTTGATTGATCAGCCCAGTCTTGCCATTTGCCAAAATGGATGAAGAGCAGAAAGAGCCGCGGTCAGGGATATCAGTTGCCTTTGAGAAGCTGACCTTCAAGGATGTGAGGTTGCCAGGGGCTGGGCGGCTTTGACTCCTGAGTACAGCCACAGCATTTCACCCTGAGCAAAGGCACACCTTCCTTCACCTGAAAGACTTGAGTGTTTTGGTATCTGTCCTTGTCAGAGGAAATGAAATTCATGGAATGTGCCAGAATTCACGGGCTTTAAAAGTTGGTTTTCAAATTCGGACAAAGGACACTGCTGTATTATTTTTTTTTTTTTACCTTTTTTGGATTCTCGTTATGCTTATGAGGGTCATAAATTATGTCCCAGCAGTATATAAAGACAGATAAGCACTTTGGTCTTAGTCTTCTTGGAATTTGATAGTAAAAAAAAAACACTGAATATCCCCGGCCTTAAAGTTCTTTCCCCGCAATTGATGAGATTTTTTGTCATTTAAGACTTACTTTCCAGAACTCTCCATATATTCACTGTTATACTGTAGTTGGTGCTCTTATGGCTCATCTGACAAAAATAGGTCACCCAAGGAAGAGGAAGAAGAGGTTTTCTGTGCAAGGCTAATGTTACATGATGCCTGGAGAGTGTTATGCACAACACCAGACCCAGAAAAATGCCCCCAAAAAAACATAAATGGCTGAAGAAGCCTTGGAACTATTGATGGACTTATAATCCGATCATTCATTTTCATTTTGAAGATGCAGAAAGCAGCTGCAGCCCCAACTCAGGCCACGTTATCCACGACAGAGTCGACAGCTGCAGCTGGGACACAGGCAGATGGAGGCTGCTGCAATGGGCAAAGGTGAAGGGCGACCAGTCGTCAACCTGTGGCTAGAGAGACAAGAGTCAGTGACTCAGATTATGATGTTTCTGCTGCGAGACAAAGCAATTCAAAGTTGAGGTCGCGTCCTCCATCCCCACTTGTCAAAGATGATGGGGGTAAAAAATAATTTAGACAGTTTCTTATTTAGTTTGACAGTGTGCTCTTTATATAAATGCAAGTCGAAATGAAAGGAGATATATAAAAGTACAGTGCAGGGGCATAGCACCAAATATATTATATTGATGGCTGGTTCTTTCATTCACCACATGAACTGATGCATTTAGTCTACTTGTGCTTAAATACTGCTTTGTGTACTAACGCTTACATTTTGACACCAACTAATTGGAGGGCCCAATTTATTCATTCTTTTAAAAAATGGGATTTTAATGGGCCCTCTATCTTCTTAAGACCTGGGTAGTCAAATCCAGTTTTCTCTTGGGTTACCACACCCATGAATACATGTAAAATTAATCAAAGTAAATATTATATGAATGAAACAAAATGTTAAATGAATGAAATGTTAAATAAATTAACTGAAATGTAAAGTGACTGGAATGAAATGTTAAATAGCTGAAATGAAATGTAAAATGAATGAAATGAAAAATATATGAATTCTCTCCAAAAATAAGCAATCAACCAGAAGATGTGCAAAGTTCATGCAAAAAAGCCGTACAGAGGCGCTTCATAGATCTTTGTGCCCAAAACTGATTTTGATGCAGGGTCAATATATTTTTGTAATTGAAGTTGTTACATGAAAGTGTGGAAAAAATACAGAAGCTTCTTATTATTGTTGTTATTCCTCCTTTTGAAGTTTTCTTGTCTTTGGAACAATCTAGTTTTCAGCTTTTTGTTTGAAATGTGGATTTCTTGATGAAAATGGCCTACATTCAAGTGTTTGTAAAAAGAGAATGAATGAATTGGAAATGTTTTTGTGTATAAAACTAAAAGCTCTCTTCTTCCTTTTGATATATTCATTGTGAACACATTCATGGAACGGAATATTCTGCGGGTGTTGAAAGATCAGTGACTTTTGTCAAAAATGCTGGCAGTGGCTGGCAACTTTTAAAAAACTATTCTGGCGGGGGAAGAGTTAACTGATCCTGTTTCATGCGTTTCCCGTTAACTAAACTGTTCTCATCTTGGAATGGGGTTGAACATTACAAACAATATTGTTGCACAGCACGTTGGCCTACAGGCTGATGCAACTGTGAGGCCATCAATACTGGGAAACATATTTTTTCTGCCTCACCTGATATTTTATTCAAACATTCTATGTGTTTCATGCTGAGACTTTAGGGCAAACATACAGAATAATTGGTCCTCCAGGGACAGGCGACAGCGTGCCTGGCAGTCAGTGACTCATGCTTTTCTCACAGGTCCAAGGTGTGCCGGGGCAGGGAATATCTCCCAAAATGCACCACCAATGTTATTCTTGCAGCTGTGTGATGTAACTTCCTTTTTTTCATATAGGAAGCAGTAGGGATAGAAGTGAAAAGATCAGTTCCAGTCTTTATTTTTCTCTGCTGCATACATTAGGTTCAGAATTTAATGCATGACACAAATACATAAACACACACATTTTAAGAGGGAGACTCACTCTTATTAATGGTAATGTTTCACAACAGATGTTTTGATATGGGGGATAGTATGCAATCTTTTCAACAAAAATTTCAATAAGGGCTTAAAGCATCTATGATGTTATTCATCTATATTCGCTTTAAAATTGGATATATTTGAAACCCCCAATACAGCCTTAAACAGATTTATATATAAAAAAATAACTTCAAGAATAAGATAATGACTTGGTTTTGCTGTCTGTGTTTGTTTCTGTAATTGCCTCACTGAGTTTTTTTTAACTTGGTCGAAATTTTTCTTTCAGAGTGCAACCACGGTTTGAGTTTTAACGACGAAACCTTGCTCAATATTCCAATGACTGAATCCCAGATTGGCCACATTTTTTATCACAGATCTCATTCTTTATAGTGGGACGGAAATAGACCATAATTGATTCCTCAGCAATTAAACACAAAGACAGTGGTTGTTCCGTAATTGAACCATTAATTACAACTCCAGCAATAACAGTGGTTCTGATGCAGAAAGAAGGGTTCTGCCAACAACAGGGTGCACTTTTTCTTATCAAAGCCGCACTGTAGCTGATTCTACTGGCTCAGAAAGACAAGCTGGCAAACCCCTTAATGTTTCACAACAGCACTGTAATTTCAATGAATTATCTCTGTGACAGCAAAACAATAATTATACCGACAACGATACCTCCAGGCAGGCAGAGCCAGTGGTGGGCTTTGTTGAAAAGCCTTTCTACTTCCCATTGACAGCTACACCCGTCGTGTTTCATTCCTGAGTGACAAACAGAAACCTCTGTTCGGTAGAATGTCAAACCAATGCCCATGGTTAGCCTACACATTCGCTATCGATCGCGTGAGGAAACATTGCAGAGGAAATCTGTGTCGGTCAGTGGGAAGCTTCGGCGTTCACCTCCAACCTCTGTCACGTATTTGTCAGAGCAGCTGGATAAACTGTTCTGTTTGGGACCCTGCTGAGAATGGCAGGGCGAAGGTGCTCGATGGCTGCAGCTGCCCTTTTCCCCACAACGAGTGCTTTTTCGGCAAGCATGCAGGCAAACGGGAGGGGTGCAATCTCTGGAGCATGCTGTGGTGGATGTTTCTACCTTGCTCATCCTTCAGGATTAGTGTTTAAACCATGACCCAGGGATGATGAGAACACTGTTCCAATCTCTTCCCTCTGCCGAAGGCTCAGCAATCCGCGGCCTGGACACATAAAATTGTGTCCATCAGCAATGACTCCCCCCTCCCCCACCCACACACACACACACCCAGACACACACACTACACCACCTCAAATTAAAGTAGATTTTTTTTTAAAGCCAAACATTGGTCTGATGCCCAGATCTTGCAAAACCTCTGAAAATGACCTGAAAATATCACAGTTTACTCTTTAACTGCTGAGGGCTTTAATTCAATAAATGATACAAAGACTATAATATAGATTTAAATCTACTTTACACAGACAAACACCACTTATAACTTGCTTTCTGACTTGGATATACAGTCTGCCTCTATACACTGTGATTAGCATAACAAGCCCTGGCCTCGTTATCTGGAGAAGCTCCGCTGTCACTGGGAGCTAAGCGGGTTACAACTCACTTCAGATTCTCAGTGCTTTCCCCTCGTTCTTTTCATGTAAGTATCACAGCGTCTGTCTGTTACTCTGGAGTTTGTCTTATTAAATGTGTAATTGCAGCGAGGCAAATTGGTTTCAGTTCCCCTGCAGACACGTCGGCTAGCATAACAGTGAAAGTGGTATGACTGATGTAAACATACAATAGAACAATACCAGTAAACTTCTGTGTGATATAGCTGTCTTGGGTGTTAAGGCCCACCGTGACAACTCTCAGTGATGCCAGAATGTCATTTTTAAAGCTGTAAAATGGCTGCCTGCATGACACACAAAAATGTGCATCTAGCTTATTAAACATGGGAGCAGGTATGTTAGTTTTGCTCAGTAGTGCCTCTGTTTCTTTTCTACTCATTCTCTTCTTTGGCATTAAAGCATTGATATAAGATAAGGATACATCTATATCAATTCAATATAATTCTGGACACTTCCTGTGCAAAATTTGCATTAATCTTGCACATTGTCAGTCCGTCGTTTTCTATACCTGCTTATTCCTCATTAGGGTTGCAGGGGTCTGCTGGAGCCAATCCCAGCACGTTACGGTGAGGGGCAGGGATACACCCCAGATGGTCGCCAGCCAATCATGGGGCACACACACCATTCACTCACACACTCACACCTACGGGCAATTTAGAGTCACCAATTAACCTCAGCATGTTTTTGGACTGTGGGAGGAAGCCGGAGTACCCGGTGAAAACCCACGCAGACACGGGGAGAACATACAAACTCCACACAGATCCCAGGATCCAAGGAGGTCTTGAACCTGCGACCTTCATGCTGTGAGGCAACAGCGCTAATCCCTGCGCCACCCTGTCGCCCGTCTTGCATATTGTTTTAACTCAAATTCAATTTGAATTACTATTGGTCATATTCTACAGATCATCTTATGGACACAATGTAAACATAGTCTAATGTAAACCCCTAAATGGTTTTGGCCAGTGACTTTTTTAAACTTTAATAAAAGGAAGACTTCACAATGTTAACAAAAAATTAAGGTTTGATAGCTTTACTTTTAGCTTTTATACTTTATTGAGTTCTATATCACAGCCACATGTACACTCCAACATTACTGTATTAAATAAAAAAGCTTGGGATTCGGCTAACATGATATATAAGCTCATATGATTGCTCACACACATACATGTTGCATGGCCACTTCCATTAATTATTACATCCAGCCTGCTTGGAAGTGTTTATGCAAAATCTGTGTGGAAGACTTTCAGAGTTTCATCAGGAGTAATGATGTAATCATATACTGTATTTTCAATGCATGCTTAAATGAGACAGGTCATCATATTAATGCCTGACTATTCAACCATTTGTTTGATACCAGTTTCTCCTCTGCAGTAATGGTGCTTTTTTCTTAGACCTGGAACTGCCAAACAGAGGTGGAATGTACCATTTACTTATATAGGGGAGTTTCACGGGGAAGTTTCCAAGTGGAATAGAAGTGGAGGGATGTGTATTCCTTTAACAGAGCAAACATTTTATTTGTTTAAGTGAAGGAGTATTTTTATATTATATATGCATGTATATTCAGAATGTTTTTTTGGATTGTTTTGAACTTCCTTTAAAACTGTATAAATGACACTATCCTTTAGGTGAGATAATTGATTACTAATTGCCTCAGTAGGGCCCAGGTGGTATAAAATGAGCTCTGAGTGTCTTTTTCTGTTTTGCCTCTGACAACGGACAAGTTAGTGCATAGACCTGTAGGGCCCTTGTGTTACAGGGCCATTGCTTCTAGTGTAACATTTGCTTCTATTTGTTCTAATGGCAAGAAATACATAACTAAATCACTATTGCATCACTGAAGCTGCCTGATTTTGGAGCGTTACTCATTTGACCAGCATCACATGGAAAGCATAGTGGGGGAAGGTGCTAATGAAGACGTCCAATCTATGGTGTACACAACCACTTTTTTTGCCAACTTGGCCAGGACATTTGATTCCTACATACGGTTTCAGAGTGAGAGGGGAAGGAAGCTGGAGAAAGAGGCACAGGAATGGAAGCTCAGCATTTTCAACCAGATCAGCCAGCTCCAACGGGACATGGAGACAGGAAAATCCCATCCGGTGCTACTGGGAGAACCAAAGCTAGTGAGGTTGGAGAACTCGTATAACATTTCTGACAATTTCCTCACAACTTTTGAGAGTCTGGCAACTCTCTACAATTGTTACAAAAGTTGTAACACAGCAGGCAGGAACGTCCATTGTGCCTGAGAGTGTCAGTAACACCCCTGCCTAGCACAACACACACTCAGACAGATATACTGCTGATGCCATTCCATGGAGTACAAGTTGTAGCAGGACGATTCTACAGGAAGACAGATTGGTGAGGTGCAGGCAGCAGGGGGATATCTGATGCAGCAGCCACAAGAGTAGAAAGAGCAAGAACTTTCAGCTCCAGATCTGCAGGTAGGTCCATTACCCTTTGACCTTGCTAAGAAGCAGCATGAGGATTCAACTCTTGTGCATCGTTTAATAGAGACAGGAAAGGGACCCTCAACTTTTTTCACCAGTGAGCAATTTGTAATTGACAATGACCTTCTTTACATCGTGACGATTGCAGACTTCGTCCTTCCCAGCTCCTGCAGAGAGGAAGTGGAAAGAAAAGGTCACAAAATCCTTTAGGTAGGTCACTTGGACTTTATGAAAACCCTTAGCGCATTTCCAAATGGTTTTATTAGCCAGGGATATACAGTAAAGTAATAATGTAAATCCTGCCCAGATTGTCAGTTAACAGCAGGGAAAGCTACATCCTCTGTACCCCTTGTTCCACTTCCTGTCATTGGTACCATTTGAGTGCACAGGGGTAGATGTACTAGGCACAGTGGAGGAATCCAAGCCTGGCAATGGGTTTATCTTAGTCATCAGTTACTATGGCGCCAGATACCCAAGGTTTACTTTGAAGGAGATGACCGCTGGACAGGTAGCTACATCTTAACTGAAGTTCTTCTTTCATGTAGGTACCAACACTGTTTGGGGAGTTTGTGTGTTTTTGATTATTTGATCTGTTTTATTTGCAGTATGTTTCTGTTGTATTTGTTTTGTATGTATTTTTCTATTGGCATCATTTCTGCTAATGAAAATGTCCTTGGCCATTGTGATGCGTTTGCCCTTGTTACTCACCGTATGGAAGATATTCCTGATTCTTCTAGCACTTATTATGGAAGACAAATTAGCAGAATATATAGGTAATTTTGAAGTGACAGGATTGTGCAGTGACTGGTTGGCAGTTTTATATCTACAGATATTGTAGCTAATATAGTATGTGGACACAAATATGTATGCCTCTAAACTGTCACATCCTGATGTGCAGTAATGTGCACAAATTTCTGGAAGTCAGTTTTTGTTGTAGGTTAATAAGTGTCATATCTTGAAAAGTCAACAAGACATATCTGATATGATTTGTCATCTGGAAATCTATGAGGTTGGCTAAATAATGTTTAAGGTTATCTTTTTTATCTACATAGAAATAACTTTCATAGATCCGAGTTTTTGTTGCTGACTTCTAAAAGATTTGAGATTTGTTTTCCTCATGAGTTCCCTTTATTATGCAAGTTCTCATAATAACTCTGTCATGAGTACTGATCTTTGGAGGCTATTTGTTTTGATGAAGTTGAAGAATTGGTAAGAATAAATGAAATCAGAAGTTTCTGAAGAGTGACAGTAGCAGCGATTATTTTTCTAAAGACACCAACTTTTGCTCTATCATTTCCTGACATGTGTATACTTTAAACAGTTCAGTTTCACTCGATTGCTTTCTGGGGATACTTCGAGCATTTGTTGTGCATCATTTGCTTAACCGTAAGAATAATATTTAGGCATATTTACAAGAATTTTCCTCCAGATCAAGTTATGTCACAAAATAAGTGCTCAAGAGTAAATGGCCAATAGTCAATTCAAACACTAATTACATGCGTAAATGAGGCACACTCCGCTCCAAGACTTATCTGCCCGTGGCTGGCAACCTTATTACCCGAAGGAGCTCTGTATAATTGCAGCATTGTATGACTGGATCTGATCCAAGATTCCAGCATGGAAAACCCTGTTCCATGCATGCCATGAAATCCGTGTGCTGCTACAATGAAGGGCCACTCTGAATGGTGAAGCCAGATTAGCAAAGACTGTACGTGACCTTTCATATCCAAGATGCTATATGTGGGGGAAGTTTGTAAGTGGTGAATTGGATGCAGCCTCCCTTTTCAATGACCTTCAATGACTACAGAATAATGTTTGGGCAAAGGCACATATGACGACATACACACACATACACACACATGAAAGACATATGGATATATGGACCTGTGTTTCAGCTGCTTTGTTTTTCATTCATTGTTCAAAGGTATACTGACAGCCTATTTGATTGTTGTTGTCTATGATAGAGGACATTCTCATCCTCTTTTATCAAACCTGGAATCTGGTCCCCAGTCTTAGCAGCTCCTCTCTTGCCCTTTGAATAACCTTAGCTGGATGGCCCATTCGGCCCAGCTGGTGGCGGTTCAGTGGCACACACAGCTGTGCGGGAGCGGCCTAGAAGGCACTTGTTCAGGGACCTGAATACGATTAGTCCATCGCTCGGTGCTTCCTGCTTCAAGGCTGCTGTCCAGGGTCCCTGAAATGGGGTGCCAAGGCCACAGAGCTTCCTGTCTGAGCTGCTGCTGCTTTCCACCGCTGTGGCGAGGAATAGGCGAGCTACTGTGCTTGTTTTAAACAAGAAGAGAACACTTCAAAGGCCCACTGATTCCATCAGCCCCCATTTCCACCACTTGTTTACTGATTTGACAGCTAAAAGGAGTTTAGTCCCTGAGCAGTGTTCTGCGTGAGTAATCACTTTTATCGGTTTAAAATGGGTTCCTCTTTTTTATTTATTTTCCCCCACTCAATGAAAAAGCTTTTTCGAAAAGATTTAGATCACCTTCCCTTTATCTTAATGTCATTGGCTAGAAATGAACTAGTTTGGATTATATGTGCAGGTTTTGGGCAAACAAACACTTCATTTAGCAACTGTTTGACACAGGCTGCGAACATGTTGGATGATCTGCTCTAAAAATTTCTGGATCTGGTATAATAACTTCTCTCAGGCAGAGGTGAACTCAATCGAATCCAGCGTGGAACTCTCTGATTGTGAGGGTGACATCGCTCATCAAACACTCGCGCTCTTTTCCTTTTTTAATGACCCACATCAAGTAGACATTTTCTTTAAATTTAAGGATGAATAATTGACACCGCTTTTTCAGAAGCGAATGGAAAAAGAACAAAACTCCTGAAGTGATTCTTCCATAGAACAAAATAGCTGTATAGCTCTCCTTTGAAACGGGACATGCTGTCACCTCGGGCGGATTTCAAAAAACTTTAATTGAATGCTATCAAAAGTGCTGCCAATACTCCTCGCTGTATATTCTGCAAAGTGGAAAAAATTGCTCTCAGTGTCCAAGAGCCCAGAAAAAAAAAAGAATATTCCTCTCATCTTGTCCAATCTGAGGAGAACACTCGGGGGGGGAGGGGGGCCTGGCGAGCAGAGGAAAGGGAAGGAGGAGGCAGAGATTCTCCTCTAATGAGTATCTGGTGGGTGTTTTCCTGGAGTCGTGACTTGTTTGTTCTTTTATTATTCCCTGAGTCCTCCATCCCTCCATCCCTCTGCAAGTGAGGACCTGGGCTTGGAGATTAAGATGTCGCTGCAGCATTAGGCTTGTCATAGCCTCCTGCCAGAGACGGCTAATTGGATCCAGTCGGATTGACCCCAGATCCTTTTCCTATCTCAACTGTGACCTAATCCTTCTGAACGCCTCCTTTGAGTCACATTTAAATGCAATGCTTCCGTATTACACTAAAAAATGACTAGTTAAAGTTCTGGGTACCGGATCCAAATCAGCCTCTGTGACGTTGGACAAGGATATCCCAGCAGTTAAGTGGTCACAAAGAAAAAAAAAAAAGTCGAGTGAAGGATGAAGGATACTCGAGCATTGTTCCATATTAATATATTCATTATAAAGCCACATTATTAAAATGCTGCTATCAAATTTCCCCTGGATTTTCCAGCAGCTGCCACTTTTCTGTAGGAGCCGTGCAATTAGATTTTTTTCCCACTCTATCCTGGGCATATTGTTTTCCTTTTGGTTCGTTCATTGTATGACTTTAAATTTAACTCTTTTGAACTCGGAGATAATTCTTCCTGACCCATTTCTTTTACCGGCTTATCCGTTTCACTAGAAAGGCTGGTTTCAGGTATCTAAGAGAACAAAAGAAGGGAAGAGAACGTGGTGTGAGCATATAGCATCATCTCACCTAATTAGCAGGCAGGAGATAAAAGGCTGTCATTCATAATTGAAGCTGGCGGAGGAACCCTGTCATCCCTGAATTTGCAAGTGAGAATATAGGAGCTGCGTGATTCCTGCCCTGCTTTCATCTGCAACAGCACAGGGAAGAAAATCCAAAGGGCTAGATGTGTCAGTTTTTCACAGTACGAGTGAAGGGAAATTAAGTTATTGTGCTTCATTTAAAATAAATCCTATTTTTTTTCCCCAAATATGCAGCTACCCCATCACTACTTCCTGAAATATAGCTGTTTTTTTTTGTTTTTTGGGTCTCATTGTTTTGTTGCCGAGGGGCAGTAAACATGAAGAGTCTCCGGTGATTTGGTTTGGTGCAGAGCAGGTGAACTCACTCGGTGGAGTTGTGTAGTGTGTCAACACTTTGCAGAAAGATGATCAATATACTGCTCAAGCAGGGCCGGTTCCCCGCTTCCCACAATTCTACAGCAGTTTTTTTTCCCAATGTTTTCAGTCTGAGTCACGACAAGACTTCTGAGATCCTCTTTCTGCAGCTAAATTAGGTTACTGCAGTGTGGTTCAAAACAGCGTATATAACGATGAGTTAATGAGACAAACCAGGTTCCTTATCTCCATTAAGCGCTTTGGGCTTCGTTTTTCTGGATGACAGGTGGTTTACAAATAAAGTTTATTGCTGTTCTAACTATGCTACTCATTTGTGCCTGATCCTGACCTGGCCTTTTAATGATTATTTGACGCTTGAGTCGTTGTGCGGGGTAATTCCGAGCTCATTGTCCTGCAGACCGGATCACAGGGTCACCTACAAAATATTGGCCCCAGTGGCCATGTTATGGATGGATGGATGGATCCATTAACTACTGTATTATAACAGAAGCTATTCTTCCTGGTCTTTAATATTTCAATAACAGAAAATGCATAAAAACACATCCTTAACATTCATACTCACAATAAGACTCATAATACATAACACAACCATTAAACCACACAATGACTAACAGCAAGATTAACTGATACATTACAGTATTTATATAATATGCTTCTATATAATTATTTAATCTCTTAAATAATTGAGAAAGCAAATCAATTAAATCCATTAAATAACAAGTGGGATGGGTGCTCTTTACATCGATATCCTTCAAGAAAAAAAGGTAAAATATTGTTCTATACTATTTTTATTGTAAACCTCTTGTTTTTTTGTCTTTTTTGTTAAAATATATATTACATTCTAAAGGCAAAAATCTTGAAATTATATTATGAATCGGACGGTAGTTTGACATTGGGACAACAGAAAAAACAGAAAAATATATATATTTTAAAAATGATTTAGATCTAAAAGGTGAAGGCTGGAGTATCCTTCTTAGCTTCATTATTTAAGTCTGCTCTCTTTACATTCATAAATTAAAAATGAAAGGGAAAAGACTAAATATATGTAGATTTATAGATTTTTTTTTTTTACTGAAATTCCCAAAGCAATTGCAATGTTCAAAATTCAGTGTATTTTTTTCTTATTAACTTAATGTGACTTATCAACTTAACTTATTAACTTGATGTAGTTTTGACATCGACTGATTCTCTGAATTTAATCAAGGTCATCATTTGGTTGCTTCTGCCTTGGCTCAGTTTCTTTGCACCATGTATTCTTTGGAACTAAAACATTTCCCAGTTTGCTTTGGAAATGTTTGTCAATAATTAACAAGTTCGTAAAATGATCTGAAGCCAAAATGATATTGTCCTCCTGTAGAGATGTGAAAAATTTATATTTCTCACTTGATCATAGTAATCATTCGTTAAAATGTTATTTCCGTTCAATTTCAGTTAGATAATGATCACTACAGCCAATTAGAACTATTTTGCTTTTGAGCATGATTCCGCTACATCTTAAAAAAGTAGATCAAGATTGTGAACCATCAGCTCTGCAACAAATTATCGTTGGCTTTGTAATAACTTGTGACAATTTACTATCTGCAAGAGAAAGCACAGCATGTGTGCACAGCACTTTGAATTCCAATCAATATTTAAGTCATCCAGGAAATAAATCTTATTATTTATATTGCACCGCACCTCACTTTTCACATATTTGGATATGTTATCGTAGCGATCTACAGCAGCACATGATAAATACTGTCTTTAAATAGTGCTGTTTAACTTGTATCCAGATTACTTTCACTCCTATACCTACTCCATCTTCTCTGAACCACCCTGAACATAACAGCTCTCTGCTCTGAACATAAATTGCTACTCCACCTCCATTTGTATGCCCATCTTGTCTGTAAATGTATACTCGGCTATGTTCAATAAAGAACTGTTTATTGTTGAATCTAAATGTGTTTCTGAGATGGCCAATATATGTAAATTCTGCTCTATAGGAATTTCAAATGAGCTGTTCTTAATCCCTTTTTTCGGTAATGTGGAATTTCTTTGCAACATACATTTCCTTTAATCAAGATCAAATATGTATTTCATCTCTTTTTGGAACCATCACAACAGAAAATACACAACACATACAAAATGTAAACACACAATAAAACACAGCCACGTACACACCAAGTTCACCCCATTACAACAATCACATGTACAGTTGACACACCATCTTCCACTATAATTCCTAGGCTTCCTAGCCACTAATCCATTTGCTTCTACGTGCCTCCCCATTTCTGAACAACTGAAATGCAGTTTTCTAGTTTAACTTGATATAATGATTAGTCTATATTTCACCACCAATGCAAATTCATCTACAATTCAACACTATTGGGTCATCCCAAAAGAGCAGAGTCTGTAAATTCGGTGGTTAAACTATTACTGATCTTCCTATGTTACTAAGAGCAAATCCATTTCCTTGTACAGTAGGTCAGTCCAGTCCTTTTGAACTGCTGTTTTGCTGCCCTGGTTCAATCACCTCTTTCAAATAAATCTGCACTACTAAATGATTTGTGAATTTTTTTTTTCCCTTAGTCTCTTTTACTTCACAAAAATGGGCCCTCTTCTTAGCCATATTCTACATCAAGTCAGGAAAAATTCATAGTTTTATTTAAGAAATCTCCAATGAATCTCTGTATCCTCAAGGTCATCACTCTGTTTCCATATTTCACCACAGGTCCACTTTTGTATTCTGACTGTCCATATCAACAAAACTTCAGTTTTACAGGATTTTGCTGTGGTTGCATACTGATTTCTGCTAATAGACCGTACAATAGCAATTTACGTTTATTTTAGTTAGCAGATGCTTTTATTCAAGGAAACTTCCATCTGAGAGTTAATATTGTACAGCACAAGCAAAGAACTAGTCAGGAGTGAACAAAACGAAACAAAACTGCCCTAAAGCTAAGTTCAACAGGCAGTGGAAATGTGCATAGACCACCGGAATCTAAATAGAAGGATCTAGTGACTTCAGGCCCTTTTGTGGTGGTATGAGCTCATGTGATTTAGAAATTAATTTGGAGTAGGGTTGCTGCAGGTACATTTGATTATAATAATTCTTGACCAGGAGAAAGAGACAGAAAAACTACACAGTAATTTCTGAAATATTAATTCACATCATTGCACCAAGTGAGGTGGCGCATATTGAAAAGAGAAGGGGACTGAGCTCTTAGCCTTGAGGTATCCCTGTGGATAAGCAATCACCCATTCCCTGTTTTATGAAGGCTTATAATTCAGCATAATTAAGGGGTTACAGCTTTGAGTGACAGGTGTGTCACCACCACGAGGCTGCAGCATGTTGTCTACAAGGCTCAGCTCCCACGTAGCACTACATTTCCATCCAAACATGTTCACAAGATGGCAGCACCTTTAAACATCAAAGTAGGAATCTACAAACCAATGGGTGATGTCACAGAGGCTACATCCATTATTTATAGAGTCTATGTTGTTGTTTTACTGGAAAGGCTATAGAATGGATCCGTATTTGGCATTGATGATAACACATTGGCGTTTGAAAGGTCTATTATCATGTGAATTAAAGAAAGCAATGGTTGTTTTTTTTGTCATTGCCTGCCATGTCCATTGCAATAATCTGTTCATAAAAAACTTTCATTCTTGGCTAATAAAGCTTAATCCTTGTTTTGACATAATTCAGACACATTTTGTTAGATGTCTTTGTTGTTTTGTTAAATCTTACTTCTCTTCTACAGTAGATTGTATATAAATGATCATGGTATAACTGGTTGGAATGTTTTGGTAATGTACTTTCTACAGATATATTATAGCTGAGGTTTTCGAGGCCAGTGCAAGAAAATACATGAACTAGTCAAACTCTTTGTTTTGCTCTTTTTCTCAGGTCTGGCTGGGTTTCGTGGAGTCATTAAGAATTGTCAGAAGGAAATAACAGTGTAGCTTTGAACTGTTTACGACTCATAACTCAACAACCAATGATGTTTAATGCCACAGATGTCAAAATACAGGCAAAGAATTCACAATTTGTCACTTCCTGGTTGAATAAAGCATTATGCTGTTCTAGCAATGGATATAGAGCTTCAAAGTTTAATCACAGGAGGAAAACAAAAAATATGGTAAAACCAAATCATTGCAATACTGAAATGTCAGGAATTACATACATATTGGATAATTCTGCACTTTACATCCATCATGGTTGTATAAAATGTAACCATAAGATTTTTCTACTTTTTTTTTTTTAAGATTTTTTTTTTTTTTCACATTTTTGCCTTTATGTATAGAGGACAGTAGATGGACAGAAAAGGGGGAAAGATTAGAGGAATGGTATGCAGAAACAGTCCAGTCAACTGGGATTTTTCTACTCTTAACCAGGTGTTTTCTTTGCCTAACCTTATTATACTCAAAATTTGACGCAACCATTAGCTTTCCCCAAGAAGTCAAAATCCTTTGTTATTGTGTAAACCCCCATATGACCACAGCAGCAAAACTATTAAAAAATAACAGCATTAAGTTTAGAGAATGATCAGGGTCATAAGAAACAACTATTGTCTGTTGGAAATCAAACCATAGACTGTAAAGTCAAACATTTTGCTGATACATCCACTCAATGGAGGAAAGTCATGATTACCAAGGCCATGTTCATTATAAACAGGTTATTTTGGGGCATTTGAAAATCTAACTTAAGACAGTCTTCTCCATTCTGATGCCATAAATTACAGTAGTAATATCCATGCACACACATTGTGGAAAGCAAGAATTTCAAGGAAAAATATGATGGATATAAAGGAAAAATCACATATTGGAAATACTATTCTGCAGATTCATATTACCATCACAGCTGATGGCTCGAGTGTCATCACTACAGTACATGCTTAAATCATGTGCACAGATGTCCAGTAAAGGAGGAGAAATACCAATAGTGTTCTGAAATTTTAAAAGATGTAGAAGTAGTTTAAATATTTTACTACAGGCGCAGTCTTTTTGCTCCATCCCTTCAGAAATTATCTCAGAGATTCATGTGCTGCTCTTCATCGTGTGCATGGAGCGATCAGGAAGTAGTTGGCTGCCTGTTATAGTTTACTGCTGTGGCTCTACCGCATTACGTTCCTGAAAGAATATCTGACAGCCACGTCGTGCTGTGTGATGCAGGAGTGCAGAAAATATCATGGAGGATCTTAAGCTGTG
Organism: Lepturacanthus savala; assembly: GCA_030544235.1. Classification (NCBI taxonomy): domain Eukaryota; kingdom Metazoa; phylum Chordata; class Actinopteri; order Scombriformes; family Trichiuridae; genus Lepturacanthus; species Lepturacanthus savala. Next base: position 6,202,284 of record CM060473.1, on the reverse strand, counting down.
TTGAGATATTGGCGGAATATTTAATATGCCTTCATACGCATGTAGTGCACTGCTAAAAACTGTTAATATTGTCTTTATTTAAATATGTGTTCCGTTAACAAATAACCAACAGATTTTTAAATATTTCTGGTTAAATTATTGCTGTTGTGAGAAAAGTTATTAATTAACGTGGAGAAATTATAATTGGTACTCTATTTAGGGAAATACTGAAAATGCTCTATGCCATTAAGGGTCCTTGAATGAATTATATCATTTCCTTTGTTTATTTGGGTAACAAGGTGTAAATTTTTTATTAGCCAATTAGTGTCAGTCAGAGATGAGCATCACCTACCTACCGGATTCCAAGAAGGGGGTGGGACTAAGAGAGAGAGGCTTTAGGCTAATGGTGGGAAAACAAATAAGGAAAATAAAATGATAACCTGAAAAGCTATTTGTAAGCGTTTAAACTGTTTAAAGGCTCATCAAACATCAGACAAGATCTGGTATATGATATAATACTGTAAAGGTATTATCTGGCAGGAAACAGTTACAAAATGGCAACAGCTTTGGGAGCAAAAATCAAAAGGGCAGACGTCTTTACTCAATTTCCAGTAGAGTAACAGACTCACTTAATGATTGTAAAAGAGGAGGGAGCAATTATAGGGAAGAAGTTATTATTACCGGACTGAGAATTGGCCATACACGTCTGAACAGCACTCTATTTGTTTTGGGAAAACATCCAGAATGGCTTGTGTTCTTGCCAGGAGCCTGAGACAGTTCTACATGTTTTACTTTTTTTTTTTTACAGAAAGAATGGGTATCAAAGAGTCGATCATCCATTTGCATGAGATTGGATTGGAAGGGATTTCTCTGAAAAGCTTTTTTGAAGTAGGGTCAAGTGGGAGTGGAAGACTATTCTTATTCAGGTTTTTAATGGATTCTGGGTTATAGAGAAGGATATAGTACAGTAAAAATCTAGTTAGTGCTGGTTAGCCTCGTCCCATATCAGGACTTTATGAAAACCACATGAACATGTCTCCAGAACCAGTTTTCTCCATCTCATGTCACCTTTCTCCATTGAACGAAAGATTTGACAGTTGTGAATCATTTTTTGAGTTTCCAAAGATCAGTAAGTACTGAGAAAACACTTTTTACAAGGATTCGAATGAGTTTCAACATGCACAACATGATACCATAACTGATTTTTTTTTTTTTTCTGGACTTAAAGGGTAACTGTTAAACTTAATTGGTAAATGCCCATTTTCATGTGTTTGAATGGATATTTGAGTTAATATTTGTGTGATTAATGTGGTTATACTAGGGTTATTAAGGTGAATGTATGCATGGCAGTTTATAAGCTCACTTAAACAATATAGCTATAAAAAATCAGCTAACCAGGCTTCCCTGCACCCTAGGCAGAGTCATATTTAGTGGTTAACATAGACATACCAGATTTTAATATTTTTCTAGACCCTCTTCAACTCTCCTCCCATGCAGGTATTATCAGGTGTAAATGGATCGTTCATGATAATTATTTAACAAATTAGAGTTGAGCAGGAGGGTTAGACATACATATAGACAAGACAAATTCTCTGTATAATTGCATGGAAATACACACTCACACTGGCCCCTGCCCCCCAGTGACCCCTGCTCATTTCTCCACCAGATTTTCTTGGACTTTCCCCCTTCACACCTGTTTCCACTAACTAATTGTCTGCACCTGCTGCCCATTCCCTCATCAGCTCCTCAGTACAAATACCGGTTCTTTTCCTCTGTTCTTTGCCAGTTCATCATAATTTAGTTACATCCATGGACTTGTGTTCTTTTACAACCTGAGCCTTTAGGTCTGTTACTCCCTGCCTTAATTTGATTTGGACTCTCCCTATGGAGTTTTTCAAATCTGTCCTTTTGCTTTTTTTATTAATTGAAACTCCTTCATTTGACCTGTCTGGAGCATCTGCTTTTGGACCCACCATATCTTTATTAAAAAGTGATTAAAGGAATAGAATATTGAATTTAAATGCTTTACAAATACATCCTCTCTTTGGCTGCTCCTCTAAACTCTTTCTGACTTTGCTTTTGTCTCTTTTTTTTACTGTAACTATAAAAAAGTGCAACAGCTGATAGCATAATTTGTAAGCTACATTAACCTTTACAGCTAATCACAGGCATTTTGTATAACTCCTTATTTATCTAAAATAAATTTAAAATCACTACTTTTTATTTCCTTAAATGTGCATGCTAATACCCATTAGGCTATACTGAAAGAAGAATTAATCTATTCAAATGAAAGTGTTGTGCCCTATCACATAACCTATTGACCACACAATTGACTCTATGCTAATTAATTCATTGAAAACCATTTGTAAAGCAACAAAAAATAGTTTCAGGCAAACACACAAACCAGCCATAACTGAAGATGTTGTGATAGAGCCTGAGTGTTGAAGCCGGGGCAGAGCCGTGACTTTAGCTGCACCTGAACTCTCAAATCAAGCTTCTACAAAAAACTCAGCTCTCCTCCCACGCTGCCAGATCATAGACTCTGATACCAGTTAGTGCTGCTGTGCTTCGAGCTGATTTCCTACTCTTAAGTCTTACTGCCCGCTCTCAAATACTAATCTAGTTCTCCATTTCCATTGGAGTCCTGCCTGGTTTGACTTTTGACCCCAGTTTCCTGCCCCTCATCTGGTCTTTGTTACTCATCTGTTATGGAAGTGAAAAGTTCCTAGAACAATAATATGGTGTCGATTGACTGAAACTGGATCATTCATGTCACCCTGTGCAGTGTCTTGCTGAAGTATAGCCCTGAGAAATCAAGGTTTGGCTATACAGGAAATATTGTGAGTACTTGTCATGAAGCCACTTTAGCCAACGAGGGTGAATGAGCAGCAGTTTGTACCACTCCAACAACTGTACTGTAAAAATATCCCTGATACTGAAACCCTGATACAATACTTGCTGAGAGCTTTTAAAATGCCCTTCAATGCAACACCACTTTAACATTCTCACACTGAAGCCACTCAATCAGGCTTTTTACCCATTGATGCCAATCCAGACCAATGCACCCCCATCTAAACGGTTATCCTGAGTCTGTTCTGATTGTCCTTGACTGGTCCCCATGGCCAGCTGTGGTGTAATGGCTGCCTCCCTATGGGACAAACAGCCTCTCAGGAAAAGAGGAAGGACAATTGCTAATCAATGTGTGCGGCGGCTCCCAGATGGCACCCAAAGGATTGGTGTTGAGGGGCTGCGTCGCGTTTCACCCCCGACGGCTTTCGGCAGGAAACAAGCCTTTTCCGGAGAGGTTGAGTGGATGGATGCCTTTTAATGGATTGGCTGTGACTGACCACAAAACACTGGCAGAAAGTGATGGGGTGCATACAGAGGGGTAATGCTGGGCAAAAAGTTTAGTTTTCTTTGTTTTTTTTATTTTATTCTTCACACATTGCTTTTGTGCAAGTATATTCTCAGTCATGATTCTTGAATGCCATTGTTTGCATCAAATACTTACAAACATTAACAAATATCATTGGCTATTCTTAAAAAAAAAAACTGAAGGGATTTAAAAGTTCCAATTTTAAAAACCCTGCTTTCCTTAATTCAATTTTGAAAGCATTGATATGGATTTTTGCACAATTGTCAAATAATATGATAAATCAATTGAATTCAGCCACACTGCCCTCTCTTTTACCTGCTGTGCATGAACAACACTTGACAACACAATGCATCCCTCTCCAAGATATATTACTCCCTCTTGTCAAAAACACAAGGAATGAACAAATGTATTATTGGGGTTATCTAGCTCGGTGGGGGAGCGAAGCGTATCGTCTTCTGCAGCTGATTACATCACCCTGTTTGCCCACCTGTGTCTGACAGGAAGAGCTCCACCTCCTGCAGACAAAGTACTGGAACAATCCGATGTGATTCACTTACAGGAGGCGTGCTGCCATCACAGTTTAGTCAACTTCCTTCAATCAAGCATGTTGCAGACTGACAGAAGCTAAGAGAAAAATCACAGGGAAGGATCAGTCAGTGTTTGTGTCTTCTTCTTTGAAGTGCCATCAAGGACGTGTTTGTCTTTTATTTAATCTTTATATATTTATATATACTGGTGCATTGCCTGTAGAAAGTATGTATTCCTATTGAAAAGTGTAAGCTTAAGTAGATTTTTCATTTTTCATGGCCAGATGAGAATGTATTTGACTGTTACATAGTCTTGGTAGACATATTGTACATGCCACATACTGTTCTGTTCTGATAGTGCTGGGATTTCCTGAGGGTCTGTGAATGTGTTTTGAATAAGGCGGCTGCGGCCCAGAGTAGCCAGTGTTATCAAGATGTATAAATTAGCAGACAAACTAGCTAATGTCTTAGTGTGTGGTTTTCGAGAGATGTTATAACACTTTTGTTACATTGGCTGCATGATAAGTACAGGAAAAACAGGGACAATGGAGCTTTGAATTGTAACTAAAGCACTGGGAAGCAAAATGAGGAGGAGCACCCTGATACAGAGCTTTACATTGCAACTAAAGTGCTGCTGCAGGATAGCGCTGTGATATGTAGGTCTATGGGATTTTAACTTTTTTATTTTTCTTTTTTGTAAAAGTTTTTTATGGCATATATATATATATATTACATCTTTACTAATGTTGAGGTTATGTTTTAAAATGGAGCATGTAGAAGCATGTAGCTTCCTCTGGGCTTCCTCCCCTAGAAAGAAATTCTAATTTAAAACAAATTTTCTGTGCTTGGATTAAGTTAAGAAACGGCCACCTGCACTAGATTAGTTAGATTGATGGTATGTCTGTGACTATTCTGAGCTCGTTGCTGTGTCACCATAGTGAAAGTTACAGGACTGTTTATAGTGTGCGATATGAAATATAAAACTTATCACTACATTCTCACTTTTTCCATGTCCATGGGTTCTAGAGAAATTGTTTTCAGTTGCATGGCTGAATTTACTAGAAGCCCTGGGACATGGACTATTTCACTTGCTCTTTCTACTCCATTTTTTTTTTTTTCCTTTGGGGTGGGGGTGGTCATCTGAGGTGGACCATACCTGATTTAAGTGATGCAAATTGTAAGCAAGAAATGTGAGCTAGATGTGCTGCTAGTAAATTTGCATGAGGTGAAGGAGGGAAGGATCTAAATGATCTTCACCTTTTGGATTTGTTAGTTTAAACTGACCAGGTGCCAAGCAGGAGAGAATTTTTCAAGGATTTGGTAATTTTCCAAACATTGCATTGCCAGAGACATTTGCAAGCGAGGAGAAACAGAAGTCTGGTTCGGCTTTTCTAATAAGTCCGGTACAGTTATTCCATTGGTGCATGAAATTCTGCCAGTCAGTCAAACGAAGAAGCACAAGTTTATATAGTAGTGGCTGTCTGCCAAGCGGCATATCTGACAATAAGAGCTCTGGAAGCGTTTGAGGAGAAGCAGCGATTAGAACAGTTTTTATATTCTATTTTAAATTCCTACGGGGATCATGTTTATTATAGGCTACGCTGTTTATTAATGATTAAAAGGTCGTTGTCATGTTTTCAGTTTTTTCAAGGTAAGAGTGATAGAGATCATTAAAAAAAATGTTGCTCATTAAAATATTAAAATTATCTGTGATTTTTTTTTAATTATTCAAGGATAAGTGCTATTCTGCAGATTTTGGGTATTTGACACATGCAGTTGGGCATATGCTGATGTCTTCAGCAAAAACTACACTAGCGGTGCTTGAGTGGATTGTTTGTTATAAAGTCTATCATGGCTGAATTAAAAGGATTGGACTGGGACCAGAAATCAACTGATGTAGATTAAGCTCCGAGCACATTCCTTTTGAAAGACAATCTAAATTCAAATCACCCCAAAATAACTAGCTCAGAACTAACATGGGATGACATTAATTTGGTAATTTCTTCCAGGACCTCACCGTTTGCGGATGGGGGACAGTACATTCCAATAACTGTAAAATGGTTACTACCTCCTAGGGCACCATACTAAATAATTCAGAATCAAGAACTTTTATGCTGCAAGTTTATAGAGGAAGAATTTAAAGCCTAACTTTTTTATTGTTTTAAATAGTTATAAGCCAAATTGTGCTTCACAGGCAACGGAATACATCAAATATGGTAAAAAGACAATGCATAAATCACTCACCTTTTAGATGACAGTGTTTAGACATAAATACTGCCAGGCTGCGAGCCACTATAGGCAACCAGGAGCCTGCTATGTTAGACTGTCGGCTGTACCTTAGACGCTAGCTGGGAGCAGATATCAGCAGTAGCCTGGAGCTTTGCCTGTTTCTTCTTCAGCAGTGGTTTCTGGCTCAAGAGAAACTGAGAACATTTTACAAAACACAGTATTAGTTTGACGGCCTGTAAAGCTTTTTAGAAAATGTCAGTCTGCATTAATGCTTGTCAAAAAATAATATTATTCAAAACATTTGCAGAGGCCAACCGTGCAATTGGTTTTGACCCTGTGATTTTTTCCATTTCAAAGTAGTGTATCTGTCTAAATAAAGGCTCTTAACAAACCGGCAATATAACAGTTTCCATAGTTACATTGCATTGCAGACTTTTCATATGGGTCTGCTTCTTATTAAATTACCATAACAATATTAATGTAACATGAACTATTCTTATAATAATATGATAATATGGTCCATGTGAAGGATTACACAACTTAACCCTTTTTACAACTATGGTAATTGATTTCTGCAACACGCAGACATTTAACCAGTGTTAACATACACATGATTCAAGTTCATAAGTTAAATAAGTTTGTAAACACACTAGTATCCACTAGAAAGCAGACGCATTTATTCAAAATGTACTTTTCAATGCCAGGCAACTTTAACCTGAGATCGTGAGGCACAGCACATCCTATTTTTTTTCTCTTTACTACAGTTAAAATAAATAGTCCTAATGCCACTCCAGTTCTACATGCAACTTTCCAGCAGATGGTGGCTCCATATGAGGCTTAACTAATCATAAACATGTAAATAATGCAAGGCATTCTGGCTGAGAGGGCTCATTGCAGCGAGGGAGACGGGGAGAGACAGGGGGAGCCAGAACACTGTACAAGTCCCGATATCACTCCACGGCACATTCTTCTATTTAAGTGATTAACATATTGATAGAGGTCATTCTCATGTTGGAGTAATCAAGACCTTATGTTTGCTCATGCTGTCATGAATATTTACTGATGAATTTTGATTAAGAGTTTGGCCCATGGCTGTGATGAGTGCAGTGCAGGAGGCGTCCGGTGGTATTTATGAGATCCTTTACAGACGGGAGCACCACTGTAAAGTACTTTTGTTCTTTTATCGGTTCCGCCAACCTGACGAGTAAAGCCGTTTCCAAACTGCAGTGAAACAATATGCTTCCCCTCAACTCCAATCATTATCTTAAGGGTCCTTCAAGCTTGTTGACTTTTATCTATATCTGTTTTTTCAAGTAATTTGTTCCCCTTCAAGTGAAAACCCGGTCATAGAAAAGACTGTAATAGAGACTCGTCCAGTGATTGAAGAGATATTAGATCATTTACCAGGAAATGATCTTGGCAGATAATGGGGGATAATAATAGGCCAAGGGTGAGTGTATATCTGATTGCCATTTATTTGCCCTCCGGTCGGTCATGTGTAAGGAAGGCTTAAATCATGAAAAGGTGAAGGATACAAACATATGTTTTAGCTGTGAAAAATACTGAAGCAGAAAAGAGTTCAGTTTTTCTTCATTTTATTTTTTTTTCATTTGATTCATCTAAATGTCAGATTTTGGGGGGCTATCTGTGAGACGTGCAAACTTGTGCATCTCTAAAACCCTTCCGAGCATCTTTTTAGCGATGTTTGTATTGATTGTTCGAGCAGAATCTGGTTATAAAGGTTAATGAAACACAGGTAGGTGTATGAGAAAGAAGGCAATAGCACACGTAGGTAAACAGCTTTTGAGGGATGATGTTTTGGCTCAAGGACGACACACTGATAGAGGGCAAATAACAACTTCTTTGAAATTGAAGCACTCTCCTTCCCCTTGAAGAAAATAGAATGTCGCCTTCCTTGACAGAGACCTGTAGCTGAGGGTGATTGGATTTGACTATATATATATATGAAGATGTGGATTGAAGGGTGGGTCCTTTTGAATCAACAAGGCAGGAGAGATTAACTGTGGTGGAACTCTTCTATAGATGAGGTGTTTGCTGTTTTATGGATTTGTGTCTCAACCAACCATTGTGCTGAATTTAAAGAAAAAAACAATGTTTTGAAATAACGAGGAAATGCATTTCTGAAAAAGATGAAAGATCAAATGAAAAATGCCCATATTGACAAATGAGGTGCGGCAGATGCACTGCGAAAGCATCTTTAAAGTCTATGTAATAATTAATCACATAGCAGAGCTCCAGATGAACCATGTTGTCTAGACTGTTTTCGCCTGGGGATCTTGGCCAGGAAAATAGAGCATGAATGTTTGATAAGACAAAGCTCCATGATGACAGTCTTCCAGTAGATGGTTGCAATGACATGCACTTAGGGAAACTGGATCATGTGATTCATTTTTGCTTTAAGCCTCCAGATAATGACACCTTTTGTCAATTTGCAAACAAATCGCTGGTGTTGATGCAGAAAATTGTAGCAAATTAGATCTCATGCCATTTTAAGAAGGGCTTTGACAGGGCGGTGAGGTGGGCCACCATTTTACTAATAAATTTCTGCCTCAGATGCTGGTTCCAACTGTGTCAACTGCTGCTGCTGGAATGTGCCTCTGATCAAGGGTACCAAACTGAATTTTTTATACGGCTACACCTGCTTCAAGGATAGGATTTGTGAACCAGCCTCTGGGATTCAACAAAAAAACAACAAACATTTAGTAACTGCTCGGACCCAAAAGTTTCTTAGAAGCATAAATAATGCATGAAATCTGTAAAACTGCACGGAACCTGTCTAGACCTCGCACCCACATGTAGCCCCCTTGTTTCTCAGATGTCTCTAGGAGCTGACTGCAGCACTACATCACAGCAAATGCATTCCGCATTGCAAAACTGCGAACTGTAGACAGAATGTGGATGTTAATTTTTACAAAAAAACAAATAAATCAACGCTCACCACATGCACGGTGCAGGGGAGTGTATTTCTGCACATTTACACACTACCGTTCAAAAGTTTGGGGTCACCCAGACCATTTTGTTTTCCATGAAATTTACCGCCATGAGTTGTAAAATGAACAGAAAATATAGTCAAGACATTGACAAGGTTAGAAATAATGATTTGTATTTGAAATAATATATATTTTTCCTCCAAACTTTGCTTTTGTCAAAGGAAGGTCAGTTTTATAGCTTCTTTAAACAGCTAAACTAAGCTAAACAGCTGTGCTAACATGATTGCACAAGGGTTTTCTAATCATCCATTAACCTTTTGATGCAATGACCAAACACATTGTACCATTAGAACACTGGAGTGATAGTTGCTGGAATTGGGCCTCTATACACCTATGTAGATGTTGCACCAAAAAAACATTTGCAGCCAGACTAGTCATTTACCACATTAGCAATGTATAGAGTGTATCTCTGATTAGTTAAAGACAGTGCTTTTCTTTCAAAAATAAGGAAATTTCTAAGATCCCAAACTTAGAAATTTAAGACGGCAATCTGCTACAGATATTTGCCACATCAAGGGTTCACTAGATGATGGAACAAGTCTCTCATGAATCCCAGAAGATTTTTTTAGAATCTGCATATCCACAGTTTATTAGGAGCCAAGCTGCCCCTTGCTGTGAGAGGGTAGGCATGATCCCACTGAATTATCCACCAGCGCTCGTGACCTTGTCTGAGACATGTCAGTAATTATCAAACACTGTGTACCTCCTTCAGTGTTCAGTGTGCTACATTTCACTCCTCTTTGAATGTGCACTCCTCAAAGAGGTAAACTAGTCAAGAGATGTTAGATGTCTTGTACATGTCTTGTTAAGTAGACCTCTGGCCTTAGGCAGCACTTTAATAAATGCATGTGTTTTATCAGCCCAAAGCCACATGGTCTCCTCTCTCCATTTTGAGATGCTATAGATACACTCCATTTGCCACAATGAATTTTGGATGTCAGACAGCACATCTCTACACGGGAAAACAGCTGCATCTACGAAAGCTAGGCTCCAATGTTAGCTCTGTGTTTCTTCTCTTTGCCCCATCTATGCCCTTTAACTATCTCCCATTAGGCAGAAAGTAGACTGCAGCGTACTGTAGAGTTTACTGACATCACATAACCGGATTTCTGGATATTGAAGTTTCAAGCAGATTTCAGACTGTTATCTCTCATTGTCATTTCGAGTGAACGGTGAGTATTACTGGTAAAGTGCAAAGAATTCACAAGATCCACTTCCAGGTGAATATCATCTATAGAACAATACAACAAATGGTATGAAAACTCAGAGATCATAACAATTGGATGCGTGCTACTTCACTGTTGTAGAAAACTACAATTCACACCATTGTCTTGAAACATTTTCACTACCCTGCATACAGTTTGGCACCTTTACCTTTTTTTTTTTTTTAACAGACATCATAGAAAGTAAAAGGGTCTACTGTAATGGCTCCATTACACCATTGTAAGTAAAACTATAATAGCCATATGATTATTGTGGCTTTGTATGATCAGAAAGGAGGAAATAATATGTATAGCAACTTTTTATTCAGAAATGCAGCTCAGAGTGCTTTACAACAGACATGAAATAAACATTAAAAATGAAGAGAATTAAATAATAATTATAATCAGTTTATGATGGGGAGATAAAATACATAGTGCATGTAGATAAATACTGCATTATACCTCAAATAGTATATACCTTAGACCCTCAGTGGCAGCAGGAAATAGAATATTCTTCTAACAGACATTTCAATTTGCTCCTGTAGTATAGTGATAAGCGAATGAGGCTCCTGCCACCAGGACAATCAAGCTGTGTGTAATGATAATACAAGATAAGAAATGAAGAGTTACAAAGTCCAAATTGAGAAATACACCACTGAAAACTAGGCTTAGGCTACCTTTACCATCTCTGACGTGCCTTTTATTGTATTTTGGGAAGTTTACCCTCTATTCATAGTTACTGGAGATAATACTGGAGGCATTTACAAAATACAAAGTAAGAGCTAAGCAGCCAAACAGGATTGTGTTAATATAACCCACTTACTAGTCTAATCAAGGGAGGGCCTTGAGTTTTTAAAATCAACTAACTTAATCTACAATAACTAATATTTAGGTAATTTAGTCTTTTTCCCTTTTACCAAATTACTTTTTACTATCTCGTGTCTTTATTTACCTCTGATTAACGAACTCTAACTCACAGTATTGTGCTATTTTTATCAACCCTCTTATCTTTTATCGTATCACTCCTTTAAGTTCACCTTTCCCCAACCTGTCAATACCTCTAATTAGGGCTGCACAGTGTATTGTTTCAGCATTGTCATCACAAACCCAGGATGTGTGATGTCAAGTAGGCAAATTAACTCAAACACATCATGTTGTTTTCCTTACCTTGCTGCTTGCTACAAAAGGAAAATGTGCAGGGCTCTCAGGTCAGGGGAACTTGAGTGAGTGACATGCAGGTTCTGCATGCACAGCATTCTGCAGTTGACGAAGCAGCCGGCCAATGAAATACTGTGTTGTAGCCTCTTGCAGAGCGGTGACCACCAAAGCAATGAGCACTAACATTAATAGAATAAATACAGGCTTATATGTTATTATTACAGAAATAGACTTGATAAGTAGCCTGGGTATACCCATACTTCACTGCATGCAAATTCACTCGATTCAAAGGACCTAATTTTCCTCTCAGCTAGGGAGCCAATCACAGAACAGGGGAGGGCGCAACAAGATGACAACGAAACACAGAAGAGACTTTGTTGAAAACTGTGAATCCAATATGGCGGAAGACAGTAAATTACCTTTAAATTCAGCCTTAGAAAATGTTTTAAGTAATTTAGACCGCAAGTTTATTTTGAAAAGAAGGGAAAGAAAGAAAGAATGGCTTTATATACATCATTGGGTATGTTTGATATGATTGGCTATAGGCTAGGTGCAGACATATTTGATCATTTGTCATTTGTCATGCCCAATAAACAGTTCTGGGCTTTCGGAAACCACACCTTCAAAACTAACCAATGAATGGATGGTTCCCAGACTGAATATCTATGTACATTGATATGAGGTCTGGTGTTAGCCAGGCTGCTTGACAAGAACAATTATATGCCCTCAGTCTGTCGAAGAAAAACAATTTTTTCAGTCAGTCATTTTCTATACCTGCTTATTCCTCATTAGGGTCGCAGCGCATTACGGTGAGAGGCAGGGATACACCCCAGATGGTCACCAGGCAATCGTGGGGCACACACACTATTCACTCATACATTCACACCTACGGGCAATTTAGAGTGTCCAATTAACCTGAGCATGTTTTTGGACTGTGGGAGGAAGCTGGAGTACCCGGTGAAAACTCACGCAGACACGGGGAGAACATGCAAACTCCACACAGAAAGCTCCCAGACCCAGGACCCAAGGAGGTCTTGAACCTGCGACCTTCTTGCTGTGAGGCAACAGCGCTAACCCCTGCCCCACCGTGTCGCCCACAATTTTTTCATGTTTTCTTAATTTGGCAGAAGCTTGATTTAGGCAAGTAGTCCTGCCCACTAAAAACATTTGCAACAGAAACCAGGCTGATGTGAGGGTGTGATCTAATGTGACCAGGATGGTTTTAACCAGGCTCGTGGTTTGTGTGTGTGAGAGCCTGCCTGCTCAAAGCAACTTCCATAGGAAGACGATGCAGTTCGAAACAACTGATGTGGAAATGCAGCATAATGTTAACAAAGACCAGCATGGAGCCAATCAGTTCACCATTCAACGCTGTGTGCAGGCTACAAAACTACACATGGGGTAGAACACTATATGAGAAAGGTTCCACAACCCAATTAAATAGCATTAAAAGTCCAATAAAGGTTGGCTTCCATCCAAAAAAAAAACTCTCATATCACACTATATTGCAGGTGGAAAAAAAAAGTTTGCAATCTTGCTTGTTTTTGTCTTTGTTTTCCAATATCGCCCAGACCTACCTCTGATTAAATTAAAAGGAACCAAACAATCAAATGTCACACAGGTATTAGATTAAAATTTTAGTTCTGATAAATTACTTGTGCAAAATAAACCCATGGAATATTAATAATTATGATTCTAGACACAAAGTAAAGCATCTTCTGGATCATAAGGCACTCCATATTCTGTACTGTTGACTGGTAATTACTTAAGTTGCATATAATACACAACGCTGGATTTCATGAACACACACACCCATTATTCATAAAATACAGGTTACATGTACCAGTTATACCAGTTACATGATCTGTATAAATGTGCATAACTGTAGTAATTAGCGGTTATATTCTAGTTGACATTGGTTTTACTGTGGAATTTTGATTTTATCTTAACTTTTATTATATCTTTACTATTATCAATGTAAATAAGGAATTACATTCATATTATTGGTACTAATTGTATTGTAATTCTTAAAATTACTAATAAAAATTGCATTACTATTTACATTTTTGTGAGTTATAGAAGGGTAGGAATAATTAAGTGGACAATTCTTTTTTGGCCTTTTTATTTTTTTTACCTTTTTTAAAAATTTTCTCTTCTTTGTTGAAATTTTATTTTGGTATTACATTTTCAAACAAATAAATTAGTGAGTTTCAACAAAATACTTTGAATAAAACAATTCAGCTGGACACTGTTCAGATTGCCATAAACAGATTCACCCTAAAAGTTAATGGGTATTACTAACATTCATGTGTACACACACTGAGTAGGCAGATATAAAAATAACAAAACCCCAGTTGGAGGCTTGGCGCGACACTTGAGAACCGAGAGGCCCAAAACTATATGGCTGTTTTGTTGAACGGAGCATAAAATAAAAGTGTGGTACGTATTTGTTCGGAGTTTCAAGTTAAATGTGCAGCATTTACCAGTCTTACCAGGTGTCTCAAAGATGGGGGTGGGCTTTGCCTCGTAGAATAAACTGATCTCAGAGCAGTGACTCAATAGCTCGCAGCACAATCTGATCAATCTTCAGGGTCTCCACATCAGAAACGACAAACTAAAGTCTCTAATTAGATGTGTTTGTTGAGGCTTCATTTACTCTACTAAGCCATCTACCGGACAGTGTATGGAAAACCTCTGGAAAATCAGATTACATCAGTTTAAAATGTGTGGTATTGGTAGAAAAGCCATCAAATGAAACTGCCAGAGATGTCAAGAATTATGCAATGCACTTATTAACATATTGTATCTAATTTGCTGAGCAGTATATCTTTATTTGAATAATAAAAAGAAAATGTTGCCGTTATGGAAAATGGCAATGATTATATAAACTGGGGTGAAAGCAGTGAATGTGCCTGTGGTAAGATATTTGACTTTTTTGGATGTTGGGTCCAACAGTGTTGCTGAGACATGCTGCTCATTGACTGGAGCTCATCTGGGTTCTCTCTCAGAGCATTCTCACTTTCTCTGCAAATGGAGTTGCAATTGGCCTTTGGAAGGAGCAGAGTTAGATATTTATAATAACTAACAAATATCAAAGACAATTATTCATTATTAAAGTTAAATGTCATTATAGAGTAGAATAAATCATAAACAGGACACCATTCAGATATCTAGGACCAATAACCAACCAGTGTAGTCTCAAAGGTGTGTTTACTTATAATTAATATATTTTAATATTTTTAATTCTACAGTGAAGTAATGGGAGCACTAGAATTCTATATATCAGACTTCATCGCAATACTTATGCAAACAATACCAATTATATGTAGATATAAAAGTTTATTAAACACAATCAAGTCATGATCAATTACATTACTCTTAATAGGCTAAACTAAAACAAGCTCTACTGTAAACAGACGTGAACAGGCATGTGTGTTTGTGTATGTCTGAGTCATGGTATAGGTGTAGGAACACCAAACTTGGAGGACCAAGATGATGAGATTGAAGAGATAGTTGACAATGTTCGTGAGTTTTAGCCTAGCAGCACATTTCTTTTACATTTAAAAGAAATCTTTTTAGAAGGAGCCTATCTACAAAGTTAGTATTATTTTTGTGTGTGTGTGTGTGTGTGTGTGTGTGTGTGTGTGTGTGTGTGTGTGTGTGTGTGTGTGTGTGTGTGTGTGTGTGTGTGTGTGTGTGTGTGTTAAGAAGAAGAAGTAAAATGGACAAAGTAATCGCACAACTTCAAAGAAACGGGACAGCTGTGGGTTCTACGATCTCTGGTCTTTGTCTATAAAATCCACTTTATCTCAAACACAAACTATCACAAAGCAGTCCTTGTGTTTGGATAGAACACAAAATCATCTGGAGCGGAGCACAGCTAAGCAAATACGCTTTTTAACTATCAATAATCAAGCAGCAGCAGCACAGACTTTCAAGATCAACAACGATAAAGAGTTTATAACTTTACACTCACAGTGATGAAGCTTGAATAACACACTCATAAACCGTATCCCTGCCCAGACATTAAATATGCTTCTTACGTGTTCACATCACCAGCGATTAGTGTGTCCGCCAGAGGAGTTTCAGTGTGTCTCAGTCCAAATGGAGCCGTGTTGCCAGCCACCAGAAAGAAGGGAAGGGGAAGAGAAGGGCTGAATCAGAAGATTCAAGTATAAGTTTAATATGTATGTATGAATAAGTGGAAATCCTAAGGGGGGGGGACACAAAGGATGTGACCCCCCCCCCCTTCCACATAGTAAACTTTGAACCACTTTGTAAACACAAATAAATGGTTTTGAATAATAAGGAACTGCTAAAATAAAGGCACAACACAAATGCTGCTACTGTAAATGTAAAACAACCCACCCCCCCTATTCCTCAAAGTGGTTTGGTCCAGATGCTGTTTTCCAATGGGCCTAATTTTGACATTCAGCTACTAGCTACATGACAGTTAGCTAGTAGCTAGTTACATGGAAGAAAAAAAATCAAATTAATATGTAGAAGCCAGTAAGTCATTTATCACAACACTAAAATTTGTCCAAAATCAATTAAGGTCAGACCTAATGATCGTTAATGAATCTTAACGATGTAAGTTATCTAGCAGGAACAGGAAGAAGAGTAGAGAGAGGGGGATGTGGATTGTTATATTTTTTCCCTCATTAATTCATTAACTCATTTCCTTATGTATAAATATAAATAAAATGGAAGACTGCTATAACTACTATTATTACTTTTAATACCATTGTGTAAAACATTTGAACACAATGAGGGCTTAAACCTGAAAGATGATATGCAAACGAGAGAAAGACTGAGATATGGCCAGATTATTGTCCCTCCCATCAGTCAAATAGGATTTTCTCTTTTTCTGTATGTATGGTCAGTGTCAGATATTCTGTTTTATAGCTATGTATATTTGCAGGTGTTCCAGCATGTTTCAACCTCTTGGATTAGTCTTCACCTGGTCTGCTCCTCCATACCACAATGAGCCGCTCCTTAAAATAAATAAATAAAAATAATAATAATTCATTAAATTAAATTAATGGCTGGGCCATGTTGAGGGCTCCAGGCTCTGGTTAAGGGCTTGTGTCACTATCGGGTTGAGTGTATATCTACATATATGGCATGTTTAACCTGGAGCTCCCTTGCACAAGCATGTAACTCTAACTTTTTCTTTTATGCCCCATTCCTTCATGAGTGAGCTTTTCACACCGGCAGTATTTTCCGCAGTATGTGTCTGGGGAAAGTGCTGCACTCCTAAAACAACTGTATTCAAGGAGCTTTTGTCATTTAAGACATGGCAGGTGACAGCGAGATAGGCCTGTGTATTGACTGATGTCCACATATCAGCGATCAGACTCACTGCAGCTCCCTGCTCTGTGCTGGCTTTGGCCTTCTACTTAATGTCCTGATATTTGGCCTTCATCCAAGCTTTCAGAGCCTGAAGGAAGTGGAAAAATTAGAGTTAAAATCCCAAATGTGCACATAAGAGAAAAAGCACAATTTTGCTGCACACCTTCCTTGTGGGGAAAATATATTGAATTTTATGCTGTCATAAAAAAATATACTAAATTCATGGTCAAATGTTATCATTTAATCATATCACTACATGTTATATTACAATTGCATGTTTAGACGGCTCCTTTCCACCTTCCACTGTTGTTTCCTCATTTGCATGCAAAGCATGTATTGTTGTATCCCAACTCCTTTGTGCAATTGACTTTGTAGGAAAAAAAGGATTGCAAAGATAAATTGCATTGCACAATCAATATTAATTGTGAAAAATGTTTCTCAGTAATTACTATGTATATATACCTTGTTGGGAGAAATGAGATCAAAATGTTCCCACACTGGGGAAATCCTCCTTTCTCGCCGACTCCATCTCAAACAAGCAAAGGTTGCTGAAGTCAACGCGCAAAGTAAGTCACATCAGTCAGGATCCACAGAATGTGACGGATCTCTGTCGACTTTTAAACTCCCATTCATTTCTATTCATGCGCCAAATTGCGAACCACTTCCCCAACCAGTCAGAGGCTGCAGCTGGTTGTGAGGTTTCAGTCGTCATCATATCATATATCATCATATATGTCGTTGATGCTAACACAACAGCTGTCAGTTAAGCTAGTATACAACATGCAAAAATAATTCACAAGCTGTCACTTTCTCTCCATCTTCCCAGCTGTTTACCTCCTTGATCCCACCTGAACCAATGAATGACCAGAATTAGACATCTATTTCTTCATACTGCAATTAACGCCTTCACAATAAAATCACATTTTAAATAGCATTTATAAATACAAATCTGTACTTTTAAAGTACAGATAGTTATTCCATTAGACCATTCTGAATTAACTTTTCCTACCATCAAGGTAAGTTATTATTAACCAAGTTTCAGCTAATTAGTATAAAATTATTATGACTTGTATGACTAATCTTTATGTCTTGATTGATTGTCCGATAATTATTTTTATGATTTCTTTAAACTTTCTGTTTAGGAGAGCTGTCAGGGTCATTATCTATAAAAAAGCCCCCACCCAATCCTCTACAGCTTCAAATCTTGCTTTTTGGGGCAGGGAGACCCTTTCACTCTTGAACCAATGAATAATATTTAAACTCAGTTTTGCTTCACTGCCTTTTTTTAGTTCACCGCGCAGAGATTTTTCTTTTTTTATCTGCTGATGTGCCCTGGGCCCTGTGAGAAAAACGGTGATTTATCAATCTCTTATGAATGCGTGGTGATAATTTGAGCTATTTATCCTTATAAATGTTTCTTATTGCTCCAATTCTGCAAAAAAAAAAAAAAAAAAAACAGTAACACCAGTAACCAAAGGGAAATTGCACCTGAAATGTGAAAGCTTAAAAGAAGATGTCTCACTGTTCTATTGCCTCCTGCAGCATGCTCACAATAGGCGACTTCAAGGCTTTCTCTTTGAATTCCCTCTCCCACTCGCTCACAGCCCGTGAGCCCACGAGCTGAGGGTAGGAAACGGCACACAAACATTGTGGATGCATCAGCAGCAGCAGCAGCGGGTCAGAAGTGTGGCGTACTCTGCGACCATCCGATAAGCTCATTTGCATGCTCACAATGTTGGACCCTGCCCCGGGTCACATTTGCATTTCACAGGTGGAAATTGCAGCAACTCCAACCATGACACATCAGTGCTTCTTTGTTGCTAAGTGAATAAACCACTTTTTCTGCCCTATTCAGTAACCGGCCTAGAAAAACACACCCACAAGAAAGGAATAAGACGTGGGTATTACAGTAGTATAGTAGGGGCAGTGTGAAACAGCAGAGGTGGCAGGGCACGGACATACTAATATCAAGGACAAGCATTCCAACTGAACTAAAACGTGCTATGTTAATCGCTGGCAAATGTCCCTTTTTCTTGTTTAATCCCAAATGGAATGCACACCGTATTTGATTAAGTAATTAGCAGAGGTCAGAAATATACTTTGATTAATAAAGAATGCAATCAAACCAACAATTACTATGATAATGTTGGGATGTTTGGAGTTAATGGGTCTTTAATAGTGTAATTGCACAGAGGAGCATGACAGTAGCTGTAGCTCCGAAATAATTATCTCACTCGCATTATCCAACCTGTTTATGATTATGCTTGGTTCTTTTGTGTTTTGGGCCCTGGATGTGGCCATGACGCATGCCAGAAAAACAGCCGGGGCGTCAATGAACTTTCATAAAATAACCGACAAAATAGTGCTACTGTAATTAATATTCTAATAGAAATCTGAACTTTCCTGACACCCCTTAATGAAATATTACATGTCCTTTTATTTCCAGTCTTTCTCTGGTTTCTATGTGAAGGAAAATGAGTTTGAGCTGCAGTAATATGAATAAAGGGCAGATGACTTCAAGACATCCTCACAAGGTGTTTCATAAACCACATATGTTTACCATATTAAGAGGATTATCAACAGTGAGAAGATAAACAAGACAAGGCTCGAGGGATGCAGCGAGCTTATCCGCAAACACGTGATATGTATTCAATCAGTGTACATTAACAGCTATCCGTTAAAAGCATATTTTCACCTTGGTTATAAAATCGTGTCGCCATTTTGATTGAAATGCACGGGCTGACCTCTGAGAGGGTAATCACGCTGGGTAGGAAGGTTGTCCTCGCTGGAAAATGTAATCCTCTCAATTCCTTTATCAATTGAGGCGAATTGCCCTTCCTTTTTTTATGTGCAGTCTTATAATGCACAGAAAGATTGCCCCCTGCTACCACAATATACGCCCTATAGATTGTTGAGGCTCACAAGTTAACTTGTGTGCTAACTCAGGAGGATGTGGTCAGTGAGCTTTGTTGCAGATTATCACCCCTGCCATCCGCTGTGAGCGACCTCATCTTGTATACGTGGATCTCGGGGCACAGAGTCAGTTTCTACAGCTGTGGAGGTTTCTCCTCTGTCAGCACATTAGATCATCTTTAAATTCACACCGCTTCATGCACCCAGAGTATGAGGCATTTCTGTGGAGACCATGCATAATGTACCGAAATCGTCTCGCTCCTTTAACCTCTTATGTCTTTTTTTTTCTTTTTTCAGTTTTAAAAGAGGAACTGCTGAACATCTGAACCTATTTACCGTAAAATTATGAAAAAAAGATTACGAAGGTGTTTCATCCATATGAGGCTTGCAGGTATGAAAAGAATTGTATTTATAGAATAACTATCATTATTGAATATGCTTTATATACATCATCTGTTCTGCCATCATTCTTCAAAAATCAGACCAGACCACATATCTTCCAATGTAAAATATCTCGAATGATGGATAGATCAACAGAAAACCTCTATACCACAGGCCCACCCTTTCGTTTAATTTAGGTGACACAAGTGGCCCTATTTAGAGTCCGCAAAACCTGAGAGTGCACAGTGCAAGGGGGATTGCTAAATTATTAATAGATGCTGTTTGGACATAACATGAACTCAACCAAACAGAACTGCAATCAAGTTGGAGCACACACACATTTAACTAGGGATGGGAATCAAGAACCGGTTGAGAATCCATGGAATCGTTTGGCAGTTTATCTAACGATTGATTCTTTTATTGAATCTATGTCACGTAACTTGCGCAAGTTGCGCACGCTCGATTCCAGCAAGCACGACTAATTACGTGATGACGTTACGCCGGTTTAGCACGTCATAAACAACAACAATGGCGCCCACCAGATTCAAAAGCTCCAAAAGTTTGGCTTCATTTTATGAAAAAAGGGTGGCAACAAGGCGACTTGCAGTCATTGCACAAATGGACATAACAGCGTCGGGAGGGAACACGACAAATATGCACACAACATGGAATAATGTTAATGGAGTGTTGTGTTTTTGATGCTTCGGAGTGATACATCTCAACCCAGCAGCAGCTGCATTAGCCAAGCTATCACCTCTACGATTACGTATCCTTCCTGAAAAAGAAAACTTATTTTTCTGCAAAAGAATTGTTAATTCTTCATTGTATTTTCAAATTGCACTATGCACTGTTCTGTCATATTTGACAGTACTTATCTTTCTTTTTAGTTATTTTTGAGTGCATAGTCAGCTCATATATCCTTTTAAAAAGGATTTTTTTTTTTATTTCTATTAGGAAAAAAGTGTTCGTAGAATGTTCTACATTCTTCTGTATTTTTACAGTTACATATTGCTACAGATAACACAGTATCTAGGCTTTGGGGTTTTTTTGACCTCGCTGTTAAGTTTGTAAGGTCGTGACTTCCAAGTAAACAAACTTTATCCTAATCAAACTCCTTTTTTCCAAAATTAGTTTCGATAAAGCATCGTATCGTTAAGCAGTATCAATAATGGAATCGGAATCGGAAAAATCTCATCAATTCCCATCCCTACATTTAACAGACTTTTAATATCCATTTCCCCATCTCTCGAATTCCAAAAGTTCTGTGTCACACACATATACAACTTGAATAAACCTTCCTGTAGAACATAAAGACATTTCGGTTTGTACTGCACCCTGCAGAGGGGCAGATCGGTGTTATGTAGTTTCTCCATCATACACAATATCATAACAATAATCTCACTCCCATGATCATTATCCATTAGTAACCTAGTAACCGTTACAGCAGGTTCCAGTTATATGATAATTCAGCCAAGGTCCTTCAAATTATTAACAGATCACACACGTCACCCACACTTTGAAAAAAAAAAATATATATATATATATGTGTGTGTGTGCGTGTGTATGAGTGTACATTTAAGGCTTGAACTGCTTAATCTCTCTCCACTTGTTACATAAACAATATTTCACGCTCCATGCTCAGCAGCAGAGTGAATGGTGGGTTGTGCATCTGCCTGGCAGCCATCTGTCAAGCGCATCTCCCTTAATTGCTCTGCTCTATGATGCATTTCGCCTTAGACCACCCCTAGGCCAGTCTTAAAGTATGGCGTTAACCTGCTTCGAGATATCACCGCGCTTCCTTTGTGCCTGACCGTGCCTGGAACACTCCCCCCTGATGCGGCCTCCTATAGAACGCAGGCACTGGCCGTGAAATTGACTCTTGCACATGGGAAAACGATCAAATACATGTGAAACTAGCAATTACATGTGTCTTTTGGCATTTAGCCACTTCTTTCCTCATTCACTGGGTAATCTTCTTTCCTTGTCCTGGTGACGCATTCACATCCCCTAGTATGGTGAAGACAGTTGTCCCTGAGCTTCCTGATTCTACAGCTGATTTTTACAAGAAACCTGCCATGTTGACACATCTGTCTCAAACTCCTTATAATGATGAGAGCCCTTACTTTAGGAATAATGTTATGGACTCATCTCTGTAAGGTCAATTCAACCCTTATAAAATAACAATAATAATAAAATAAAGTAAAACACGATAAAATAGACACTACAGAATTTATAAAGTCAATAAAATCAGACATAAAATAAGGTGCCTCAGAGTGCATTTAAAAGTGCAGCAGAGAGATGGTGCAAGCTAGTTAAATGCAAAAGTAAAGAGCTATGTTTTAAGCTTTCCTTTATCTCGTGAATTGGCTTCCATTATATGTATAGGTATTGTGTTCCATAGCTTTAGGGCATAATTAACAAAAGCTGTCACCCATTTTCTTTCTGCTGTTAGTCGGCAACCTCCAATAAACCAGCAGCAGATGATCTCAATCTTCTTGAGGGCATGTAGCTAACAAGGGAGTTGGGCTTTGTATGTCAGGAGGAGGACCTTAAAATCAATTCTAAAGGTCACAAGAAGCCAAGTCTGGTTAGTAGTCGAGCTGCAGAGTTATATATGAGCTGTCTGTCAGGTTTTTTTTTATTTATTTGTGAAGGAGGCCAGTGAGAAGTGCATTACAGAAATCTATTCAGGCACAGATCAGTTGTTCAGCATCTTTTTGGTTTAAAAAGTGTCTTAATTCAGCAATGGTTCTGATATGGGGCAACATTTTTCATCACCTTGTTAAAATGAGGCCTGAATCTTAGCCACAATCTAAAATGACACCAAGGTGCTATATGTGGCCTCTGGTTTAATCCAGAATTTATATAGTTAATTTCCCCTAGTTTTTAACCAGGATTTGTCTTTTTGTTTTGTAGACAACTCTTAGCATTTCAGTTTTGTCCTAATTTAACAAGATATGTATGCCCATTTATTTATTGCCAGTAGGCAGTTAGCGGTGGGGTTTGTAGCTGCAGCATCATTAGATTCTATGGATATGTACAGCTGTGTATCATCTGCATAACTATGGAACATATATTATCTTTGCTGACATCACAGAGTGGCAACATGCCACAAGCTCCCTTATGGAACCTCAAAGTAGCTTCATGTTCCACAGACACATGAAACATCCAAGACCGATGTGATATTTTCTCAGATGTAGGTTCTGAACCAGTTTAACACACAATCTGAGACACAAACACATTTTTTGGACTATTAGGATGTCATGGTCATTCATATCAAACACAGCACTAAGGGCCAGTTCTATCACCGTTTGGTCTGAAGATGATTATTCTAGTAAGAACAGTTTCTGTGGTGTAATATTTTTTGCAGCGTGACTGAAACTTCTTCCCTTTGCTTTAAAAAAAAATGCATGGAAACTATCTATTCATGTATCTTATGAATGGATGGCAAATTGAATACTGGTAATAATTCATTGTCTAGATTTGATTACTTTAATGAAGGTTTGACAGCAGCTGTTTTGATAATTAACCCTAGGATTTATAATTTTATGACCTGAAACACCATTAAACACTCACTTAAAGAATGCTGTAGGGGATCAATACATGAGGAGTTCCATTCAGTGACTGTCTGGCAAGTTACTTCAAAAACCTAATGTGTTATTTATTACTTGTTACTGTGATTTCGAAGTAATTTGTGACATTACAATATCACTGTATTTAAAATGCATGGCATTACACTACTATTGCATTACTTTTAAGTTACTCTCACCAAAATGAGTGGAAATATAGATTCAACAATCTAAATATAGCTCACCTTGGCATCATTGCTGTTAGTCACAACAGGGATCTTGCTGACAAGTTTTCAAAAAGCTGGTGATTCCACTGTTGAAAGTGGTTCAGCAACTTCCTCTGACACATGTCTCCAAACCTCTAGATGCTGAAGAATCTCAGAGCAGGAGAATGTTCATTTTGTCTGTTTTTTGGTTTTATCCCCACTCTCATGCTCCGCTTGCTTCCTTGCTAACTTCATGCTACTATGGCAACTCTGTAAATGTTAAATTACCGATGCATTTTCAGGAAGTGGACAGTTTTTAAGTTGCAGCACACAAAGTGCATCTGACTATGATGTTCTTCAAATTCTTGTTTCACAAATGTAAAGTAATGAGCATATGCCCATCTGGAGAATGTGCTATCCAACTTTTTCTGTAGATTTACTCATCTTGATCTTCTGTCTGACGTTTCACTGCTGCTGATCTTGCAGTGATTTTTGTGATTTTTTTATGAAGAAGAAAAAAGACCACTTCAATCCAGGTAGAAAACACATTGTAATCTAATCATAGTCACTGACATTTGTACCAAATAAAATATTACATTTTTTCCTGTAATGCCTTACACTACTGCATTACAGCAAAAATCAATGCATTACAATAATTTATTACTTTTGTAACACGTTACTCCCAACACTGACTGTCAAGCTATTTTCATCCATCTATGGAACTGATGAATAACTAATGGTAAAGATCACAACCAATAACTGCAGCATGCACAACCTTTCTGTCTCTGTCGGATGCTCTGCGACAGCTATAAAAAGGCCTGTAAAACACCTGCCAGTCTCTGTGACCTCCTGCCAGAGACAGTTCATGGGGTTGCCTCTCTCACCTAGTGGGCACAGCTATTTTATCTCCACAGGCAACCTTGATAAAGGAATACCAGAACTGAAAGATGGAGAATGAGGAGGGACGTGGTGGAAGAAAGAAAGTGAGAGACACAAGCAGAAGTAGTGAAATGGGGACCAAGAGAGCATAGGAAGACGAAAAGAAAATGACTTGGCAGTCACCCAAGTGGATCATTACCTTCTGCTCCACAAATGTGATGTAGTGGAGAAGGTGAAACTGATAGTTTGGAAATGAGAGGAGCGCGCTGGACTGATACTTAATCATTACCACCACTGCACCATGGCAGATAGAGCTCCGGGCTTCAAGGTGTTCTCCCCTGATGTTCACTGGAACAGATCGACAAGCTTGTTCTCCGCCTCCAAAGGGAGGACTGTGGCATGAAGCGATTAAAAATACACTGCCCACTTTGTAACTGTCCACTAAGCGCTTAGGCCCGGCAAGAAAATGTTTGCTCTGTTTCTTGGCGTTAGTTTGATTTATTGGTGCTGCAGTGTAAACACCACACATCTTTTCACGTTCAGGTCCAATTTCTGGTCCTCCGAATTGAAAGCATATACATAATTCTAGTGATTTACTCGCCTTTGTGTTTACATTGGACGCTGCCAACGCGCTAGAACTCATAAAAATTGACGATGACAATCTAATAGGCTGATTTTTTTTTTTTTTTCAAATATATCACATTATTTGTCCTGCCGCAATGATCAGAGCTATTTGATCTGCAACATTTGTCACTTGTAGCACACAGAGGAAACTGGCAGGTAGTGAAGTTACAGCTTAGATATGCTGCTATGTGCCTTGACTGTTGGGAATAGGGCAGGGCCACCCCTAGTGTGTGGACTTAAATAGAAATAATAAGCTCGGCTTTTAATATGCATCAAAGTCACAATGTTTGATGCCCTTCAGTGAATGGAAGACTCTAGGGGCAGCACCGTTTAAAAGTTGTTTGTCATATTTAATGTTCCCAGTAAAAACAACCTAAAATAAGTATGAAAAAGTTGAAAAAACTATAAAAGAATTTGGAATATATTTAACTTTTGAATATTTTTTATTAAAGCATAAAAGTTAATTCCTGACTTTAGAAATTGCATGGCAAAACTATCTAAATTCAAAGTTACTACCTTTGAAAGCTTCAGGGGAAAAAGCTCCTTGGTTTGCCAATTTAATGGAGTCTTTTCTTCTGCAGTCATACATACAGTACATGACAAATATGTAAATATGCTGGGTCGACATAATGAGTTTGATACTATGACTTAATTGCAAGACGTAAATCAAACATACATTTTAAATGTTATGTCAATTTAAAAAGGGTAAATCCAACATAACTTTTACATTTTATTTCAATATGTTTGATTTAAATGTGGATGAGCCATTTTAATGGGGTAGGAACAATTATATATAAAATGATACACTCAAAAAACTAATTCTACCTAAATTAGCATATTATAATATTTGTTTTGTTCTCCAAACAAATGATTTTTTGAGTATATGCACTGTCAATGTGATACAGTATGTTGTTGGTGTTCATTGAGTTATAAAAAATATATACATGTTATAATTCAACTTTTTACAGTAGACTTCTGCAATGATAAGAAAACTAATGATCCGCTATAATATGGCCACTAACAAGGCTGCTTCAGAGTTGTGATTCACCAGCGTGAAATATGATAGGAACAAGATGTTTTTGACTTCATTATTCTTGGATTACATTCCAGAGAAGATGTCAGTGATAAAATGAGAGCCAGCACACCAGCACTGGTCCCAGTGTGGAGAAACAGATACCACTGGTCTGCAGCATAATGGGTTTCTCAAAGTGGGTCTTGCCCTTAGCGGAAGGTTGGCCGAACACATAGTAGCATTAGACGCAATCATCCTGCTGGACACTTTTAAACTGGAGTGCAGCTCAATGGCTCAACTTCCGAGAAATAGTTGATATTTAGGGTTAGAACAAGGGTTAGGGTTGGGTTAGAGTTAGCCTAACCTTAATCGGTTAGCCTAACCCTAACTACAAAGTGCAACATTCAGTCAAGAATATGGAAGACTTCTAAAAACATTATTTGACATTTCCAATATTTATGTGCTACCCACTGAGAGAACATTATTTTTTGCTGTTCATGCTGTGTCTGCGCAATCCATCATACCTTCAAGGTGCACTTACTCACTTACTACAGACATATTACTGAATTAATGACCACATTCTTGGCATCTAAAAAACTTCACTACACAAGTTTTTATCATGTTCAGAACAGAAAATTATTCATTTATATGGGCCAATGGTGCCATATGTATGGTACATGTCGCAGAAGCAATCACCACTGAGAGAACTGGTGTCCAGATAAGACGATTTCCTTCCTGGCCTCAGAGCGGACAGTGGCTCTCCATTCCTGTGCAAATTCCTTTCATCTCCTCCAATCGATGGTATTCCTCTAATGATGACAAGAATGATGACTTAAAGTGCAGCAAGGCTGTATTAATGGATGCATGGGCGCCCTCACAAACACTGATCAATAAACTTCAGACACTTCAGAAAATGACTTTGGCTACCAGGAGTTCTGTCATTTCTCCCATTTTGCTTGTGCCTTGTTACAGTTAAGAGTTAACTATATAAGTAATTCTCGCCACAGAAGGCAGCTCCAAAGTTTTGAGATTATTACTGTATCGGGTGCCTTGACTTTGAGTGTGAACTTTGGTAAAACACAAAAGAACGATATCGCTCCCTTAAAAGTCGACTTGCTGACAGTCAGCTAAAATATGATTGGAGAGAATCGTGGGCCCCAACACACAGAGGCTTGAGAAATGGCACAAATCTAAAAAGCAGATGCACAACGATGACACGGGTTATTACAATCTGCCAGCACTTTTCTGTAGCTTGCAAAAATGCAGAAGAAGAAAAAAGGCACTTTACTTTTTTTGTACACACTCGCACACTGTATTTTTATTGCACTCAGTGCCATTTCTTAACCGTTTTCTCCCTATTACATGTCTACTGTCTCAACCCCTGTCTGAAAAGAAAAATGGTAGAAGGAAATCTGAATCAATGCTAAACAGTAGGCCACCCAGGCAGCTATATGTGACATCCTCATAAGATCGTCATGCAGGAATGGCAAAATTACAAGTTGTCTTCTCACACTTTTTGCATCTTTCATCTTGTTGTAATCCCAGATATAATCAAACTAACTGTATGACACATGGAGGGATGGATTATTAAAAGGAGTTGTCACCTTCACATTCAGGTCAATGGCAGAATCACAATCAGTCTTAATCAAACTATTGTCATGTAGCCAATCACTTGTTTACAGACTTATATCAACTGATCAAATGTATCAATCACTCTTTATTTATATAGCACTTATCATACATTTAAAAACATAACACAAATTGCTTCACAAAAGACAACAGGTAGTCAGATACTACAGAAACCCCCACCCCCTTTCCACATATAGACACACACACAAACATGGCCAGGCACCAAGGCTCCATGAGGATGAGGGGGGGTCTCATGAGGAAACACTGGAGCCAAAAAATAATCGATTAAAAGACAAAATGTAAAATAAAAACTAAAAGGATAAAGACCTCAGAATATGACAAAACTAAGTACTGAACTATTTCGAGACAGGATGAAAACTAAAATACATCAGAAAAAAATAATTCATAAAATAAATATTCTCAATAAATCAATTAAATGCTCGATCAAATCTTTTGAATAAATGAATAAATACTCTTCTAACAATAGCTAACAAATATCCAATCTGGACACTTATAAAACACCTCATGAATCATTTATTGCAGATATTTGCTTTTATTTCAAGAGCAAATCACCCAAACAAATCAAAAATCTTTCTTCCATCTGTATTTTACTTCTGTGACCTTTGTCAGTGTGACTTGTACATTGTTTTGACGATGTAGATGAAGGATGATGTCGCGACAATATGAAAACAGGATAAAACTATCTAACACAATCAGCCCAAATATATAAATATCAAGGCTTCAGTATTTCTCAATGCATTGATCGGCTGCAAAAATCGTTGTGTATGGGAAGTGCATAATATTTCCTGACCACTACTAAAATAGTCTCGTTCTGCTGCTCACTAACTTTTTGAGTCAAACAATTAATATTGTTTGACTCTTAATATTGCAAGGACCTGCTTTGATTAAGAAATCAGGTTTTTGTTGGCATGTCTGATTTAATAGTCAGATGGAATAAAGCTAAAAGAACACCTGCAGCCATCCTGCTTGGAAAGAAAAAACACATTTCCCTGAGACTGACAGCCGAGTCGACCCCGAGACAATTTCCTTACATCACTGTCAGGTGGCTTAAAGAAGATGAGGAAGCAATCCTCAGGTTATGTTTTCTTTACCTGTTATTCATGTAAACCTCTGGACCGACAAAATCCAATTTAAAGCAAACGCTGAACGACATATAAAGTGGCTGATCGGGAGGGAGAGCTGAATATATTTGGGACATGCTCAGAATCCGCCATTAACGTAACATCAGTGTATATAAAAGTCAGACATGTCAGGGGAAAAAAAAGGACAATTCTCTTCTGAGTACGAAAATCTGTTTGTATTGTTCAGCTTCTTTTTTTATCATAGAATCTGACTTCTCCTGAAATTAACTTTGTAAATTAGTCTCACTATTGACTTTATTTAAGCAGTGATGAAAACCAACATTTGACTTGTTGTAAGCCCGTGCATGCAGATCATTGTATACTCTATCCTCGCCCCCAAATGTACTTCATAGCTCATCCATTAATGATTAAATGAGAATTTGTGCAGCAAATGTGACTTTGAGATGTAATAAAGTTGAGCATCAATTTAGCAATCCAAAGCCAGTTATGTGAAATGAAGTGAAATTGGCTCAATTAATTTCTACAGTCACACAAGCATGAAGACATCTGATGAGGTGCAGGAAGGTACTGTGAAGATAAGATTGACAGATAAGATGGATGGATATGAGGCGCCTTAATGAAACAGATGTGCATTTTAATTGCTTCAGTGATATTTGTCGATTTGGCGTTTGGAGTATAGCAGTTTAAAAAAAAATTAGATTTTTTTTAAACCAATATTGCTTTTTTGCACCATCTTGTTCATCGGAGTGAAGTGGTGCAGCGCGTCAAAGTGTTAGAGATATGTGTTGCTCCCATCCACAGCAGCACTGTAGTTTTAATCAAGACAGAATATTACACCTGAGAGAAGTTCATGACAGAACAATGCTGTACAATGGAGGAGAATATTATGAGTCGTCAAAGTCGTAATTGCTTATTACAGGATTTTGAATGCAGCATCATTAAATGCAAGTGCAGTACCACAAGAGGGACACTGGTACATATTCATTATATGTCATATGTTTTAGACAGTTTTGTCAGACAGAAATTACAGCTTTTAGTCCTTTTTTAGTCCTCATTTTAGTCTTTTAGAAGTAAGAGAAGAGGGAAAAATTTCATGTTTCATTCCAACAAATGTAGCCAATCAGCTGCTTTTTTACCTTCTGTCACTCACATTCCGAGCCCTCCCCTATGTAGGATTGTTTGATCCTTATAATCAATGTACTCTGTCTGTATATTTGTCATTTTAATGCTGGAAACCAGCACTGAGTCATTTAGGCTCACTTTTGTATTTTCAAATGCATACAAATGTTAAAATAAAACCCCTACATTTATCAGCACCTGACGTTTCCTAAAATGTGTTTATTGATATTCAAGTGAATTATGAGGTGTGTGGGATTTTAAAAAAAAAAAAAAAAAAAAGAGAGAGAGAGGTCAATTATACCTAGAGCTGCCAAGGTTTCATTTTGACAGCCTCATAGAAACAACTCATAATATCGGCACTATTAGGTGTTGCCTAGCAACACCTATTGTTTTCACATTAAAGCAACTGTACTAGCCTACTTAAAGTACATTAGCACTAACATTGCAAACTTGTGGAAAAATGACTCTTCATTTGAAGAGGAAAGTAAGCCTGAATCTCCACCTTGATTTAAAAAAAAAAAAAGTATTGTGCAGTACTTTACAACATAGGCTATTGGACCTGGCTGAAATCAGCACATGTCCTGTATCTAAACTGCACAGAGACACATTCCCAGGTGACAGTTCATATGGAAGTACTACAAACGGTTGTGTAGTGAGCCCACAGCATCATGAACACTAAAAGTGCCCTTTGCCATACCTGCCTCTATCAACCACAGTGTAGGGGAAGAAGAAAAATTGCCTTGTAAAGCAAAAATGTAGAATCACAAATGGAGCCTATGAAGTATGTGCTGACTGTGAGTAGAGAGTGTGTGTGCATGTATGTGTGTGAGAGACTGTCACCAGCTGGAGAGGATCTCCAGCAGCCCCTGGTGTGTGTGCTGCAACCATGGTCTGTGGTTAGTCCAATAGTTCAAATGTCAATAACTGTCCTTTTTGAATTTCTTTTAATTGCTATGCTTAGGTGTTTATAGGCATTTTCTACAGCAATTTATTGAAATTTAAATGACATATGTTCAAATATTAATCACAAGCGAAAACG
Organism: Lepturacanthus savala; assembly: GCA_030544235.1. Lineage (NCBI taxonomy): Eukaryota > Metazoa > Chordata > Actinopteri > Scombriformes > Trichiuridae > Lepturacanthus > Lepturacanthus savala. The sequence continues at coordinate 6,170,976 of CM060473.1, read as the reverse complement.
GCACTAAATTTGGCTGAGTTACAAAAGGTATAAGTGGTAAAATGGAGAGCTGAGGTCCATTCAATTAAACTAACAGTCTGCATGTTGACATGGGTAAGGCACCTAACCCCAAATTGCATTGAATGTGTGTGAATGATTAGAGCCTCCTGCTGAGTCTTGTATGACAGCCACCACCATCACTGTATGAATGTGAGTAAATGGTGAATGAACGCTTGTAGCATGAAGCAATTTGAGTAATTGGAAGAGTAGAAAGGTGCTATACAAATGCAGGCCATTTATCATCATATGTTGTGTATTCAGTATTCAGGTTGTGATTTAGAAAAGAGTTGTAGCAGTATCTTTGTAGGCTGTGTACTGTGTCTATGCAACTGATGCTTGTACCATGCAAGGTGATTTTGGGGCACAGTTTCCTTTTTGCCCAAACTGCAAAACTCACTTCTATTCAAACAGTCGTGGACTCTGATGTTTATTCTGCAGATTTATTTCCACACCGTCTATATTTTGTATAACCGGAGATATCAGGTTAGAGTGCCGGCTTAGCGCATCACAGTAGTGAAGATAAATCTAAAAGAGAAAATTACTCGGGCGGCTTTTACTTACTGGGGCACATCGCCCAAATGTCAGTGGTGTATGAAGGATAAAGAATCAAAAAGAAACACAGGGGATGAACGATGCCTGTACTTTTTGTTTGAGCACCACTTGTTCACCATTCAGACATCATACAAGATATAACTTTATAAGAGCTGGTTATAGGCCTATTTCAGATTTCTCATTTGTTGCTTATTTTCTAATCTGCAGAAAAATAACCCAGATATTCCAGGTAATATCTTCCCTGGCGTGCAGGATCAGTAAACTAAAACAAATCAAAACCAAGACACAGAGTAGATTTCAAAGGCAAAAGTGTTGCAAAAAATGCAAATGCTCTATTAGATAACAATAGAGCATTTGCAGTAACACTAAAATGCTGATTTTGACACAATTTTAATAACTACTGTTTTTAGTGTTTTTCAAAATGAAAAATATATATATATATCTTATGTCATAACCTAACTGCCTGGAGCATTATGAATGTGTTATACATTTGCATCCATCATGTTGCCAGCTCCCTGAATACAATTTCCCAGCCTCTAGGCTATTTTGCTCCAGGTGAAGAAAGACTGCAGAAAGACTACAGCGGCAATTTCTTTTGGACATTTATAGCCAAATTTTATGTTACAACTTTACTATATATGTGGATATACTGTGTGTGTGTGTGTGTCTGTGTGTGTATATATATATATATATATATATATATATATATATATATATATATATATATATATATATATATATATATATATATATATATGGTTCTATGGTTCTGTCACATGTATGGGGATTAGAACCTGGGACAGATCTCCATGTATCTCTGGACAGTTTACCATGTGGTTTGTCTCTGGAAGGTTAGCATCAAAAAATGTGTGTGACAGAGGCAGCGTTGTAAATAAATAATTGACTTGTTCTGATCATATGTAGCACAGTCGGTACAGCGCAGACATTTGGGCAACATGCCAAGAGGCAACTCTGAAGGGTACCTCAGGTTTGAAGGTTACACAAGTGGCGAATATGGAGCGATAAAAGATTTATAAGTTACGGTTTCTTAGAAAACTAGAGCCTACTTTGAGACAAACAAGGCAGCAAAGGACTGTAGAATGCATGATGGGATCTCTGTGTTCACAAGGTCCATTGCTGCACTAAGACAAGGTACAAGAAGAAGAATCACAAAGTTTGGTTATTTCTATACCAGCAGCATGCTGCGTGAACCACATGCATGAAACCACACTTGCCTGCACTTACCTGTTTTTTTGTATTTGTGAAGGCATCTCATTGTGTGTATGATTCCCTTTGTCTCTTCTTGGAATTCATCCCATATATTTCCTTTTTTGCTTGCTGTTCTACAGTGTATTTAACCACTATAGACTCTCAACTGAGAAGGAAGAGCAGACATGACAATAGGTGTGTGAATACATTTCAACTTAATTCATCTTTTGAGAGAACTCCCGAGTTGCATGCATAGAATTCTTTTAATTATTTTTTTTTTTACCTGAAATATATTCACACAGCCACAATGTAGAGAAAGCATGCAGGGTAAGTAAAGAAGAGATGAAGATTTTGATGAACATTACCAGTTTTTTTAGTTATATCTAGACATTATATTTTATTCAGACTGACTCCTATTTTATAGATTGATATTTATTTATAGACACAACTTCTATCTACTAGTGTTATGTATTGTTTTTAAGTGCTGCTATTTTTTTTATATTTATTTTTCATCTTTTTCTTGTTCTTTGATTTCATTTTGGAAAGAATGCAGTCAACCAAATTTCAATCTTCTTTTCTTCATTATGATCTATTTAAGCTCCACAAGTCATTTCTGTTTGAGAGCTGGTAGCTCAGAAAGTACATGTTTCAGTTGGTTAAGAATCAGGTGTTTTTCATTCTTTTTAGCATCCATTGGCATGAGAGTCGTCATGGTCAAAAATGATGAGCTGTGTACGGATGACCTTGTTATTTTTTCTAAATTCTTACCTTTATTCAGCAATATATTCCCACTTGAGCCTAGATGAGGAAGTGGAATTAACAAGATCCATCTATTTGTATACTGACACTATATTGATGTTCCTGCTTTGAATTGCATTCATAAAACCACACCTACAGCAGCTGTGGTAACATGGATACACATGTGGATGATTAGAGATTCCAAAGTAGCTCTGCTTGTTGTGAAGAGTCTAATCTGCTGGAAATAAAAAGAAGAATACAACACTCATAAAGGAGCCCAATTTTGCACTTTTCACAGTTTAGTATTTGAATTTTTGTGGTCTATATTTGAAAGAAGAAAATCATGCTTTTATGGTTGAAAAGCACCTATTTACACCTGTAGCAGAAATACCTACTTTGTTGTAATTGGCCTAGCTCTGGCAAAATATGTCATTACTTGATTGGGGGAGAAAAGAAGACACGTTTCAATAACTTCATTAACATGATATAACATGAACTTCCACTCCTTGTATGACATCACAACTGGAGCCATTTCTAAATGGCTTGCGTTCAGCCAGGTTTCAGCAACACTACAGAGGAGGCCAGACCACAACAGCCAACAGAATGAGTAGGTGTTGTTTTTTCCTGGTTTGCTTGACATTACAATTAGTAACAGAATTCCTGAAATCCACTTAGAAAAGATTATTCCATACTATAATGAAAGTTTATTTATTTTTTGGAAAGCAGGGATGCAACAGACTCATTATTAACCCATAATATTATGTTTTCTATAAAGGAATTTCCTCTTACAGCCCCATATTCCAACTGTCTCCATATGGGCTTGAGGTCAACAAAACATTTATTTGTTAAAAGTGCCCATTCAGTGCTGTTATGTGATTAAAGCTAGATATAATTGATTAACTTATTAACATGTTAGGGCTGCCTTATCTCTGATTTTGCAGCAGTCTTCCTGTTGCCTTGCTTCTAATAGCTCTGTTGCATTTGTATTGTTCCTCTGCTGTCAGAACAACATTAGGAGTCTCGGGACGCAGCGCCGATGGACAGCTTGCGATGGTTTCTCTCTGCATGCGGCTTGAATAATTGATGCCTTGATTGCCTGGGTATTCATGGACACAAAAAGGCTTTTCCTATTCTCTAACACACTGCTTGAATCTTAAATAGTCTTCCCCAGTGGCACAATGCGCTGGGAAGCAAGTTATGTGGCTCAGACAGCTACAATACAGCCAGTGTCCTTCATCGTCTGATTATCTCAAGATACAGTTATTAGACATAACAATGTGGCGTGCACATTTTCTTCAATGTATGTTACTTTATTCCGTGGTACTTAGCGCATTTGCGCTCTGGAAAAAAAAAAAAAAGACTCAACCTTGGCCGCATCGTGTACAGTTCAGCAAATGCATCATTTTTAGTCACAATAGCGAGCTTGTTATCGCTCTTCTCTGCAGGAAGGATACTTTATAAACTTTACTGCCTCTCAGGAGGACATTTTTTGCTCTACTTGAGATGCATGCCATGAACTGTGCACCTTCTCCGTGGTGACCTTGCAGAATCTCATGCTCCACGGCGGCATTAGCTGGCTGTGTTTGCCTCCGCTGCTCTATAGTTATTTATTCATGTTCGCACTCTGCTGGTATATAAATCCCATAATTAAAGGGGATTTGTGTACAAAGACCAGCAATGTGCTGGAGGCGCTTAATGGAGAGAATTAGCGGTGAAGAGTGCCTTGCTGCAGAGTGCTCCTTACAGCACACAGAGACAGCGAGTGCTTTATGTGACCAGCAGCCTCGGCATGATGACTATCTCGCCACTCGTGTCATGGCGTAATAGAGTGAATTGTCTCTGTGAGATACAAACATGTTAAAGCCCTCATTGACTGACCATTAAACAATTAAACTGTCAATCCTCTGTCTTCGAAGGCCAATTACCTAGCTCACCATTACGTAGTCCATTGACATGTAATGGCATGCTTTTCAAGCTACTCCAGAGTTCAGATGATTTGGTGTGACAGTATACACGCTGTTGGTGTGACGGCTTTGTCTCTGTAACGTAATGCATTTAATTATGGCTTGAAAATAAAAAAAATGTATTTGATTCACAGTACACGTGTTTAGATGATCCTAACATATTTCCACTTGAGATTACAAGCTCTGAGTCAAGTCTGAGTCAGAGTCTGACTCTCTCTCTCTCTGAGCCAAAGTCAAGTAATGTATTAATGATTACAATAGCAATAGTAATTCGTTTAGAGTTCAGAATCAATCTAGTTTACTTTTAATGTCACTAACCCTCAATTGCATGAAATATTACTTAGACAAAAAACAACAGAGGGTCAAATTACATCAAATTATAATCCAGTCGTGTTTACCAGGTGAGGGAGGATATAGTCATTTCACAAGTTTCATTAGCATCATTCAACAGCATTTGCACATGCATGTACTTGAAGTAGACAGGAGACTCTACTTTTGGTTTTTGGAAAAAAAAAAAGGAAATAAAAAAAAAGACAATGGTACTTGGACAATGGTACTAGACCCTGGTACTTCTACCTCATAAAATGTGCCAGAAACAGATATATTATATATATTATATTATATAGGAAAACATCTAGGACAAAGTTTTCACTGAAACCCCATACTGCTTGAATTACTGCTTCATTCGAATGAACCTCTCACCTGTTTGACTTTTCTCCCACCTGTGCATCATGTTGTCTGCACTGGTCACCAAAAATACCACGATGCCAAAGCCGGTTTCAGAGTCAGGAACAGCACAAACTGTCAGAAGGTTGCTTGTATTAGTCGTTGCACCTCCATGAAAACAGGCCCTACAGTCTCAATTATACAGCTGTGGCAAGACATGAAAAAATATCAAAATAACCCCTTGGATGCCAGCCTGAGATTGTTCTGGGATATGCAAAAAAAAAAATACTTACTACAGTAGATGAAGAAAAATATGATAATAAATCGTAAAATTGCAATATTCAAACATAAATCAACCCTCAGTTGGCATTCCAACATCTGTATTGATGTATAATAGTGCGATACCATCTGAGGCTGGACGCCTTTTTGAGATGAAAATAAAATCTCAAGTGTGTTTTCAGTTTCAAGCCAAAAGCTCACAAAGGCTGTAAAGACATCTTTGAATGGTCTAACTGTACAAACAATCCTTCGCTGCAGAAACCCAATCAGTATCTCCGGTGGTAGTTAGACACAGATATGACCTCACACTGGGAGGTGGTACGCATCTGGGAAGGCAAAAAAAAAAAAAAAAGTGGAAAACAGAGTGTCTTCGCTCATCAAGCCTTGTTTTGGCCTGGGGGTGATGGTGCCATTGTGACTCTCCAGTCAGCACAGGCTAGAAAACCAGGCACATAAACATAACTGGTATACAGAGACAGAGAGGGGGGGGGAGGGGGAGAAGGAACGTGGGATGAGAGGAAAAGCTTCATCCCCGGATGAGTCGCGTCTCCTTCTTACATTGTCTGCTGCACGGAACTCAGGCTGCAGGGAATAGCAGTGCTGGGGAGATGGGAGTTTCTCCAAGCTTGCTGCAATGGCTGAGGGCAGAGGCAGAAAAATACACACACAGGCAGGCTCAGATGCAAACTGATGAGTGGAATATGTGCACATTTGCAGGGTTGGGCAAGTTCAAAACTCTAATGCTTTATTTATTACTTGTTCCTGTCATTTCAATGTAATTGTTATATTACAATATTACTGTATTTAAAATGTAAGCCATTGCACTATTTTTTCATTAGCATTAAGTTACTCTCACCAAAATAACTGGAAATATGGATTTTGACTTCTTTGACATCTAAATGTAGCTGACCTTGTCATTATTGCAGCAAATCGCAACAGGGAACTGTTTTCTAAGAACTGGCAATTCCACTGTTTAAAGTGGCTCTTCAGCAACAAACTCAAACATAAATCTCCTTAACCTCTTGATGCTAAAGAATCTCAGAGCAGGAGAAAATTTGACTATTTTTTGGTTTTATCTCCACTCTCATACTCTGTTTGCTTCCTTGCTAACTTCATGTTACTATGGCACCTCTGTAATTCAATTAAATTACTGCTGCTTTTTCAGGAAGTGGAAAATTCTTTAGATGTAGCACACAAAGTGCATTTGTCTACGATGTTCTTCAGATCAAACATCTGCCTGACGAGCCAAAAGGAAGTGAAAAATTGTTTGTGCAGACCTTTCACTGCTGATGATCTTGTGGTGACTGAAAAAAAAAAACGCATTTTAATGCATGTTGCTAACATTTGTACCGAGTAAAATATGACCTTTTTTTCTGTAATGCCTTGCATTACATTATAGCAAAAATCAATGCATTACAGTAATTTATTACTTTTGTAATATTTTGTTACTCCCAACACTGCTCCTGGATAGAACTTTCATAAAAAATGCTGCAAGTTTCCAGGAGGCAATGTAATGCATTACAGTAATTTATTACTCCCAACACATACACCCACAGATGTCTAGATTTTATCCGTTCAGATTGCACATATATACTGTAAGTACCCTACTCAAATATCAACTGAAACTCGGGAAACATTGATTTTTTTTTTTTGCAGATTCACGTTTGAGGAAGGAAGCAAAACACAATTTGTTTTTCTTCTATTTGCTCCCTTCACTTCCACTGCCCGTTATTCCCTGAGATGAGTCTCTGAGCAGAAGGCCTTTCTTGGCTCTCTCCTCTATATTATTTTCAGCGTCACAACATTTCTAAACTTAGAGCGACTGTCGCTGGCATCGCTGTGACTGTACAACGGCTGTTGGGAGGATGTGGCCTCTGCACGGATATTAGGGATCAGTGCTCAGAGGTACAGCCTAATGGAGTTTGACTTAAAACAAGATAACATTATCCGGATGTCAGGCACCTGTAAATGCCTTTTTTCTTTTAAATTCCACAAACAATTAAGACCCCGTAAAGCACAAGACGCTTTTCTAGGCACGCCAGCCATGTTTATGACCCACTTAATGGGTCCCATTACCTGTACATTAGGTGATGGCATCCTGTATTGGCCTTTTGCTCTTGAGAGCAAGTGCTTCTTATACAGAAGTCAACAGTAAAGTTGTGTGTGGCTACACCTTAGTGAAATTACATCGTTCTTACAATGGTTTTTGCTTTTGTCCCCGCAGGCACATTTACAGCGTATTGCACATTTGCAGATTACTCTATATAGCGCTATCTGTGCTTGACTGCTTAAGTGGCTGAATATGTGGAGTGCATATTTGTCTGTGCGAGAGGGCAAATCCAGCAGCATCTGCTGGGAGTTGTGCACCGCGGATACAGCCCGAGATGCCTGGCTGCATGAGAGAGGGAGCTCTTGTGTGGTTAGACTAATGAGGCTCTGCATTGAGGCCGGCTGGATGAGTGACAGAGATGATTTACGCCAGCAGGATGGACAGTCAACCAGGAGGAAGCATTCTTTTTTACCACTGAGCCACTGTCACAGACACACAGGCGGAGAGTAGACACACACACACGGGGAACGTAGATTGGAGGATGCACAGGCCCAGTCGAGCAATCAACAGTTCGATACTGTCTCCATGTCGAGAGAAAGCAAACTGACCACTAGACAGTGGTCAGTTTGGTTGTTAAAGGTTGTTAAGTGTTAAAAGGGGCTTTAGCATAAATGATGTTCTCTCCTACATTATCAGCAGGCGTAAACTACTCTAAGGCTTTATCGCTGCCTGCATTAATGTCTCTGATACCTTTCAGACTCAAAGGGAAAATCTAGCTTCGGGCAAGACAGGCCTTGCCTGTCATTTCTTTCAATAACAATAACATTACTCATAGCTTCAAAGGAACACAAGCAGCCAGACAAGCATAAATAAAACCAGATTTAGGAAGAGGAAAACTGTGATGTCATTACCTAAACTGTCTACTGCAAAGGTCCATCACAGTTTACAGACCAACTTCTTGGTTCACCTTTGACTTAATTCACTGCAGTAAAACTTCACTGGGTAATCAGGGATTATGATGTTTCACCTCCATTTTTATATTAATGATTTTATGCAAAAAACTCCAATAATGAATGATTACTTTATAAAGTTTCTATGGTGAACCTGTTTCAATTGCCTTTTTACATCTGGCTGACTGTTGGTACCACTGTGTCCAACAGCTGGTCACTAACTTTATTCGAATAACCTTTGGTGCTGGGCAGGTTACAGGCATCATGATGTGGGTTTTTGAGAAACTTTTTGGTTTGAGATGAATATGATATTTTTTGTGCACTTTTTAAAAAAAAAACATGAAAAATATGGCTTAACTGCTTGTTTATAACCTGTCTCAACTGGAACAATGTTCGAGTGTTCCCAGACCGCAGAAATTATTCAGTGAGGATAATTTTATTATAATACTGTCCAACTACAAAAGTATGAACAAAGTTAAAACGTTGAGTTTAGTTTTATCTTTATCCACTGTCCTCCAGATGTCTATTTTCTCATTTCAGTTGCTTTTTCTGTCTTTGCCTCGATATCCCCTCTCTCCCATTTCCGTTCTCCGCTTCACCTCTATATCCTCGCTACACCCTTCTCTCTCTTTGGAACAGATGAGGTGGACGGGACTACTCTTCTTTCAGCCCGGGACGGCTCGCTGTCCACCAAGGGCATAGTTGTGTGTGAATAATGTCTGAACTGAGGAGTAAATATCTTTCCATGACAAGTTGTTTGGATTGGTGCTCATGTGCAATCTGATGCTCTATGTATCATGGGCTAGACCGCCTGCCCGCTAGCCTTGTGAGGGAAGGGTTGCCCTGTCAGTGGCCCTGAAACACAGAGCATGAAAAGGGCCTTTTAGGACAGGCGCTGAAACGCGATGCCGCCTGAAAACGTCACTTTAACTCTGAGTCGTTCCTGTGAAGTGACGGCGAGCCAGCTCATGCTGCCGCTCCAGTCACCTGCCACATACTGTAAAGTAAAGCCAACACACCGTTATAATCCCGGCGCCGTATCATATATCATATCTTTGCTGCCTTCTACAAAGATCCACTTGCCATCACACCTTGCTCTCCCAGGACTTCTACCATCTACATGTTCCTTGAGTCAGAACTGAATTTGGGAGACAAGCCCTTAGTGTTACTGCCCCCTCTAACCAAATAGAATGTCACCTGCTGCACCTTGCATTTTAACATCCTATTTTTATTACTACCATTTTTTAATTGTTAATCATTCATTTATTTTCTATACCTGCTTGTTTCTCATTAGGGTCGCAGGGGTCTGCTGGAGGCAGGGATACACCCCAGTCTATCGTGGGGCACACACACCATTTAATCACACCTATGGGCAATTTAGTGTCTTCAATTAACCGCAGCATGTTTTTGGACTGTGGGAGGAAGCTGGAGAACCCATTGAAAGCCCTCGCAGATACAGTAGAACATGCAAACTCCACACAGAAAGGTCCCAGACCAAGGTCTGGAACCTGCGACCTTCTTGCTGTGAAGCCACAGCACTAACCACTGCACCACCACGGTGCCCTTGTTAATATATATTGCATAGATTTTACATTTTTTTTTACTGAGTTACTGCACCCTTGCTATTTAACATCCTACTACACTGTACTTATGTCTTAAATGTTAACGTATATTGCACTTTAGTTTTTAGTAGGGTATTTAATTTAATGTAGTTGTTTATTTTATCAAGTTCTGCTGACCTCTTGTCCAGGTCACCCTTGTAAAAGAGATCTCGGTCTCAATGAGTTTATTACCTGGTTAAATAAAGGTTAAATAAAAAAAGAATGTATGACATCGGTCTCGCTCGCACTTTGCTGCATACCGGCCGCCACACGGCTCACATGCTCACTTTGCTGGCGCTGCCGTTCAAAAGCTAATTCACTGCATATTGGCCTGATCGTTTCGCTTTGGGTGGTTTGATGAAGGAGCCGCGTTAGCGTTGCATGTCGCACGTTAGGCCAGAGAAGCGGCCGAGACTCCGTGAACGGGGGTCGTTCGTCATTTCGGCTGCGGGGAAACCAGGCACTTCAGGGACTGAGCCTGGAGCTCGGTGCTGCGATGGTGTTCACTTCCCTCTGAGAGTGACGCAGAATTCACTGCTTCAGTCACAGAGCTAAATTCACTGCATGCGCTTTACATGCATGTTTATTTAAAACATAGCCTGGATGTTGATGCGATGTTCAGTCAGTGCTCCATGCTATATATCTGCTGCTGTGGTAGGGGCTGGCAGGGGCTCCTCAGTGTGAGTGTTTCACTTGAGTGTGTAAAATGCACAAATGTATTATATAATGTACATTAAATATTTGTGTGTTCTGATACTACACCGACTAATGTTAATTCTGTGAGTGAGATGCTGACTCTAACGCCAAGAGAAGCTAATTCTCCATCATTTGTTAGGTATGCATGTGTGCATATATTTGCTTTTAACCTTCCTCTTGTGTTAGGGTCAGCACTGAGCTTGTTCGGATCTTTATTTGGTGTTTGTATTAAAGTTCCATTGCGCTATATATATATATATATATATATATATATATATATATATATATATATATATATATATATATATATATATATATTAAAATGAAAAAAAAATAAAAACAAGGAACTGATAAAAACAAGGATCAGAGACCCACACCAAAAATATAACGTAAATAATTTTTTCATGGTTAAAGTCTAACAAGGTAACCAAGAGATGAGAAACAAATTGGTTGATAAAGGTTTTAAGTGTATTTTACAGCTGATTTAAGACATGGGTCAAAACCAACACGTCAACGGCAAACTAACACAAGCGGAAGGTTAAATCATTGTTACCCAAAAGCCTTGGAGCTGCTGTCTCTCAGTCACTGTTGTGTTGATCTGTTGTGTCCATGTCTTACTAATATTTAGTTTCTGCTCTTGTGTTTCTCCCGGCTTTATGCTATTGATTGTGATTTAAGTCCTGCGGTGACTGAGCTAATTTCCTGCTTCATCTGGCCTGTGCTTTATGTTGCTTTCAGTGGTGATACAAGTACTCACATTTCAGATATGTAGAGTATTGGTTTTGCAGTGTGATTCCTTTCTGGGTGTTGCTGTGTATGTGGGGGATGTGTGTATGTGGGAGGTGGGTTCTGTGCATCAATCAGATCTAAACGCTCTGCAAAGCCAAGCACATGCATGTGTTTTCGATCATCTTGCTTCAATAATGATTGTAGCATGTCTGCTCTGAGCCTTGATTTGGGGATTTTATTATTTAGTGCATAGCTGAGTGTCTCAGTCATTTGCAGCATATGGGGTTGGTTGCTGGGCTTAGATTCTGCCATCTTATTTCCTCCGATAGCATATTCTCCTCATGGTCCGAGGTGCTTATCAGGTGCCAAGGCCCACACATAATAGATTCCTCATAATGGCTGGCAGTGGGCTCTGAATTTAATGTGGTTTTGGTGCGTTAGTATCATCTCTCCCCGCACCCAGCTGCATGAGATCAATGTTTCTTTGTGGGGAGCAATGAGGTCAGAGCCTGAACGCTAAACATTAATGCTTTGCATATTCTACATTTAAATAATAATCTTCTCCCATGCGAGTTGGCTGACTGAAGTAAGGTAATGCATCTGATATGGATTAGATTAAATAAAGAAAAAAATTTGATTCATTTTGGTTTAAATTACAGGAAGATTAAAGGCAAAAGATTGGTGTCATGTTAATCCTGCAAAATTACACGCTCCGAATAACCCGCCGAGGTCAAACTTTACACGGAGCCATCTTGTGGTCGGCTTCACACACTGACCTTGCAGGGGCCGAGCTGTGAAACTTGTTTGAGAGTTCATCGGGATAATTAAAATCAGCCTCTTGGCTCATCCCCTTGATTCTTCCCATCATAATCCATGCATTGTTTGCTTTGATACGCTTCCGGGGTCAGTATGTATTTATCATTCCATTCGTCAGTCGCCTATATTTATCTAACACTAAACCAATCGTACCGATCAGCGAAGGTAATCAACGGTGAAATCGCATCACTCAACCTCACCGGGAATATGGATAAGCACTCATCCATAAAACTATTTGCCAAAGAGGTTTCAGTTAAGGGCATAGGAGAGGGCACTGTGCAGTTTTCCTTCCTCAGTCTCCTCGGTGTCATTAATGTTCAACCACCGCTGTAGCCCGGTGTGCCTTTATGAAACAGCATGAGTTGAAGGTGTTAGTGGGAGCCACCAGCCACAGCACTTAATTCTTTCCTGTGGGTGCACTCATATTGCTATTTTAACTGCAGTGAGAAAAACACCCACACACACACACACACACACACAAACACACAAAAACTTTTTTCCAAGTACACTACAGGACTGTTTAACTAACGTACATCTGTGGGTTCATATAAAGGGGGATTTTACTTGGAACTCGAGGGGAAATAACGTGATTCCTGGAGAGTCGGTGGGTGGAGCACGAATGCACTCTGTGCCCACGCGTTTCATCAAATGACCCATTTATTTAAATGAAAGATACAAACGCAAGTACGTTTCACCAGGAACAAAACCTTGATGTGGAGGAATACATTTTAATTCCCCCCCCCCACCGCCCAAATAATCTACCAGCAGCGAGAATAAATCACAAGATCAAACAACTTCTTCCCCAGTATTTCTTGCATCAACTTTTCTCTTTTATGTCTGAATTCAAAGCTTTGCAAGAACGCCCACGTATGTCTGATTCTTAATGTCACCGTCCGCCCTCGTGAATAGATGTTCACATCCAGCACCCTCAACAGTAAATCTAACACCTTAAGCGGAACCGTTGTCTCCTATTGATCACTAATCAAAGCCTCATTTAGCTTAACCTTTCAATCCGTTTTTTTTTTTCTGTCAAGTTAGCAACTGACTAGTTGATCATTTAAATTATTTAAAAGTGCAATTACTTAAGGTATCCGCGAACCACACAAAGCACCCTTTTCCCCCACAGAAACTAAAACTACCATATTCAACCATCCTATTTTCACTGGATAAAGTGCAGTGAGTGGCAGACATTGTTTATACAGTACAGCCTTTTTATCCATAAGGAAACCAAGGAAGAAACTGCATTTCCATTCTGTTTCAACTTAATTCACATTATTTTCACTTTGAAGATGTAAGGCAAAAAAGAACAGTAATATCTAAATATTTTTTTTGTATCACAGCGACATGCACAACTTCAAGGTGTTCTCAATCTCGATGTGTAATGACACGCTGTTGTCAAAGTAATGATTCATGTCATATTGACTGCGCGACTTGTTAACAAATTCTTTCGTCTCTCTCCGAAACAAAATCACTGAAGTGAAACCTTTTAAAGATTTCATCTTATAGTGATGGATAACATAGGACTTTTAAAACTCCAAGTCCTTCCCGTAAGTGTTGTGCTCTGCCAAGAAAATCATATTTCCATTGAAGGTCCAGTTAAAGAGCAGGGGGAGGTTTACAGATGGTAATCACCACGGTAGTGTAGCCTGTCTCCGATCTTCCATCTAATATGCAACGTTGAAGACTGATAATATATTATTGATGCCCCATCCTGCCTGATCTTGAAAGGCCAGGTTCGACCACAACTATCCATCTCATGGATATTTTAGTACCATTTCTTCCAGAATGTGACCACTGCACTTTCAGAGGACTAAATGATGAGCAAATAAAGCACACCTGCTGTTAGACTGGCTTCAGGGGTTGAGTTTGTGGTTCACTGAAAGCATTTTTGAAATGGTTTTTTTTTTGTGTGATTCCTAAGGTTTGGATAAAATGTAAATCCTAAAACTAATGGATCCACAAATGACTCCGAAGAACAACATATACATCCTCACGCTGACTTTAAGTTGAAAACATTGATTAAATAATAATTAAGGTGCTCTCACATGGGTATTAAAGCGCCAACATTTGTTTGAAGCCTGAACCGTTGGAGTGTGCCACACTAAAAATATTTCATGGCTGAAAATCACTTTTAATCCCATTGAAGAATATTACAGTTGTGGTGGTTTGGAAATAAATTCCAGTCTCTCGACATGCTGCTGGGAATACTCTCACTGTTTCTTCCCTGCATATAAATGTTCAACCACACTGGAGTTTAGAGCATTCAAATCTACCCACCAGATGCAATGCATTCAAAATAATTAGGTCAGGCTATGTTGATAGACCCCAATCCTTAAAGTTTCATTACACCATGAGTAGCGTTCCTCTCTCCTGCTTTGATCTATTCCATTGTCATGTGGCATGGCGGGCTAGCTTTTTGTTTCACCGGCAGACTCATGTCCTTGTGCGCTGTTGATTAATTGCACAGGAAGTAGCTGATTTCACAGCACACAGCGCTGAAAAGATGCCTCACGTCTGGAGAGACTGAATCCAAGTTTATGTCCAAACCAGACAGAATAAAAACCTGCTTTCACTGCACTCACATGAAGGTTTTGGCTAAATGACATGGTGCAGTGACCCTGCCATTGATGTGAACTAATATGAGCTAAAAAGAGAAGAGAGATTATGATACTGTATCAGAGACGGGAGCTTTATTATACCCGGAAAGAAATGCTAGCAGCTTGATAGTGTAGATGGTATACAGCGCTGGAAAAAAATAAGAGACCACTGCATTTTTTTTCCTGAAATCAACATCTCTACATGTATTGCAGTCATTCCATTCCAGCATCTGTTGAATTCCAGCTCATGAACACCTCATTCTGCTTAAAGAGGAACCTGGAGTGGAATAAAGTCGCCAATGTCGAACAATGGTGAAGACTGTGGAGAGCATGCCAAGGCACATGAGAGCTGGGATTAAAAATAAGGGTTATTGCACCAAATATTGATTTCTGAACTAATTTTAAGTGTTCTTTAAAAATGAATTTGATCTTGTTTCATTTCTCATTTGTCTATCATTTGTCATTTTCTGCAAATAAATGCTCTAAACGATAATGTCTTTATTTGGAATTTGGGGGAAATGTTGTCAATAGTATATAGACTCAAAAAAAGGTGTTTTTTTTTGCCCAAATACATACTTATAAGTAGTAAAATCTGAAAAACTGATAATTTTGCAGTGGCTTATTTTTTTCCAGAGCTATATTTGCACTGGCAATGTAGACAAATAAAGTAGTAACACAAACTGTGCAAAAGAAAAAAAGGAGAAAATAAGGGAAAATCAAGATGTGACCTAACGAAATCTAATAAATTAGATCAGTGCGGTTCATGAACTTATTGACGAGGTTGATTGCTGTTACAAGCAGATATTACCTGATGTGGTGTTTCAGTCTGGAAACTTGCTTATCGGTTTATCCGGGGCAGATCCTGCAAAGCCGTAAAAGAATACGCCACATCTACCTACCGCCACCGCTCTCCCTTCGCTGTTGTCCTTTATCTCGTGCACAAACCCTCAGCCTGTCATTTAGGTGCAGCTGCAGCAGGAACACTAATCAGTCCAAGGTATGGGACTCACACTCACCCCCTTTTCTATGCTTGGGTTTGTTTTTTTTCTTGAGGCAAAATCCAATAAAAGAGGATTCAGTCATGAAAGGGAGGCAGATTATTTCACCCAACAGAGTGCTAAAATGCCTCTCTACTTATACAATTGAGATTTTTCTTTCTTTCAAGTAAGGAATGCCACAAGGTCCAACTTTAATGAGTTTAAGGGAAATTTGATTTTCTAAAATTAAACTAAGTTCATTGATGAATGTAACTATTTTGTGCCACCAGTCCGCCACTGTCTTCATAACATCCTCCTCTTATCAACTTCCTCGTCTGCTCAGCGACCCAGTCGTTTCCTGTTTTTTTTTTTGTTTTTTTATCTTTAGCATGCTAATTGTCCGCCTTATTTATTATAGATTATACAGACAAAGTGACTGTTGTGCAATCCATCAGGGGAATATGCTTCTCTACTTTGCCAAGACCTATCGTCAACATTGCCCCTAGAGCAAGTCAATCAGTGCCCATGTAACTCATCTCTGACTAAATGCTGCCTGTGCCAAAATGAGTAATTGCACTTATATAATTTTTTTCACTTCCTCCCTCCATCGAGCGCTGATTAAATCATATTCTACCACCCTCTGTGATGCATCACAGCGCCGCTTTTGCGACTGATGTTGATCTTGGTGTAGCAGGCTCTGTTTTTTAATGAAAGCCCCTACCTATTTCATGTGCATAATAGATTTGATAAGGTTCCTAGAGCCACCCATTTGGCTCATATCATCGGCATGCTCATCAAGATAATTTATGAGCGGCAGTGAAAGATTCCTTAAACTGCGGTCGACCTTTGTGGACTACAGATGTGCTTCAGCAATGCTTCTGGAGTGCAGACACGCTCATAAAGCCGTGTCACAACATCTTCGTTTCTGATTAATCTCTGTGTATAAAAGACCTATTATGCCTGTGCCGTATCCTGACCCAAGCTCTCCATTGACCTTGTAGTTGATTATGTGTCACATGCTCGGAAGCCTGCAAAGGAAGGGTGAGTAATTGCATGAGTTAAGTGTTATTAATCTTGCATAACATTAGGTCTTTATTAATCAGATATTCACATTGTTTACCCTGAATATAGCCGTGTATCCACACAAATTACAGTGTAAATTATGATGCTGTTGTATTCAGAAAACCGTAGTTTAATGATCACCATGTTTCCCCATTGTGGCAAACCACATTTGTGTATTGTGTGATTTGCAGTAGTGAAATTTCACTTCATTATTATCTCAATGAAAATATTAACTTGACATTTTGGGAAATATTCTTATTCTGTTATTTTTTATACATTTTTTTTTGCAGAAAAATAGATGTGAAGATCACATCCTACTTCAATATGTCTAAATATGAAGCTACACCAAACACACACACACACACTCCTGTGTGTGTGTGTGTGTGTGTGTGTGTGTGTGTGTGTGTGTGTGTGTGTGTGTGTGTGTGTGTGTGTGTGTGTGTGTGTGTGTGTGTGTTTCCAGACAAGTTCTTTGTACCGATAACACAAATTAGATGTGTTAATTAATAAGCTTTGGAGATGCTGGTAGGTGTGATTTTTTTTTTTTTAACTCATTAGTAAAGAGCCAGAGAAAAGATGTTTTCAAGACTTTATTGGTGTGGAGACCGCTTGCTGGCAAAAATATCCTCCATTTCCAAAGTTTCAGACTTTTTTGACAGTTTTTGACATGCAAAATAACTAGATAAAGAAAGCAGACTCTCTTCTACAATTGTGTATTTCCTAGGGCAGAGAAATGTGTGCACACTTGCACATACCTGCTGTAGAGACATGCATATTAAATGGAAGTTCTAGTCATTCATGTTGAGATATTACATCTTTTGATAAATAGGTCACAGATATGCACATTTTAAGCGGTGTATGTTTTTTTTTAAACAGTTATTCAAAATCTATTTTCTAGTTTGTATTTAGGATTAAAGGAAAGTTAATGAAAATACAGAGACTGAAAATAATCTGTGTAAATTAAACTCTAGGATGTAGTTAATGCCTTTAAACTGCAAAGACATTCTTTTCCTTTTTGCCAGTGCTCTGTGATCATGAAATCTTCCTAAACAATGCTGACAAACAGGCTGTTTTGTAGAGAAATGCCTTACATGAACATCTGCTCCTTCCTTTTCACTTTCCAGCTCTCTCTGGTTGTTGCTGAGTTGTTGTGACTGCAGGGCAGTGATAGAGGATCACATCATTTATGTAGTCTTCAAGACAAACGAGGATGATACACATGCAACCAGTATTCTCCTGCCTGTCTGTCATGAATATAAACCATTTGGACCTTTTTAATTAAGCAACGCAAACAAGCGGCACACACCTTAACACGGCCACGTGAACAGGTGTCTGATTGATGTCGGTGGGTTGAGACTTTAGGGCGACAAAGACGTGGCGGTTTGCTGTTAGTCGTGATGTACAAACGTTTTCTCCCCTGACTATCTCTGAAATTATGAACTTTAACCCTTAAACAGGCAACATGCACCAAGACACTCTGCTGGGAGGTTACCACAAATCCAGTTGTCATTTATCAAAGTGTCAAAGTCTTGTTGTTGTTTGTGTTTTTATGAGATTGTTTTGTTATGGGCAACATATCCTGGGAGATACAACTCATTAAAAGCCAAAATGTTGAGAATATATATATATATTTTTTTTAATCTGGAAATATTTTTCCTAGGGTCCAAAGAGATGAGTGATAAGATAAAATTATTTTTTGAAATTTATTTTCCACACCTGCCTGTTTTAAAGTTAATACTACACACAACCTGCTGCTAGCCATGTGTTGTTTGGGTAATAGGTAATGAATTGAAGCTCACCAGTACATTGCAGAATCCTCCTAAAGGTCACACACATCCCATCATGTTATCAATCTTTTTTTCTTTTCCTTTCCTCTCCTTCTGCCTCTCCTGTTGCTGCAATACCAACACACACACACACACACAAACACACACTAGAGCATGGCAAAACAATCGAAGCCTGAAGGGCTCGGTCAGTTTCAGACAAAAATTTTGGATATATGCTCAGACACGGGCTGGACTCGGAGCATACAGGGCAAACACACATTGATAATTCTTGTTTTTTTTTTTAAACAAAGCTTGACTTATTGTTGACTTATTATGTGAATTGAATTAAAATGCCTATAAGTCAACCGAATCTTTTGTCTGAATATTTTTGTAGGATGTTCTGTCATCATTCATTGGTTTATTTAGAATTGAGTTAGCTTACAGTGTCACAAATGTACAGTAATGAGTGTGTGTCCATCTGGAGAATGTGCTGTCCAACGATTTCTGCAGGTCCAACTCCTCTCCAAGTGAAACATGTCTGTGAAGATGCTTCACTGCTGCTGATCTTGCAGTGATCTTAGTGAATTTGTATGAAGGAAAAAAAAAACACTTCAATCCAGGTTAAAAACACATTGTAATGCATGTTGCTGATATTTGTACCAAGTAAAATATTACCTTTTTTCTGTAATGCCTTACATTACTGTGTTACAGCAAAAATCAATGTATTACAGTAATGTATTACTTTTGTAACACGTTACTCCCAACACTACACACACACACACACACACACACATTATCCTCTTCCTTTGTTTATTTTGCTGGAGCATGATAAAAGTGGAGATGCATTTCTCTCTCGCTCTCTCGCTCTCTCGCTCTCTCTCGCTCTCTCGCTCTCTCTCGCTCTCTCTCGCTCTCTCACGTTTTTGTATGATCTGCTATTGGACTGACCTACGGAATGACCGGCCCACAGGGATTTCTCCTGGTGCAGCCCTGACTGCAACAACAGTGAGATGAGAAGTCAGAATCCTCTCATCTAACTTTTGGAAAGAAACTTAATGTGTTCAAAATGTCAAACTATTGCTTCAAAGGTCACATATCATGCAAATAACCACTTTCATGTTTTTTTTTCTATTTTACTTACTCTAGATAAGGTCTAGGAGTTATATCAAAACTGTCCCATACATCAAGCACTCCGAAAAATGGAAAAATACACACAGCCTAGATTTAGAAACTTTGTGGTTCCTTGATTTTGTGATGTCAGCCTATAGATGTTCCCAGCATGGTCTACCTGCCCCCACCAACACACACACTTTTCTCAGTCTTCCTAGTGAAACTCTGCCAATTAGAAGAGAGGATCATCAATATTTATGAGCCAGACCAAAAAACCGACCTGTGCTTTCCGGAGCTCCAGTGAGGTGCTTGAAAGGGCACTATAAAACTACACTGAGTTGAATTTTTTTTTGTCCTTTTCAAATTGCAAATATATCATTTTAGGGTTATCAAAAATTCAAATAAAACTAAATATAGAATTTTGAATTGCTAAAGTTGTTAAATTTGCTGAAAGGGTGTGGCTCAAAAAAGATTAGATCCAGTCCTTGCAACAGCTCCCATTGTCCTCTTGAAAAGGATCTCATAAATGATTATATTCCCCCACAGATCTGTAATTGCTTCTTCAAAAAGCTTCATTGGCTTGGACGGGAGTCTATATGGACACAGCAACCTACTTTACTGGGTCCCCCTGATATAAGTCTCCAATTGACAGTGGCTGTTGTTTCAGGGTTCCTGCTTGGAGACTTGGTATTGATTTCCTCAATGTGCTCCTTCCACAAGTAATATACAGCTTTAATCTAATTGGCGTGCAGGAACTTTGGGGGAGTGATGTCTACCGAGACATGGGTTATGCATTATTGCAACCTTCATCCTCTGATTCACACTGACCCAATGTCAGCGAAAGCTGCTGACAAAGCACCTTTGATCACAGAGGAATAGTGTCACAGAGAATCCCTGAAAAACGGTAAAGGCAAGAATCACGTTATTGGATAATTCCAATAAGGTTACAATATAAGATTTTCACTTGAGCTAAGCGTGTTATTTTTTTTTTTTTCTGCAGGTCAGCAGGCATAAGGAAGAATCTATAATGCAATAAAATATGTTGCCTTGTAAAAATAACGTACGAATGAAACCTTTGCAATGATGCCCTTCATTATGTTCAAGCTGGGATTTTTTGATTGTTTGTTGTTGTGTTTGTGCAGAAGAAAACACCCTGTGAAGTTCATGAGACCCTGCAGGTGGATTCAACACTGTACATGAAATATCCTCCACACTCTGGTGTGGAAAACCCCCTTACTGTATTTTACAGTAGTTCATATGGTGCTCACTGATCCACATCCTGTAAATCTAAAAGAAAAAAAAGAAGGGAGCACTTGGGACTCATCTTGAGAATCCTTGAAACCAAAATGAAATCCTTGAATTTGAAGGTAGAGTATTATCCATATAAACCAACACGTACGAGAAGAATAAAAAAATCGGATACTCTGGCAGGGCATTGACCAAGAAACAGGCTGTTTTTTTGTGTGTGTTTTCAGACAAACTATATCAAATGCCAGGTTCAGCCAGGGGCCACTGTCTGCCAGACAGATTCTTTATCCAAGGGCAGTATATGTCTTGCCTGACTATTTACATCTTCTTAGCCAATGGGTTTCCTTCCTTAAACTATATTAATACGTGGCTCCTTCAAAGGGCAGCGTAACATCTTATGGTGAGACGACCGACAAGTTCAGTGCACATTTCCCCTAAGAATGGAGGCATTTTGATATAGCTGCCTCCCCGTGGCATTAGTAAAAAGTCAACTTTGATAAAAGACAAACATCATCGAGATTTACTCAGGCATCGCCTCCAGTCACCTTCTATAGGTATCTGTACCATTTTCAATCTCACGCTCTTGTACTCCTTGAATCCGGAGTCTGTTCCTTGATGTGAGTGGTAGACATGTCGAGAGAGGCTGAGATTTTCATTTTGCATGGCTGCTTAATGCACTTCACAATGCAGCCAAGCCTGTAATCATCTTCTAGAGAAACACTGGGTCTGCTATATGGTAACATTTCTTTAAGGGTCTATTGAAGCTCTCTTCCGTTGCCTTGAGATGCTTAACTTAATCAGACCGTGATCGCTGATTTTCGTCCCAATGCTGTGAGTCACTTTCCTTGCTGTCCATTCAGCCATATGCTGTATTGTAGCGGTGGCAGATTTGGCTGTGAAATGTTATCACTAGTCCTGGGTCTTCATCAGACTGAATGAGACCGGGTGAATCAATGCTTTTACACTGGATCATTTTACCCTGCCGTGTGCGTAATGAGCTTCACTCAGCCTGCATCGCTGTGTGTGTGTGTGTGTGTGTGTGGGTGGGGACTGAGGATTGCTGGATGAGTGCATGTATGTGCATGGATGTTTGCATGTATGTGTTAAACACTACAAATCAATAAAAGGAAAAAAAAAAAACACCTCGAGCTGAATGACCTCTGGCTATGAGCGTTCAGAAATATGGATGTTCCCATGCAAGGCCTTTCATAAATAAACAGATTTAAATTGTTATGATCATATCCTAATCCCCATGAAGTTTAAAGCAGCAGGCATCTTCTGTTCAAATAAAATACAGACGTATCCTTTTTAATCAACATATAGATTTTTTTTTGTTTTGAATATGTAAAACCAAAATAAAACATCAACAAAGATAAAAAAAGAAAGTAATACAATCATTTAACATCAATTTTCACGTTCAAAAAGGAGTAAGACGAAGTGCCCACTTATTAAATCCTACCCCTCTATCATTCATATCAATATGCAAATAATAGGAATGTAATTTTCATTAGTGATTTTCATAATTACCTCAACATTAGTACCAATAACAGTAATATTAATGTAATACTTATTCATATTGTTAATAGTTATTATATAATAAAGATATAATATTCACAATTCCAGAGTAACACTGATGTCAACTACAATAAAACAGTTAATTAATAGTTATGCACATTTATACAGATCATGTAACATGTAACTGGTGAGTGTTCTGGCTCCTCCTCCCTGTATTTTGTTGATATATTGTGTTTATATCTGTTTTTGAAGTAAATCATGTTTGGTTTCATGTTAAAATTATTCCACAGTTTAACCCCCTGTGCATATTATTTCAGGTAGTATGAATTTTTTGAGTTTTAAAGTTTAATTCCCCCCTTAAATTATACCCTCCTTCTCTTTCCTGGAATATTTTTTGTATGTTGTGTGGTAGAAGGTTATTTCTTTGTACATAAATGATGGTGGAATTGTACAATGTGGTGGAGTTTCATCAGTTTTGACTTTATGAATAATGGCTTTGTGTGTTCATGAAATCCAGCGTTGTGTATTATCCTTATATCTCATTTCTGTAGTTTGGATAATGGCTGTAAAGTGCTGTTGTAAGTATTGCCCCAGACCTCTATGCAATAACTTAAGTAGGGTAATACTAGTGAACAGAATATAGATTCACATCATGGATGCAGCAAAGTGAACAGGACCTCCTCAGAGAGGAGAGTCTTTACTGTGACTCTTTTATTTCCCTCTTCAGATAACACCAGGAAACAGTGCAGAGAGGTGTTGAGGGTGCAGGCAGGCAGTTGTTTTGGGCAGCCTGATGAAACCCCTCTGCTTGGCCAACAAAGGGGTCTGTACAGTCAACAAAAGGACACGTCAAAGGTCTTCTTAGACAGCTCATTGAACTCGGCCTCTGTACCCTCCTCTGGTCACCACCTGTCTGGGCAGGGCCGCAGGAGCGAGATCAAGAGGCGAGCAGCACGGTGGCTCTGGGCCAGAGTTACCAGCCGCAGCATTCAGGCTTTTTTTCCTCCACCACACAACATGAGCCAGGAACACGTGAGAGAAAGCTCTGTATCTCTGCATCTGTGAGGGAGGGAGCTAGAGAGGGAGCTAGGGAGGGAGATAGGCAGATAAGTGCTGTAGATATAAAAGATTTTAAAAAATGTTTGCGATGGAGAGCTCTTTGGGAAGCAAGGACGTGCAGAGGCGTCTTTGCACTGTTCTAATGCTGCATTCTGGAATGGAAATATGTAATTACAATATAATAGTTCATTTGAATGAATAAGTGCTACATTCGACCACATCTGTCTCACTGGCTGTCTCTTTGAATGAATTTTCAGAAATACTTATGACAGGCCTTTTTTTTCTTTCTTTTTTTTTTTTTTTTGAAAAAGGTGTTACGAAGGGGTCTGTGATCATAAGAGGATGCTGCCATCATAATTTTCCAACTCCATCAGCCCCCGCTTGTTAGTGTGATCACTGACCCTTTGGTGCCTCTGCACATAATATCTTCTCGCTGCAATTAAGCGCTGCAGGGCCTCCGCAGGAACTTCCAGGGATGTCCCCTCAGCAGTGCCGACACCACAGGGAGTCCATGGAAGAGAGGGATGGTAGAGAAATGCAAAAAAGGAGACGGTAAAGGGAGAGGGAGGAGAGAGTGAAGGAAGCGGGAAAGCAGCGTACCAAAGCTTCCCACCCACCACTTGTGTCTGCAATCTCTCGGGGAAGGGCTGGATATCAGGGAAAGAGTTGTTGTGTTGTGAGCAGCGCTGACAGCTTCGTCTCTTCTGCCCCCTACTGCAGAGGAAGTGTTGATGGAGGAAGAGAAGGGGAAAAAGATCATTGTGGATGTCTAAATGTGTAGTCTGTTTCTTGAAGGTAGTACTACTGTCCATAGTTCACTCTTGACAATTGCTATAAAGGGTGTTTTTAGTGCAGACAAACCAAAATATATTGTCTAAGTGTTTTATTACACTGTCTGCTATAGCTGAGTTTTGAAAGACATTAGTGAAATAAAGTGTCTAAAATATGTTGTTGTGTGCTGCTCACTTTCTTGTTACAAGGGTTCTTTATAGCCCCAAGAAAAGATAATGATAATCTAATATTGTGTCACACTTATCCCTAGTGTAATTAGGGAAGGACTCTGAATTCTTTAACTTAACTAATTGAATGTACAATATATAATACTTAAGTAACACTGTTCTTTCTCTTTTTCCTATACAAACATTTGTCTTAAATCCCTTTATTCACCAGTTTAATTTATTAGACTGTTTCGCTAATCCTTATATCAAATCCATATGCTGTTATCACAAGTTTAGTGATGAGACTACAGCAATAATGTAAGTGCAGTATCCTCTCAAAGAACTGGTCACTACTATCCATGTCCTATGTTTAACAACATCTAGTAAAAGAAATAACCAAACATCACACGGCTGATTCCAGTGTGATGTTTCAGACCTAATCATTTTCTATTATGTACTCATCAAAATATACCAATGATACAGGATATAATCTCCTTCAGTGCTTACTTTGTCTTTCTTTTTGAGAGTTAGACCAACAATAAGCACACAACGCAACTATTTGGCTTCTTCAGTCAAGAGAGCAATAAAATAAGTGTGATTCCTTGGTTAAACTGTGCGTCACAAGAGACCCTAAAGGGGCCTTAAAAGTTTTATTTTTGGATCCTTCTGGCTGTGATTACACTATATTTATGATATTTAGCAAAGGTGTGTATATTTTTTTTTTTCAAATTTTTGGAAGTTCAACTAGAGCACCTATATCAAGTCTATAAAAATGGTGGAGAACTAATGCTAACTTTAAGCAGGTTAGGATCCTTATAGCATCCCTTAAGCCCATTAAAACCATTTGTGTTTATCCCACAGCTGCTACAACATAAAACCATTCATTCTATTTTCTATGGCTTTCAAACTGATACCCTGGCTTCAAAATTGTACTTTTACTCCTTTCCAGCTGAGTTGAGGTGAGGCAATTTAAAGTTTATATGTATAGCACATTTCACCAACAATTTAATTCAAAGGGCTTTACACAAAACATTAAAAACATCAAGAAAAAAAAATGCAAAAGGAACACAATTAAAACATAAAAACACTCATTAATGACTCAAAAGAAAATAAAACAAAAACAAGGCAAAACAAAATAAAACAAGCAAAGCACCAGAACAAAGTCTTCAGCCTTGATTTAAAAAGAACTGAGAGTTGTAGCAGACCTGCAGAGTTTTCTGGAGGTTAGTTTCAGATTTGAGATTTTTTTTCAGATTTTTCATAACATAGCAGTAGAGCGGATATATATTTAGGTCCCAAACACCTCACAAACCACTTTATAAACCAAAAGCAACGTTTTAAAGTTGATTATTTGACAGACAAAAGGCTAGTGTAAAGACCTCAGAACTGGAGTGACGTAATCCACTCTTTTGGTCTTGGTGAGGACTTGAGCAGCGTTCTGGATGAGCTGCAGCTGTCTGATCGACTTTTTACAGAAATCTGTAAAGATACTGTTACAGCACTACAATCTGCTGAAGAGAAAGAATGGGCAAATCTTTCTGAGCCATAAATCCTTTAATCCTTGATATTTTCTTCAGGTGATAGTAGGCTGAATTTGTAATAGTCTTAATGTGGCTGTTGAAATTCAGGTGTGAGTCAACATCTACACCAAAATTTCTGGCTTGGTTTAACATTTTTAATTATTTTAAATTACTGATTTAAAGCTAAGCGTTGATATTGAATCGTTCTTTAGTTACAAAAACAATTACCACAGTTTTATCTTTTTTTTCTTTAATGCACTTACTCAGTGTGGGATTATAGTCTCCTAGTGGTATGGTTATAAATTAGTGTTTTCCATGATCATTTTTGTTGTTTTTCATGATCTGAGCTAGTGGGAGCGTGTAGATCAGAAGAGGCCCCAGAATGGAACCTTGGAGAACTCCACAGATTATTTTTGTCATCTCGGATATGTAATTACCTATAGAAGAACTAGTCCCTGCTGCACCAGAAAGTCCCTTCCAATTTTCCAATCATTCAAGTAACATGTTGTGGTCAACAATGTCAAATGCAGCACTGAGATCCAGTAATACTAAAAATGTAATTTCCCTGTTGTTTGATTTAACAGATATCATTTAAGACCGTATTAGGAGTAGTCTGGGTGCTGTGGCGTGGGTGAAATCCTTACTTACTTATTTTATTTAATAAAAAGGAGGATTGATATAGATCTATAATTATTCATCAGTGAGGTAACATGCTATTTGCCTGGTTTTTGCTAGGAGCTTTGCCATTTCATGCATTATTGAGTTTTACAGGCCATTATAGCAAATGTATTCATCGGAAAACGGTGTGTGTGTGTGCAGCTAAAGAGACATAATTTATATGGGCAGCAGGTCACATTACTCCTAGTGGTATCGTCACAAACACTGGCTCACAAAATTTAACTCTGCGAAAGTGGAAAATAATATTAATATATATTATTTTTATCGCAGTTTCCCTTGGGTTATTAGAGCAGTAGTTCTCAACTGGTAGGTTGTGACCCAAAAGTAGGTTGCCGGGCAATTTTGAGGGAGACATGGATGTGTTTAAAAAGCATATAGGCATGTGCCTGTCATTTTTATTTCATTGAGTGTTTACCTAGTTGCAATATTTGTGATTTATTTCATGTTTTTAACAGTGCATGACAACATTATATACTACTGCATTATTTACGGAAAAATATGGGTCCTGAGGCTGGACCACTTAAGAATAACTCTACTAGAAGAGGATAGTCTTTGGAAACAAAGCAAAGGGGGGTAAGTAAGTAAAGATTATTTATATAGTACCTTTCACAGACACCAGTCACAAAATGCTTCACTGTCAAATAAAATAAAACAAAGATAAACAACAGATAAAACTCACAAGGGGAAGGGTGGAAAACAGGCATAATACACAAGTTGTAACATCAAATAGCCTGCCATATGCTACCCAAAAGCCTGTTTGAACAGATGGGTATTTAGCTGTTTTTTAAAAGATTCAACAGAGTCAAAAGACCTCATAATTATGGGACACTGTTCTAAAGCTTAGGTACTATCGACTGGAATGTTTGATCTCCCCGAGTCTTGAATCGTGTGTTTGAAGGACACCTAGAAGACACTGGTTAGAGGATCTGTGAGAGTGCAGAAGATCCACAAGGTAATGTGGAGCTGTAGGATTCTACAAGTGAAAGAGAAACAATCTGCTGCTTATACCACTTCTCCATTGGTAAATGTTTAAGGTTTCCACATTGAAAACAATGAACTTAAGCCTATATGGTAACTATGGTCTAGCTATACAATGGATAGGAGCCCATTCACTTTGCTAAAGAATATTAACAAAATACTCTTTGTTGGTCAATGAACTTACACGTATGTTGGATAATGAAAGAATATACAGATGTGGACAACTGTACAAGTAGTAGAGTAGAAAGGTGTTTGGTAGCCTGTATGTAGATATTGTGAAAAAGTCTGTCGAGTAGATCTAAAACAGGGGCAGACTGGCAATCTGGAACAACGGGACAAATCCCGGTGGGCCAGTCACTCTGTGGGCCAGTCGAGCAGCAGCCCATACAAAAAAGATCATGCACCAGCCCACATAATGAAAGTGGGTCATTGCCGTCGTTTTGGTGTGGAAAGATATGGCACTGTACCTACCACAAAAGAAGAGGATAATCTCTGCGTGTGTGTGTGTGTGTGCTGTTCCGCTTCCAGTAACAGGAGAGACAAAAGGAGAAGAGTGGACTGATTATTTTATAAAAGGTGACTTTATACTACTTATTTGGAAACAAAGGACAGCCCCAACTTTTTCAAATCTTATGACATATGTTATGAGACGTAGGAAGGAAAGAAAGTTTAATAAAATTCGGCAGCCATTTATCGATGATTTTAACCATAACACATAATCTGATAATCTAATCTGCAATTTTTAGAGATAAACAGGGGACGTCAAATTGGACTGCTCTTGTATTGGATGTTTACTAGTAGATGTGTTTGGTGTCTGTGTATTTGTTGTGTTCAAAATGAGAAAAATGAATAAAGAGAGTTGAAATGAAAGGTGATTTTGAGCTGAGCACTAATGTGTTACTCATACAACACATACCACATATACTCGTTTATTGCAGCATGTCACATGTTGTATTGAAGTTCATTATTTCAGATATATTTCAGACACTTAACACACTGTTAATGTGGCTTTTCTTGTCAATGTTGCTGTGTTTACAGGTATTTCTGATGCTATGTATGTATTGGTTAGTAAATTAAAGGCACAACGTTTGTATTAATGCAGGCATGATAATGTTAGTTTATGTGTGTGGGCATTGCTTGTCTAAGCTTATAAACAGAACAAAACAATGAAAAGGAAGGAGCAGATATGTTAATGTAAGACACTTCCTTACAAACATCAGCTCGTCTGTATTGTTTCAGATGATTTCATGATCAAAGAGCATGTGAGCAGAGGAAAGAATATCTTTGAAGTTATAGACCTTTAAAAGCAATTGTACACATAATATTGACTACATACTAGTAATTGATTTACTGTGATTCTTTTTATTCTTTGTATTCGGTTTATAACGTTACTCATTCTGATCCCAAAAACCGAAATAGATAATGAATAATTATCAAAAATACACGACTAAATACTACTTATAAAATGTGCATACCTGTGATTCGTTTAGTAATAACTAGATACAAAACAGAGCAAAAACAGTTATCAAATCTCAACGTGAGTGGACAGAACTTTCATTTGTGTGCCTCTATCTATACATGTGGATCTATGTTGAAGATTATCATGTTGTATGGGAAAGTCTGTGTTCTTTATCTCACTATACTGCATCTGCTGCTGTAATTCATTTAGGAGAATCAGCAATATGTAGTTACAAGTTACCAAGTCAAATGCCTACTTTAAAGCTGAAGGAAATTAATGTTAAGAAACAAATCACCAAAACGAACTAATTCACAACTGATTTGACACACTTTGCATAAGTCAGTCAAGCAGTTAAACATAACTCACATTTTTTAAAATCATATTCATGATCTATCCTTTACCTTTTTGATTTTTATGGCTCGCTAAATCACTGTTTTATCTTTTTTTTGCAGTGGACTGTGAGTTTATGGATCATGTCAGTTTCTTTTTCTTTTTCAGTTATGTTCTGTTTCTCTGCACTGGAAAGCATATCAGGTCAACTATGATGTCTAATGTCATTAGGATCTATTAAGGAGTTGAGTTCTATTTGTAAAGGTGAAGAAACACATTATTAATTATTCTCCCTTCGATCTTTTTAGCAACTTCAGCACATAATGGTGAGCACCATTAGAGCTATGACAATCAGTTGATTGATCAATCAATTGTTCAACACAAAATTAATTGTTTTATTAAAAGAAAATTGAACTTATTTTTGATATAAATTGTCAAGACACTGTGCAGGTCAATGTTAAAATACAGTAGGATTAGATCAGTATTGGTTAATTCTTAAGTAATCATTTATAAAGCAGTATTCATACATGAACAAACATTATTATGTGATTTATAAAAAGTACCATGTTTTATTATTTATTAATACTATGATCTATACTGTGCTTAATGCTAGTATTTTCATACTTTATTTCTAAATGAAGTATTACATGATGTACAAACACATCATTGAGAAGATGTCAATGTTTCCTAAGATCATGGGGAGTATAAGTAAATGATTGACAATCAATTAAGATCTTCATTACATATGATGATTTAGGCATGTACTAATGGTGAGTGAGTGTGTTTTATTTAACACACTCACTAACCATTAGCGTTAGCGAGTGTCCTAATAAATGTTTTATATACACTTATTAATACTGAAATCCATGATTAATTCAGGTAGTTGGAAAGCATTTACTAGTTGTTAAGTACTTGCATGACCTGAGCTACAGTCAGGACTATCTATGCTTTACAAAGGTTTTGCAAATGAAAATTACCTTAAGACTATGAAAATGCTCTGCTCAACAGAAAAAGGAAATGGACACAGTGATATTTTGAATATATATTTTTATTGCAAGATGTAATATTTTTAGGGGGGAAAAAATTAAGAAAATCCTATAATTTTATCTCATCTCCAGCTCTAACTCCTGCATTGATTTTTAAATGTCATTTTTATTTATATGCCACCACCTAATAATAATTTATCTTTGACAACAATAAATTACTAATGCTTATTAAAGTGGGTATAATGCATTATAAATAATTGAGTATTTACTAATACTTAAACCGTAAATGGACTGCATTGCATACCAACTTTCTATTCATTTTAACCACTCGAAGCATTTCAACAACTGTTCATTCACATACATTCATACCCTGATGGCAGAGGCTGCCACACAAAGTGCCAAACAGCTCATCAGGAGGATCTAATCATTCAAACGCAGATGACAGCCATTTGGTGTATTTCTGAGTTAATTATCTTGGCCAAGGACACAGCAACACGGCATGGAATAGCTGGGAATCAAACCGCTGATCCTCCGGCCAATGGACATCCACTTTACCTCTCAGCCACAGCCTTAACTAATGCTCAACAATGTGCAGGCGTTACCAGACCGGTAACTGAAAGAATCAGAGTCCAGCTTTCACAGTTGAGGAAACTAATAAAGGTAAATGAGATCATGTTCTCCAACAGGCCCTGGTTTGATTAGGGGATTAACAAGTGCGCCGACAATAGAAAGAGCAATATACCCGCTACCATACTCAATCCTCAGAAGGGATTCTTTTTTGACATTTGCTTCTCACCAGCTGCTGTCGCTGTCTCATGGGCCACATGTCCTAAAATTATCTGATTTTTTTTTTCTAATTGCTGCAACAAAATGAGCTGTTTTAATAACTTAATGTATCTTCCATATTCCTTTGTGCTTTTCGCCCACCCTTATCCGAGCTATACAGTCATGCATAATGTATGCAGAACCACACCTCACAGGAAGTCACTGTGGACTACATGTTGGCAAATTAGAACAATACAGCAGCAATGTGCTAATCCACATGGTATGATTCAAAAATAATTCTTTTTGACTTTGAGAAGGTTAAAATACAACTCCATCCCCCACCCCCCATGTTTCAGCAGTCAATGGTGAACATACATGGGGGGGGAGGGGCCACTCATCCTGTCTCGCAGTCCGAGAGAATATTGGCTGTCAAGAAGCAGACATGCGATCAATCATCAGCAAAGTCACAGCCAATGTGAAGGATACCAGTCCTCTTTAGGCCTTGTGGCTGTGACGAGGCAGCAGTTCCATAATGTTTGACATGCCTGTGCTGTAGGTTGAGATTAATGGACACATAAGTAAAATGTACTTTTAAAGGGCACCAGATAAAAGGTGTCTCACCTCCTATGGGGGGAAAATAGATTTCAGTGTGTATGTGTGCAGAAAGAAAGGGCCTTGATCATGACTACTACAGGGTGGAGATTAACAGTGGGGGTATTGTAGCACAATATCAAGAGCTCAGATAGGACGCAGAGTTCTGCATAATGGGCTCCGCTTCTTGGCGTGTTTTCAAGATCATTTCTCGTATTTTCTCTCTTTTGCTATTCCCTCTTGAGAGTTTGGCATTGTCCAAAGTATAACATGAAAACTAGCGTCTGCTGCTTGCAGATTCCTTTGTGTGTGCTGTGTTTGTTCTTCGCATCGGAGTCCACATACAAAGTCGTATGTGGATTCCTTTGGAGTCTTTCTCTTTCTCTCGCAACTTTGACAAACCAATTCTTTTATTTGAAATTCTCTTAAAGCCGCAGAAAAGGATCTGAAGCCTTGATGTTTAAGTCTTCACTGCAACTCCCAGTTCTCCAGCTGCGACAGTCACTTGATGCTGTTTCGCCTTGAGACATTTCAGCTATAAAATAACAGCTCAAACAGAGCAGTTCAGGAACTGCGATAGCAAGAAACACCCAACTGTGTCACCATCACACAACTCAAGCACTTGTCATTGAGCCATTTAAATCTCCCACTCATGTCCATTCAAATGTCTATCCAACATGTGAATGCTTCACTCTTCTTGTTTCCATTCTTCTGCAGACCTCGAGTTACCTCATGCTGTCTGCTGTTCCGAGGGTTTCCAGGATGCCCACGCATTTTTTCTTTGATCCTTGCTAGGACGAACGATAGATTTCTATGGATTTAGATGAGTTTGGATACATTTTGAATTTATCAGAGCTTTCACAAGCTGCTCTCTACAAACACAGCCATGGTTCAAATCAAATCATGGCTGTGTGTTTGCAGCCTTGACAAAGAACATCATGTAATACACTTCTTTGCAAAATCCATGGACATTGTCAGTTGGCGGGACACTAATCCTCGCCAAAAGCCAGTCAGTATTTTGAGTGGCAACACAGCAAAGTTGTTCACCCAGACATCCTGATTACATTTTAAGACTGATGTGAGAGAAAAGGCCTAAACAGTGATGCCACAGAGGACGTCTGTTACCTAAATGCTATGTCAAAATCCCTATAAATTTCATTTGTGAATTAAATTCAGATAAGACTTTGTATGCTGAACTCCAATGTAAGACTCTAATGCTAAATTCATTTTCATTTCTTAAAATGCCAAAAGAATGTATGTATTGGCATTTTCAAAATGATCTATTTGCTATTACTCTGATAGCACTTCTCTTCAACTTCTTCAAGGCTGGTACAGTGAAGTACAGCCTTCACAGTGAAAAGAAGATTCCCGTAGTAGAAGGGATTTGAAAAACAGTCATTGATATAAAAAATTCATGTTTTGAACTCCAAAACTACCACGTTTTTTTGTTTTTTTTTTTGCTTAAGTCTAACAATGTCACACTACTACTGGTACTGCAAATCTGAAGGAGGAAAGCTATTTATTTGCACAACCATATGCAATAATTTTACAGGTAACATGACTCCTCCTTTTAAGCTTCCAAAAACGTATTGTGTGTCTGTAACATTGAGCTTTAAAGGCTGCAGATTTTCACTATTCACTCTTCTTAATTCAAACACCACCAGAGGACCACAGAGCCACATCAGAGTCATTCCTCTCCTACTGTTAATTAACTACCAAAACTTGTAGATAATAAACAGAGCTCCTCCAAATTGAACTGCCAGCTGCATTGTTCCAGGTTGTTTGCAGGGAATGGATGCCATGTTGGAGCTCAACAGTGTAATTACCAGTGTCTGCTCCACTGGGAGAAGGGATCAATCTTGGGTGACACCAGCGGTGGATACCTCTTCTTGTATCCTTGGGTATTGGTTCTCCGTGGCAGAAAAAGTTTATCATCAGGGATAGAGAGCCTCCTCCATGACTACAGGCCTTACTGCACCTTGTCTGGTCCATTTGTAATGCAACAGCTTCTCGGGATCACAGTCATTACTCAGATTGCAAAGAAAACAGAGTGATTTCCAAATTTATGAACACCGAGCTCCAAACACTATGTCATTTGATGGACTCCTAAACGTTTGAGGGAATTTAATTAGGGAAGGAACAGAGTTTTGAAAATGTGGCACTGTGCCTGCCAGTTACTCAGGGGATGTGATTGATGTCTGTGAGTGGCATTTAGCACAGCTGACCCTCATTCAGATTACCATCTCATTAGCATCAATAGACTGAGACACACAAAAGAGAGCAGCGCCGTCGCCTGAAAGCCGTTCCGAGGGACCAGCCTAAGGGAATTTCCAGCTACAAAATACTTTAATTCCATAGTTTTTAGTGTGACATTAGGGGAGTGGGAGTGCAGCTGCATACAAATCAGTTACAAAAAGAAACCTACAATGTCAAGAATTATGCCCTGAGCCCAGGATTTCCAAGATAATTCGAAATGATTTCAATTGTGGGGCTACTATGATTGTATTTGTTGTTCTAATTATGATAGCGAGTCCCAACTGGGAAGTGAAGGTTGTCTTCGAGGGAAATAAGGCCTTTATATGAAAGCATTAATCTGCATAATGTATGAAAGCAAGTTATTTGTGCATCAATAAATGCGTAATATGCATGCAATGTTGTTTACATGGTTCCCGCAATGTATCCCTGCTACTAAAAACAGCGACTCGTCAGAATAATGTCAGGTGTCTGAAAGGTTAACTTCTCACAATTGGCAGAACAGCAACACAAAACGTTGATCTCATTTAATCAATACCGCCCATTGTTTGCTTGTTAAACATGCATTGTGAGTTCAACACAACTGAAAAAGCAAAGAGGAGAACACCCGTTTCGTACGTTCTTTCAAAACTTGATGTGTTTTTTTTTGTCAAGGCAGCATATTATAGAAAACAGGGCATCTTGTTTCATTTGAGGAGCTGCTGCAGGCCCAAATATGGCCTACTTTTACCTTTTCCTCTCCCCCCCGGTGGCACAGATGTTATAAGACGAGGTTTAAATATAGTCTCTACAGATGTTTGCGCGGGACGGCGTAGGTGTTGATTTTGAATCATCCGCGATTTCAATCAAGGTGGTAAAATAAATATGAGGACTGAAAAGATGAGCGTGCAAGGGATGAGAGATGAAGAGAGGAAAGGAGACAGATGGCGAGAGGCGAAAAAACATGGGAAGCAGTTAAAAGAATAAGAGACGAATGGAGAGTGTACGCCTGTGTGCCCGTGAGTGTGTGAGCTTCATGTGGGAAGATGTGTATGAAGGTGAAAATTAGTGAGGAAAGGCCTGAAATAGACGAGTAACAACCTGAAGGTAGTGGGTGGTAAAGGGAAGAAAGGTAAAGACTCAACACAGTCTGTCTTTATTCTATTCAGCGCCATCGTCTCCTGTCTGTATCTGATCAATAGCTGCTGTCGCTCAGTGCTGCCTGAACCCCCCTCCTGCTCACAACCACAAATGTAACCCCAGCCAGCCTTGCATGGAGCTTTATTATTCATGTGGACCGAGTACAAGACCAGAAAACGGGATGAGCTGAATGCATGCCGGACTCGTCTGTCATGCCTGCCCTAACCATGTAAGCTACAGGAAACCACTGCAGGGACAAATACCCCACGGTGGCTGCATTGTCAACCACTGCTTCCTTGTGTCAAGTGCAATGGCAGCAACAAACAAAAAGAATAATATTTGAAAACCACAAAAACATTACAACAACCACACAGGCATTACAGACTCTTCCTGACTTCCAGAGTTATGTGTGCTATTGCAAGGGGGAATGAACCTCCCTCTAAATCTTCTTCATCTAGCCTTGAGTGAATATTGTACCAAGGATTCACATGAAATAGCATTCACAGAAGTTTTAAATCTGTGCGGCAAGGCTCATTTGCACAAGTCCCAGTAGAATAAGCAGAGCTGGGAGTGGGTGAGCTGAATGCAAGTTGTGGAGTTAATCAACCTCAAAGATTGTGTTAGCGTGTGTTATTGTGAGAGAAACGCGTCAAAGGTCATTGTCACGAAGCGAATGTTGAGCATGTAAATCCACAATCCTCTATCTCGCTTCCAAAGTAGAATCTGAACAATGTTTGTCTTTTAGGAATGCTTCATTAAAGGTGAAATTGAACACAGTCTACAATTTCTTTAAGAATTGGAGGGACAACATGTATCAAATGCTAATTTATCTTATTGTGTATTTTAACGATACTGCAGTGTAAGACACAAATTATTGTGGTTTTGACATCTCTGTTAAATGAAAAAGGCTTCACACAAATAAATGTTTGAGTTTCAGCAAACGCCTGAGTACTTTTGCACTAAATACTTATTACCGTTGATCAATATGACGCGTGACACTGCATTTTATGAGGAGACAAAGTTACTTACAAAAGGGGGAGTAAGTCAAATCGATAGAGATTTTTCTCAGAAGAAAATGCACCGTGCTGTGTATCTGTTTCTTCTTAAATGGTGAAGGTTACCCAATGAACCGTGGACAGGAGGCTTCACTCTCAGCTTGTGGACTGGTAATTCACTTTAAAACCCCACCAACCTTTACTGAGGGACATCTGCAG
Organism: Lepturacanthus savala; assembly: GCA_030544235.1. Taxonomy (NCBI): domain Eukaryota; kingdom Metazoa; phylum Chordata; class Actinopteri; order Scombriformes; family Trichiuridae; genus Lepturacanthus; species Lepturacanthus savala. The sequence goes on along the minus strand of CM060473.1, from coordinate 6,134,522 downwards.
GCACATCAGGAGAGGTCATGTGTGCACTGCTGCTACTGTAGTGTGGCGTTCATGCACGTCCCGGCATACCTCTCATTCCTTATGGTGGCCTAATGGCTGCTTGTGCAATTCCCCTCCTTCATGCACTTCATATTAAACATACAAATTGTGCATTGCTTAACAAAAGCCACAAGCCAACTTGTGCATGTACCAATAAATGAATGTCATGGCTTGCGTGTTGGAGGAGATTGTTCCATTGCTGGTCTCACATTTATCATGTTTTTTCAACGGCTTACTTGGAACCATGAAAATGTCTCTTTTATCGCGCCGCCATGCTGCCAAAAGTAACTGAACAGACAATTCTCAAACTGTCAGTGTTTCATCTCTAACTGGCACATTTACAATGGTTTTGAATAGTCATTCGCGCCCCCATGAGGGGAGATCCATGTCTAAGATCTCTGATTTCTGTTGGAGGGCTTCTTCGAGGGTTGGCTCACCATCTTCCCATGAGGAAACAGGAAATGACAAAAGAGCATGGCAGTCTGGAGAAGACAGGAAGGAAACAGCTGTCCAGGGACTTCAAACCCCATCTATAATTCAGAGGAGGTATAATAAGATAAGCTTTCCCTTTTGTCATTTGCTGTAAGTGTGATGAAACCCAGCCCAAACGAAGAGGCTGGCTCCAGTGCAATAATAATGAAGACATATTTTTCCCTCATCAGTAGAGAAAGGCTGGGTCCTTGATTAAATATTGACTCACGATCGTCTGTGTTCTTGCCTCTGTCTAATCAATAATTCATACGAGGTAAAAGAGATTGTGGAATCATCTCTGATGCTATATGTTTCGCCCAACATCTGCTTTGTTTGTTTTCACTGCCAAAATTGAATGGATGCAGCGTCTTGCTGCAAATGATCCCTCCTGAGTAGGTTAGCGGCAGTGACTCACAAGCAACACTTTTCACATAATTTAACCAGCTGTCAGGTAACTTTATTTAGCATTCAGTCACTGAAATCCCTTACAGAATTGACTGGTAATATTGTCTTTAGCTCAGCCTCAGCACCTCCATTATATTCCATTTGAAGCCTGTCACACTATTATTAAATAAACATGACACTGTGATATTCTCAATCTGCTGCTGTGTTCCTTTTAAATCCAAAGTCAATAGTGAATCAATACTGACAATTGTAATTGATCAATGCAGGTCTATACAATTTGGCAAGTTTGGAGCTTTTCATAATCAATGGGAATTCTTCAAATCAATTATGGATAAATACTTGTTATAAGTGTGGAGAGTAAATTGACTGTCATCTATTCAATTGTAGTCCTATTTAAATGCACAAGTCTCATTCATCTGACCTAGTCCTGCTTTATAATTTAGCAAAGAAAAGTAAGCGGGGTATTTGTTTTATTCAGGCCACCGTTTGCCTCTCAGTGGTAGCTCATCTGCAGCGTTGACTTCTGTTGCATTGCCACAGCAAAACAAGCAGTGCCATGAATCTTTTATAAGAGTGTGAAAAGGTTGATGATGAGTACAGTCCCTGAAGCCTGTTTCATAATGCGTTCCCTATAGATTGGGAATAACATCTGCGGCATGCCAATGTACGCCGCCCCCAACCTGCAAAAAGCCAGTCAATGATCACTCGTGGGAGTAGTGGGGTGTATACGGAATGTTCGGACCACCGCTAACTCACTACTGTACTCCAGACGTGTAAAAACACAACCGGTATCTAACACATTTCTGTTTGATAGAGCATTAAAGGTAGGTGAGGAAAGGACAACTCGGCCTGTTTTAAAGTGCAGCCTCTGGACCTCCCACAATTGTATTCATTGAAGGGATATAGTATTTTCACCTTTCACTAGCATATGTCAAATGCATATCCCTGGAGAGCGTTCAGGGAGGCTTCCACGCAACAGGGTTCCTACACACCACCAGCAGACTATCCTTAACACAGATACTGACAGCTCGGCTTATTCTCCACTTTCCCCTGATGTCAAGGCTTATTTTCCAGCTGGCCTCTGACACACACATATTGGATTGTGCAAACCATGAAAGATGCCTCCTTATTGACACTTTAGGATTTTGTAGCCAAGTAACACCCTGACCTAAGGGGATAAAGTGATCGGGACAATTTTTGGTCCTTTTATTGAAGCACAACCTCATCATAGGAGTAATAACAGTTGGACATGAACCAGAAATGTAATACAAAAATATAATGGTCTAAACACTGATACTAATTAATGCTGGGCAAGAAGAATTAGAGAAATTAGTCGCATAATGTGTTTTGATCCATTTAATTATAATTATTTTGACTAAATGTTGAACATCAACACATTTTAAATATAATAATGATTAAAAAATAGCATAATCATTACATCTGCATTTAAATGAGTTGTTTAATTGTTTTAATGTTTAATTCAATATTAGGGTTTGTACACTTAACATGTCATTTTGGGTCCTTTTTCCCCTTTTTCGCCTGGTCCCTGTCATTTTTTTAACAAACTTTGAGTGATGGGTTTGCAAACAGCCACCAACAAATCTATATTATACCTTTTACATGGTAAATGGATGAGTCATAGCACTGAACTGAATAAACTGAACTATCCAGGGACTCTTCCTAAACCACATTTGCCATAACCAGTCTTTACTATAGTTATCATGCACAGATATTGCACAGTAAATAGGAGACTTTAAAATCTTGTCATTGTCAGTGCAAATAAAGAAACAAAAATTGAAATTTGACAAGTGTTCCACAGTTAAATCTACAACATGTACACTTGAGAGATAGATTTCTTCTTGTTTATTTGAGATGATCACTTTGTAGTTGAAGAGCCCACAGCCTATGTGGAGAGGTCGCTTTCAAAGCATCGTGAGCCAAAAATATTAGGAAACACAACCTCTTGCTGAAACAAGCAGGTTTTCTATTTCCCATTTTTCTCCTGTAGATGTTGCTATACTTTGTCTCAAGCCTATGGATTTTATATAATGTGTTGAAATAATAAGCATAATGTCATATAATATATACATATTGTGCCACATAATGTTGGAGGAAACTCAATCACCAGCTTGACTGCTTTCAAATCGTAACAACAGAGCAACTGCACAAACACAATATGACTCCTGAACTTAATCTGAAAACAAATCAGGGAGTATCTGATTATGCTGAAGGTCTGGCTTTGCATTTCAATTATAGGAACACAAGTGACGAGCCTGCTCTGAAGAGCACATGCAGAAGTGAAGCTTGTTGCCAAAAGCGAGGATATGGATGTGGACAAGAAACGCTGTATATAAATAGGCCTGAATATCATCTGCTCCTTTGCACTGACTACAGTACAATTTCATCAGATTCATTTAGAATTCTATTGAACAGGGCCACTTGGGCTGTGTATAAATGGGTCAACTGGTGCCAAAGATTCCCCACAGTGTTACTGCATGAGCATCAATATATTGGCACGTTTCTTTTCATGCCTTTTTTGTTGGATCTGTGTCTAGCCTATAATTACTAAAATTTAATTTAAAAGCCAGTGAGAAATGGCAAAACAAGATGAGAAAGTTAAGCAAAGGCAAACCCAAAATTGAACATTTCTACAGGAAAAATTGTACAGAGCAACAGCAAACCTCAGCAATCATGTTCTCTCAGATTGAGTTTCCAAAGTTGTATAGTTAAAGTTAAGTTAAATTCTGTTTTTGGCTCTGTATAATTTTCTATCCACAAATAATATTTACTAAAATAGGAATATATTAAAGGTAATGTCTAACGATGGCAGATCTCGCTACTTTTCCACTTGTGTCCCTTATAGCAACAATTCAAGTGGGTATAAAAGCACAAATCTTCCAACTCATTCCTCACTACTACAGTAACTGTCACAGAACTGCCATCATGGGAAAATACCTCCTGTAGCTTTATATTCACTTTAAAGATCAGACATTCCCAGTAATGTTGGAGACAGGCATCTGCAAAGAAGAGGTGTCTTCAAACAAGAAAAATTACAATCTTTGCGACCTCAATGAATCCCTTTGTATATGACTTATATTGCACCAGTGCAATTCTGCTCTCTAAATGTTGTCTAAAAAAAAGGAAAAAAACTGAGTTGTTTAATGGGTATTTTATTCCTTAAAGCATCCATCATGTTTCTGTTTTGAGACTTTTCCTTTTTATATGTCACGTTCGTATGTTATCCTAATGTTATATGCTTTGCTAGTGAATACATTAGCACTCTCTGTAGACTTGTTACAAATGAGAGATCCCAGACATGAAATAGCTTTTACCATCACAGACTGAAATGCATGCGGTAATTCATGGCCATGCATGCATGTTTTAGCTCAGTTAACAGTCGTATATACTTAAAATCACTTGAAAAAACACTTTCTAAAGCAGACCATATTATTTTGATTAATGAATATGATTTTCTACCATCTAAAAAGATATTACATTACTTATTTTCTCAGTATAGTCTGCACATCTGCTGGCAGAGACGAGCTCGGCATATTAAATAAAACAAATCAAAAAGAAGCTACACATTTAGGTGGATTACTTAGATTTCCTGTCTGAAACAATTTTCAACGAATACTGATATGAATTTAAACCTAGGGATGTCTGGTCTTTCCTCTATATATCTAGTGTTTATATTCCACAAAATAAAAGAGTGAAACATCGCTATTCTTCTTTAATTTTGCAGACTTTAAAGTAGACGTGGCCTGTGTTCAACAATTAGCAGTGAAATCCTCTGTGCACCAGGCATGTCTCTAAAAATGCCTTATTGAAAAAGAGACGCATTGTCTTTTGACCATTTTTGTATTACTGACTGTACAATATGAAATTAATCTTGTAAATTCCACCCACAGCACTAAGCTGTCGAAGCTGTATTGTCAAGGCTGTTGAAGTAATGAAGGCGCTTTTTTGAAAGATGGAAATTTGAATTTCAATGTCATCAAAGATACTTGTTTTTCTCGCAGCAGCATAATGTCTGATACAGATAAACGTGCAGTAAAGAGAAATCCAGAAAACATACGACAAACTCGTCTTGCATAATAGGCCTCTGATGCATTGCAACAGGCCTACAGTAATAATATCAGTTACACTAAGCCCCGTATCCCTCACACACAAAGACATGCACAGAACCAATAGGCTGCTAGAAAATCCCTCCTATATCAAAAGATGGTGCTGATGACTTGTGGGACCTGGCCACTGGCTTGTTAATGGCTCCAAAGAGAAACCATGTCATGCGCCCAGTGTCTCTGACATAAAGCCAGCAGACTTCTTATCATCTTAAATCATTTCGTATGGATTTTTACTGCATATTACTCAATACCTCTGAGAATGTTATGCAAGAAATAACATAATCTGTAGTAATACAGAACATCAGTCAGTTCAAGATTCATGCACATGCTTTTCCAAAGCCTCGACTCTAGTTTGCTCTCCCATCACTCTTGCTCTCCAGTTGTCGAAATCAACACTGGGGCTTAACTGGTGAATGTGATCAGACTGTAAACCAATGCATTGGATCTCTCTGTGGGAATCCTATGTGTCAGGAGCAGGAACTGTCACTTTATAATGCATTATGAATCTGGCATTCATAAATTATTGGTGAGAAGACAATGTGAGGCAATCCGCAAGAGTATAGAAATGGATCAAGCCGGAAAACCAAGGAGAAATAATCCTCACCCTCGGGCCCAGATTAAGAATGCAGAGGGCCCTAGGCATAAAGTCTTGGAGGCAACCCCCCTCCTGTGCACACACACACAATAAAGGTTTTTAATTAGGTTTTCAACAAACGTTACTATCTGTTGGAACACCTATATCATATACAGAAGTTTACACTGGCAGGTTAAAGCCTATGATCACAACTTGAAGGACATTATTACCAGATTAGTACCTAGTATAACTATGGCATATGCAAGCATATATTGCTCAGCCTATGATTCTTACATTTATTATACACACACACACCTGTTGCTACCTCTCTCATGTCTGTCTCTCTACTGTTGTCCTCCTCTGTTCTGTCCCTTGGGTCCCACTACAACATCTGATAAATATGTTGCTGCTGCTACAGCTAGGCTAACCTCAGGTTAGGGTGTGCTGCTAACAGTACCTTGCACATCATCTTCAACAGTGATGGTGGTTTCCACACTCAACCAATTATATAATTTGTTTCAGTGAAAAATATATATATATAAACATGGTTTTGATTGGTTATTAATGGTGCCATGATCCTGCCTTACCCACACTGAGATGAAAGGTGCTTTCACAACTATAGTTTGCTTCAGAGCACCGTGGCTCAGTGGTTAGTTCTGTACCACCATCAAAGTCAAAGTGTCCAAAGTGTCCCACATGGCAATGGAGGACACAACAATGTCACACGCAGCAAGTGCATTGATATGTACCTACACAAAAATAAAATGCATTGTATAGACATGGATATCTATGCAGCGAGCGTGGTCAGTGTTGATGGAAATAAACAGAAACTTTGACATATCTGACGATTTTAAAGTCCTACCAGATCAGCACAAGTACTACACATTTGTTTTACAGAGGAGATTAAGAAAGAAGAGACCAAGGTTTTTGGTGATGGTTGTTGCTTTATTTCCGCTATCACTTACTTCAGCGCAGAATAGTGAGGTTTGTTTCCTGTTAATGACCTGTAGGTTAGATTAGACTGAAGTCATATGTCAGAAGAGCATATGTGTACCGGTTTTAGGACATATCCAAGTGTTTTTGGTCGCATTTGAAAAAATCTGATCTGTGTCAATCAGACTGTCGTTAAAAGATCAAATACAGGTCACATAGAGGGGGAAAAAATCTAATTTGGGTCACTTCAGGCTGCAGTCTGAACACAGCCTTAGTCTGACATTGATTCTCCAACCTGTTGTTAGCAACTGTTAAATTCGCTCACACCATGCTAAGTTCTGGCTACAAGAGTCAATACATTTAATTTGGAAGAGTGCACCTGGTACTTAGATCAAGGTCACATACCCACCACAAAAACCCACTGCTCCAAAGCTTTTTTGGGACCAGACCAAGACCACTTCCCTTAAAGGGTCTGTGTGGTTGGTTTAGTCTTTACTCAAGTGTGATCTTTCTGTTCACTCCTGCCCAAATGATTCGCAATAAGGCTAAAAATGAACCAATGTTTGATCTACTCCAACAAAATGCTGTAAATATAAAAACACAATGCATATTGTGGTGGAATATATATACATTTTTTTCCAAAAATTGTAACTAATTCAAAAGATATTCAAAAGTCGTTTTGAGCTAGCGGATACCGGCCAGTCGGGACTGGCTATGTGGAGTAATTAATTAAATAAAATGACAACAGATTTTTATATGTGAAACTGGAAGCCAAATGCTGTACATACATTAGCAGCTAATCCTGGCAAACATTTCCCCACAGTGTAACACCACTGGTGTCATCCAAGCGCCTTCTGGTAAACAACGCCGCGACGCATACTCCGCCATATGCTGGAGGAATTGATGGCAGGAGCATGGACGGAAGTGTAATGGATGTGTCAGACAGAAGGGGAGCTGGAATTCAGGTCAGGGTGTCTGTGTAAAGGCAGATCAGGGCCAACCCCTTGCAGCATCTTTCCTCAGAGCCGTGGTGGAATATATTAGCTTAATGAAATAGCAAGGCATACACTGGCGCTGACTGTAAATTTGCCAGCAGTGCCCAACGTTCCCGTTCATGCTGCACAGTGATAAAGTGGCGTCTCACTGGCTGTATGAGGGTCACATAAAAGGGTCTCAGTTTGTGTAATCGACATCATATATCCAGTCTCACACTTCTAGGACACGGGCCTTAAATTACCGTGGAGCCTTTTATTTTTTATTTTTTTCCCTCTTTTCTCGCGCTCACAAAAGATAATCATGACAGGGGGAAGCACTTATCCACCGCAGTTGATTCCCTTATTCCAAAGCATTTTGTGCTAGTGGGACATGCTGAAGGAACCGTGGGTAAGTGGTTATAAAATGTTTAGTAAGTGGTTTAACTTTCTGCAATTTGCCTTTGCAAAGCAGCTAGCGGAAAAAAAAGCCAGTTACACTTTCCTTGAACTCTCTATCATTGCATCATATCATTATATCAGAATCCTCCCAAAATAGGCAGCTATACGCTTTCTTCAGATTTTTACAGCCTGGGTGTAATGTACAAAAAGAGTAATGAAACTTTGACAACACCATAAAGAAGAAGTAATATTGTCGGCCATGTTACACAATGCACCTATAGTGACTGTTTTTTTTTTTTTCCAATGTGTCATTGGTGTCTGAAAACATCAATTTCTCCCCCAGTAATCCTTTCAGAGAAAAGCGTGTGACATTTATATATTTCAAACCAGAGCTTTGAGGGAAAGCGACAGTATAATGCATTGCTTGGCCAACACAGCTTGACATTGCAATCCCCTTGCCGTTGAGTCTTCACCCGGCAATTCACCCGGCAAAGTTTTGTCAAACCAAAAAGTAGAGCGTTTTTTATTAGACAGCACATCTGCACTTTGATCTTTGAAACTTACAGGGTTGAAAAGCCGCATAAAAAGGGGGTCGTATTCCCTTTGAAGTGGCATCTATTTCAGGTAACATTTGACATCTCGCATTTGGAAGACGTACCCCACTGTCCAGCTACAATGGGAAATTGATTTTGTCTTGGAAATGTTTGATGATCTAGATTTTGCAGGTTCAAAAATATTCCTCATAGTCCAGGTTTACTTATTTTGACAACATTCCAGAGAAAGAAGATATTTTAATTATGAGGTGTCAAGTGAAAAAAAAAAAGCTTGACACTGGAGTGCCACTCAAAGCTTGTACTTGTAAATGAATGTTCTCATCCATGTGACTAAGTGTTGCAGATCACATCAAATAAATCTATCCTTCTACTCGACAAAGGGAGCTGTGTAATATCTGCTGTGAAACACTGCTTGTGTGTTTAATTCCAGCCGGTCTTGTCCTTGAATTCTGCAATGTTTGTCACAAATTGGAAAAGGTTGGGATCAATAATGCTGGAGAATCCAACAGCGTTGGGGTTTTGTGCAATTTACTGCATACTTGTTCTGCTGCCAGTTTATTTTCTTAATGAGCATCACAATTAGTGATTCTAATGCTCATCCTCACACTAAATCCCATTGGGTCATCAAGAGAAACATTAAATCCTCTGCATACCGCGACTGTGTTTGTTAGACAAACTGGGCTGGTTTGATAAGACCTAAAGACTTGTGTCACTCCAATGAAACTTCACATTATTCATGTTATGATGGAAAAGGAGGCTTCAAGCTTAATGCTCATATCTGTTAAGAGCTCTTGACTAATATCCTTCTGTAAATTACCTTGTGAAGTAAAAGAACTGCACACAAACTATAAATGCAAATATAGTTTGTAACTGCTAGAACCTACAGGAATGCTTAAGTAGACGAAAAGTAGGACATTTAAGGAAATTGTCATTTCAACAAAACACCGCCGCTGTGGTATGGAGACCTTTTCAAAATGATGGATGAATTCGAAAGAGAAAAGTGAGATGATGAAGATAAAATCAATGGGCTCTTCAGAGATGCAGGTTTTTTCGCACAAAGGCAGTGATTATAAAGCTTGGTTTTAAGCAGCTAATTGTCACTCTTGTTCTACCGACGCTTGAATGGTAAATGAAGATGGCCTCCATGATCGGTGGTAAGATGGTTGTTCTCGTGTAAAGCTGATTTTATCCTTTGGGCTTGAACCGTGATTTCTCTTATTCAGCAGGGAGCGTGTCCTTCACCGAGTACCAGGTCTCTAATGATCTCTCAGTGGAGCCGGCAGTCATGCTTCTCATTAGAAAATTGCAAGGCTCACTCACTAGTATTTCACTTCCACACTTTACAATAACAATTTGCAGTAGCGAACGTTCATCTTGGAATCTTTATCTGCGACTGCTTAACAACGAAAGAAAACATGACCCTCAAGGTCATGGTATGTGTCATACAACAGTTTATTGAAGAGCTTACAAAAGCATTTTGTTCAACATAGGCATATTTTCATTATAGTTTTTATTAAACGTTTCTTGTATATTGAAATGTGTGATGGTGTATTTTTTGGTGTATTATTTGGGTTTTGCTTTTCTGTGTAATTAACCCATTGAAGCCTATGAGCCTTTAAGTCTGTTATTTTATACTTTAAATAAAAAAAATAAATAAATTAAATGTTACTCATACATTTTTTTCTAATGACATGATACTAAACAACTTGGACAAAAGGCTTTAAGCAAAAATATTGTTTCTAAGTGCTTCCTGTCACATGACGTCATCAACTTCCCTCCCTCTTGAGAACATGGTGAAGACAAACCTTCCCAAAAAGAGGTCATTTTATTGAGATTATTCTGATTTTCAACCCTGACATGTATATATCTATTTAATCATACAAGTCTCTAGAATAATGCCCCAAAAAGCAATTGTCCACGTACATGGGATAGCAATAAATAATAGATACATAACATAACTGTTACTGACTCAACTCATATGCATGAATCTAGTCTTAGATGGGTTAAACTAGTACCCTCTGCTTAATTCTATATATTCAAAAACAGGCCATGTACCTGCACTACTATTGTAGTTTAAATTTATGTTGCATCCCATCTCATTTACATTACCCCTGTGGTTTAGCATAGAATTTATGTTAGATTGTTATATATATTATGGTCCAATCATAGCAAATTATGATTGGATCATTTATTTTATGCCAGACATGTTTTTTTTTTTTTTTTTCTAAAGCTCTTATTCAGGTAGGCAAAGCCACAAATGTTGCCACTAGTTACCATATTTGGAGTGGAAGGGCAAAAGCTAAAGAGTGAGACGTGACTGCTGCCACAGCACATTTATTAATCTTGAAAAGTCTATTCATGATGGAAAACTGTTTGCCGGAAAACAATGTCTTTCAAATTTTTCGGTGCATTCAATTGAGGCCAGTTAGCCTTGGCATGCATTTGAAACATTAGAGGATAGCGGAGCTCTAGGTTTGCTGTGGACAGCATCCTTGAGCAAAAAACAACTTAATGGTCTATTCACAAGCTGATGTGCATGACCTTGCCTTCTATGTCCTTAGAAATTCCAAATACAGAATCGCCCCCAAAAGCTAAAGGGATTGCTTTTCCATTAAAAGTGGAGTGACATTGGATTCATGTTTTTCTATCTCCTTTGTTACAAGCCCTGCAAGGCCACACTGTATTTCTTCAGTTGTCCCTGACTGTTATAAGTACATTTTAGCAAATCTTTTTTTTTTTGCTTCCTACATATCTGAATGAGTCACTATGCCATACCACACTGGAGTTTTTTTTTTTTTTCCTATTTCAGTCCTGACTTACATTATGACTTAGGGTGTAGTTTAATAGTGACTCATCTTTGCTTTGATTTGTGATATAACTGTCTGTTGTCATGACATTTGTGACCCTGCTTCCCAGTCGTCCCATTCTCATGTGTGCACATTGTGAGTAATTGCTCTTTTACAATGTCATTTCTGCCCACGCACGAATCCCGATGTCACATTTGGCATTAAGGTGGGAAAATAAAGAAAAGATGTCATATGCCAAGCCCACCTCCTTTTATCTCACGCCGCACCAGCAGCTTAACAATTACATATAATTGGTGATGCTCCCTGGAGCCAAAGACTGCTCCTGACATCCTCCACTCCTTCACTGTGGTATTATAAGCCTTACCCGCTCGCTTATCACTATCTATTTCATCATCCATACTCATGCACACACGGTAGCTGTCTGTTTTAAGGCTTTTCATGCACGGATTTGCTGCACTAATGCGCCCGCATGCAGAAATGCCAAGGTGAAGCAAGCATACTGCAGCTCATTATGGATACAAAATTACCTGGGGAAAGGCATGCAGATGTTCTATAAGAGGCGGCAGCAGCATGCCCACGCACACTGCTGCTACCACATCTGATGTGTTCAAAGCCAAAAACAGATTGAGGAGGACGTACAGGTGTGTATGATGTGAATTGGATGAAATGATATAGGAACACTGTAACCTCAAAAAAAATGTACCTGGACATTGAAACTTTTTCTTATTTTCTTTGAATAACTTCTGGATGTCAGGAAAAAGCTATCAGACTCTGCAGGGCTCGATTCCATCAATCTCTGTTGTGGAGTGAATTTCAGGAGATATATTGTGATTAATTGTTGTAATTTATTTGTGTTGCGCACTCACTGTATTGTCTACTTCTTCAACCGCTTCTTTCTTTGTTGCCTACACTTCCCACTCTGACTTTGGACAGCCTCTGGAGACAAAGTAAAAGAAAAAAGTTTGTTGTTAGGGCGAAAAAATAATTGGTCCAGTGGCTGAATTGCATTCTCATCACCTGGAGATTTGTTCATCTGGCTTTTCTATAAGGGATTTCCAATGTGGTGAGTTTAATCCCATGGCTTCTGCAAACGGATGCTATCAAACTGCTTAGTCGCTTGCAGTACAGTTACACCAACATGACATCATGTCTTCTCAATTAGGCTACAGATCCACAGTAAAACAAATTGTAGTAAACACTGCATTAAAAATACATAATGACAAAATTGCCTGAGAGCTTTTTAAGGGTCGTAAACTCAAGTTTCATTTGACTTACAGAACAAAAAAATTGTAGTAGACTTTAGGGATTAAGGGAAGATATTAGAGGTTTTAGTAATTACAGTATCATATACACATTTTAGCCGCTACAATCAAAACACATTTAAGGATGGAGCAAAGTTGAATTTGTGTTATTTTCAACTGTACTTCCAGCAAATTACAACTCCAACATATGTGTGGCATTTGATAATTTATGTGTTTGCAGATACAGTACATATAAAAATATACTGTATTTATGTAGCTATAAATAATAATAATAATAAAGAAAATCAGGGAATTTGTGGTTTCTGGGGTCCTGTGGCTCGTTTATTAATCCAGCATAAAAACCAGCACAGATCAGAATGCGCCTTACGACAGGGTTCACCTGTGATTTATGAAACATGAATATTTCTCCAATTACAGCATGAGTCGTCCTTTAAATATCACACCCATATATATTCTGGATTTACAACATGGAGATGTGAAATATAGCCAAGAAGAGAAACATCTGAGAAAACACAGACATTGACATCATAGACAGAGCACATTGTTATTATCACAGTGAGATGTATACATATAGAGGCTAAAACTCCACACTGAGGAGTGTGTGGCTGTGCCCGTCTGATTCAAGGAGATCAGATGAGAGAAGGAGACACAGGCGCACCTGAGTCTGAGCAGGATAATGGTAAATATAAAGGCCATTCATATTTTGTAGCCTATATTTAATGTGCTTTTTATATACCAAATAAAAAATACACAGTGGCAGGGTTATTTATTTGCTCGGTGTGTCATTTGGGCAATTATATTAAGTGATGAATTAAGTGATGAATATGCTTGTGTGGCTGAATAATTATGCTCAGATAATAATAATAATCACCAACTTTATATATATAGATATAGATATAGATAGATATAGATAGATATAGATAGATATATAGATATAGATAGATATAGATATAGATATATAGATATAGATAGCACCGTTCAGGTGAAATAGGCTATGATATTAGAGATGCTTTATCTGATCTAATCTGTCTATATATAAATCTGTAAACCTCTGTCTGTCTGAGGGCACTGCATTAGCCTGGTCTCTGACACAGACACTGCAAATCAACACTTGTGTATATACAGTATAGTACATATAGTTATGTTATATATATGCTATATATAGTAAGACCTGAGATTTTTTTGCTATCATCCACTCATATCCAAATTGATGAATGTTGATCTTTGTGTGGAAATGAGGTCCATTTTGTGGATTCTCCTGTCACCTTGTCATTTTTTTCCCTGCTGCTTGCTGACCAGCAGAGTATAATGATGTGACTTGATCATTGCCACTAGATGTGCAATATGACTAGTTTAGATTCCCGTCATTCACTTCCCCTCAGCCGACTACGTAACAAACACGTCATGAATGAGGCCACTTAGAGAGCAGAGGGAAAGTGGGGAAGTGGGTGTGGAGGGCGGGGGGAGAGACATGAAACGATCTTGTCCTTTTAGCCTCACAATCATAGATCGAATGCCAGTTGTTGGTCTATCACTACCCTGTTTTGTACGATTGATCAGAAATGATAATGATAACTGACTGGTTTAAGCGTGAGCCATATGTCCTGGGCAGCGCGTCCCCAGTTTGACTTCCTGCTAGCCAGAGTGTTTCTGCATGTCATTCAATTACTCAATCTTTATTTATATAGCACTTTGCATACAATTAAAAACATAACACAAATAACAGATGAGATATAGATAAAGTGCAGTAGCCCCCACCCCCTTTCCTCATATAAATACAGATGCACACACACACACTTGAAGAGACCCCCACTCGGAGGCCCCCATGAGGAAACACTGGAACCAAAAAACTAACTATTAGGTTTAGTTTTTAAGTTTTTAGACATAAAAACTAAAAGGATGAAGACCACAGAATATGAGACAGGATGAAAACTGAAATATATCAGAAAAAAAACAGAATAAATGAATTAAAAGCTCGATCAAACAGGTGAGTCTTGAGCCTCCATGTAAAAACATCAACTGTCTCTGAGGTCCTGATCTCCTTTGGCAGGCTGTTCTATAAATGGCGATTTGCCATAATGGCTGAATGCAGCCTCCCCTACTCTTTGATTGTTTCCTATCTATCTACTGTTCTATATAAATAAAGGCAAAAGTGCCAAAAAATAATCTAGAAATACCTGCAGATTACCTGTGGATAATTGCAGTACGCTGGCACTATTTTTTTCTACCAAACACATGACTGCAATGCATTGTGGGTGATATACACCGCTCACTCAGCCCTTCGAGGGTCAATATCTCAAGTTCACCTCGGTTTTTCAAACAATCGGAACGACCCTCGTGATGGCGGCGGGGAATCCGCCGAGGACAAGTGCCTGAGAGGAAGTTAAACAGCTAATGAAACGCAGCCCTGTTCTATTTTACATTTGCCCAGAGGAAGATCTTATCTTCCTCTGGAAGATCGAAACATTGCCTTGTCAAAAAAAAAAAAAAAAGCATGCAATTACTTATTGGGAGCCGAACACTTGCAGACATCACTTTTTATCCTATATTGAAAATGTAAAGGCAGTACGGTTTCTATGTGACACCTTGAAGCTCACCTTGATTTAAATAAAGCATTACAGCCTAAATAAAATTAATTCCTCAGTAAAGATTAAATACATCTGCAGTGTGTGTTCATTTTTAAGATATGTCCTTTAAAATGAGCTTTTTCCATAGCATCTGCTACAAACTTTTATTCACAGAAGCCCAATCACCCATTATCATTTTTATTATAGCTAAGGCAAGTTTCATGCCCTTAGCTGAGCATTTTCATGTCCTCAACTACCTTATTTCCTTTCGAATATTTCTCAGTGTTACTTTTTGCTTGACTCCAGCGTGACTACAAAGATTAGGGTTAAAGGAGACACAAAAATAAATCTCTTTGCGATATTTTCTACATATTATCACAGACAAGTGTCTTTTTAATCTTTTATTTGACTATCAATAACTAAGACAAAAAGGGATAAAAGGAAGTAAAATAGGACAGCGGAGACGGGAGGAAATAGATTTATTATTTTGAATCCAACTGTAACAGATAATGAAAAGTCAAAAGTCACTGTAGGAAGAGCTGCTGTGTTTTATAATGTTGTTTACCATTGCTCTATTCAAAAACATTTAAATTACACACTTAACGGAGCGTGAGCAATCAGGAGGGAACACACCCATTTCTTAAGCCTCCATTTAACAAATTACAGCTGTGGCTCTTTGCACCAATGTATGAATTTGAGTCTCAGTGCTAAGACACAGATTTGTGTTATAAAAAGACAGCAAGAACCACGAATGCAGCCAAACAGAATTAGTCATTAATAATACACGACATGGGTCAGGATAAGTTGGACTGTGAGTGTCCAGAAGCCGTTCACTAGCTCACCTCATGCCAACGAGATTTTGCAGCCAGATTCAATTCTACCTCTAAGTGCAATAAACCAATTAAGGTCGTCCAATTAAAAGACAATTCCAGCTGAGACCAGCATGCCTTGTGCCTAATACTTAAGTTGTAATTAGCTCCAGAGAGATAAGCCTTAGGGATACACAACTCTGGATTGTTACACGTGCATATACACACACACACATATTCCATAACTTATTCTGAGCATTGCACCTCGAAAGGTGTTGCGGATAAAAAAAGAACGGTGTCATGGAGGGAAAAGCTGTCAGTGTTATACAGTAGCTGTAACACTGTAATTGGCTCTCTCATATACATCAATATCTTTTTAAGACATGAGATGTCTGTATACACTGAAAGAGAGGACACACAAAGCAGCCTTCAGTCATTTCTAGAAAAGAGGAGATGGAGATCAAAAGAAAGCAAAGTGATAAAGTGACTTTATCCTATTCTCAAAGAGATGTGATTCGTTATGAGGACGGATGACTTAAATGGCTGCGTGTGTGTGTGTGTTTACACGTAATAGCTACAATCAAGACAGCCAAATGAAGGCGAAAATGATATTTTCACCTTTCACATGCATGTTCCGCTAAATGATGAGTATGGAGTTGACTGTTTATGTTGCACTACCTGCGCACGGTCCATGATAATAAATCCCCTCTGGGCCATCAGCATCAGTATCCCTCTCATACAGGCCTGTGACCTCTTGTAGAGGTTTGCAGCGAGCCGGGGTAATAATTGAGATAATTACAGCACAAAAAACCAACAGCACATACATCATGCGAGAATTCACCTTGCTGTAGCGTAGCATGCACCACATGATCAGTTATGATTTATTGATTGGCCTGCTTGTAATGCATAATGCAATTGCGTTTTTATTGCTTTACATAGACCGGGGCTAATAAAACATCCTGACAGTCCACATGTAAGGGAAAGTGAGAAAGTGCTGCGAGATAAACAACTGAGAAGCAGTTTGGGATGTGAGAGCAAAAGCTATCATTGGGATTTAGTTGGTAACTGGTTAAAGATGCATTTTGTGGGTCTGAGCCCGCCCACTGACTCACCTGTAGCTGCCCTGGATGAGTCTTCATCCTGGAAGTCGGACTAGAAATGTAACAGAAATTTAGCCTGGCTAACACTAGACCTCATCTCATTGTAGATTTGTATTCGGTCTGGGAACCATCCGTTCAATTCTTCATATTGGAGGAAAGTCCAGAGCCGTTTATTGGGCACTAAGAATGTCCATCAATGCATCTGTATGTAGCCTATAGCCAATTCTATCAAATGTACCCAATGGAGTACCTGATACCTGATGATGATTAAAGAGTTTAATGCTAGGAGATGCTAATTTTTCTAAAATAATCTAACCATCTAAATTACTTAGAACACTTTCTAAGGCTGTATCAAAAGGGAAATTACCATTTGTCGCCATGTTGGATCCACAGTTATTAACAAAGTCATTTCCGGGTTTTGTCATTGTCTTGCTTCACCCTCCCCTGTTCTGTGATTGGCTCCCTCTCTGAGGAGAAGATTGCAGGACAAAGTGAATTGGCGTGCAAGGACAGATGGGTATACCCCGGTTAACAGAAATTAGGAGTTTCTTCAAAATTAGACCATCAATGTCTGTCGATACAAAACAGAAATGTATATTAGTTAATGCACCTGCTCTATGAATGACAGAGCATGGAGTAGGATAGCATCATTATTTTGACAATGAGTAGACAAAGTCTTTATTTTTGGGGTTTGATTTTGTGCGTAGGCTATTACCTCTGGCCTGCAGCAAAGTAGCTTGGTTTCATGAGTCTGTTCTGTTACATACAGAACAGCTGATGTCAATGACTCGGGTAGTTTGCAGCCAGCAGGCCCATGGTGTTCCAGTGTAATGTTTTAAAAAGGATTAATCACTGACAGTCTGGTTACTCCATCCTGCAGATAAGCCATAATGTTGGTGTTGAATTAGACTGTTTACCTCTGTTGCTGAGTCATGTTAAATAAATAGATAAACCTTCTGGAGATATAAATGTTCTTAAAAGAGAAGAAATTGAGGAAATTCAATTGCCTCTCTGCTGTTAGGGTCCCAGCCATCGTCCAGTTCAGCACCATGGACAGCGACCAAGCAGCACACAATGACGCACACAGGGATGAAAGGGATCCTGTTGCAGAGAAATCCTCACTAACAAAGAAGTTAGAGTGAAATATCCGTCAAAAAAAAGAAATTATAATTTCCCTTTTGTTGCATTGTACAAAAAAAAAGAAAAAAAATCAGAATTTTTGCATGGCGATTATATTTTTAGTATTATTAATGACACAGAACAGGAATATTTTTAATAAGGTGGTTATTCTCAAATTGGATCTATTCATATCCAACTCTAAGCCCATATTCTAGGGATTTAGAGGATATTGGATGATATTACACCTTTGGATTTGTGTCCAGTGGCAGAGCAGGAACTAGTGTGCCCTGGAGGGGTAAAGTAAGGGTGTGAAGGTTGGCGTGGTGAATGAGTTTTTTCGGGAGACCGGAGTTCACATCCCAATGCGGACTTATTTTTATAAAAGGTAAGCACAGTCTTTCCCTGCAGTGACTTCAACCATATTCGCTATGTGCATGATCTTTTAGAAAGCAAGAATTAGAATGCTGGCAGTATTTGGTCTTGGTGATATTGCTCATAATCCGGCGTTTTGCACAATCTGTCCAACAATATCAACATTCTAATGCTATAGGCAAAATCTCACCGAAAATGTATTTATTTTTTAAGGAAGCAATATTTCCACCTCATCTAAACTTAAAGCTTTCCCTTGGTGCATTTTGGAGGTCACACAGTGATGACAAACTGCTGTGTACTTCTACAGTCTACTTCCTGTTTCTTGTTCTTCTCATGAATCCACAAAGTAGTTCAGTTCCGGTCCAGTTTAGGTGGCGTTGTCATGGTTATAAAACACATTGTAATGCACGTTACTGGCATTTATATAGAGTAAAATATTATCATTTTTTCCTGTAATGCCTTATGTTACTGTGTTACAGCATAAATCGATGCGTTACAGTAATTTATTGCTTTTGTAACAGGTTACTCCCAACACCGCACCCGAGTGAATACAAATTTGTTTTAACCTGCTTTAATTGACTCAAACCAAATGAGCAAAACGTCTTTAAGTTCCATTGCTCCAACATGTTTGTTATGCACACGCTGTAGGACGTTCTCCGCGTCTGCGTCTGACTGTATAAGAAGATCAAGAGGAGCGTGTGGATGAGGAGGCGGCGGAGGAGTGAGGAGAGTGAGGAACGTGTCGGTATAGGGCTGCTTTTATTTCTCACAGAGACGACACAGGAGACACTCCGCCGTCACAGAAGGAAGGGAAGTCGAGCTTGGGAAAGGCTTGACAGCAGAGCCCTGGGCAACTAAGAGGAGTCTATCCTCTGCCGCGGCACCATGAGAGAAATGCAGAAGAGCCAGAGTACAAATAGAGGAGAGAGAAAAGGGGGAAAACGGCAATGGAGGGGGGGCTTAAAAAGAAGGGTGGCGTGAGTAGTGGAGGGAAGGAGGGAGGGATGAAGGGAGAGAGAGAGGGGACTGTGTTCTGCAGCCATCTGGCCCGTTCACTGATCCAGAACGTTGACACTGGCAGCTGAAGAAGAGGAAAGGAAGGGGAGTAGCAGAGAAGAGGAGTCTTCAATTCTGTGTCTGAAGAAAGAAGTCTGTTTGTATTGCTTTAATCTTATTCACACATCGTACACACACACACACATAAAAAGAGCATGTTCAGTACGAAATGATAATATTTGGTATCTATTTTATCTTATCCAAAGCTGTACATGTGACACCTCCCCTTACAATGACAAGAAGCAGCAACTTAAAACTAATCACACAGGTAAAGAAAATGGTCCAGGCTGAAGCATAAATTCATCTTTACAAAGATACACAGATATATTAACGTTTGCGGAGCACATGTATATCACAGCACAGCAGCTACATTTCCTGTTTAAAAAAAAAGTGTCACAGCAGTACTGGAAGTTATTTTCATAGCATTTTCGAGAGCCTGAAAAAGTAAAACCTTTCGCTTCATATTTATCCAATCTGAGCAACAAGAGTTATTGTTATTTGCTTTTTCCGCGGCGGCGACTTGAATATTCATGATTCACGATTTATAATTCTATATAACGGTAAATTAGGATTTATCCTCTGCTTGACTTTTTGAAATGAGATAAGAATGGCAATTAGGATTTTGTTTGGTGAGATAGCCCCAGTCAGCGCTTACCGGGAGCTGGATTGAGTGTTGAGGGTTGTGCACACACAGGCTAGGGAAAAGGTGGCATATCTAGCCCAAACAGAGACGGCATGTGTGCGCCTGCATGAATGAGCACACACAAGCACACACAACTACTCCCTAACACCCCCTAGCCCCACCCCCACGCAGCCAAACACACACAAACACATTCACATACACAAGTACAGACAGAATGAGGAGTTAAACATGGTACAGTATCGGAGTATCAAAAACCAATCGAAGACTATGTGCAACCAAACGTGAACAAAAAAGAAGAAAACAAAAACCCTGCAAATATTGTGGAATAAATACAATGTCTGTTCAGTGTTTACATAGACAATGATGTGAATTAGCCCAACAAACCAACAGCAGGCTTATACCATCAATCTACACGCAGTGAGCCACACTACTCTGAACAGTAGCATTGCATTGTGAATCTCTAGTGACTTTTCTTTCAAAAACAATGATTTATATATATATATATATATATATATATATATATATATATATATATATATATATATATATATATATATATATATATATATATATATATATATGTATATATATATATATATATATATATATATATATATATATGTATATATATATCATTGTTTTTGAAAGAAAAGAACTCTTTCAATGAAGATAACTTCTCTCTAACTTCTCTCTAACTCATCATAAATACCCTCTATACATTGCTAATGTTCACTCCATTGTTCTAATGGTACAATGTGTTTGCTCATTGCATCAGAAGGTTAATGGATGGTTAGAAAAACCATGTGCAACCAGGTAACCATGTTAGCAAAGCTGGAAACACAAAATTGTCTGGGTGACCCCAAACTACTGGACGGTAGATTAAATGTAAATCATTTTTTGTATCAGCTTTCAGGTTATTAGTACACATCATCATGTGTGATTTTCTGATGGCTGATGTGATGTGGTTAAAATTCTTGCAATATCATTAGTACATATTTTACAAACTGTTGATGTTTCTCAGAGAAAGTGACATATAACCACACAGCTGAAATTTTCATTCATTTTCATTGGAAAACAAAACCACTTGTGCACACGGTACCTGTTGTATTTCTGTTGTTTTTTTCTCTCAGCTGCTTAGTTAGCAGCTCACAAAACAGCAGTCAGGTTTGTATTCAACAAATCAGCAATGCTCATACGTGCAACCCCCAACCTATGATCTGTAATGGGAAACAAAGTAAATTGAGTTGTGTTAAGTTGGATCGGCACCATGCAGTGGAAATGCACCGATCTTTGCCACTACTGATGCTGTTTAATACAGATGTTCTGCTGATCCATCGGTGCAGTGCTACTGATTGCACCTGTTTTTGATCATATTTCACGCCTGAGCTCAAACGCAATCAACCTTCCCCCTCATTCTTTACTCTTTTCCTTGATTTATGCGGTAAGTTCACTGAAGAGACGGATCCAGTTCCATCCCGAACACAACGATGCCGACCGAACCAATCACCCATAGCCTTTTAAAATGCAACTGAATAACAACACTGGAGAGAAAGTATCTATTATTAGACAGCTCAAGGAAGAATCACTACATTTAATGGGCTGTTGTAGACAGCTTTTCATGTAAATTGAACAAATGTATGATGAAAAAAAAAACATTACTGAAGGTCTTGTTGGTGCAGTGCATTTGGAAAATCCTGAATTTGAATAGTTGAAAAACTTTGGGGTATTTTAATTAATTAATTAGCTGCAGTGTCCTTCAACATCCTTTAAAAAAATGCCTGACTAAAGTTAACAGCTTATTTTCCTCTAAGCTGCATTTTAGGCTGCTTATACACACATGTACATGTCTAACAGCCAGTGTATTTCGATGAAGTTTGTATTCTCATTAACAGCCTGTGGGTAACCACTCATGGGATGCCAAGGATCTTTTTTTTTTCAAAGCAGCAACATTAATTGAAGATTTCTGAAAGCTGTGTCCCTTTGCTTAAAGTCCTTTATGTGGATGAGTCTTTTGGAGATTTTCCTAACACTGTTTGCAGTGCTGTGTGAGATATTGGAAATATCATGCTGCTTAAAAAAAAAAAAAAAAGGTAGTGCACCATTAATACATGATCTGTTTAAGCTTTTACTTATACTTCAAATAATGGAAAAATGAGGTATTAATGTTCACATTTGATGCACTTTGTAGAGAGAATGATGATTTGCATTTAGCTGTACCATTCTTTTTGAAGTGTCCTATTTTGAAGCCGCATCTGTTTTGCATAAAGACTCCACAACTAGACCTACACTGCTCGCGTGACCTTTCCATTCTGACATGGCGCTGTACTACACTGTCACTATCTCTGCTTTTCCTCTCATTTTTGTCTCATGTGGGATCAGGCTGTCTTTGTGCAGGCAGGCTGGCAGCTCTCAGCCATGTTCACCATCCCTGAAGGAGAAGCAAGCCTGTCCCAAAGTCGCTGAGGCGGATTAGTCCGTCCTCTCCCTCCCCCTCGCTGTCCGTCCCCGTTCCCTATTTTAACAGTTTGCAGGGGGATGTTGAACAACAAGGAGCTTATGGGGTTGCCAAAAGTTTATGCGTTGGTTGAGGTGACCGAGGGCCACTGCGTCTTTCATAATGCATCAGGAGTTTGAAATAGCGGTTTAAATTCTTGATGTAGTCGATTAATAAAATAAATGGATCTGAAACACTTACATCAGCCATCACATCTGCAAAGGATTTAGGCATTTCTCTTTTAATTGCTGATATTTAAATGAATATATAATTGTTAATGTTGCTTTCTTGCCAGCAGTTATAAATGATTAGTATTATATTTGCAGAAACAACTAATTAATAAAATTGATAAAATCATCATGAAAGAATATTACAATACAGCTCTGGAAAAAAAAAAAAACAAACATAGGAGACTGCCGTAAATTTAGCAGTTTTCTCTGATTTTACTATTTATTTTGGTTTGAGTCTATTATCTACTGACAACATTTCCCCCTAATTCAAATTTAAAATTTATTTGCAGAAAATGACAATGGATCTAAATGGCAAAAAAAAGATTCAACGTTTTCAGACCTCAAACAATGCAAAGAAACAAGATCAAAATAATTTTAAAATCACATAATTCTAATGTTCACACTTAAGAAGCGTTCAGAAATCAATATTTGGTGCAATAACCCTTATTTTCAATCCCAGCTTTCATGCATCTTGTCATGCTCTCCATAAATCTTTAAGATTGTTCTTGGGTGATTTTATTCCACTCCTGGTTCCTCTTTAAGCAGAATGAGGTGTTCATGTGTTGGAATTCAACAGATGCTGGAATGGAATGGTTATAATACATGTACATGCTGATTTCAGAAAGAAAATGCAATGGTCGCTTATTTTTTTCCAGAGCTGCATGTCTCCATGTTAAATGGTGACCTCCTCTTGAATGTAATGAAAACTGCCAACAGCTAAAAAAGAATGCGGCAATTCAGTCCTTTGGGGACTAGCTTGATATGAGGCCCTCACTCCCTCATTCATAATTCCTCAAAAAACTTCTAGAAAGGCAGAGGACTCGCATCTCTCTCGATAGAAATATCGTTATAATATGAGAGATTTCATCCTGACCCATAGTAATCCATAGGGCTGATTGACACAGATTATCCGTCCGAGTTGACAGGGAGAAAGTGGTGGTGAACAGATGCCTAACGCACGGTTGGTCCCAGTGCAGCACATGATAATATATAATGTAGCAGAATGACCTGGACACATGAACCCTCTCGGCTGTCAAGGTGTGGAATTCCCTAAACTTTCTTGATGCTGGGCAAACGTGGGAGGTAATTTAAGTCACACAAGGCCGGGTCTCATTGATCGCTGAAGACACCGCCTGTCTCTCTCGCCTCCCCCCATTCTCATTCTGGTGCGAAACGCTGACCAACAGAGGCCGGATCGTGCTGGCGAGCAGTCAGGTGGAGGCAGCAGCGCCGCTTTTTTCTTTGCAGCAGGTGATCGACAACAAACAATTTAAAGGTGCAGCACGACTCTCAGTTTCTATCATGGGGTCTGTCTGTCGGGAAGCCAGAGGAGCGTGACTAGAACTCTAATCTACTAGTTTAAAATTTAAAAAAAGGAGGGGGGGGGGTAATATCCCCCTTGCTCCTGCACCATTGTCCAAGAGAACAGTGTCAGACAGAGAGGGAATTTAACATAGGATTTTTTTTTTTTTTTGCTCTTTTGTGACAAGCTGTCAGAGGACAAGGGTTAGCCTTCGGATGAACTTTGCTCTTTAGTCGCAGGGACTCAGGGCAGCAGCCGCCACCTCCCCGCTGTCTCTGGAGATAGGAGGCAGCCAGCCGCAGACCTAACACTCTTTTACTAGCACTGGATCATGACTCAATGACAAGCGGGATGGACTGCAGAGGCAGGGGAGATGACAAAGTCTCCTAATCACCAGAAAGCAGCATGTCTTCCACGCCATCATTCTTATGGGGGTTGAGCGGGTATTAATTAGCGGCGGCGGTGGCGGCTATCAGGCCAAGGACACAGAGTCGAAAAACTTCCCCCAAACCACTTTAGTCATCATCGCTGAAACAATGTGGATGAAAGGTAAGTCTGATTGATTGGCTGTAGATGTCAGTGCAGTGAATAAAGATGAATGATCAGAGTAAATACCCACAAAAAACTTTTTTTTTTTTTTTTTCTGGAGAAAATTAATAATATCGCCATTGGGTTGATGGAGTGGGTATTATGGGTAATTGTGGGTAAACAACTCAATATGCTGAAATGATCTTAATGCTTCTATGCAATTTGGATGTAAGGCCACACTAATAACGCTCCACTTGGTATTTTAGATCACGTCCGCTTTTTACCTCAGCTGCTCTTTGGTCAAAACCGTTTAATTAACATTAACACCTTAATCACCATATCCACCAATCCAATAATTTCTATAAAGTAGCTTTTGACTGTGTTTTAGTGGATGTTCCTCGGCTGTTTCGAAGGCATCGCATACAAAACGGGATAAGGCTCTTGTGCAGGAAATCTTTCACTTTTCAAACTTTTAATCAAAGGCCAAATGAAAGATCCTCTTGGATTGCAAAGTTTTCAGATAACGTAGAGGTCTGGCTCCGTGCAGCACTCTGCCGAAATTGCTGGATGGTTGGGTTGAATTGAGGTCTTCTGAATGCTTCCTATCATAAATTTGTCTGACAGGATAAAGATTGCTTTTCCATCACGAGTTCTGCTGTCATTTTTACTTCAGTCAATTAAATACTATTTTCCACTATTGCTAATGACAAAAAAAACGTGAATAACAAAAGAGAAAATTAAGTAAACTACATGGCTAAATGTTACAAATTTTAATCCTTGCATAAAAATCAATATGCAGAGAGGGAAACACAGGCTAGTTACTGGACAAATATTACAGTGCTCTATATTTCTATTATCCCAGTCTCATGCCTGTGAGCTTGGCCTCAAGTTAGTGACCAGAATACAAAAGTGAGCAGGTGAAGCTCGATATTTTGACCTCGGTTGTCATTATCTCTGCTCTGGTCAGCCGGACATGGTGTGCCATCACCAGCAAGTGTATCCATAATTAATGACAGGGCCCCTATGCAAGAGCACACAAAGCCAATCAGCAATGCTTTTTCAGCCAGCCTGTCTAATGAAGACAATAAGTCCAGTTGTCTGTGTACAAGGCCTCCCAAAGTGGTTGTCCGTTATTCCTATGCATGTCCTCAATTTGATTTAATTCACAAGTCTCATTTGAAGAGATGAGTGGTGCCCCCGAATCCCATCTCTCCTCTAACACATCATTTGGCTCGCCACCAATCACATAAATTGGTCAGCAAAAAGTTTCATTTTGTCCTTGCGAAGTTAATCAACTCATTGGAGCACACATAACCCAGGAACCAGGCCATTCATTGCCCTCCGAAAAAGGGAGATTTGTCTTTCCCCTGGCCTCCATGGCAAATAGCCGGAATCGCACATTAGTTTTCTCCCTAGGTGGACCGCCCGTTCTGTTGTGGGCTGGAGCCTGAAGTGATTGAATAGCTCCCCGAAGAAGAGGCAATTTCACAAAAGCGAGCTTCTCACCACTGAGAAAACCACAGTGCCGGGGAGGTTTGGAGCAGGAGTGTCAGTGTCATAAGGTGGCAGGTGCTGTGGGGATCTGTGTGTGTTTGTGCGTATTAAGTTTTGGTGGCGGTGGTTATCCAGCTCTTGATTTGAGGCTCCCCCAGAGGGAGGGAGGGAGGGAGGGAGGGAGGGGAACAGCCTGTAGGCATCCATTAAGGTACAAAGAGTGAACTGTTCCAGAATAACTTAAATTGCAACAAGTTCTCTTAATTAAAAGACGAAACGTTGTTGGTCCATTTGCACCGAAAAGACACCTAGAGACCTCTGTCGTCATGGTTACAATAATAACCACATGGGATGATTACGGCTTTTAAATTGATTCGGGGGAGCAGGTAATGAAAGGTGACCTCTTTTTTGTTAAATTAATTAAATTAATTATTGCAACAGAGCTCAAAGGGGTGTGTGGGAGATGCCAGTCAAGCTTAGTTTGAAGGTGCCCACCCAGTAAAAAAAAAAAAAGAAGTTCTAATTGGAAAAAGGAAAAAAAAGAATGGATGACTTCTTTTTAATCAATTATTTAACAGGTCTCACCATAATAAACACCTGTCAGTACTCTGGTATCACTCAGACAAATTTGATTAATTAGGAGAGTAAAGCACACGACGAAGCTACTTTGTCATTTTGGATGCAGAGCTCACCGCAGTGATATGTGAAGCTATATTGGTGCTTCAAGGGGCTTTCTATCCACTGTTGTGACAGATCTTTAATTCAGTCTAAGTAAACCGCTCAGGGCACATAACGCCACCGAGTTTTGAAACAAACTCGTTTTGACCTTTTTGTTTGCGAACCTCAGACTTTTCGTTCCATCTCCCACCTCCGCTCCGTAGCGCAGTGACAGTTGTGCAGATGTGAGTCGACAGCTCTTTTTTACATCATTGTTTCTTATATTCCTCGGAGGTGCAGAAGAAGACACGGCTCCAAATAACGCTTGTGAGTGAGATTTGGTGCCCTTTTAAAATGGCCCCGGTGACACAGTGAAATACTCCTTAGCAAAGGAAGTCACGTCGCTGGAACGTCTCAGGCAGCGGGGCGGCATCAGATCCACGGGGCTTTAAAAACTAAAATAACTTTCATAAAGAAAAAACTTTCTGAAGAAAAAGTACATTTTTGCCCAGTTTGGGCACAGTCAGAAGGATTTCTAGTCTTCACGTCTGCTCCCCTGCTGAGCGCTGCAGAGAATGGTTCGATGGTTGGTAAAAGCTCACGTCTTGCATCTGCTGTGATTTAATACCACAACTCAGCCCCACACGCTCTCTCGGGCAGAGAATACACCCAGACGTGAGCTGATCTGAAAACAGCAAATGGTCTAATTGATTCCAATTTTTTAGAATGTGTAGAGATTTGCATTGGAATAACGATATACTAGGGAGGTGTAAATTTCAGGGTGAATATTTACCGAGTACACACACAGTGTCTGTTTGCCTTCCTGACAAAGAATATGAAATAGATGAAGACAGACAGAAGGAATGTTTGAACAGTCAATAATGACAAAGTCTTCTTGTGTGATCTGAAATGGATTTTTCCTCCATTGCAGTGGACAAAGATATTTGGAAAAGGTTCTAATTTTAATTCATTATATATATATACATTTATTTTTACCTTATATAAGTACAGCCTAGTACTAGAAACCAGAATTGTTTGCTGTTTGAAGGGGAACGTCTGGAAAGCCTCTGTCATCTAAGGAGTAGCCTAATGAGGAGATTGCTTTTCCCAGCGATGAATGACAAATCAAGTACTCAGGGGTCAGATTCTGTCCTCAATCAGCATTCACTTCTGTGGGTGGGCGTGTCCAGCTGAATTCAAATGATTTGCGAGGCCAATTAATCATGTGTCAAGAGGACAATGAACAGCTCTCAACAAATTATACTTGGCTTTGACATATGTGTCTCTTGCATTAAAGGACAAAATTAACAAATGAGTTAACACAAAAGACAAATTACATTTGTTTTTGTTTTTTTTTTTTACAAAGCAGCATTAAAGGGCCAGTGTGTGGGATTTAAAGGAATGTATGTATGTAAATGGAATACAATATATACTGTAATAAGTAATATAATTTTCTTGAAACTAAGAATGAATTTGCAAAGTAAGGCAAGTTTATTTAACAATAAGGTATTTCAAAGTGTTTTACATAAAACATTAAAAGCATCAAGATACAAATTAAAAATAGTTGATTAAAAGGGCCATTAATCAATGTAAAGATGAATTTGAATATAACCCTATAGGTGCCAACAGATTTTTTTTCAATTCAATTGTGACATCTTAATTTCTTAGGGCTATAACTTAAAAGTGATAGACTTTCTGTAAATTAGAGAAATATTAAGGACGACCCAAAGTTTATGTAGGGATTAAATTTATCTATCCATATAATTTGCATATTATTTCGTCACAAGGCTGAAGCCAATTTGGATTATAGAATAGAATGAAGAATAGAATAGAATATAGAATAGAATGTCACATATTTGAATCTTCTAATGCACAGTGTTGCTATATGGCAACAATTATTTTATCTTAATTTTTCCAAAAAGCTGTGATATAATATCTGTTTTTTAAATTTAGATGTGAAAAGGGAGCTTTTATTTTGAAAGACATACAATTTATGAGGTCACTTGACCAGGAGTTTCTGTTTGCTCGTGGACATTTGACATGTTAGCACTGTTGTCTCACAATCGATGGTTGTCTTTTATTCAGAATTTTGAAAATTTTCACTAAATAATTAAATATTAAATACATTTTGTTGCCATATATAAACAATATGCAAATATGGACAAATTTAACCCTATTTGACAAAATCTGCGGTTTTATTCAGTGCGACTGAAGTCATGAAACATGAAAACACAGCATTAATGTATTATGACTTTTGATATTTTGTTAGCAAACAATTCTTTACATTAGGTGGATGTATAGTTGTGCAGCATACTCTAATCCTAAAACAAATGTCATTATATTTGTGCTCATGGAGATACCATGTGAAGCCTGGGCTGCTCTGTCTGATGCCAGGGAAATCGCTGAGAGCAAAGACAACATGAAGCAAGTTGAAGAAATGCTCAACCGACTTCTGAGGAATACATTTGGCTGTTTCGCCTGGCTCACTTTGTCGACCAGCTGGTCGCTAACTTTCTGCTGGTGCTGGGCACGTACTGGATCTGACTCTCACCACTGCTCCGTGAGGCTGGAAGTGAGGAAGATGCGAGTGAAATTGTTGGAAAATTCAAACAATGAACTCGAAGGCTGCAAAGATCTGAAGAGCACTTCATGCTGCTTTTTGTCACAATGAGAAACTTTCAAACCCTTTCACATCACGCAGTCATTTGAATAAAGAAACTTTTCATCATTTTAGACTCGACTATTTAGAAAAAAACCTGCAAGCTAATTAAACTATATAATTTAGAATCCCCATAAGGAATAACACTCAGCCTATATATTTATTTAAGGAAATCAGAGCTTGTGAAATCCTATTGACTCATTTAGATCAATATCCTAAATGGTTGACCAAATGGAACTTTAAAATACTTTGACTTGAACAATAATGTGCTTATTGGCAATCAATTGGCCATTTGATGCCAATCAGCAAGACTATTCAAAATTGCAAATGTAGTTAAATTACCCCCTTAGATCAAGTGCTATGTAATGAAAGCCGTCTTTGAGAGTCTCCAGCCTGTTTCACGGCCTTTCTTTCTAGATGTACTGTATATTGGATTATTTTCAGTGAGACTTTGCCAAATGAGAGAATGTTTGCCATTTACTTGAGTTTAGCTAACAGAACAACATTTTCTTTAGTCAACAGACCAGAAAACCCCAAGCACCCCTCGTACAGCCGAGCTGCTTTATCACAAACCCCCAGCAGCTTGTGGAAGAAACTTAGCACGACATTAGCATACTGCAGAGCACGAGTCAATACAACGTATGAAGAATAAGAGAGTGGAACCACCAGGCCGAGAAGCCAGTCATTAACATTCTGACATGCAAAAACAAGCACTGTGGAATATGCTGCGTCTGCTGTATCACTTCAACCATGATACTTCCCTAAGCCTAATAAGCTTTAACTGTTTTCCTGAACACTCTGTGTGTTCCTAATAATGTAATAGTTGAATATTAATGAGGTCATTTTCAACTGTATCACATTACCCTCTGACGTCGTGCAGGGCATTCATCCTCCTGTGCTACAGTGCGGTAAAACACAAATGTCATTCAGTCACACTTTGATTCATAGTTTCAATCAGCTGGCACCCTTATACAGTATGTCCCGAGATCATGTTGTTTTGTACAACACAGCCTTCTCAAAAAATTTGCTTTAAAAAGGCTTACTCCATGATATAACTTCATTTACATTTAAATTGAAACCGCAATGCCGGAAGAGCGTATTAACCACAAAAAAGTGGACAAGAACACTGCGAACACGTTCTCTAGTGAAAATATCTGACTGTATACGGTTACAATAAGTCAGATGTTGAGTCGAATTTTCTTGAGTTATCTTATTACATTGGCAGCTAATTTTGCTTATTCCAGTGTCTTTTCGTGATTTGAGTCAATTTAAGTTTTTTAAATTGAAGACTTTAGTTGTCTTGTAAGAAAATAGGATTAAAATGACCAAAAATCAAGAAAAGGGATGAATTAAGCAAAATAAATTGCCAGTGGAATAAGATAATTAAAGATATTTCTATATTTCTACTCAATATTGGACTAATTGCACCAAAATGGAAATATTTTCATATAATAAGATTTTATTTTTATTCATTTTTTACAGTGGACAGTGACAGGCTTAAAGTTTAGCTTATTTTCACGTTTGTCTGAACACAATATTGATGCATCATTATGTAAGATATTGTCTGTACACAACTATACTGTAAAAAAAAATGGGGGACAAAATCCATAACCCTCCTTCATGTAAAAGTTCAGCTGAAGTTGTAATATGATGCTTCAGCAGCCCCAGTTTGCTCAGTCGAGTCTATTTTCTAATGTTTAGAAATGTATTTCCTCCTTTTGTACCTCTATGGTTTTGTCAGAACCAGCATTTTGTCATAATACAGAGTGAACTACATACTACGTATTTATTAACACTTACATCGACTGTCATCAGCTCAACTGGTAATGGTGCAAAATTGTCTCACAGCCCTTCTTCTACTGAGCCTTGTATAACGTCCGTTTTGACAGCTATTAGCCACAACTCGGCCCTTTCAGAATCTCTCAAAGGAAAAGCTGCATTTTCTTTCAGAAAACACCTGATAAATACAGACATGAAAAATGAACAAATTCGCACGCAACTAAAAGAATGCCTTCCTGTTCCACAGAAAGGAATTTCACCCTGCAAAAAACAATTTTTGCAGGAATTTCATACAAAACAGATTCCGACATTAGAAGACACCAACTCAAGTTAACAAAGTCAGACTGCTGAAATCTCATTTGACCTGAAAAACAACCCCATATTTATCCTCCATGTTTTGCTAATATACTGTAACATGTTAAAAACTTGTATTTTGGTGTTTGTGTGATATTTTTTATGGGTTTTCACTCATAGAAGAAATCCCATTAATGAAGCTAAGCTGCTGTAAAAGCTCCTGGTCTTGAACTTCTTACTGAATGCTGAGTAGGTCATGAAATGTGTAAGCAGCTGCATTTTTATGAATAAATTCTGAAGATACAACACATGTTGTATCTTCCTGACTTGTTATGTCTTACCCCAGAGTAATTGCAAGAAACCTCTTCACTTTCATTGCTCTCAATGAATTACTTTGGCTCTTATTCAGGATTCTATCAGTTAGAATTTGGGTCGAGCACTACTGACATATTTTTTTTCTCATATATCCTCTGCCTCCCAATCGCTCTTCAAGTAGCTTCATATGACCAGTATTCTCTGTCAGGTGACAATTTATTAGTCGGTTCCTGTATGCAATGTACATTTGTTAATAACATCAAGACCTAAATCTGAAACTGAATACTGCAAACTTTCAAAGGGGAAATCAATACTCTGGTTTAATAACTAATAACAGTTTAAAAGATCCAAACCTCCATGCCCCAGTTTCCTCTATGTTTTCCATGCATATGATTTTAAGACTCATCTGAATAATATTTAGCTGCTGTGAGTTCACATCTGATCCTGTTTTTGTTTGCTGGTCAGCATGATACAGCATCCCTGCAGAGAACATCATCATTACTACAATACATGCAGTTCCATGCTTATATTTTCATACCATCCAGTCATACTGCAGTTACATTTTAGTAATTGGTAAAAATTTTGATATATCTTTTCCGAACATTTGGTGTGGATATAGCAAAAGTCAGCGATTCACATTCGCATTAATAATGTGGAGTCAGTTATTAATACTAGAATAAGTAATGGGTAAATCTCAACTGATCCGGTTTTGATTAAAACCTTGAGCATTGTAGCACTGCACCAACAAACATCGTGCAGATAGGATAACCTAAAGAACACATTCTGAAATGAAAGTTTTAAAAACGGGGCCAAAAAGAGGAATATTAAATTAGGAACTATTATTTATTTCAGATTCAGACATTGATGCTTTAACCCTCCTTTTATGGTCATTTATCAGGAAAAGCAATGGTTTTCCCTGGTTTATTTGACCCTGTTCTATTTATTTATCCAAAAGAATCCTAACAAGCATTTGTAATATTTCATTACTAACTCAATTAGTAACTATTCTATCACTATATAATGTGATGGTGTTCATTACCTCTAACAGTTAATGGTTTACTTAGGATCATTAATAAAAAAAAAATATTTTCTTAATCTTTCACCATTTGATTACTTTTGAAAGACCAACCTATATAACACAACAGTTTATAAAACACATCCCTGACACCCTTTTACCTCCAGTTTGACTACTGGGTCAAATTAACCCAAACAGTATTTATGTTGTATAAACAGAAAAAATCTGTTAGCTATTTTTTCCTAGATCTTCAAACTTAAAACCAGGTCAATATGACCCATTACATAACATGAGGGTTAACAGTGAGGGACCCAGTGTTCTGTATCTATGTTGCTATGACTATCCTTTAACATTTTTCCATCATCATTGCACTTATAAAATTAAAGGAACAATCTTATATGATAGACTGTTGTTTAATATGCAAAACTACTAAATATGACTTATTTTTCAGTTAGTTGAAGAATTGTTAAAGGTCAAATATGTGATTCCTCTGCAACTGTTTAAAAAATGACTTGTACTTACATTCTTCCAAATGTTCACTCAGGGTAACAAGATGTTTCATTTGCCTGTTTTTTATATACGTCCACAAGATGAACCATAAGAAGAGTATATAGGCAGCAAATTAAAAAAAAACAAGGCAATGACAAATTAGTTTGTTTTGCCATTTGTATGAGAGCTATTTGGCTATGACAACAAAGTGATCTAAAGGAAATTTAGACGGATGCTGCATCTTGGTTTTCATTGGTCCACAGGGCATCTGCATCATTTGTGTAGGTGGTCATATTTTTTACCTGTTACTATGAGAAGTGACTTTCCAGAGAAAGTCTTTGAACGTTTCTCATTCCGTTTCAACGGCTATAATTTCACCATCTTCCAGGCTCACTGATCTGTAAACGGTAAACATAAAAGGTATGCATGAAGTGACTCCCTCCAGCAGATAGCGGCTCAGTTGCCGTCTCTCTTTTGGAGCTTTGTAACAATCCTGTATAATGAAGAAAAGTGGTTCTCGAGGAGGGAGAAATGAAGTGGACTGTGCAGAACAAAGTTATTAAGACGGTACAGAGAGAGAGTCAATGATGCCTGAAGTCTTAGAAGACATTTATTTAAGCAATCGTGGGCACTCAATTACACTTGATCAACAGCATTGCTCAAATCTAAACACTCCCACTACTTTAGATTGCTCAGAACCATCAAATCTGTGCTTCCAAAGAAATACTTGTTTGCACCTGATGATTGAATGACCCTCGCTGATGTCTCGCTGTTGATCTGAAGTAAAGTGCTGAATGCCAGTTAGGGAGCTTGTGGAAGAGAGAGTGCATAGATGTATGAAAGGTGGAAAAAAAGGTAATGCTTTCCTGATAGTAAAGAATCTGACTCATGACACCTCCATTCAATTATGAGCTTGATGTTTGATAGGGGTTGATTTGGTGTGACTCATCTCGATTGAGCTGCAGACAGCAGGGTGGGAATGAAAAGTCGATATGCCACGCTATTAGAACCGGAGAGAGGATTCAGTGGGAGATTAGCTGTGATTGTGTCTCTGTTAGGGGGGGGGGGATAATTTATATTTTTAAATCATAATTTGTAGTAGCTGAGTTCTAGACTTAACAGTCGAGAACTGTTAGACTGTGTGTATTGTTTTTGTTTTTTGTTTTTTATTGAGATTTTTTCAAATATCTGTATGTGAGTTTGCCATAAAAAAGATGAAGAAACAACAGAAGCAGCTATTTGTGTTCCAAGCACTGGCTTTCTCATTTTTATATGGCCAGAAAGGAAAGTACACAAAATAAATCTCATTTAAATAGTGTTGTATTACATGTACTGCACTTGTTGTTTGTTTTGTAAGTTCTAACAAATAACTGTTCATACATCCTCAGTATCTGCATTCCTAGACGTGTTGTGTCCCTTGAAAAATAGGATGCAGATACTGAGGATGGACTAACAGTTATTTGTTAGAACTTACAAAACAAACAACAAACTGTGCAGTACATGTGAAAAAAGAAACAATTTAAATGAGATTTATTTTGTGTATTTTCATTTCAGGCCATATAAAAATGAGAAAGCCAGTGCTGCATACAGCATAACCACAAGCTGAACGAATAACAAAAGGTGCAAGCCAGATGACAGATATACCACACATGATCTACTGACTGAAACACATCTTTCATATAATCAGCACATGACCAAACACTGACGAGCAAGAATAATTATGAATAATTCAGGATAATTATAATATAATTTGATTGGCAACACTTTATTAAGCAGTAACCTAAATGTGACATGTAGTGGCTATTAATTCCTTATATAAGGGTTCAATGCAAGTAGCCACTTTCATGCATATTTGTATTCTAGATAAGGTCTAGGAGTTATATGAAAACTGTCCTATGCATCAAACACTCAGAAAAAAAATGCACATAGTCTAGATTTAGAAATAACGTGTCTCATGGCTCGTTTGTACTTCTATGACTTTGTGATGTCATGCAGTAGCAATGACCCGCCCCCACCACCACACCTGTTTGTCTCAGTCTTCCAAGAGAAAATGAGCCAATCAGAAGAGAGGTGAAACTACATTGACTTCTTTTTTTTTTTTTTGTACATTAAATCGCAAAATTGTGACCCAGAAAAGGGCATAATATGGGACCATGTTGTTCTAGATGTAACCCTGTTTTACTAAATTTAATCTGCAACATAAATTCTCTTAAACACAAATCAAGAGCTCATATCCTTGTCGGAAATTTCCCTTAGTGTAGAGGAGAGCACTAAATTCACCCAGAGATAGCCTGAGCCGGCTATCCACCTGGCATCACAACAGTGTCATAAACAGTGGCAGGTGCAAGGACTAACTGTTTATGTTTACACATCAAACAAAACAACAATATATCTCAGTATATAAAAATCAGAAAAGGATGCATAAATATAATCAATAACAGCCACAAAGGGTACATACTATGGGAAACGCTAGAAATGTCCTTTTATTTAGTCCCACGCTATAATAAACCTCATTAGTCCTGAACATGTTGTTTTAATCAATCTGCTTGTATTTATTATACATAGCAATCATTGCTTCTACCAAATGAGCTATGTCGTTTTAATATTAAACTATTAGGCAGCAAACACCTGGGTGGGCAGTCCACTTTCAACAATATAATGCACATTTTGAAAACACTGCAGGTGTTCTTAATATATTATGCTCATCATGTTTGTCAAAATAATTGTTTGTCCTTTGTATAAATAGAATCACCATAATATGATGTGGAAAGACAGTATGTACTAATTTGACATCACACCTACTGTGTTTGAAATGAGTAGCAGCCCATGTGGTGTACAACACTTTTATAATGAAATGGCCTCTGAATAATTTTCAAAATGAACATTTCCAGTGAACTAGTAAAGTAAACATGTACAGCCAGAGCTACAATCTCTTTGATGCGACAACCTTTAGACTATATATATATATATTCAGTTCCTTCTGTACAGTGAATTGGTTCATACTGGCATTTTTTATTGGTGATTTAAAAAAGTGATGATGTGCATCCTGTATTCAATCCCCAATGTCATTGAAGGCTATAAGTGTTTCTGTGTGGATTAGTTATAGCCTCTGGGTATTTCTTTAAGTAGATTTCTTTCAGTACTGTACATTCGAGGGATATAATGAAGGTGATGTGTTGCATGAAGTAAGCTTTGTGGCAGACTACCTAGTTTGAAGCCCTTCACCATTACAGATTTATGTTTTTTTGACTTCTTGGATAAAGCAGGGTTTTTCGCTCTCTGTCTATGTGTGTGTGTGTGTGTGTGTGCAGGGGTGGACTGGCCATTTGGAGCAACTGGAGAAATCCCGGTGGGCTGGTCACTCTGCGGGTCGGTTGAGCAGTAGCCCATACAATAAGATCATGCACCGGCCCACATGCTGAACGTGGGCCGACAACAACGGCATAGCTTTTGGTGTGGAAAGATGCGGCACTAGCCAACTGTTACCTACCACAAAAGAAGAGGAGTATGTCTGTGTATGAGTGTGCCTTTGTGTGTCTTTTGAAAATTACTTGGATGACAGGACTAATACTACATAGATTAACTTAAACTTTAATTTAAATGGCAAATGGTTCCTCAAGTTCTACCTGTATATACAGTTGTATCAGTAAAGAAAAAATCCTTAAAATTTTTATTTTGATGCATTGGGCACACTGCATTTGTATCCTAATTCAAAATGTGAAGAAAATGTGTACATTACTTTACAGAAAATAAAGAAAATGAATAATAAAATGAATTAGGGTGTTCAAAAAATAGCAGTGTCTACATATTTTATGTGACAAACTCATAAACTAACAAAATCTCCAGGGTTTATTATTCGCATAAATCAGTCAGTCATTTTCTATACCTGCTTATTCCTCATTAGGGTCACAGGGGTCTGCTGGAGCCTATCCCAGTGTGTTACGATGAGAGGCAGGGATACACCCCAGATGGTTGCCAGCCTATCGTGGGGCACACACACCATTCACTCACACCTACGGGCAATTTAGAGTCGCCAATTAACCTCAGCATGTTTTTGGACTGTGGGAGGAAGCCGGAGTACCCGGTGAAAACCCACGCAGACACGGGGAGAACATGCAAACTCCACAAAGAAAGGTCCCAGAGGCAACAGCGCTAACCCCTGCTCCACTGTGTCGCCCCACATAAATCACTAAAGCAATATTTATCATGACCACAGTTTCTGAGACCTGCTTCACATCTGTGTTGCATGGAGTCAACTAACTTCATGCTCCTATGAACAGGTATTTTAGCCCCAAAATTCCTCTGAATTTCTTGGTCTTGCCTCAGAAACTCGGAAACTGCATTTTTGATGTCAGTCTATAAGTTTTCAATGGGATTAAGGTTTGGGGATTGGGTTGGCCACTCCAGAACTTCAATTTTGTTGGACTGGAACCAAGATGCTGCTGGTTTACTGGTTTGCGGTAGTTGTCTTATTGAGACACACATTTCAAGGGCATTTCCTATTAGCAGCATAAGGCAACATGACCTCTTCAAGTATTCTGATATAGGCAAACTGAACCATGATCCTGATCTTGAGTTTGTAAAGAAAAACCCAGACACTGCTATTTCTTTGAATGGCTCAATATTCATTTTTCATCATTTACTGTAAAATAATTCAAAAATTGACACATTTTCTCTTTACGTTGTGATAGTTATTTGATTTAGGATATAATTTGCAGTATTCCCAATGCACCGAAATAAAACTTATTATAAGGATTCACTCACCTTTTTAAACACACTGCTATTATATTAAACACAACCATATAGTTTTTCTAGCTCTAACTATAGCTGTTCATGTTTTTCTACCTTACTGGAAAAGGTTCCTTCATCATCGAAACAGATGGAGGGATGAAACCCTTAACCGTGGTAGATATAAACAGTATGAGTTGAAGAGGCTCTATTATAGGAAATCCAATTCATAGATGATATATTGTTGTTGATGAGGTTTCTTGGCTTGGGCTCAGTAGTGTGCAGATCTCTGCCAGGTGTGTCTGGGGGCATGTGAACAGGAGGTGCAGGGCAAGCAGTACAACATGTATGCATGAAATGCAGATTACATTAACATTATCAAGGTGTAGCTACAGTAGACAAGCTAAGAGAATAAAATACATATAGGGAGAAAGTAAAAAAGAATAAATACAATAGCAATATGCTGCAATAAAATACAAGGCCTTTTCTGTTCCTGCAATCTGAAGCAGATTGAACAGTAGGGTCCACTTATGTCGCTTTGGCCAGCTCACAGAGATAATTATCACATTTACCTATTATAGATATTTTTCAAAAATTCTTCATCAAGCAGCGAAACATATTTCACAAAAATGTTTCCAAACAGACGAACTTACACCCTGCATTCACTTACTCGGCAGGTTTTCCCCCATTTGAATGAGAAAGCTGGTGTTTTGTGCCAGACAGGATCCATTACTGCAGCAGTGCTGTCTGCAAAGATTTCAAATTATTTCGAGGAACACACTTTCATCTAAAACACTGTTATTGGAAAAACATCATGTGGAAGATGCAGGAGTAGACACAACATTATCCAATCTCATGCAAACTAACCCTGTCCTGAGACAAATGGTGTATTTTGTCATTTGAAACTTTCTCTTGAGGCCATGTTAATTTAATTTTACATTTACTCATGAGGGTTTATGGTTAGAAAACTGGTTGTGTTCTGTAGCTAGAAAATATAATCAGTTACTCATTAAGACAGAGTTTAAAAGACTATAGTCATATGATACTCTAGGCTCACATTCATAATGCTGAATGTTCAAACGCTGATGTTTAGAGGTTCCAATGTAATAGCATGCATGCTAATATTTACTTTTTAGCACTACCCACCAAGAAGAGCTTGAACTCATTGGGAAAGTCTTCAACCAAGGTTTGTCGCAAGTCAGCTGTTGGTGGGCCACTCTATTCTGTCTATTCCTATTTCTGGAAGTAGACTCTGATAAACCCTGCTCTGTCAGGATGAGGGTTGTTGTTGAATAGAGTTTGGTCCCAGACTGTGGGGATAAGGGATTGCCACTGATTGCAGAATCTCATCTCAATATCTTTCTGCATTGTGATGAATGAAGACTGACTATCTTCATCAATTGTTTATTTTTCCAGTGATGGACATGCTGCTCAACACTATCACACTGCCTCCACCAAAAAGGTGTTTCTCTAACGGTGCAGCAATCAGTAGGATTTTTCCAGTCTCCTCCACAGGTTCCGGTGCAGGTGCTGCCAACACCAGTGAAAAATGGGTGATAAGCTGTGTGCAGTCTGGGCTGAGAACTGCATGCCATATCGTCTTGGAAACCTTACCTGCAAATGTGTAGAGGACAGCTTACAATTCCAAAGTGTTGACAGGGTGAGAAACCGCTCTTCTTTGGGTGTCAGCTTCTTCCCCGTTTCATGAAATTTTTCCTTCAATTTGGAGATGATACTATAGTACTTGCTTTCATGGAAGACCAGCTTGAAGTTGCCCAATCAAGATCAGACAAATGTAGTATGCCGATTCTTGAAGGAGACACCGACTGACCACACCAGGCACCTGATGGAAGCTCAAAACAAGACTCAATAGCAACAGCAGAATAAGCTGTTTTGCATTGGCAGAGAAGATCTGGCAAATTTTTCACATAGCTGTGCTGTTCATCGCACAAATGCATATTCCTTGCAAATGATTAATGAACAGGATTTCCAATGATATAAAATCGATTGCCAAGAAGCATTGTTAAAACATGTAAATCATCTACCCAAGCATAAACCTTTCAACTTTTTATGTTTAGAATATGTCTTAGTGACCATTAGGCAAAGTAACAATTGGAGTTTATCATGTTGCAGTCACATGCTGCACATTAAAGCTTTTATTATAGTCAAGCATTATAGGTAGGCTATGGGAACCATAATGCGGTCTACAGAAGGGGATAAAGCAAGTGATTTACTTTGAACTTTCCCTCCAGATATACAGGTGGTTTGTAGGTATGGCTCATTATTATAGTCCTGGTGGAAAAGCCTGACGCCCAATGAATGACTTGCATTGACCAACAAAAGTTCAGAATCCTTGAAGGAATTTTATGGGTTTCTGGATCTCTTTTTTTTCTGCATCTTTTATTTTCAATGACTATATGCTCCTATATTTGATAAAGAAAACCCTGCATCATTGAAGCATCATCTGAAGAAATGCGGTTCACAAAATTTGCTCATTAGCTTATGTAAAGCAAACACCATTGTATTAATTGCAGCTGTATTTTCTTGCAGTGACACCTTCATCGTTCCCTTGTGTACCAAATATAGGTACATTTATTTTCCATGACTCTTTACACTATTGTCTTACTTTAGGGAGTTTTGTTGTTTACGCAAGATCATTACCACATTGCCTTGGAACTGTGCTGCAGATCATTGACTCACCACGTGCTCCAATGTTCAATGAAACAGCAACCTAATTAGTGCCTGAAATCCAATTCACAAAAGACAAATTCATGACCTAGTGAACAAGTAACCGATAAAAAACACCCACTCTGTTTGTGTGTTTTTGTTTACCTTTGCAGCACGCCTTCAGTGTAATTGTGAAGTCTTGCTCACTGAGCATGGCGGCGCTGATCTGAAACATAGCCGCTGTTATCAAGCAACAGTTAAAGTTGATTTTTGTTCATTTAAGGTAAACACAATGGGAATGTGCTCTTGAGAAGCTAAATATGGAAAAAAAAAATGGAAGAATAATTACTGATGCCTTCATACTGTATTAAATCAAAGGCCCAAATCTTAGCTTCATTCAGACGCTGAGTATGCACATAGTGAAAAACCAAATTACTGCACTGGTGTCAAATGGAACATTTTCTTAATGTGTGTCCTTGATAATTAGTTCTTTCATGGTGGTGGGACTCATTCAAGGAACTCTCATCCAATCACCCTGGGCATTTCAACCACCAACAAAATGATTATTATACAATTAGACTTATTAAAGCTGTTCGTTAACCCAATTTACAAAGACCTATTTTTTACTTGCCTCCAGTGGCATATGGTTTTAGGTTATCTATGTCTGACAATTAAATTGCATATTAATGCAGTTCAACCCTAAACCTGTCTTTAGATAATAACAGTAATGGGGCAATTTAGCAACAAAACATGCACATCACAGCAACAGAATAGTTATTGCAATTTAACTATATTAGTGCAGTGCCCATAGGAAGTGCAGTGCCCATAGGAATATACATAGTATGTATTCCTATAGAAAAGTAGATTTTAAGTAGAATTTTCATGTTTGGCAGACTTCTGATAAATCTATAATCAATAGTCTTCCTAGAGACTGTAACTACCTGAGCATGTTACTGGTATATGTGTCTATAATAAACGAGTTTAGGCCCAGATTCTGTTGTTAGGTGATGCTGGGATTTCCTGAAGGCCTCTGAATGCATCTTGGAGTAAGACGCTGTAGCTAGTGTGTAGACTGTGGGTCTCCCCTTGTTGTTTTAGTGTTGGCTATGGCTGCAGTAGCCTGTGTCAGCATGAGGAATAAATGGCTTTGAATTGTAACAAAAGTGCTGGGAAGTGCTGCAGGATAGAACTGAGATACTTAAATCTATGGGGTTTTAATTTTAATGATAATGACGTTTTGAATATCTGTCAAAGAATGCAATCCACAAAAAAGATGCACATGTACCATGTACAAGCTATATCAGTCAGATATAACAGTCAGAGATATGCATGGCACAGACACACAGACACACCTTGCTTCATAGATAGATGATTAAGATTTAACAACTAGAAGAGCTTGGCAACAGATATGAAAAGAGTGAGTGTGATAGAGGTTTTAAAGTTAACATTTGTCTGTGAAACAGCCTGCCAAATGAAAGGCAGTTGTCCTTGCTTACTTTTTCTTGTATCACAACTTCCTGCACTTACACTCTATGTTGACATTGCAAAACAAAATTGGTTTTGTCTTTGTCTTTAATTGCTTCCTTTACTAAAATACATTGGGTCTTATTCACTTACAATGCATATGGACAAATCTCTACTTAAACCCTGTGTATAAATGTGTGACGCGAGATCTGTAATTCATCGTTCATGAAGGTGCAGCTGTCTGACACCTTTTGACTAAATGCAGCATTTTAAAACCACTTTTATTAAAAAAAATTAATATACAACAATATTTAAACCTGTAATTTATGTAATGGAGAATGAAATAGTTTCACCTTGCTGCAGTTTGACATTGAGCATATTAACACCACATTTATCTTAAAAAGGCTTTAATATATAACAATATTTAAAACTGTTAATTTATTGTGCCACCGTGCTGCAGTTGATAGGCAGGTCTGGTGTATCAGCAGAACTCGGGTAATCGCAAATCTTCATCTCTCATCTTCATCATCTTACAATTATGAAATAAATGACCTCTGGGTGAAACTCCTGGCTGGATGTAATAATTTTCACCCTCATTG
The DNA here is from genome assembly GCA_030544235.1 of Lepturacanthus savala. Lineage (NCBI taxonomy): Eukaryota > Metazoa > Chordata > Actinopteri > Scombriformes > Trichiuridae > Lepturacanthus > Lepturacanthus savala. The sequence goes on along the minus strand of CM060473.1, from coordinate 6,091,599 downwards.
ATTTTTTCACCCAACTTGTTATGTATGCAATAGTTGTGGCGTGTGTCTCATCTTGGGCTGACGCGTGGCCTTTGTCCTCCTCCTGTTTCTGTTATTGGTTGTTTTTCACATAAACTTTAATGTCAAACCATTTCTTTTTATCTGGAGCCACAGCCTGTTTCTCATGGGACACAACATTGATCACCTCAGTTGTTACATCCCAACCCCACCTTTTTTTTTTTTTTAACATCGTTACTCCTGAAGAAACTGACTTCAAGTTCCACCTCCTTGCCTCCTTTCTAAAAACAACTTTTCTGCTTTCTCCACGATACACCTCTGACAAATGTAGCTCCTTATATAGAGAAATGGGGGCATGGCAGTATGCTGATCACTTACAGCAGCCTGTAATTATGATTCTGAAGAACAAAATTGGCTTGTGTAACCCTGTCATGAAACAGACAGTGGTGATTTTACTATAATTTACTTTATCTGCACAGTAAGAACATTATGTGACCAGAAATGAGGGAGAAAGCATTTAATAGCAGAGACTCGTAACCCTCATATTGTGATTGTGTCATGTCAATCAATTTGGTGTTCCCAGTCAAATTTGACTGATCCATTGAGACTCATCATGGAATCTGTAATAATACATATATTATCACCTCTTTGTTGTATTTGTGAACATTACAAGTTTTGAACTTCTATTTGTTATTTATGGACTGTATGCATCATTGATCTAAATTCATACATCTTGAATTTGAGTTCTGAAAAAATGTCTGGATTATTTTGTCTATAATAATATATAATAAATATAATGAATTAGCACAATTTATTTTGTGAGCTGAAATCCTCTTTGTGGACAAAGTCATGGAATCTTAGGTAAATCTGATCAACTTAACCATGGTTTTCAGAGACAAAAACTTTGAAACGGTCAGATTTGACCGGGAACACAACATGAGGGTTAAGTTTGAACTATCCTGCAAAGCCCAGGAAGTTGTTTCATGTTGCATGCATGAGTTTCTGTATCCATAACTGTGAAAACTGCCCTACAGGGAATCTGTGGTGGTTGCCAGGTTCTCCGAGATCACAGTGTTTTCACAATCAATAGCTTTCGTATCACTAGTGGGATGCATCTGCTCACACATGCACATGTTTTTTTTCCCACCGTATATCATGCATGAACTCTTATTTTCCTCTTTTCTCTCTCTCCCTCCTCCTCCTCCCTGTCTCTTTCACACAACACGTTATTTCCCCTCACATGACCATCCTGCTCTGAGCCCTCATTACTAGCTTATTGATCGCCCCCGTTGCTTTTCTTCCTAATCCTCCTTTGCCTGCTCTGTCATAGCACCCGTCGATACCATCCCTTTTCATTTGCCAACATAAATGATATGTAGGTGCTGTTATCTTATAGAGATCGTAAATTGCACAAAGTAACTACAGAAGAGGGAGAAAATGCAGGTAGGAGTGTGTGTGTGTGTGTGTGTGTGTGTGTGTGTGTGTGTGTGTGTGTGTGTGTGTGTGTGTGTGTGTGTGTGTGTGTGTGTGTGTGTGTGTGTGTGTGTGTGTGTGTGTGTGTTGGAGCAGTTGGCATCACTGCAGATAAGCAGGTGAAATACAAACAAAACCAGTATTCATCCATCAATAAACAAAAAAGAGAGATGCTGTCAAGTCTCGTCGCCTCGCTCTGTTCTCGCTCTCTTTGCGCTCGCGACCAAACCTCAAATCCCCGTCACTCCGCCGCCGTTTTCCCCCACATCGCTGAAATTCAGGTGTGTATCCAGCTGACTTACCTCTGCCACAAGAATACGCAGACTACAGGGGGGATAATGGGAGAAACAAGGATCAAAACCGCATCCCCTTTTTTTCTCCTCCCAGATTATTCCAACCGCCCCCCCAAGCTGAAGTGGAGAGGCGGTGTCGACACAAAAATATGACAGGGATAGCAATCCACAAAGGACCTAAAGCCTCTCATTCCATCCATGACAGAGAGTGCTGGAGAAGGTGGGCGTCAAAGATGGGGCTTTGTGAATACCTTATGAGTTCAACCACAGAGGTTCAATCAGGCCTGCAAGAGGCAAAGCAGAGGAGGTAAGTCTGCCTCATCCTGAAAGCCCCCATCCCTCTCATGCTTCTCTTTCTCTCTCTCTCTTTCACCCCTTCCCTTCCTCTCATTTATCTATCTTCCTCAGCCAGTACATTACGTTCCTCTTGCTTGGCTTCCCCCTGTGAATTCCTCTGTCGCTCCATCTCTCTCTCTCTCTTCTGCCTTCTCATCCCTCGCTTGCCGCAGTCCCAAGACGGCCACTTTAGCTAAACAAGGGATTTGAAGATCAGAGGCCAATCTGCTGTGAGAGGTAAACACAGGAGACTCCTGCCGTACTCGGAGCAGACGCGGCGGCTGCGGGTGGATATCGACTGAGGGCATCCAGTCGGCTACATGCTAAAGGCATCGCTGCTGATATGAGCCATTGACAGTTTGTAATTGAAAACCAGCATGAGAGGAAATGACGGGGGTGGTGGCGCCATGTGGATTCACAGTTCTCTGCTCACATTGAATGTTTTTGCTTTATTCATTCATATCAGGAAATACAAAGAAGGTAATTGAAAGGCAGTATGAAAAGGGGAAGGATTATAGCATAATCGTAACCCTAATGAAACAACACTATACTGTGTAATACACTGTTATCAGATATCAACAAGGGGCTACAGCCATGCTAGTGGCTCTGGGAGCCATACTACACACTCTTTGATGCAGCTTTGCTATGAGCTTCACTTGCATGGTAACATGCTCACAGTGACAATGCAGGTGTAATGTAGACTATAATAGCGGGATGTCTGCTATTTAAGACTAAAACCATGTATGGGTGAAGGCATCATTTTTGCAAGTATTTGGTCAATAGGTAGATGAAAAATGAGAGGATCACTGAAAGTATTACAATTCATCGTGAGGGGACAATCCAATCTAAATCACAATCCACAATGGCAAAAACCAATAAGCGACACATATTGAGTAATACCAAGGAACAAATGAGGGACTAAGTGCTAGAGAACAATTAGTTGATGAGTAAGTCTTGATCAGATTCTATAGAGTAGCAAATGATCAATTATTGATTAATTAATGAAGGAACAAGTGAGGAATGAATCAGGAACAACTTGATAATTGATGAATCGAGTACTTCCCTAGTAATTCCTAATGGAAGACTATATAGTAGATAATGGCGAGTTACTAGAGAACAGAGTGGCATATCCTGTATTGATGAATCATTAGGTAATAATTAGTGCATGGATCCATCCAATACTTGACATATTTCAGTATGGACCAAAAGAACTGAAAAACAGACCTGGAAACAGGCCAGGAAAAAGCAGCACATGCAGTCACACAGAAAATGTTACGAGCTGTATCAAAAACCAGCCACTGAAAGATCTATATGTGTGGACGGTATTTCTTTAAATGAAAAGTATATTAAATTTGATTTTAATTGAACGTGGATATACTTGACATGACAACTGTTAGAGGCTTCAGGAGTAAAACTTTAAAGCTCTTCTAGTTAAGATACAGTTGGAAGCTTTATAAAAAACAAAGAAAGCTGATTAAAGGAATCAGTAGGGTCATGTTTGATTGGTTTAAACTAATCAATAAATCAAGCAAATTGTTTTTGATGTCAAACAAAATGCCAGCTTCTCAAATGTGAGCATTTGCTATTTTTTCTCCTTTATATTACTGTAATGTAAATTTCTTTTGGTCTTGATGAAGTTGAAAACAATGAATTTGAAGATGTCACCTTGGCAGAACTGAGAATATCCGGTTAGTCATTTTTCACTTTTTCCTGACATCTGATTCACTAAGAGATCTATTGGGCAATTGAAAAAGTAATGGGCAGATTCATCATTATTGTAAATAATCATTAGTTCCATGCCTGGTTCTTAAACTAAAATGACCTTGATGTTGACTGAAAACGATAACTGTCACAAGGACATTCATTAAGCAAAGGTGTTCCTTCCCTTCCTTTCAAACTTAAGCTGAATGCCAAACAGATGTGGATGGTTCCCTGGGTCTGTTGTGTGCAGATTAAAATATGAAGAGCAATAAAGAATAGGTTCACCGCTGCTTTATTAAGACCATCTTTCCTGACATTCTCTGATAACAACAAAGGAGCAGAAAACGCTTTTGTTGCCGTTACATAACACCACTTGACTGGAGAAAGGTTTCCTGTTTGTGAAGAAGACCGCAAAACCGCCAAACCTGCCAATGTGGATGTGCAGCAGCGCGGCACATGAGAAGCAACGTGACGCCAACGTTGCCTGATGTAGGTGCAGATCATGCACCACATACTGAGAATTATCTGTTGACCTGAGGCTCATTCAATGAAGAAAATGCTGTCTTTGGATATGATGCACGACTCTTTTGTCAGAGCAGAAGACTGTGGTTGCAATACACTGAATGTAAAACTCTTTTCTTTTTTTTCCTTTTTTTTTTACATGAACTAATGATGCGACTGCAGCAAAAAATATCCTCATCTATTGATCTCCCTTATTAAAGGAGGATGTTGCTGAAAAGCGAGGCAGACAAATTTGAGTAAGCTTTTTTTAAGCTTTGAGAAAATGCAGAACGATTCACATGGGGATGCAGCTCAGCATCAGGGATATGTATTCATTACAATCACACCGGAATATTGTGGGCAATTATAATGGATTAAGTAGGCAGTGAACACTGTGTTAGCTGGAAAATGACGGTGTCAGGAAAAATAGACTTGCTAATCAAAGATGATTACCGCAGTACCCAGTGAAGAGATCCCACCCTGCAAAAGGCGTCTCTCCCCCTCCTGAATTTATGCCTGGGCCTATGAGAATCCACTGAGATACCGCAAATCTTCAGCCAATCGTCAGAAGAAATGACAAAAAAGGTGTTGGCAAATTACAGATGAGACCTGGAGATGGAATAGGCAAACGGTAGACGTGATAGCATGACAGGAAGGAAGGTGAAAAAGCATTGGATTAAGTGTTAATTGGATACATCTGTGTCCTGTGTCTTTCACCCTCATGAGTGTTGAAGCCAGGGAGCAGTGTTGGACAAGTTACTTCAAAACTGTAACATGTTATTCATTACTTATTACTGTCATTTCAAAGTAATTCGTTACATTACAATATTACTGTATATATATATATATATATATATATATATATATATATATATGAATTACACTACTACACCAAAATTACTGGAGATATGGACTCATCAATTTAAATATAGCTCACTTTTGTCATTATTGCTGCGAGTCTCAACAAGGATCTAGCTGAAAACTTTTCAGAAACTGCCAATTCCACTGTTGAAAGTGGTTATCATGTCTTTAGCAAGTCTCACAAGTCTCCTAACCTCTTGAGGCTGAAGAATCTCAGAGCAGGAGAATGTTCATTTTGTCTGTTTTGTGGGTTTATCTCCACTGTCATGCTCTTCTTGCTTCCTTGCTAACTTCATGTTACTATGGCACCCTAGAAATTTTCTTATTTTTGAAAAGAAAAGCACTGTTTTTTTTTCTAAAAAGATAACTTTAAACTAATCAAAAACACACTGACTATTCTAGCTGCAGATGTCTGGTTGGTGCAATATCTCCATAGGTGTATAGAGGCCCATTTTCCAGCAACTATCACTCCAGTGCTCTAATGGTACAATGTGTTTGCTTATTGCATCATAGCATTATTATTGCATTATTGCATTTTACAACTCATGGTGGTAAATAAACATGTGACTTTTCATGAAAAACACTAAATTGTCTGGGTGACCCCAAACATTTGACCAATAGTGTATGTCAGTGGTGGGCAGTTCTTTAGGTGTAGCACACAAAGTGTATTTGACTACAATGTTCTTCAAATCCTTGTATTTCACAAATGTAATGTAATGAGCGTGTGTCCATCTGGAGAACGTCCTATCCGACGTCTCTGCAGGTTCGACTCATCTCCATCTTCTGTCTGATGAGCCAAAATGAAAAGGAAGTGAAACATTTTTTGCGTTTCACTGCTGGTAATCTTGCAGTGATTTTAGCAAATTTGTATGAAGAAAAACAAAAAAAAAAACAATCCAGGTTAAAAACGCATTGTAATGCACATTACTGACATTTGTAACTAGTAAATTTGCTTTCCCTGTAATGCCTTACATTACTGTTACATCAAAAATCAATCCATTACAGTAATTTATTACTTTTGTAACACATTACTCCCAACACTGCAAGGGAGCCGCAGGAGGAGCGGTGGTTTTGCGTTGGCTGTGGATCATCACGGGGCTTTGGTTGTGCATCATCTGATCCTGGGGGAGACGAGCTGCAGCGAGAAGAGGCTGCGTTTAAAGAAATGCTCTAAACGTAGTCCCCAACCCATTTGATGTGGGTGTGCGGTACGTTGTGCATGCGTGTGAGTTGTGCTGCGTGGACCCATGCATGCGCATACACTTTTTCCCCAAACCCTGAGGGATAAGCCTCAGGACTGAGAGACAGTTTTGGGAAAGAGTCATTATGAATCGTGCCTTGTGTGGTGTCTCCCCTGCTGTCTGATATCTGCTACTGGTCCTCCAGTGAGTCTTTTTTTTTTTTCTTTAAATCAGCTACCTGTCCAAATCTCCATCCTGGCTGTTCAGCATGTACAGTGTACACAGCGGTAACCCGTAACGACACACGTACAGTAGGAACATCTCTCCCTTGGCAACCATTATTTCTGTTTAACAGCAGCTCTCTCTTATCGTTAACAGCGATGGCGCTGTCTGCCATGCTGTAAGCAGAAATCATGATGGATTCCACTGAAAAGGTTGAAATTCATACTCTTCCGTCGCTAGTATGCAGAAAACGTGGATTCGGGCACATTCAGACTCATTTCACTGTGTTAATCAGTGGGAAGCCGTGCTCCAGACAAAGCGACATCCAGCCCCATCAGAGGCCCTCGTTGCCGCTTGTCATCCTTCAGGCTGCAGGAAAATGGATGTGCTTCATTTCGCCGCCCATAATATCTGCAGGGGTAACCACCCGACTCCCTGGAGGGCATGTGCTGCTGTATTAAAACTGTCCATCGTCTTCGTGGTCATGTCTCCTGCCTTTCCCGCGTGACCTACTAGGGGGCTTGGGAGTCAAGGGAGATAAAGGTTCACGCCGACGCAGCCCCGCTTGTCTCTCAGCTCCGACTTTGCACGTCTGCAGCGGCAAGCGCTGGAAATGTATAAATCAGTCGCCTGCTGGATAATGTCAGCGAAACTCTGTGAAAAGGCAATGATGAAGCAACGGATGGAAGTCAAAATATGTCAGAAAAAAAGAATGAGATGCTTTTCTGAAGAGAAAATGGCTTCCCCCCCTCTCTCCCACTGGCTTTTGGACTTTATTGAAGTTCATGTTTGAGCACGAATATTACACTGATATTTCTACGCCGCATCCCCAGAACTATTTGAGAAGCCGAGTTTTCAGGGATTAAAATAAATATTAATCTGCGTAACTCACACATGCCACAACATTTCTGTTAAAAGTTTAGTTTGCTAAATATCCAATGATTATGAAAAAGGAAAAAAAAAGCTACTACATATAAAAATAGGTCTCACATCCCTGAGTCATAAAAGAATAAGGAGTGAAAGTGCATTATCAGTTGACATGTAACACAGAGCAGCAAAGGAGGTGGTGCGCCGGAGACTTTTGAGGAGGGCGAAAGAGCATGCGGCTCATAAACAAGACAGCCTGCCTGGCTCTGCATTCATTTTCAGCTTTTTAACAACAGGGTGCAGTGGAAAAATGTCTGCTCATTTCACCCCTGTTGTTTATTCATGCAAGAGAACATGCCTCTTAACATCTTACAGTAGTGAATATTTATTGAAAAGTTGCCGCTAATTTTACTACCAAATGCAGTTTGATTAGAATCACAAACACAGAAACATAATTGCAACCTCAGCCACGCCCTCAGATGGAGTAAACAGCTCGAAGAAAGTTGTTTATATTTAATTTTTTTTTTGTTATAGTCCTGAATTAAATCTCTTTTTTTCTTGTTATTTCTACATTTTGTTGTTGTGTTATTTTTTTTCCTTCCGTGTAATCATTTTTTTTCTCCCCAGAGAGTAATGGATAACATACTCATCTATAACTCCTGCAGCTGCCCTAAAAATGTCATCACGGCACCACCATATCTCCCTGAGGGCCAGTATCCTTCCCCATACTGCACCAGTGAGAGCTTTAGCAGTCTTCGCTCTTTGCTGCCTCTCTGTCGTCTCTTCCTTGTCGTTCCCGTCCTTTCAACTTGTGCTGGGAGCTGAGGCCCACTAACTCTTTTTTTTTTTTTCTAAGGCAGCACATATGATCAGAGTGGTTTTAAAACAAAAGGCTTCAAAATGATGTAACTTAGTTCTTTGACTCGACGTTGCCTTTGTGGTTGATGCGGACGCCGCGGATCTCTGCTTCTCGGTCGTGATGATATCATACCGCAAGAAAAAGGAGAGTAGGAGTTGCGATCGGGAATTCTGCAGCAAGGAGGCAACTTTAGGGCACACCCACAAACACTCAACACTTTGAACTGAGATTGTCCATACAGGCATTGTTGCACTGTTCTGCAAGCGTGCAAAAGTAATAAATTACTATAATGCATTGATTTTTGCTGTAACACAGTAAGGTACAAAAAAATGGTAATATTTTACTCGGTACAAATGTCAGTAACTTGTATTACAATGTGTTTTAACCTGGATCATACATACTGGTTCATACAAATTCACTAAAATCACCACAAGATCAGCAGCAGTGAAATGTTGGCGCAAAACTGTTTCACTTTCGTAGTCACTGTAGTCAAATGCACTTTGTGTGCTACACCTAAAAATATAGCATAATAGCAAAACAGCATGGGCAATTTAAAAAAAAAAAAGTAACAAAATAGCCAAAATTAACATTCTCCTGCTCTGAAATTCTTGAGCCTCGAGAGGTTAGGAGACTTGTGTTGGAGGATGTTGTTGAAGACATGAAAACCACTTTCAACAATGGAATTGCTTTTTGAAAACTTGTCTTCAAGATCCCTGTTGTGACTCGGAGCAATAATGACAAAGGTGACCTATACACTACCGTTGTAATTTGGGGTCACTTAGAAATTTCCTTATTTTTAAAAAGAATAGCACTGTTTTTTTCAATGAAGATAACTTTAAACTAATCAGAAATCAGGTTTTTGGTGTAATATCTACACAAGTGTATAGAGGCCCATTTCCAGCAACTATCACTCAAGTGTTTTAATGGTACAATGTGTTTGCTCATTGCATCAGAAAGCTAATGTAATAACATTTTCTATTTATTTTACAGCTCCTGGTGGTAAATAAAAGTGTGACCTTTCATGGAAAACAGTGTAGTGTCGTGTACATAGATTGCTGAATCCATATTTCCAGTTATTTTAGTGAGAGTAACTCAAAAGTATTGCAATAGTAGCATAATGCCTTACATTTTAAATAAATCATAATGTAACAAATTACTTTGAAATGATCGTAATAAGTAATAAATAACACATTACAGTTTTGAAGCATCCAGGAGGCACAATCGCTGTCTTTCAAAAATCACCTGATCATAACACTAAAGGTCAGTAACGACAGCTGCACCTTCACTAACAGTCGTCTATCTCATTGTCTGCGTGCAGCCTCCATGTTCCTGCGCCACCAGCTTCTGCTCTGATTACTGACAACTGCAGCATATCATCCTCCGCATTGCGAGAGGACCCCTCGGGTTGAGCCGCCTTATTCCTCTTGCAAGTGGTGTCAGGATAGATTAACTGTCTGGGACTTTACCTTTTATCAGCTTCAATTTTCAGACATATTTATACCTTGCTTTTTTGTTGTTTTGTTTTTTTTTCTCTATTCTGTGAAGAAAAAGTGCCACATATGCAATTCCCTGAGGTGATGATGTGTATTTTTAGCCACGACTAAGCCTAACTATTCTTCCCGGAATAGGTTTGTGATGGACATACCCTAACGAGATACCAGCCTAGTTGTAAGGTTGTGTAGATTTTTTTTTAACAGTGTGTGAGCTGGTCTCCAGCGTAGACCCAGTAGGATTCCAATTTATCCGGCGCAGCTTGATGTCATTGTTCGATCAGCTCCGTGAGGAATGCGCCAAGGCTGACTGATTCTGCCCTTCATCAAGATATGGAGGGAAAAAAAAAAGTTGCAGCAGCACACCCGGGGTTCTAGGTATGTCATGAATAGTTATTCTGTAAATAAACAAGTGAGCTCTGTTAATTCCAGTCACAACCGGCATAGCTGGAGTAAAAAGCGTTCTGGATGGCCGTGGCTGGAGGAAAGATGGTAGAACAGGGGAGAGGAAAGAAGTGCAGCTGCAAAATCACCTCTGTGGCCCTGATTTGTCTTCCAACATCTCTGTGGCTCCCTCAGGAGAAGCCTGTGCTGCAGTCTCTGCTCTGGTGTTTGCTTTTTGCTTTGTTCTTTCTCCTTTTCTCTGGCTCTTTATTCACCTCCCTTCTCCCATTTACGATTTTTTTTTCCCTTCTCATTTGCCTGTTTTCATGTATCTCCTTTAGTTTCATTTCAGTCTCTGCTTTTATCCTATACAATGCATAAGCTACAGTGTTAGAAAGAGGGGGGAAGAAAAGAAGCTTTTAGGGCATGTGTGCTTTCCACTGCACATACCGTAGCCTGTATTGCTTCTCTCTAATCATTTCCAGTATCAGCCTTCCAGGTCAGGAAAGACAGCATGTTGTAAAAAAAGAACATTTCTGGAGCGTGAGAGCTGTTGTTTCTGGCAAACATTACTTCAATCACTCATACAAAAGCCTTGCTAATTAGATTCAGAGAAAAGGAAAAACGGAAGGGAAAAGTATGACTTTCAATTTGAAGCTTTAGTCATCTAATTTGCTAATATTGGTGGTAGAAAAATGCCAGTATGGGGGAAAAAATGAAAAATGAATAACTCTAGAGGTTTTAGCTAGAAGGGAGGTCACATCAGACTATGCAGTACTGAGCTTTTGCCTCCTCATGGTGGATTTCAAACCTGAAGAATGCATCTAATGCTTTGAAAATGCTATAGACAAACGTGATGTCGAGTGGGCCATTCCTTTTTTTGTGCAGTTTGCTTACTTAAAACAAGAGTGCTCATAGGCTGCGAGATTCATGGTGTCTCGCTGTCAGCTCATGACAAATTTCCACTCCCCCTGCCACGAGATGTATAAAGAGCAGATAGAGCTTATCAGCGTGACCCAGATAGATGGACGACAAGTGTTGCAGAGGTTGGTCTTGTTTAATTCCACTGAGTCATGGCCACTAAAGAAAAATGCAGCATTATGAAGAGATAGATCAGGCTCACAAGACTTCTGGCTCCCCTGAGAATTCACATAGCTGAGGAGAATCCTGTTAAGATCCTGGCAAATTACAGTTTCAGCTCGCCTCGAGGAATGTGCTGCTCCAAAATACGAAAACCCCTTTCTTAGCACTCATCAAGGATACATGATTCAGTGGTGATACAGCATAATGATTCTCACTGCAGGGGACTGAAAAATGCTTTGACTATGATGCTAACCTGTCCTAATAGATCTTGTTGCAAGGAGCCCCTTCAAGCATGCAACTGAGATGAATGGAGTTTAGTGCAAACTTTGCTTAAGGGAAGCAACACTCCAGCAGTCGGGTGTTGTGCTGTCATCTCAGTTTACTGTTATGCGAAGTGAAGAGAGGGTTCTTTTGAAGGAAAAGTGTTCCAGGGGCAAATAACCTCTGACACTAATGATGATATTATATCACTACGAAAGAAATGGTGCAAGCCCAGACTCCTTATCCGTTTCCTCAAACTCCTACAATCACTTTATCATAAGCCTGACTTATATTACAGACCAGCAACTGGATGCTTGTTCTGTAAAACAATAGTGCATTTGGATTCATCAGGAAAACTCCAAATCGAAATGAAGTGGTTCGCACTCACAATTAAGGGTTGTTAAATCCTTTGGAGCTATCATTTGTCATTAATTTACTGAGATAATGAGCACAAATCTTCCAACTAGTACATTATTTCGTAAAGGAAATCCACAACAAATGAGGATATTATTATATTTGCTTATTGTGCTATAGCCCTAAAATTAACTTTGAGATAGATGTTGATTAAGCTTCCTCTCAACTACCCATGTATTTAAAGTTGTGCACACACACAAATGCTCAAACCCTATTCCATATAATAATACAATACTCTGTCTGTTTCTTTAACTGTGAAGATGACTGTAAAGAAAAACTACTGAGCTAATTTTTATGAAACTTGGTGGTAGGGTGCATAATCTGCCAAGGGCAAACCCATAAAAAATTTGGAGTGGATCCTACTTAGATCATTTGCACAATGATTGTTTTAGTGGCTATTAGTGGCTCCTGCTGGTCAATTGGATGTTGTTAGTTGAATGTTGGTTGTTTTTGCATATTTGCATGTCTGATAGAAGGATGACCATTGGCCTTGGTGAAGGTATGCACTCTTTACAAACCCACACGGAGCATTAGCATCAGTTTTTGTAGTATTCACATTTCTTTTAACATTTAACACCTCTTGAGGTGTAGGTGCACATAATATCAGTCTATCAATGTTTTTTCAGTATAAACAGTTTGGAAATGGTCTGGAAAGCTTGAGAGCTCAGGACTGAAACTAAGTGACTCATAAAACTAAAACATAGTTACTTAGTCATCATTTGGCAAAATTTCTTCATATAAAAATATTCATGTATGTTTATCTGATAAAAAAGGGTACTTTTACTTATTTAGTAGTAGTACAGTAGTAGTAGTAATACTGGTAGTATTTTTAAATTAACCGATACAAACATTACAAAATGCAGCAATATACACAATGCATTATCTAATACACAAGCATCCTAGAGAGACAAACAAGGTCAACACTCCATGCATTAACAAATTAATGCAATTTTAATATAATTTACATTTTAATAATATTACAATGTTTACCCAAATTTTCCCACAACCAGTGAACACAATTAAATGCAATGTTCAAGCTAATAAATCTCAGTAAATCTACAGCATCCTAGATCCTAGGACTTGAACAGCCAAAGTGTGATCTATATCTAGAATGACCCCCACAGGAGAGATGACAGATGATGCGGCACAGTGCATTATACTCTCTGATTAGGTTAGACCGCAAACTACAGGAGGCAGTTAATTTTCAGCAGAGCTGGAGCATTATCTGCCTCAGCTGCACATTTATTTGAATAAGCCAACACCAGTGAGCAGCACGCAATGGTCAGTGGCAAACACCAGCAATAGAGGGGCGATAATGAAAGTAAAACAGAGACAGATAATTCCTGCAAATTGTACCTGATCCAACCAGTGCCTCAACCACCAAAGCTCCCCGCTCCCTCGCTCATCAAGACTAATGTGATTTACTGAGCAGAGAGGGATACAACCTGTCTCTGGGATTGTTTGCGCTGCTCTCTGCAGTACGAAAAAATATCTCCCGCTACTTTGCCATTGAAACGGGAGAGATTTGAAGCACACGGCTCTGGTGACAGCGTAGATGAAATGAGCGAAGCACAATGTTCCACCTCTGTGTCTCCAGCTGTTCATGAGTAAAGAAGCAGATATTTTAATCTGAGTTAGCAATATGTCTTCACTCTGACTGCATGAAGGTGTTATTTGAAATATATATATATATATATATATATATATATATATATATATATATAGTATTGTCTCACCCACCATAGAAACCATAAACTAATCCAATCACCTGTCCCTAATCAAGCACAGTTATGTCAATAGTTTGTCATGACCCCCAAAAAAACCCAAATGGTCAATTTTACCTGATATATATGAAATTCATCTGTGTTACAATTATGTGATGAACCATAACAAGAGTCCACTTAGGGCCCCTATTTGACCAGGGGCAGGCCTGCAGCCAACTAACATGATCAGCAGCAACATAGCTGGATGTGAGTCATGTTCAGTGTTAAAACAGTGTCACACTTAGCCACACAGTTGGCACATTTAAATAAAGCTGTTAGCGGATGATTCATCAAAGGATTTATGAAAAATAAATATATAAATTATAAAAAAAAGAAATAATAAACCGTCATCAAAGGATTTCCAATCATTAAATGGCTTTGTGCAACATACTTAAGCAGGCACGTACCAGGATGAACAGGAAACTCTAACTCCGTGTATCCTGAGTCTCCAGAACAGTATCATTAATTCATTTGAGTGAAAAATAACATTTCACAGTCTGCACTAAGCCTAAACAATTTATTGTCATACAATCTTGTAACATGTGACAGTTTTGTGCCAGCAGCAAATTAATTGCAATTCCTCTTTTTAGACAATCCGGTGTGTGTGTGCACTGATAAGTAAAATACGGTGTAGTATTAAAAAAGCAGAGACACTCATTTTAAGCTGTGAATCATAAATTAACCTGCCCCTTTTATTAAGACACAGTGTCAGTGTGACTAGTGATCTCAGATGTGACTGGAAAATGGCAGGTGAAACAAAACTGAGTACTTATTCAAGTGTCTCTTGGATTTATCCTTGTACATTTTATAATGAACAGTGAGTTAAAAGGCAACATTCTCATTTTTATGATTTTGGTGACATCATTGATGGAGGACAGATTTCGATGGCAATTTATTGTACCTCTCTCTCTGCAAACCATGTTGGTAGTGGATTTCTGTCAATAAAGTATGGCTTCCTGTGAGTGGTACTGCTTTCTTTTTCTGTCTTGTCATGGAATGAATACACTAGAACATATTGCTTCAAATAAATTGCTGTTGCTGCAGAAAGAATAAAATTACTTATTGCATCACTTTTGGTGTACTAGAGCATTCTTCCTTGGAAAGCCCCCCTTAACAACTGGATATTTAAAAAACCCATTATAATTATACCATATATATAATTATACCATTATAATTTAAATGGAAGGATTCTGAAGTATTGATCTAAATTATTCAACTTCAAACTAACAAAACAACAAAGCTACCACAAACTGAACATCGTTAGTTTCCCCTTACCTCAAAAAGTGATGTTGCCAGTCTGACAGCAATTATCAGACACAGTGGTGTTACATTTGAAAGTTGCACTGGCTCAGCACCCAAGGGTGTCCTACTGTAGATGGAAAGTTACATTCTGGGTTCTGCCATGTAAAAGTAGATAAAGTAAATTAGAGCAGAATGATAGAGGAACCTTGTAGAAACCGTAATAGAGATGCCGAACAAGCTTTATATCCTCATCCTATCCTTATAATAATCCTAAATTGTGCGTCGTCTTTGATAATAGTTCTAGGGAAGTGTGAGTGTGTGTGTGTGTGTATGTGTGTGTGTGTGTGTGTGTGTGTGAAGAAGGAAAATCACACGTGTGGACGGCAGGAAGGAAAAAGATCCGGTCTGATAATGGGTTGAGAATGACACTTAGACTCCCCAGAGAGCCTGTCACAATGGCCATTTTAAACTCAGACCTCCCCACACATGCACACACACTACCCTCAAAACTGCCAATATATTGAGCACTGGAAGGAAGTCATTAAAATGGCAATCAGCGTGTCTTAATTACTATGCATTGGAGAACGATATTTGGTCTGGCGGTGGGGGGGGATAGGGGGGCGGCAAGGGACATTTCTTAAATGTTCAGCTCCTTTCCGGTCAATTATGTGGCAGAATGTTAAAGACTCGCTCCTCCATTTCAATTCTGGTCGAAAAACAGACTTAATGAAAATGCCCGGCTATCTGAAAGCAAGGGGGCCTTGTTAGAAGTCAGTCAACAATAGACCCTAACTTTAATTTGTGTCAGGCCCCTTTGCCTTAATCGCCTCTCACGGAACGGCCATCAACAATAGCCCATGCGCTCTAAACAAGTCTAAGCACCACCCTGGGCCCGCTTTGGACATGAGCCACCGTGAATAACTTTTTGGCTTCATAAGGTAAAAATACATGCAATAAGTACTGTTGCAGAAGAAGAGAATAAGTCTCCACTTCACTTGCAATTCAATGAGCCAATTTGATTGAATATGGCCGGGGGGATAACTGCATAATTAGCAGACATTTCTTAAATATGGGGGGAGTCTGCAGAGCTGGCCCTGTCTGTGTTTCACATGCCGATGAACAGTATATTAGAGTTCTCGTCTCATGGCCGCAAATAAGCAAGTGCTCACAGGGACAGCTTGCACAACAGCCACAGACACATCCACATAAAAACGCGGTCTATCATCAGTATATCACATTCTTGTACTCGGGCAGCAGCAAAGAAAGCACAGCAGGAAATGTGGCCATCCAGGCAGCGCTTGTAGCCTGATTAGTGGTGGTGGGGGTTTCTGCGAATGCCAGAGAAGACAGCTTGGAGGGCTCATTTGAAATAAATGCTACTCTCTATAAGACCAGAGGTTAAGAACCCATTCAGTCCAGAATATTCCCATATAGAGTGAGTGTGATCCACGCCTGACTGACGCCTGAATTTAGAGCACCGCTACGTCCAGCCCCAAGGGAGGCAACATTTGAAAGGGCCAATCAGACAAATCAAAAGCAGTTATTCACATTTTTGTCTTTGGGATCAAGCCGAACACCTTAGTGCGCCGTAGACTTGGTGTAAGGCTTTGATTTATTGAGGCACATTTTAAGAGAAAAACCTGACTCGAGGACCTCAAAAGAGCTTTGAACCTCTCAATTCAGCCAGCTTTGCTGCCTGTTGTGTTTTGAGTGTTGCTGTTAGAAGTCTCATTGGGCTGCTTCTGTCAGCTTGTTTACCCTCTTTTTTTAGTTGCGTGGATTAGAATGAATATCAGCCAGCCCCTTGTCTGCCAGCCCCTTGCCAGCTCCCCGAGCACCTCGGCACCTGAACACCTCTGGAGATGAATACATGAATGTCCAAGCACCCTGCTCCGCAAATTGCTGCGAGTCAGCCCTGTTTTCTTGCACATTAGGCAAGGTCAACATATATTCTCACGGGGGGAGTTGAATCCCAAAACTATATGAGACTCAACAATAATGCTAATAGGGCCGGAGCTCACCCAAGGAGACTTGGCGCTTCTTGAAGGGAGAAAAAAAAACAACTGATAAACGCCTATCAAGAAGTTGCTGAATTATTTAACACCTCTGCTCTACTGTCAATTTGTCCCCGCCATTTGGTTTCGCTGTAAATGAAATCTGTTCGGGACCGCAGATGGAATTCAGACAAATGGACCACAATATAAGAAGCGGGAGATTACGCCTTTCTTTTTGTTTGACTGGGAGTTGCAACATTACCAAAGCCCCTCGGCAAATAGAATCGTCTTCCGATGAGCAACTGGCAAACAGCATCGGCTTTGCAAGGTTTAATTGTGCCTAATTGTGTCTGTTTCAGTGTGGTCCCATCAATCAGCCGGATCCTTCTCAATCTCTTATGTATATTTAAATAGACAGAATCCTGATTCTTTGATAATGAAGAGAAGGATGGGTTGGGGGAAGAAAAGAATTGACGCTTATATAAGATGCTGCGCCCTCTATACTCGACATATCATGGCAGTGCTTTGGGTGAGTTTGCCATTGATGTTGTTGTGTTTGATCACTCGCTGTCATCGCTGGGATTCTGTATGATGCAACCCTCGAGAAAGCATATGACGTTCCAGCTTGTGGCTTAAAGAGTGGCACACCAACAACAAATGTCATGGCATCTGCCCTCCAGACTGTTATCCGAAAACCTGTCTCACAAGCCCCCGCTCTCCATGGGCCTGTGTCATCTGCGTCCGCCTGTGAATGATGTCCCCTTAGACCGAGCTCCCCCACCGGCCCAGGGATTAGTTCCACTTCCTCTCACTCCCTGAAGTGTTTCTCTAAAGGGCTTGAGCCGCACAAACCGCTGTTATCTCCCCTTTGTTTTCTAATATACCAGTGTATATAGTTTGGGGTTCTGCGGATGTTCATTTAAAGAATCTCCTGCAGAGTGTCGTCTTTTACGATGGATCAAGGACAAATGGCCACTTAAGTGGCACTAATAAATGTAAGATCCATGACAAACAAGACTTTTATTCTCCATGATTTAGAAGCTGGACATGCTGTTTTTTCTTTAACCGAGACTAATACGTTTTACTTGGTTCAAGCCTTTGGGAAAAGAATACTGGGACCCACCTCGCAGCATTTGTGACTAACGAGTCTAAGTAACATGTTACAATAATTGCATTGGCTGTTTAAGTACAGCAATGCTTTAACTCAGTAAAAAAAAAGGGACCACCAGAGATGTGAAAACTCATCCTAAAGGGCACATGGATGTCAGGGGGTTAACAGTTATATTTTGAAGTATTAATTCTCTGGGTACATATTACCAAATTGTACCAAATTCCATGGCAATCCATCCAGTCATTGTCAAGATATGTCACTAAAAACCAAACCTATCTACCCCATAGTGGCACTAAAGGCAAAACCTCAGAGGACCAACAAGGTTAGAAGGAATTATCCTCTGAATATCTGTACAAACATTTCGTGATAATTCATTTCACGGTTGAGATATTTCAGTCTGTACCGAGGTGGTGGACAGACAGACAGACAGACATTGCCTCTCACGAAGCCTCGCTATTACTATGAGTGCAAAGCCAAAGGGATTTATTTTATAATTCATTCATCATTAGACAGAGAGAAGCTGCATATCCCCCAGGAAGAAGGCGGACCGAAATAATGTTTTGCATTTGGTTGATAGACTACTTACAGTTGTCAGTGCAATTTTATCAGTTGTTTTTTTTTTTTTTTTTTTTTTACAAGCTGCAAATTTCCTATGCATTTTTCATTAAATTTCACCGCATTTTAACACTCTACTGTACTCGTTATGTATGACAAAGTAATATGTTGATTGCTTATTCACTTATATTATTCCTGTATTAAATTCATAAGAGTTTTTTGGGCCATTCATGCATGCAGTCTGTTTGATATTTTGCGCTTAATCAGTTTAATTATAAAACATTTCTGTTTGTACCGTTTGTTTTGAAAAGTGCAAATTCTTTCCTTACTTAGTGTCATTCAGTAAGTAAAGAGTGGAAGCCTGTAAGTTAATGATGTTTTTTTATGGTTTGTTTTGCCCCCTGTGAGCATACTTTAGGGTATTACACTCTCAGTAAGCCAGCAAACTATTGCAGACACGCAGGCTGCTCGGTTCACTTTTAATCCCATGTAACTGTATTCAACAGTGTGTCTGAATATGAAATGAGTTGTAGTTCTTTTACCTTTTCTTTTTTTTTCCAAGGCTTCTGAATGAAATGTGCTGTTCCGCAGCATTGCCTCAACTTCAGTCTTTTGCATATTAAATATTCTGCTGTGTGCGGATGGCATGTGGAGATGGCAAATGAAATGTAGGCCTCCTACTTTTATTACTCCAGCCGCACTACTTGTCATTGGACCCCCAAGCAGATCCTGCAGCCTAATGATACTGACATACTTATCCTGTCGTATTTCGAGTTACTGACATTACAAAAAGACACGGCCGAGTATTTTCTAAGACGACTTATGCAGCCATTACTTCCATGTTTCATGTGTAGGGGGGTGGGGGGGGAATGATCTGCTACAGAAACTGATGGCCAGTGTGATATTTCAAAAGGTTACGCTGCATCTTGCTCAGCGATTGTTTTCCACAGATTTATATTTGTTTAAAGGGGGGGGGGGGGTGGTTGTCAGTGATAACAAATGCACTGACAAATAACTGGGCAGTGTGCCATTTGGAATTCATTTAGCAAGACAAGGTAGAGATAAGGGCGCCACCCCGACTGACTGCGAGCGACACTTCGTAAATCAGAGAACGGCGTGGACGAATAACACTGGTGAGAAAGTCCCTCTTCTGAAGGACAACAACAGCGTGTCTATTTACAATCAGCTGGCCCGGACCATAGGTCAGACCTCACTCCTCCTCATTCTGTCCTTTAGAAAATGTTCCACCAGACCAAGATGCAGAGAGTGATGAAAGACAGAATGCTAATACTGTCTTGGTTGAGTGTTGGTTTTGCTGCTTCAAAACCATTGTAAATGTGTTACATTAGGGGCTTTGTCTTTGATTTATTATTCATTATCAGTGTACCAGATCCATACATTAAATTAAACTGGCAATAAACCAGCAGAAGTTGTAACAGTCAGTACATTTACACTGCTGTTCAAAAGTTTGGAGTCACCCAGGCAATTCTGTGTTTTCCATGAAAAGTCACCCTTTTGTTCACCGCCATGAGTTGTAAAATGAATAGAAAATGTAGTCAAGACATTGACAAGGTTAGAAATAATGACATGAATTGTTTCCTTCAATCTTTGCTTACATCAGAGGAAGGTCAGTTTTTTATTGCCTTAAGTTTTACAGCTTCTCGAACCAGCTAAACTGTTTTCAGCTGTGCTAACATGATAGCATCAAGGATTTTCTAATCATCCATTAACCTTCTGATGTAATGAGCAAACACATTGTACCATTAGAACAGTAGAGTGATAGTTGCTGGAAATGGGCCTCTATACACCTATGTAGATATTGCACCAAAAACCAGACATTTGCAGCTAGAATAGTCATTTACCACATTAGCAATGTATAGAGTGTATTTCTGATTAGTTTAAAGTTAACGTCATTGAAAATAACAGTGCTTTTCTTTCAAAAATAAGGACATTTTTAAGTGACCCCAAACTTTTGAACATTAGTGTACATGGCACTGAAAAAATCTGATTATTGCCTTAATCCAAGTATAAATGGACAACTGAAACATTTCGGTTCATTTAATATTGGAGTTCTGCAACTGATTAAGACACCCAGATAATATGATTGGACTTGAGTTTGGACCTGACATGTATACACCTTAATCTGAGTTAAAATAGAATACATGTGCACTTCACAACCCCCAAGCTGCCGTATGACCCTGGGAACAAATACCAAAGAAAGCCAGACGCAGAAGAAGAATACAATCACAGTAGAAGAATCACCAGAGCGGCATGGCAGAAGCTTATCTGCACAAGTAAGGCATACATTACAAATGAAATAAAATGAAAAAGGCCATTATCCATCTTGTTGTTAAAAAATGCCGGAGATGTGCTGTGCCCCAGTTGTTTGTTTATAACGTGGCAATAGGTCAACCAGAAAGACCCGTTGAAATGACACATATCGATCCTTAGTGTTGTGGGGAAGGCTATGTTCCTGTCAGTAATTTGGTTTTCTCTGTTGCATATAAGGGTCAGTGACAAAACTGCCATGTGGTGTAACCCTAAAAACTAAAAAAGTTAACTCTCTTAAAAAGTTTTGCAAAAATTAAACACACATGCTATCAACAGGTTTTATATCATCACTATCATTCTTTTTCGGTTACACCATTTGACATTTTGTGAATCATGATAGACACAATAGATACAAATGGACTTTTAAATTACAAGTAACCAACATGAACACACAATGTACATTTTGAGAGACCTGATGAATTCTTCTTAAAACTGTATTTTAAAAAGTTTTTACTTTGTCATCATGCCACACATTATCTGTCACTATCTCTTCGAGATGAATACCTAGAAATCAAATCAATGTTTATCATGTCCAGCTAGAGACTAGTACAGCACCTTGTTGTGATAAAAGAATAATTGTATTAAGATTTAGCTAATGCATTCTCTTACAGGTTTACTCTAGTGAAATGGATGAGGAATTATGGAGGGATTTATTAAAATGACCTCTCCATGGATCTATCATAAAACCATTCAGATGAGACTGTGATCTTCAAATATATTATCTTTTATGATTAATTTGTTTTTGTGAGGACAAAATATGGAAAAAGCAGGAGGAGAAAAAAACCTGCTTTTTCATTAAAATACAGGGGGAAAAACAGCTCATTTTGACATCAAGCTCAATTTTTCATAAAGTCACACAGCAGCTTTGATTTGGCGGTGAAAACAAAATGTATTTAAAAGCTGTTTATAAAATAATTTTCTATGAATAATACAAGCCACTTTATGCAAATTGAAATATATGAGGGGCCAAGCAAAAGCTCATCAAACAGAGTACATCGCACACAAATACAATGAGGACTCATCTGCCCGCTGGGCAATTTTGATCATGATTGGAGAAAGCATTCTGGAAATAAAGCAAACCTTCCCCTTATGTGGTTGTTCCAAGCTTGTCACGGCCAAATTATCTCTAATAAATGACATGATTTGATCAACATTGCATTGTTTTATTTGGTTTATTGTGTTTCTATGTGCCCATGTGTTATGTCAGTTTGAATCTTCGTCCTTTTGTTTGTTAGTTGTTGGTTAAAATTGATCAGACAACGTTTGATTAGAGTTATCTCGATCTATGGGGCACAGATCTAAAGGGCAAAAGTGACCCCTGCTTTATGTCAATTATATCAGCTCATATCTCATAGATAGTGTCCTATATAGTTACCTGCTATAGTTCAATACAGCAATATTGCTGTCTGGTTTGGTTCAACATGGTCAACAAACACCCACAAGGGAAAAATCTGTCATGCAAATTAATACAAATGAAGTGTTTATTTTGGCAGCATCCAGAGGCAAGGTTACAGATTGCCAGAGTGCCTCAATCGTGTAGTAGAACCTGTGATGGGTGCAAAAAAATGCAAACAGCTGTCTGGACTGTGTTTATTTGTGCTAGAGGCTGTGATAACAGCCAGGAAATAAGTTTAATTTCTCTCATTCGCTGACTTCCTTGCTGCCACCGCTCACAATATCCATTCACTCTGACTTTGTCATCTTTTTCAAATGAGTTCGGAAGCAGACAACAAAGCTTAACGTCACTTATAGCCACATCAAACTAATATAAATGTGACCCTTCTTTGTACTCCTTCATGCCAAGATTGTATATGCTCTGAATAGTCTGGTCAGGTGTTTGTGGTTGGTCAACACAGCCTTGAACTGAAAAAGTCCAAGCTCCAAGAAAAAGTCCAGTTGCTTATAACTTAACCCCTTGAACACAGCCTGATGTTAGGTTGTGGTTTTGGAAAAGTTGTTTCTGTTTTAACTTCTTTTTTTTTTTCCGGCCCCCAATGGATATGACCATTCATGGTCCAAATACATTGGTGCAAATGGAGGAAGAAGACCACATTGCATGATCCTGTGTGAAAACAGCATAAGCCAATCACAGACAGCGGGTCATGGCATCACCATAGTAGATGCTTAATTCATGACCTGCTACCCATCTCAATAAGAAAAGGCTCAATCTAAGGTAACAGAAACACAAGGATTATTATATTAAATGAATTGTATTCTATATAAAACATAATAATGAATATTACAACCCTTGTTCAACTAGATGCCAATAAATGCCACAAAATATTACATACTGTAAACCTCTAAAGCAGCATTTCAGGTTGTTGTTGGCATTCCCAAATGAATATGTAAATAAATACAATACTACACAATCAGTTTAATTAAAAGTATACCTGTAATGTTCAATGTACATTTATATAAATGTTTCCTCATATTCCATAAATATACCATGAACAACAGAATAATGTTACCCTCAGTCCCACTGTGAGTGAATTGTCTCATGTATTTACTGCTGTAACAGTGATAGCTGTCACAACATTGATTTGGACTAGTTTGGGTGGAAAATACTGAATATCTACAAATGATGCAAGCTGCAATAAAGTATGTGGAATATCATCCTCAGTGGTATTCGGTCCATACACAGACAATCTGACAGCTACCAAAAAAAAAAATAGAAAATAGGCAGTGATATAGTAAATACACACACAACTGATCCATATGTCTATCCACTGTGTGTCTATATTATTAAGCCTACAGAGAACAGCATTTAAACATGCAAGAAACTGACGAAACGCTCTGAGATATGCAAAACCTGCAGTGCAGAATGTAATATTTGTAGTAGGATTTATTTCAATAGATATAGTCGAGAGACAGGAACAAAACTGACATTTTTATAGAAAGAAAAAAAAATGTGTTGTGCAGATTTCCTTGTCTTTATCAGTTTGACTCAATCACTGGAGCCATCAAGAGTGTTGTTAGTGGACAGAGGGTGCTTTATTCAAAGTCACCTTACACTTCACTGTGTACAGAGGTAGATTCAGTCGTGCTATCGGTAACGCAGCTTTGTCAATACATCATTGTGAAGTCGGTGGCAAGAGATTTAATCTCAAGAGACGTCCTTTTGTGTCTTTGAAAATTGCTGGTGCATTCCCAGTCATGAAGGGTTCAATTTGCTTAGAAGAAATCTTGTAATTTGTGTTAGAGGGGAAAGAGACATCTTTAATATCACCCAATAAAGTGATCAGGTCAGCAAGAAATTGGCATAGGTTACTAACTGAAAAAATACTTGCAGGCTTGTAAAGGGTAAGGCACGCAGGCCCCATTCATTCCTGCTGAAGGAAGATAAGTATACACCTGGAAAAAAAACACTTATTGTCCTGAAGTAGCTGGGAATTGTAGTTTTAACCAAATGTTTGTCCCCCAAGAGGAACAAGACAGTGGAAACTAGCTGTGAATTAACCCTTTGCACCACTGGATGAATCAATAAACACATTCAATCTTCTGAGATTCCTAACTGTACCAAATATGAACAGACATTAAAGACATCTTCAATCAATCAATTAGATTTTAAGAAAGGTGATTTTTAATAGCTTGCTTAATAATTAGTTTAGTTTTTTTCAGTCCTTAAGTGAATCCAGTGGTAGTTGTACAACAATAGTCACGCTGCAAATGGTGTTGTCTGTAGAGGCATGCATTCTTAGAATTATTAGAAAAGTTACCTCCAAATCTTAATGTTTAAAACAAATCTCAAACAATCGTTAAAATTAAATTAGTTATGTACTCACACATAACAGCATGAAATCTGTTTCCTCATCTGGTGCCTGTTTCCATGGACTTTCAGCTCATTGCGCTCTAAGTCTTAAATCTTTTTACTATATTGATACATCTTGTATCTTATCTTGTACCTTTTGTAATTATTATATATATCATATTATATATTTATATATTTGTTATTACAAGCCTACCTGCCAGATGGAAACGAGCAATTGTGCTAATTCAGGCACATTTATTTTGATATGTAATGCTGATACGTCAATTGATATGCACTGCCCCAATTAAAGTTAGGCATAAATATAAATAAAATAATAAAGGAACTGAAAATACGCCATGTTTCATGATGCAAATACACTAGATTGTTAACAAATATATGAAAAATAAACAGGGCTCAGGTGCAGCAAACAACTAACTTTCACTGTCTCCATGGCAACATTGCATCTAGCATTTAGCCCCTCAAAGCATTTTGGGAACTATCACTCCAAATCTGAGAATTAGGTTATCCCCAAATGAAAGACAAAAAAATACTACTAGTAGTAGAGTGACAAAACCCATTTATATTATCATCTTTTAGTTTGCACTGTCATTTTGTTTTTGATATTATAAAAGGCTTAAGGCTTATATCTCTTGAAAACCAACACTCTTATACTAACAAGCAGCAGCAGCAGATGAAACATGCAGCGGATGGGTTTACAATCTAATAAGAATCTATAGAATCCTGTCTGGACTCTTAAATATAGCTATGTGTTGCACCAAACTGATTTGTATGTTTTTATCATCATTCCAGACAATAATGCGTTTTTGTTTTTTTGTTTTTTGTTTTTTTGAGTTTGTGAATCAGGTCTAATTTGATTGACTTCTGGCCTCTAACATATTGTATAGGCCTCACTAGAAATCAACATTTCAACACCTATCAACTCCTGGTACACCCTGGTAGGACAGACAATAACTCACAAACAGGCTGAAACCCCCACTGTGAGGATGATTCAGTGCTTACAATAGGTGTACTCTCCCAGTTATTGAACAGAAGAGAGTTTTACAAAAGATGGTGTTATCAGTGATGTGGAGCTGAAGTCCAGTTGAGAATTCTTTCAAAATAAGTTTGAAAGATAAGAACAAGATACAAGGAGACTGGGAGAAATTCAAAGTCATTTGAAAACAACATGCTGAATTCTAAGCAGGGAATGGACAGAGTCTTTACCGAGCTGGACTACATTGAAAATCAGTGCAGGAGGGCAAACATTTTAATTGATGAGATTGCAGAGAGGAAGGAGAGACCTGGAGTGATTCAGAGGAGAAGGTTCGACAATGCTCTCAGGCGACCTGGGACTAGATGGTATAAATAGTGATATTCAGCATGCCCAGAGAATTGTTCCGAACCAGGAGGGGGGAAAGCCTCGGAACATTTTGTGCTTTGAAACAGACAGTGTCCTTTCTTCTGCCAGGAAATTGAAGGGCACACAAGTCTCTATAAATGAAGACTTCTCAAACACTGTGCACTGTACTGTGTTCTGAGGAGGGAACAGCTCTTACCAAAGTTGAAAGCTGAAAGTGATGATGAAGCCAGCCTGAAGTATGATAAGCTAGTCATCATGCTCAGCGGTAGACTAACTCAATCATGAGCCTAAAACACTTCAAGGTTCATTTTTTCTTCCTTATGAAAGTTTTTTGTCTTATTTTTTTTTTTTTTACTTTTCATGTCATTTTTGTTTGTTTCATGTGTCCAAATAGCAAAAAGACACTTGTGTTAGTACGTTTGCCAGGGAAGGGCTTGATATTCACTCAGATATATGCAGCCTTAGGAACAAGGTTCATGATATTACCAGGATATGTTTCTTAAAATATGGTCATGTTTTAACACTGTCAGAAACACAGCTGGACATTACTTTTGATGATTCTGAGCTGACTGCTGAGAGGACAAATGTGGTGGTAGAGCTGCATTTTATGTTCAGGAACACATTTCATTTGTGCTACAGAAAGATATTACAAGTACTGGCATTGTAGTAATATAGCTGCAGATTCACATTCCATACTGGAAATTTATTCCGCTTGGTTATTGTTATAGGCTGCCCAGTTCTAATGTAAAGTATTGGATAGAATCTCTAAAGAATCTCTGTCTGTCTCTCTGTCCTTCTGTATTTTCCTCACATATCTCGACAATCATTCATCTGATCCACTTCACACTTGGCGGGTGTATTGCTGAGGACCTAAGGGAGGGGCAGTGTCGAGTGTGAAGTCGATTGGATGAGTGGTTCACAGCCGTACCGCGGTTCCCGACAACAGGCGAGCAGCAATTCTGGAGGCCAGGCAATAGGCCCGCTCTGATCTAGCACAAATTCCAAACGGGCACGCCCCCACCCAACAACACTGCAAACAGCAACACCCAGAGCCAAGCAATCAGTCCCCTGCCAAATGGGCACGTGTTCCAAACTGGCACGCCACAGACAACGCTGCAAGCAGCAATACAGGAAGCCAAGCAATCGGCCCCGCTACGAACCTACACAGCACTCGTCTGTGAAAATCTAAATATAGTGACACATGAAAGTAAGGATATCGTCCTTCTTTGTTGAGCTGAATTCTGATAGGTTTCTAAACATTGCACGCTACGCCAAGTAACTGATTTCTATGGCATGTGCTTGCAATCTTACCCGGGTTGTGACTCAACCCGTGCACATTTCTACAACCATTGGTGGTATTAATAATTCAACCTGTATCGATCATATTTGCGCTAACATTCTTCAGAGCTGTGTTGACAGGAAGTATCAGTGGCAGTGGATGTAGTGGCCATAATTTGATTGCTTTAACAGAAAAAAGACCAAAAATAGAAAAGTCTGGGGATAGGCTTGCTTACCGCAGGTAAAGACATTAAAGATTTGAAAGTTGGTGAGG
This sequence comes from Lepturacanthus savala, assembly GCA_030544235.1. Lineage (NCBI taxonomy): Eukaryota > Metazoa > Chordata > Actinopteri > Scombriformes > Trichiuridae > Lepturacanthus > Lepturacanthus savala. The sequence continues at coordinate 6,064,020 of CM060473.1, read as the reverse complement.
GAAATGATGTAAACATTGCTTTGACAGATGTCATGGATAGAGATGTAAGGCTGGTGGATGAGCATATGAAAAAAGTCTCTAAAGGTAAGTAGTGCACCACGGATTGAAGATGAGTTGAGATCTTAAAGGTCCCATGTCATGCACTTTTCCTGGGTTTATTTGAAGTTTTGATACTCTCTGATACCTCTCAAGCACTTTGCTGGAGCTCCAGAAAGCACATGTCGTTTTTGGTCTGTCTCCTAAATATTCATGAGTTCCTCTCTTGATTGGCCGATTTTTGCAGGGAAGACTGAAAAAAGAGGGTGTGACAGTGGGGGTAGGTGATGCCTCAACAGGTGAAGTCAAAGTCAACGAAGTACAGATGAGCCGTGCAAATGTCAAAGTTTCTAAATCTATGCTTTGTGTGTTTCTCTGTGTTTGATGCCTGGGATTATTCATATAACCTCTAGATTTTATCTAGAGTAAAGAAAAAACATGAATGTGGCTATTTGCATGATATGGCACCTTTAAAGTAACAAGGCAAAAATAACTGCTCATAAATCAGTTTAAACCCATTTATATTGCAGAGGTCAGTTCCTCACCAGGACATATGATGTAGCTAATTACTTTAACAACTTCTTTATCAACAAAGTAGACAGTTTAACAACTTGCATATAATCAGATGATGCCAATTTAAGATGCAACATTGCTAACAGTGTTATGTGTGATAAAACATGTTTTTGTGTTCGACAAGGTTAACCAAGACACAGTTGAAGAGATGTTGACCTGTCTTTCAGATGACAGATGTCCTGTTATAGGTAACCTCTATAGAACATTTTTAGAATTGCAGCTAGGGCGCTTTCCAAACCAATACATCCTATTTTTAATAGATGAATACTCAGTTGGGCCTCTCCAGAGCTATGGAAAGAGTCCAAACTCATACCCCTACCCAAAGATAGAAAAGCAGCTTTTACTGGCTCTAATTGTAGACTCATTAGTATACTCCCTGTGTTGGGCAAGCCAGTAGAGAAGATAATTTGTGATTAAATGTTAAATTAGTAGAAATGGATTATTTACAAAAGCACAGCATGCTTATAGACTAGGGCACTGCACAGCACTGCAATACATGATTGATCAACCACTGGAGAGAGAGAGAGAGATAGATAGATAGATAGATAGATAGATAGATAGATAGATAGATAGATAGATAGATAGATAACTGCAGTGCCAAACTGTGTAATTTCATGTGTTTTGAATAGCTTTAATGATGTATGATTTAGAGTTCTTTCCTGAGACATGTAAAACAAACCCACCAGCTTTTAATAATTTTAAGTGTAGTTTACACGAAAATAGCAAAATATTTTAGAATCACAAAAAGGGGACTTTAAATAGACAAAGCGAGACTTGATCTCATCTAGTCAGTGCATCCAGGCTTTAATCATTTCATGGTGGCCAAGCCAGGCTGTGGAGGCGCGATAGGTGAAGCCAAGTGTAATCAATTCAGATAAATATGCGCTTGCAGTTTTCGTCAACAAACCATGAGGTCAATCATGAATTTACTGATGCAGAAATGGAGAAGACACATACTTCTCACTCGGTGAGCAGTTTCTAATAGAAGCTTATGTGGAGGCAAAACATATAATAAGACCTAAAGAAGGAAACAGTGAAAAGAATATGCATTTACTAACCACTGCTCTCAAACATTTATATGGCCTCATGTCTAACACTGGCTTGCCATGTCTGGTAACACAACTGCTATTGTGGAGCAACTAGAAGATAACCTTAATCCTGTGAGTATTATTCATTAAAGTCATAGGCCTGGCACCTGTCAACACGACGTCAAAACAAGTTCTATTGAATGTGGCAGGGTGAAGGCACTTCTGCAGCAGACGATGTGGAGACAGTGTCAGTGGACTCCAGAAGGCTAGAGGTCACGTCAATCATGTGGAAATACTTATTTAGTCCATAATGGATGAGACGTTTGTGGTGGCAAGTAAAATACACATGAAAGAGTAACACACAATCCTTTATTATTGAGTAATACATCCAAAAGCAATACATTGACTAAAATGATAGAAGTCTGCCATTGATGCTGTCAGGAAATTTTGCAGTATGTTCTCAGTCCATGTCCAAGGCCACTCTGGGAGCACTAGCTGGTGAAGGCACTGCAGATGGGACTTGAAAAAGTCGAGTGCCCTTTCTATTCGAGCCTTGTTCTTGCATGGGTACGATTGTGTGTGTGTGTGTGTGTGTGCTGCTGTCTGGAGGTGTGTAAAGGGAGTACGTGGAAATAGCTGACAGGCATGACCCTTGTCTCCCTTCAGCACGCGAGGGAATTCATATGAGAACCCTAATCGTTAAAACTACATAAGTAGCAGAGTAACATTTTTGACACTATCATAACGTTCAAGGATGGTCGCTGGCAAATTGCACAGGCCCGGAAGACTCAGGAGTCATGGGCCATGCCTGGCCGCTTTGCATCTATATTCATCACAGCAGCATAGATCTAAAATAATAAGACATGTTAAGGTCATTTCATGCAGAGAATTAATTATTGTAGTCGAAAAGTCATTCTTACCTGAACACTGGTAGTGTGGAAAGATGTTCTCTTCACTAAATCCCCTTCATGCACACCAGAGGGGCATTTTATCAAAATGTGTGTACAGTCCAGCACAGAAATGACACAGAGGAAGCTGTTACACAAAATACAATTTTCAACGGTTGCAAAGTACCACTTTTTTGTAATCTGTAATTCATGTTACCAACAATTTTGTGGAGTTCTTTTTTAATGTAGCACATTTCTCCATGGCCAGGGAAGGTAATGACAATGTGTGCAAATGCTTTCAATGCCAAATACACCTTTCTAATGGAGCAGCAAATAGCAGCTTTGCTCAGTTTCAGATTCTACGACTGCATATAAGAATATGTCACACACAAAAAAGTCATGGTGAATAACACATAATAGTGGCCTCTATGGTGTCCCAATGTGCAAAACAATGATAAAATGTCCCATTAGTTGCCCTGTCAGTGAAGAAAATGGGATAAACTGTCCTCTAGGGTGCTCTTCCAGTGGACAAAACATGATACAAGTGCACTAATAGGTGGACTTTCCAGTGAAGAAATTACATCACAACTTTCTGCATGTTGGTGTCTCACCACATACAGCTGAAGCCCTATGTATTCCACTACTGGTCTGTGGGATGCTCAGGACATGCCTGTGTGTTCTTGGTACCCAGCAGTAGCAGTGTAGCATATGCCATCCCCAGAAAATCTGTATCACTGTAAAGGTACTCGCTGTGGTTGAAAAAAAATGGCACACCATTGTAACAGAAGAAACAGGTGTGTAGGACTTTATATATTTCCCTTATCTCTGATAGGGCACCACAAGCATTAATCTAGGCATATTAACAGAACAGAATCAAAGTTCATGGTCATTCATGTGTCACTGCTTTCATGAAACCAAGTCACGGCTAAATTCAGCCAGGATAACCGGAAAATCACAGCTTAATCCGCTATCTAGGTTTTGGTGAAATAGCCCAGAGGTCAGTCATGAAGTCAGTTTATAACAACAGACTCTTTAAAGGTTACCCGGAGTATTTCATGTAGCGCAAGGGCCCGGTTTTATTTCCCGAGCAGAGTGGCAAATACAGTACAATGCTTCATTGCGCTCAGAGCACTTTACTCCAGGCCCAAGCATGTGGCCTTGATTTAGGTGAATGAGCACATCCCATTTATATTCAAGCAATCAGCAATCGCTCACAGAGACACATGCACACACACAGTCGCGTATGGCTTTCTCACTCTCTTTCCTCTGCCCTCTCAGCCGGCAGTGCTCATTACACAGCCGAGACGAGCGAGAGAAGAAAAGCCAGAGACGGAGAGACCCCCAGACACAGGGGAGATCTACTCCCACACCAGGCTGTTCACTCCACGCCAGCAGTCAGAGAGACAGTGATCCTGGCAGTAGCTGCTCAGCGTTATCCCATCCTGCACCGGCTCTACTCTGCCGTTGAGGTCTGGAGTGACAGGTCCCCGGTCTATAGACCTCCAGCCCCCTGCTTGTGCAGACTAGGTTCTGATTGTTCCTGTGAATGACTTCAAAAGGAGCAGGATGGAGGCCTTGACACGACAGGTGGGATGCACATGAAGGTATCACAAAGACAGGCCAAAAACTGACAAGGGAGGCTTCGTCTTGCTTTGAGGATTTGTTCAGATTCGTGTTGCGCATGTACACAAACACACAACTGGCAACAAGAGCATGGTTGCAATAGATAGCATGCTAAATAAATAATCAATAGTTTAAACCTACTGCAACACACTGGAAACAATATCAGAGGCACCTTAGTTCCTTAAAGCTGCGTGATTTGCTTTTTCAGGCCCATTTGGGGCAGAGAAACACAGAAACCACATTAACAGCATAACAGGCTACTGTTTTATACCTTTATGGCTAATGTGCTAGCAACCAGTTGCCTGTAGACCTTTTCATGGCAGCTGTATCAACATGAAATAATAGGTCAACACAGGTGGTACCAATAACGCTAATTAAAGTTCCACTCAGGTCAAACAGAGTCAGGCTGCTGTTATTGTGCATGTTGCCTCACTAGGCTCAGCTACATTGAATGGAATGGACCCTTAATTCTCAATTAGTATCATTGGTAACACCTGTGACTCTATTATTTCATGTCAGTCTAGCTGCTGTGGAAAAGGTCTATTTATGCATTCAGCAAAGCAGGGAGCATTGAAGGTCATTCTTGGCGTTGTGGGACTCGGTCTTCACTGTCTTTCTTCACCAGCTTCTTTGCCTGCTGGGTGTAGTAATGGGCAATTTCTTATTTTCTTTTAATTTATAAATTAAAACTAATGTTACTAATGGTGACACAATGGAGCAGTAGTTAGCACTTGCGACCTTCTTGCCTCACAGCAAGAAGGTCGCAGGTTCAACACCTTGGTCTGGGACTGTTCTGTGTGGACTTTGCATGTTCTCCCTGTGGCTACAAGGGTTTTTTTCTCTCGGCTTCCTCCCACAGTCAAGAAACATGCTGAGGTTAATTAGAGACTCTAAATTGCCCATGTATGTATGAATGAATGGTGTGTGTGTGTGTGTAGGCTGGCGACCATCTGGGGTGTACCTGCCTCTTGCCTATAATGCGCTAGGATAGGCTCCAGCAGAGCCCCGCAACCCTAATGAGGATTAAGCAGGTATAGAAAATGACTGACTGACTAATTTTAAAAGTAATTATAATACTTTACCATTACTCAGTCTCAAAAGTAATTAACTACATTGTTCAGCACAGCTCCATCAAAGCTTCGTTTCAAGGCCTTTTCACACCCACATATCACACTTTCTGTACTTTCTGTTGTATAAGCAGCAAATCTACACTTTGGATAATATGTACCAACCATCAACAGCTGAAAATAGCCCTTATGACTGAATTTGTAAATGTGTGTACACAGTCAGAGCTAAACCACCGTAAGACAGAGCTCTTGAGAGAGATCAGAGTTCTTCTAATTCTTTTGAATAACATTATGGTGCACGTCTTGACATGGTTTGACATTACAGACGTTTTGTAAAGTGTCATGTTGACAACATTTTAACCCGAGTGAGAAAGGTTATCCCATTGTCTGAGCGGCTTACCACAGGCGTTAAAAGCTTCTGTGCCTCTGCTCAGTCATTACTGTAATTATTTTTGGGTAAAATTTGATAGCAGCAGGATCAGAAAATTTTTTTTTCCCTTTCTTTTGTCAAAACTCACTGCTATTCCTGCAGCTGTCTCTCAGGATACGCACTTCACTCACATACACAGGATTATTAGGGAGCTGTCAGCGTGAAAGATTATGTTAACAGCTTAATTAGACTATTGTTTTGCTTGCAGTGTTGACAAATGTCATCACTGTGTGTGTAATCATGACCAACGATCAATTATCATCTATTATAATACATATTTTTAGTTAATTCGGTTACACATAATATTTTGAAATCACAATTCAAGGAAATTTCCCTCCCATTGCAAATTGCACATATAGAGCATTACAAAGATTAATACACAGGAATATACCAATATACATAAACACATAACATTCATCCCCCTGCCTCCATCCCATTACATGTATCCACACACTCTCACACACATAGATAAGTGGATCTATACTCACCCGGTCAGTGAGGCAGTTTGTTCAGCACTGCTATAGCTGACAGGACAAAACTTCTGCCAAAGCCAGCGCCTCGCCATTTTAGAGTCTTGTATTTACGGCCTGACGGTAGTACTGTGAGCTGTGGATAATGTATCATAAAATATATAATGTAGCACTTTTCCAACAATAGCACACATTATAGGTACTAAAGCAATATGGATGATGGAGAATGGATGGACAGGTGAGGATGAGAGGGAGGGGGGTGTTCAGGCCGCATCTCACCTGCAATCAAAGTTAATAATAAATTTCATAATAAATAGACAATAATGTAATGTTTTCTTTAGCTATATAGTATTCTTAGATTCGTCTACTAATAATGCCAGTAGAACACTGTGATCCATTCATGTCATGTGAAAAAGGATGAAAAAACAATATAAAATATTGTTGCTGCAGCTACAGAATGGCCCAGCCATTTAATTTGAACACTTAAGATTGAGATACTAAAGTTTGTTTGATGTTTAAAAAAAAAATAGATACAATCAGCTACAATAGATAACAGTCGATTGCAGTAAGTTGCTTTGATTGCATTAGCTATTTTGATTTCTATTACCTTTGGACTGCTGTCATCATGAAGAAACAGAATCTGATCTACAAAATTGTTTTGTGCAAGTACACAAATGAAGAATAAAGACATCTTTGTCTTGTCTGATAAGCACAGATTGATCCAGCTGCAGAAAACAGGAATTATTTAAATGGGATATTTTTTTAACATATTCCTGGGTCTATATTTTTATGAAATATAACCAGAATTCATGATAGATGTAACAAAAATGGGTTATTTAGATTATACTCATCATTTATGTAGTGCCTCTGTCTGAAAGAGGCTGACTCTTAAAGGCCCTCCTCCAGATGAGCCCACTCTAATCTGATTGGTTAGCTGCCCCACGACAACCTTCTGCCCGCTCTAGAGGCTATGTAAAAGGCAATAATTGTCAGATTTTCCTTTTTTTTCAAATACATCCATACATGTTCGAGCCAGAATTTGATCTGGTATATGAGTAAACATGAACAACAATAGATCTAGATAGATAGATCTAGATAGATCTAGATAGATGGACCATGATAACACTGACGACATATACATATACTACTTTAAAATTACAGAAGTTTGAAAATGATTGGATACATTTTGGATAATGCAAGTACACAACTCAACAAAATGCAGTTTTATTCATTTTTAGTCATTTTACCATGTAAAATGTACATATTGGGCCTTTAAAAATGATCACGAACATGCTGGCCTTTTCTGCTCACTTATGAAAACACACTATTAGAAACTGTTCATATTAAAGCCATCATGCTGGGAGAAAATGTAGCAAACATACAGAAAGCATACTTGTATCTTCCACACAGTTTGGTGCCTGCTGTGCTCCTGCTGTGGCTTATACAAGCATGCTAGAGATGCCTGGACCCCCACAGAAGATAGATGTGAGCAAATTAAAAATCCTCACTCCACGTGCTTTAACAGCCAGCAGCATGCAAAGTAACAGTGCACTGTTGCTTCACAAATCCAGATAACAACACTAAACAGGCAATTCTTTGTCACTCCCATGCAGGAACCTTCTTGCTTGGAAAAAACAACCATGGTGAAAGATATGGATGTAAAAGGCACTCTGGATGAAGTGTAAAAACATTACCTTAGAGGGTCAATTGGACAATAAAAATCAATTAATAGTGTGATTTCAGTTGTTTAATCAAAATTGGGTAATTAACTGTATTATAATGCAGTAACTCTTTGATTACTGTTATTTTCTATAGCAAAACTACTGTGATCTATTGTAAAATATACAGCAATCTACTGAAATAATCACTTAGAGAGTAAACCCTGTGACTGCACTGTGATTAAGGTCTGGTTGAGTTAAGGCACAAAACCACTTGGTTGGAGTTAGGAGAAAGATAATGGTTTGGGTTAAAATACCCAATGTGACAGTAAAGATGTTATCTAACAATCCACCCAACCTGCCACCTCGAAATGTGGACATTTACCACCTTATATTACCCTATACCGTCATTATCAGCCTCATTGTGTCTATTTCACACGTTTAAGGCATTTTATAGAAGGTTATGGGTTTATGCTGCACATTCAAAAGTGACACTAATGGGTAGTGTGTTCAACAGTGATGCCGATGGGCATGACAAAAAGACAACATTTGACGCTGTGGGAATGAAAACAGTCTGGGAAAAACACTTAGTGGTATTTTTAGAATTCTTGTGTTATTCCTTTGGAAGTGGAAGTTCAGGCAGGTTCTTGGAAAAAAACTTTTCCTTTAAAAAGCTTTAAAGTCAGAGAACCTCTAATCTGCATTGTCACATCGATGTACAGCCTGGAGCTGCTCCATTAACTAAGATAACAACGGGGAATAAACTCTTTTCCCTTGTTGCTGTCTATGGAAGACAGCAGTCACCTTTTATTATACAGGCTAAACTCTTTTTTGGGCGACAGGATGGTGTTTTTCAAACCTGTAAATTTCACTTTTTTCTGTTTCCATCTCCGAGGCTTTCACACTTTCACCATGGAATTGTGTTATTTTTTTAATTTTAAGCAGGAGTCTGAGATTTCCTGGGATAAAAACATAATTATTCTAGTCAATGCTTGAATTATTTTAATGAGCAGGTTTCAAAGTAAAATCTCCTGCCCAGAGAGGCTCACTGAGAACTTCCACAGTAAGATCTTCTATCTAATCTTCATTGAAATTCTCTGTCCCACTGGCTCCTCGGAGAGAAAATCGCAGTATTACAACCTTTTCCTCAACTCTTTGCTTTAAGTCAGCACAGACAGGAGTGGCAAAAGCTACATATTCATTTTTTTTGTTTTATATTAACTGCAAGGGAAGTGCATAGAAAATCTGTCTTCTGAAACATAATATGTTCATTTTCCCCTACATAGTCAAGTATTGCAATAAATGATGGATCATGGCAGACTATAAAATGAAAGTGCTCCACCAATGTTTTTAACTTGATTTAAATGAAAATAACAGTAGATTTAAAGTCTCAACTAAGAGAATCATGTCCTTTCTCCAAAATCCTCTGTCTCTAAACAGAGCAGCCAGCTTAAGTACGCTCTACGGCGTGTGTCTGGATTTCTCCTCTCCTCTTTCTAGCTCTCCTAACATCGTCGCATCCTCCTGCTTTATCTCCTCTTCCCTTAAATCCAGCTCTCATGGCTTATTTTGCTGTTTCCCCCTGCTCACACCTTTCTCTCTTACCCTCCTCCTGTCTCTCTTTATTCCCTTATCCCCCTCCATCTCCTCCCCTTTCCCTTTACCTCTGCCTCTCCAGTCTATCTCTCCCTGAAGCCTCCCTCTTTCAGTCTTAAGCAAAAATCCTGGCTCCCATCTTATCTCCAGCCTCCATGTAGCGACGCCAACCATGACAAAAAAACAGTGAGGACTTACATTTCCTTGGCTGGTTGCCATCTTCTCTGCTTCTCTCCTCCCCGCGGCGTCGCTGGGTCATGCATTTGCTTGCCAGTGAGTGGAGAGTTGCAAGGAGGAAAAAAGAAAAAAAAATACAGGGAAAAGGTTTACTTTACTTCACCTTGAGTCGGCAGATTAGCACCTTCAACATCCTTATCTCTTCAGATGTTTGAGCAGCAGACTCAGCTGTCATGCATGTGTACGTGTCTGTACACAGCACATGTGGGGAATTGTACAGATATGTACAGAAAGGGACAACTTGATTTTTGAGTGTGGAGGACAGATTTAAAAATAACTGCAGAGAACAACTTTTACCTTGGGATCAGGTGGGACCCAACACTGACTGGGTTGTCCCTGTTGCTATGTAACTTTTACAGATTAAAATGCTTACAAATTACAAGACCTATGTTAAATATTTTATTTAGATGTATAGTTTAATTATCCCCAATGTTTCCAAAAACAATTTATATTAATTTAATCTATACAATGAACATTACACATTACTGTCCATCCAGAACTGTCATGAATTCTTTCTTCGTCATCATAAATTGGATGAAGGATCAACAAGCTGAGCTGAACAGCATCAGAGAAACAGATTTTTATTGTAAAACTGCATTATTCAGTGTTTTTACTCATTTCATTCAGTCTTTTTTTGTTTTTCTGTTCTTTTGGAGAGAGATACCTCTTTGGATCATTCAGGTCCCAGTAAAAAAGCTCCTGAATGATCCATGATCGCACATTACTTCACAATGTCACCAACTCAGTTTTTTTGTTGTTTTGATTCAGAGTCCCATAGTGGCTGATATTGACCTATTCTACATTTAATGGGGACTTATCCTGCTTTTTTGCTGCCTTTTGCTTGCTGTTGTTTTCATATTGTTATGATATGGATGCGTACTTAAAACATACTCATACAAGTTCTAAAATTTGAGGTTTGCATGTGAAAAAATGTTGCTAAGGTTGTTCCACGGGTTGTTTGCGTATTACAGATCAGATAGAGAATCAGACTCAGACATGTAGAGATTTATTTGGAAAGTGTCCATTTCAAGAGAAGAACAAGAAACGGAAGTGAAATCCCACCAGGAATGTTTGTTCATGTCTAACCTTCATAGCCACCAGAAATCCACAGAAATTCAGCTTCTGGAAACTAACCAGAGACAGGAGCCAAAACGGCTTGTTAGGCCAGTATAAGATAAATGAACATTCTTTTAAACTGTAAATCATGCAAAAATGTTCTAGTTAAACCCCAGAATATAAATATAGACTTGGAAATGTTCCTGATACATCTACTTTAAAAAAGGGATTTGCTCAAAACAAATGACTTTGAACTATTTGTTGTCCAGTCAAAGGCAAAATTGTTTGTAGCTGCTCTGAAAGACGACACTGAAGAGGCAAGACATGATGAATAATAAAATGGAGATATTGATGCACAATTTGAGACAGTCTCTTAAGTAATTAATTATGATTAAGTAAAAAGAGAAGTTAAATCCAAATTACTGTGTAATTGAGGGCATAACTGTTGATCTTGGAAAGACTGTCAGAGGTGAAAGGTGTTCAGGTAGAGGTCAGTAGTTTTGTTTGGTCTAAAATGAAGGTATTTGACAAAACTACAAGCTGGTAGTGGAATGGTTTTAAATTGAAAATTAGTGGATTCATTCAAATGAGGTCATGAATATCAAAAACAAAATTTCATGGTCATCAATCCAAGAGTTGTTGAGAATTTAAGAATTTATCCAAAACGGACGAGCCAACCTTCAATGCCATCCCAAGAGCTCTACTGTTAACATGGCTAAAAACAAACACAAATTGAAATTCCACACATATAAGTCAACATTTTGTAATCATTCATTTTTTCATGTAACTGAAGGAATAGCTTATCATCTTAAGAAATGGTTCTGGCTTTAACTTCATAGCGTACAAGCATAGGAGTGGTATTGATCTTTTTATCTTGGCTTAAAAAAAAGCAAATGAACATTTCAAAAGAGGCCAAACTATTCCTTTAATATGAAGTATTACATTTTCCAACAGGAGCCACTTCTGAAGCACTTTGTGCTTCGATTTCAGTGATATAGATATATTTTAGTCTTTTTGACTTCCCCTCTTTACACAGATTCTAGAGCTGTATTTGGTACAAATTTCTCTCTTGCCAAGAACCTATGAGTCTTAAAATTAGAACTGACATGCTTATTATTTTATGATTTTCTTCTTAATCGGTCTGTTAGAAGCTGTAAGCTTCTGAGAATTTCACCTTAGGAGTAAGATTTAATTCTAGCAAGACTAAAAGCTAACACAAAGCCTCTTAGCTTTGATGATGCCTCCTGAGGTGAAACTCCTCCCTGCTCGAGGTAGGGAGGAGTTTTTCTTAAGCAAATATCTACAGGAAGCAGAGGAAAGCACTCCAAACTGCATGACAACATGCAGCTACAGATGTCATTAGGGATGTGTTTGCCTTAGTCATTGCAGTAATCCTATCATATCACCACTGCTATTTTAGCCTCAGTTTCACCTGATATGAGCAAATTGCAGGCCAACAAAATAGTATTAATGGAAAGACTTCCCCCGCTGTTATGTTGATGGGTTCACTGATGGGACACATTTGCATCATCACCAGTCCTGTTTTTTCAATAGTCCTGTTTAAGTGGCTGTTTCACTACAGGTGAGAGCCATTTTCACTACATTCCAAATATTTAATCACTATGAATATTCCATGAAGTGTTTTTCGTTTGTGAGAAAATCACAAATCCGCTATTCAATAGAGACTAAATTGTGTTATAATAGATTCATGTGTGCTTTGATGAATGACTGAAGGTGGCATGCTGAGATTTCTTGATCAGAACTGACTGACAGAGAAGAAAATACCTCCTAACTGAGATGAAGGTTTATGAATCGCTATTGCTTTTTTTTCCGAAATACTGTGAATCCTTGGTGGATTTTCTTTGCTCTGCAAGGGGTCTCATGCTTCTGAATATATACAAAAAACTCCTAATAATATTCATAACTGTGAGAAACATTCCTCATGTTCTGTTTGGAAAGCATCATCAATCTCTACATGTACCCTGAAGATTCATGGCAGGCTATAATGATCGATAAATGTATTTACCATGGGTACTGAGTGACTCATGAATTTAACATAGATAGAAAGCTTATTTCCAAAGTCAATATGTCATTATGAATAATTCTGTGCATGTGAAATCTCTCTCATAGTCAAAAAAAAGAAAAAGCATGAATGGGGAGCGAAATGAATCGTTATCATGGTGGACTGTGGGAATACAGATGGCTGATATATTGACAGGTATCCAATCCAGGCCAGAGACAGATGAAATAATACAGTCTCCAGACCCTGGCTATCAGTGCCGAGACATGAGGCAAACAAATGTGTCTGACTCGGCAGCTCAGGGTACTGCAACACGCAGCCAATACCTTTTCTCTGTGTTTATATCAGAACATAATTATGACACCCACACAGCGACATTATTGCTACCCGGCTTTCTATTCTGTCCAAACATTGTAAGCCTCAGCATAATAATAATAATAATAATAATAAATAATAAACAAAACTGGAGGAGAAGAAAAAAAAAAGGAAGAGACATAGAAAAGCCAAACCATATTTGCGCTGGAAATGATGAATAATTGAATCTGGGAGGCATACACACGGAGGCAGACAGAGGCACGCTTGCATGCACTCACATTCACATGCGCACACACACACACACACATACACAGAGGGAATTAATCCACTGGGTCTCCAGTGCCATCTAGGGTTGGTTTGCAGGAATGTGAATAAAAATGCTAATATTAGGGTTATGATTATAGGATTTTACTAATCATATCGGTTCACAGCAACAGTAGCAGTTTGTGAGTTTTAATTCTTTCATGTGTTTCCACTGTTATCAACCATTATATTGTGAATATGAGTGATTGTCAATTGGGTCTCTGTCTACTCAGTGAAGCTCCAACTCTTCATGAATTGGGGAAGAAAGGCAAATAAAAGGGCTTGTGCATATATATATATATATATTTTTGGGTGGATTTGATTAAAGATTGTTCTGGAGAAGTTCAAACTTTTGCTTTGCACCCAAGGCCATGGCGAGCCAGCAGCCCTTTAGCTCACCCCTCAGCCGTTGGCCAGCAGATAGCGGAAGGCTCGCTGAGGGCTATCGTGTATCGGCCCCGTGTCTGGAAGCTGTGTGGTCTCCCATATGTTTTCTGCAATAATGAGTAGATGTGTCGTTCTTCCGGCTGGTCGCTCCTGACAAAGCGAGAAGCCATGCATGACGTTTTATCAGCGTGTCGAGACCGGCAGAGTGATTATCCCTCGGCGCATTGATGTTACACGGATTGACGTTTTCTGCATTTTCTGAGAATTGTAATAGTTTCCTCTAGCATCATTTGACACCTATTGTTCTGGGTTATTTTGGCTGTCTCTCTCTATTTGTCTCAGCAAAAGCATTTCTTTCTCCTGAATGTTTGTCTAATCAAATGGTTTGGCAGTGACATGTCCAGTTTTTATTGTACTTCCTGTCAAATGTTATTTCTCTGTATTTTATAAAACTTTTTTTGTAAAGTATTAGGCTAAATGTCATACCCCAAATATTTTAATGCAAGCATTTCTTATTCAGACCGCATCTAGATTTGATTTCATCTGATTACATTTACACCTGGTATTAATTTGTGTCTCCTGTGTCAGCCATCATGTTAGCCATCCTTGAAGCTGCTTCATTAAATACCTGCGGTGATCCCCCAGCAGCAGAAATGATGTGTGCTTCTCCATTAAGAGAGACCGTGTGTGCATTTACCCACGAAACGCAGCAGTGTAACTTCATTGATTATTTAAATTTTCAGACTCGCTGGCAGGATCAGTCAGGATCTCATCTTGATCACTGTAGTGTGTTCTTCTACACGTTCAAAATGTCTGTGCTGTTACACACACAGTCCAGGTTCAGGTGAAATTGTTTTAAGTAAAGCAGCCATCCTCCTGATAAAAATAAAACAAAAAACAAGCTCCATTATAGAGGTCTAAAGAAAGAGTTAAAAGGTTAATTATGTTTCGCCTGGAGACTTTCTTTTCTTCTGTCAAGTTTGATTACTTGTTTTAATTTTGCTGCTCAAATGTCCCACAGTATTTGCTGCAGTGACATCAGTGTGTGCATGCTAGTGTTTACAATGACTGAAAGCTTCCTCACTAATCTATAAAGTAAATCGTTAAAGAAAACATCCACATAATAAAGAAATCACCTTGGAAAACTTGTGCTGCTCAACATAATTTAAAAGGCAGTATATAAAGTAGATGTGGAAATAAAGGTGTGGGTGGCTGCAGGTCTTTATGATCAGTCAGTGCTATTCACACAGTTGCATTTTGGAGAAAAGGTGGTGACCTGGTAACTAGCAACATGTTTGTTATACCACAGCTTATTGTATAAACTATAAAATATATGTATTTTTACAATATACTATATCACATTACAGTCACATGCAATTACATATTTCTGCCCATGCTATTGTTGTGTGTGAATTGACGATGCAATTGCATTTACAGTGGTGGTTTGGCTGATTGGGTCTTAATTTCTTCTCAATGCATCTTGTGTGCATTTACACCATTATTTTTATGTCTTCAAGCACTGATCTGATTACAATCCACCAACCCAAAAGAATTTTAATGCCAGGTGTAAAGGGGGGGGGGGGGGGGGGGGGCATATTTATTTAATTCAAGTACTGTTAAGTAGATGGGAATTGGTAAGATTTTTACGATTCCGATTGCATTATCGATACTGCTTAACGATTTGATTCCTTATTAATTCTCTTATCAATTCTAATTTATCTTATAAGATATTTATCTTATTGACGTTATGTTATAGCATGTTTTACAAATAAGCATATAGGCTTATTTGTGGGAGATAGCTACTTAACAGAGTTGCCTTTCATAACCGTAGAGGTGATAGTTTGGCTACTGCAGCTGCTGCTGGGTTGAGATGTATCACTCCAAAGCGCGAAAAAACATGACACTCCTTGGACGTAATTCCATGTTGTGTGTGCAAATGTTTGTGCATATTTGTCGTGCCCTCCCGACACAGTTATGTCCATTTTGCAATGACTGCAAGTCGCCTTGTTGCCATCTGTTTTCATAAAGTGAAGCCAAACTTTGGAGCATTTGTTGTTTACGACATGCTAAACCGGCGTAACCCTGAAACACACAGAACCGTTTATCAACAGGAACTGGTTCTCGATTCCCATCCCTACTGTTAAGTAGAAATATCAGGTCATTTCTCAAATGTTCATATTTTATGTTATTTTTACAACTCAATACAACTTAACTCAATACAACTACAAGTAAAAGATGCAATTGGAATTTAAAATGACAAATACAGCCACAAGTACTACTTGATTAACCAAAAGGCTTCAGTATCAACAGATCCGATAATGTAATACAATAATACACATAGTTAAAGGGCGTATTCTGTGTAATGACCATATTTATTATACCTATTTACCTGTTGCTTTGTTACTTAACATGTCGCCAATACTTGCAATCTTTACACCAAAAATGACATATGTTATTTTAATTCAGTAACCTTTAAAATGCAGAAACTTTAACTGTGATCTACTTGGATAAAGGATCTTCTTCCACCACTGCTTGGATTGTTACTTTCAACAACGAGTGGTCAATATATGTAGAAGCAGACATAAGCACATACATTCCAGGAACTTTCAGAAACACTCATCACCCATTTCCTTATAGGCACTGGCACAGGAGCACACAACATAAGCAGCTGTTGTTCTTTCCGCTATTATAGATGTTAATGTAGTGTTTCCCATTGGCAGCACTTCAAATGCCATTGGCAGAACCTGTGCACTGAACGTGGCAGCACTCCATAGCCTTTCCATCCATTGCCATTTACTGTAGTGTCTGTGCCTGCACGCCCTGGTCGGGGTCTTTTTTTTTTCCTGCAGCCGATTGACTGCACTGGATGAGAGTAGAAAAGGAACAGCAGAACATTTTAGTTAGTTAAAAGAGATCACTGATGCCGCGCTTTGGACGCCTCCTCTATCTTTTGATCCTTATTTCTTGCACAGAAGTGCTGAAACTGAAAAAAAAGATCAGCCAATACTGCGAGGCAAAGAGGTGGAAAGGAAATTTTTAATTGGCTACGCAGAGCACAGTTGTGTTGTGTTGCCCCCCCCCCACCCAAATTCCATTTATCAGAAGTGCAGAGCACTGTAATAGGGAAGCAGCACCTGAAACTAATACTTAGGCTATTGTAAACACTGTCTGCAGGTCTTGCAGAAAGGCGGTCACCCTCCAGAGTCATCCATCTCATTTCCGCTGTGAGCTAACTGACCAATACGAATACTAGTACAGTCATTCGACTTCTACAAGTCCGCTAAATTGCACTCAAGAACAGCCCAAAGGTGCATTTTCTCATCTGGTTCATCGGCAGGAATCAGCAGAGCAACATCATTTATCTGAGCTTTCCAAAATTGTTACAAATCACTGTTAAAAATAATGATGTTTTATGGTGTGATTTATAGCACCACCTCCGAGTACAGAACTGGGTCACCTTATATTAACATCATTTGCACTGCATCACTTCTCCGGGTCATAATTACTACGGCTGCTAGATGGCATCTGTCACTCAAACATAACTATAGGTCATTTTACGACCTGTACTGTGTGTTTTCCTTGGGGGAATGGGCCCTTCAAATGGTAAACTATCATATTTTATGAAAATGACAGGGGATGTGTAATACTCAATGTTTGAACAAGGCTGCCTCTGACACAAAATGCCTGCACAGGCAGCATTGCAGTGTAACACTTCTGCTTAAATGTTTTATTCATTCATCGAGGAGGAGGAGGAGGAGGAGAAGTGATGCTGGGAATCAGACTGTTTCCAATCAGCGGCAGCGTTGCCTCATTTCACTAATCATTATTCAAATGAGATTGATTTGCCTCCCCATCCCTGCATCTCGTCTGGGTGGATAATGGTTTACAGCGGCGCCAGACCCCCCCCCCACCCCAACGCACCCCACCCACCCCCCTCCCCTCCCTGCTGAATTGCACCTGAATGGTCCCCAAGTTCCTTACAATAAGCTCATGAATACTGAAGCAGTATTTTATTTTTCTTTGCCCGGCTCCATTCTATTCACTGTCATAAAATAAATGAAATCCACTCGAAAAAAGGAGGCCTTTTGGATCACAAGCTCGGCCCGGTAATGGAATGAAATATGACACAGCAATTTAATTACTGCTTCAGAATTGTCTCGCCTCACAGTATAAATATTGATTCAGGCTTCTCTCTCATTGGATTCCCTTCCACTATCCCTTTTCTCTTCCCCCTCTGCTGCTCCCCATCTTTCTCATATAGTATTCCAGCCTTTTCTGTTTTTTTTTTCGAAATATTCCCTCACATTCCGTCTGTGTGTGACACACATCGACATGCGCACTCTCCCTCTCAGTCCATCCGCCTCTCATCTCAATTCCCCAGCCGCCCGCTGCCCAGTGTGTCCATTCCCTATTCTGTGAGCATCAGGTGATTCATGTCATGTTGTAGGGGGGCAAAGGCTGGCGAAAGGACCGCGAATATGAGATTCTGCCCCGGGTGCTCTCCTGCTCCGGCATGATGATAGCGGCGCTCTATATGCATGCCTGCACTCCCGCCGTTAACGGCCCCTGAAATTACACACAATTTCCATAGCAATATAGTCTTTATAGTAGGCAAATGGTGCCCGAGGGGCCCCCGGCCACGCCTTCACCGAGGACAGCGCGGGGGGGAAAAGTGAAGACAGACAGCGTGTACAAAAAAGCACCGAGGAGGAATAGGAGAGGTAATTTCCCCGCAGGCATCTCCCATGTGGACTTCTATAAACTCTTTGGCCCTGTCGCTTCTCCTCGAGTGTGTGACGGGTCAGCCTCATGACAAACCTCAGCTCTCAGCGGGAGGGACAGCAGCCCAGAAGATGTGGCCCCGGCTGTGAATTCATTGCCGTGCTGTGGCTGACCCGGCCAGCAGAGGAAATAAGTAGAATAAAAAGTAATAAAAAAAAAAAAAGTCAGCAGATTCAGACATGAAGGGGGGGCTAAAATGAACCAAACAACATTAAGTTAAAGATACCCTTTTAAACATTTAAATAGAGAGGATCAGAGAGCGGCACTCAGAGTACCGTGGACCTTTTTTTTTTTTTTTTTTTTCTCCTCCCCAAAGCTATTCTCAGTCAAAGGAAACAAACACACAGCATCCTTAAAAGCCCAGACATTTTGTAAACAGAGCCTTTTCTCACAAGGACTAAGTGTTTCTCATGTTTTCACAGAGCTTTTAACAGGCTGAATGCCTAACAATGGCGCCCGAACAAGGGACAGAGAATCCAATCCTACAGCAGAGAGTGTTTATCCATAAAATGTAAAGCAACATCCGTCTTGTTTATGCAACATTTCATTAACATTCCATTCCTACAGGTGACGGAAAAAGACAAGAACTTTTTTTAACAAGCCTAATTAAAAGTGAAAAAAGAAGGATCCGTCAAAGTGTTTGTTCTGGGTGCTCGCCACACACGCATGTACAGTGGGAGACAGTGTATGGGCTATTATGGCGCCTGCCTTGTCAGGGTCATGAAAACATCCATTTCCTAATGGCTCACTCATGTGAATCATCGCAACACAGCCTCAGAGAAATGGTGACGGTGGTGCCTGGGCTGAGGCATCGTTAACACTGTATCACTGGAGCAAAAAAAAGGGAAGGCAGAGACATGACCTACCGGCAGATTAATCCACCGAACAAATTAAGGTCAGCGCCGAAGCCTTGGACACCAGCACTACCCAGCTGTAATCACCGACGCTGAGAGGCAGACGGAAATGACTTACAGTCTTTTGGTTATGTGAGAAGTAATAACACGATATGTGTGAAAACCGAGAAGAACGAGGAGGTAAAGCAGAGGTTTACGACAATTCGGTGACAACTCCAACCTCGGAATTTATTTTGTCTTTGTGTTAATGTCTCCCGCGCCGAAATGTCGCTTTTGATCTTTCAATTAGCTTCTGCAGATCCGCAGAACCGAGGGATCGTTTTTGAGGAGCGATCCGGATTTGGGAAGCCAGTTCATTTTTTTACATTTGTATCTCTTTATCCTGATTAAAGTATTGGAAGTAGCAGAGTTTGTTTGCAACACTGGGAAAAGAACTATACTTGATATTTTTAAAATAAAAATGTGGCCTTTGGTTTCCCCTAGAGTTTTTTTTTTTTTTTTTTTTACAAATTTCATTATTCGTACCCACTGATGTTGAGATTTTTGCACTGAAAAGACTCACAACAAAACAGAGCGACTCATTAATGATTCCAACTCTTCCTTTAACGGGGCCTTGAGTGCCATTTTGTACGGTTCCATAGCACAAAACAACCGTAATATATCTATAAACGTTTGACAGGGTTATGCTTTAAAAACTTTTTCCTAAATTTGCTGGCTGGTTTTAAAACAACTCCCAAAGTCCCCACTGGCACTTCAAGACAACAGTGTTGGGAGGCTCGCTCTTCTCAAGGCAAACTGTCAATCATAACACTGCAGTTTTTATTTTCGGATATATTAAATCATCACATGCCGATACCCTGGGACCTCTGCTTTAAGGGTCCCACTTTTACACTTTTCTGGGGTTTTATTTGAAGTTGTGATATCCTCTCTCATGCTTCTCTCTGGAATTCTAGAAAGAACGGGTCATTTTGTGTCTGTTTCATTAATATCAATGAGCCTCCCTTCTGATTGTCCTGGCAGCACAGTTTCTGAATTATGTGCTGTGTGCATTTCTCAAGTGTGTTGAAACTGTATTTATAAAGCACCTAGACCTTTCTTATAATCAAAAAAGCAATTAAAATTTCCCTTTCTAAATTACAGGTCCTTTAATTACCTAGCTTATGTATCTCTAATGGGAAAATGTGACTTAATTGTTTGTGTCTATTCCAGGTAAATGTCCCTGAATGGTTTCAGAGGGTTTCTAAAGGAAGGTGGGTGGGATTTGCCAATGATGCTGTAACTCCTGCTGCTCGTCTATGGAGGTTCGGTTTAAGTCATTAAGTATTAGATAAATCTTTGGATTCTCATAAGCGTTTGATGATGCTGATGAAATTCATGTTCTGAACAAAGCCAGTCAATCACAGCTCTGCTAGCTGTACTGATAACACTCCTTCTGCACAATAGCGTAGCCAGAAAGAAGGCATCGGGTGTGCACCAGCAAATACTGGGTGTGCTAAATTTATTTTCAACAATGTTACACCTCCACAAACATTCAAAAGAATCTATTTCTCTTGAATACAATACAACATTATTAACACAAAGCATATCCACACGCTTTGTGCATTCTATCAGTAACGGTGAACTGGTTTTATATTGGATATCTGACAAATATTTGGCAGATTCAAAGACACACATTTAACTTGTGATACATATCACACATTTTTTCAAAAAGACTTTTGACGTCTCCATGATCATCCAGGATATATATCACAAAATAGTAATTACTAAAAAAAATCATCCTATGAGCTGATTGAATGCATTTTTGTGAATTCAGTACTCTTGTGATACATACAGATGGTTTTCAAACAACTTAATAAATGAATTAATAAATCAACTCATGATTACTCTCTTGTGATCTGGATGATCATGAAGATGTCACAAGTTCTTTGAAACGTTGTGATACATAGTATGATATGTATTACATGTTAAATGAGTGTCTTTGAATCTGTCAAATAAGTGTTGAATATCTTTTATCTAAACATTCACACACGCGACATACTCTCAAATAAATCAATAGCAAAGTAATAGAAAAAGTACACATTTTGTCTGCAAAAAGTCAGTTTTCTCACCATTAACAGTAGTTAGCACTCTTTGCTTGCTAGTAGAGGGGTATCAGTCATGTCAGTAGGTTGCCAGGTGCAGGTGTTGCAAAGCATCATCTCATAACAGTTTTGGCAGTTTGGTTGGCACCGGCACACCCTGGCACACCCATAGCTATGCCATTGGTTCTGCATATGCAAGTACAGATGGAAATATCTTCTTATAGATGCTGCTCAGTCTTGCAGATCCCATTAGGTTTTGTGTGCGGTAATGTTAAAATTTAACAGTGCCGGTGCATTGTGTATCAAAGATTTTGTGACTCCAGTGTCCCATGTTTGATCACATTACAGTGAATATGGTGTAGGTGGAAGCTTGCATCATTGTTCACAGTCTCAATAGAGCCAAAAGAGCAAGAGAGCAAACATTTTCAGTCCATGAACCAGAATAAATTGAATTCTCCTGTGTTCTCACATTGAGACACAGCCTTAACCTTGATGAATATTAAATGACTCAATTCATAAATGTTAGCCAACTTGGTGCACTACAAATGCCCTCCATGGCCACGAAAATATAAAATAAGTATCCGTCATGCATTGGGAAAAGGAGAAGTGAAGACAGGATGACATTTTTATCAGTGTTTCCATATGCATGCTGATGATTAGGCTGCAAAACTGGACAACTGGAGGTGAAGTGAATAACTTATCAGGACATTTCTAGTTATTTCATTCACACGGGGCGATAGATCTCGCCCGTACGTGGAATAAGAGTTCAGCCGAATATCGGCCTCTGGCTGCTGGGATAAATAAAGACAGAACGACTGAATCACTCGGACCGCAAATCCTCATCCTTGTAGACAGTGTGTCAGTCAAGCTCTTAACATAATATATAGCCCTGAGACCTGCAAAGAAGTATTAAATAGTTGATTAAATGTCACCACTTTGACTTTGTAGTTTATTTCTCAGCTGGGTGACATATTTTATATATTATTCGTTTTCATATTTTGACAAGGCATCCCAACCCTCGTTTGAGGAAAAGTTTTCTTTACAATCCGAGTTAACCAAAGCTTCAAATTATTTGAAACGCCGTTAGATGTTGGCTTTCCGGAGAGAGAAACCCAGGTTGTCGAGTTTTGCAGGGTAGGTTTTTTTTTTTTCACACCTGGACAAACCTAACCTCCATTTCCATGCCTTAAAATGTGTGTGGGCAGTGGGCAGAAAATACGCTTTGGCCCGGCAAGCCGAGCAAGCTTGTCTGGGACATAATGAAGCAGGCGACATCTTTAAGCCTTCCAGTTACCAGTGCAGAGCATTCCCTCTCTATCTGAGCAGCATGTGCCACGCAGGCTAATGTCAACTCAGCTGTTACATCTGCCCGGGCTCTCCAAATCTCCTCTTTAATTCCCTCGGCAGGCAGCTGCAATCAGCCACAGGGACATGCCATAGATGTAGAAGCAGGTGGTAGACTGCAGCCATTCACAACCCTTTTTTCATATTTTCAAACCCATCAGTCTGAAAACATTTTCTTTTGGTAATTACCTTTGTTTAAATTATTTATTTTTGTTAATAGCAGTAATGCAACGCAAGTTATTATCAGGGACTTTAATGCTTATTGCATATCTTTGCATGAAAATATGAACAATCACTGTGCTGGAAAGTATATCAGTGAGTGGAGCATTTAAGAGTTGTCAGAGGGAGCTGTGAAGATAAGGGTAATGGCTGTAATAGTATACTAATGCAGCTCTTTGGTTACATGAAATAAGGGTTAGTAAAGTTACTAAATTTCACTCTAATAAGGTATTTCCAAGGGAGGGAGGGAGAAACCCCCAGTTAAATGATATATAGACTGGAACATAACACCCACACAAACACACAAACACACACACACACACTGCATTGCTTCTAAACCTCAATCCCCCCCTTTAACCGGCAAGCAGAAAAAACAAATGCAGTCACACTAGTCAAACCCACGGTATGACTTCATATAATTGATGGATAGGTAGAGGATGGTATTAATACAAACAGACAGGCAGTGGAGGGGAAGGCAAGATAAAAGCACAGGTTTTTTATAGAGCCGGTCTGGTGGAGGGAGGAGGAGCGTAGGAGGAGGAAGAAGAGAGATGGGGAGAGATCCGTATCGAGGTGGGAGCCCGTGATAAGCCCGATGAGAACATCTCATCTGACCCGCTGTCAGGAACGCTGCTCCTCTCTAACGTACTGTAGGACCCAGCGGAAACACGCCGACACAAATCAAATGCCTACACTTGTAAAGCCAAAGACGCAGCTTTGTTTTCTTCATCCTCATGAACGACTTGGATTCGGCAATATGCGTGTCCGGTAAATCCAAAACAAGCCCATCACACGGCTCTTTGAGACCAATTACGTTTTGCAAACATCAAGCTTATACCACTATGAATTTTGACGAGTGGCCTTTAGAGGGATCTGTTTTTTTTTTCCTGTGTTTTTAATCATTCATATACTTTTTTTGGCAGGAAAATCTGGAAGTAGAGTGGTGGCCAAAAAAAAAATACTAATACAGAATACCAATTAAATATAGTAATTATGGTAGTTTTTCATCTTGACATTTGGGTGAATTAAAATAATGACACTATGATACCCAATGGAGCTTCCAGTGGTCCTGTCTAATAGATCGAATTGCATAGGAGATAACAGCCATTTATTTCCATTCAGTTTGTGGAGCTGTGGGAAAAAACAACACAATAAAAAGCAGAATCATATTCTGAATGAAAAGGTGTAAATAATGTGCTATACGAATAAAGTTGCCGTGCCTATAAGAGCAATGGATCCTCCAAAATAAAAGGTCAATTGTCAATGTAAATTGTACATTTTTTGCAACAGTTTTTAAATCTTCATAATTTCAACATGAATTTTAATCTAAATAATAGACGTTACATGGTCGCCTTTCAGCGTCATCTGTGCAACTGCAACCACCAGCAGCAGAAAGTGACATATTGTGCGTGTAAGGTATTAGGCTCAATCACAAAAAAATCAGTTAGTTTAGGAAGGATCATGGTTTTGGAACTCTATACTGTATATATGAAATGATGTATATGTCACTTGAACTGCATCACTTGTCCAAGTCATAATTCCTTCAGCTTCTCGATGCTGTCACTCATAGCTAAGGTCGTTTTTGCCAACTGAATTCTTGATCTATTCCGTCGTTTTTCTTGTGAGGGCACGCTGCCTAAGGCTGGAGCTTCACACAGGATCAGGCAAAGGGAAAATGGAGGTCTTTTCCACAGAGGGGGGTGGAGGTGTGGTCATGTTAATTTGTGCTAAACGCTGAAATAAATTGAAAATAAATTTAATTTCCCTCATTTTCTATATTTCTCACTACTACTGCTTACTCAACCACTCTCTCTCACTCTCTCTTTCTCCTTTCTCTCGCCTTTTTAAAATGAGTCAGGATACTGGCAGCAAAGCCTAATAACTTCATTTTTAACCTTATTAAATGCAGATAAAGGTTCTCCTTGATCAGGTTCTATTTTTGCAAAGTTGTCTGTCTCCATTACTTGCCGCTTCCAGGTAGTTTCTCTGCAGCCATAACTACCATTTTTTCCCTTTGTTGCCTTTTCCTAAAATACAAATCAAGGAGAGGTGGCAATATGCAGAACTGAATGAGCTTTTTATTTTGCAGGTTTGACAATGTATTGTGACGGCTTCCCTTCCCATCTGAACTCTTTTGGACTTCTGCTGAAATGACCTTTATTAGCTTGAGACGTGTCAACAGTTTTGCTTAAGCTGCATGACTGCAGCTGATCTGAAGCCAGCGGTTTGCCACTGGCAAACCATCAAATACCTGACCTACTATCAGCTGCATATTCCTGGAACCACAGCGGACGTAACATACATCCAGGTTTACGTTGACACGGCACTTTTGAAGACGTGTCCGCGCTCAATCAATGATTCATATATATCATTATATTTAGAAGTAGCCTATGCCATTTATTGGTATTGTCTTTTTTTTATACAAGCATAATCACTGTAAAGTTTGAGGGCCACAGAATTACAGGATACAAGCATCATCAATCTGTCACTGTCTCTGAACTCCTGCTCTCCTGGCAGAAATTCAGGCAGTGAATTAATCAAAGGAATCGTTATAGCCAAATTACTGACATGGGTTCAAAGATAAATTGTCTCTTGGCTGACGCCAACTGACAGCCCTGAGAGGTGATTAATTTCACTCCACTCCAATGATTGGCAAGAGATTCAAACCGAGGATGCCACATTATCACAATGCAATAAAGAAAGCAAGGCAGAGAAAAGCCCAAGGTTTACCTCTTTCCAACCAAAGCGTCATATACCACACAGATCTAAAAAAAAAAAAAACTGCTGCAGGCAATAATGCAGCTTTGTTTTCATAACATGGAAAGCGAGGTCTGCATCCCATAAAACCGGATTCACGGATATTACAATGTGGCATGTATGTGACCTCCCTGCAAACGGCCAGTGTTATAACACACATCTTGATACCATTTGACAGCTTAGGCAAGAATACTCATAATCCGAGCACATTGTTCACAAAAAAACTGCAGCAGTTTTGTTAAGCGGGGGTTAAAACATTATTACCTTTTGATCTGTGCTTGTTAGCCTTAACGCCCCTATCACTCTCTGTATCAGTCCCATGGAGAGAAGCCGGGATCAATCAAATCCATTATCTGGCTTTTGGTGTTTATCACGCTTTAAATTTGCAGCCGGGGTGCGCGTTGTCATAGAAACAGCCGCAGTAGAGAAAAAAAAAGGGTTAGATTGTAGTTGAACTTGGTAGGATGTGTGGAGTAAGGAGAGTCATCATTATTGTGAGATATCGGCGGCACACGCCGAGAGGGAGCTGTTGCTTCTTTTGTTTGCTTGAAAAGAGAAGCCTTGCAAATTAACACGTGGCAGTGACTGCAAATGCGACCCAACACCCCCCACCCCCCACCCCCCTACCCACCCACACACACACACACACACACACACCCCTGTAGGAAAATGCAGGAGTCTATGGTGAGGCTTGCTGATAATATTAAGCAAAGGCAATATACTGCTACCAGTGCAGGGGTTTGGCTGAATTCCTGCATAGTAATAAAATTTGATGATAAAAATTTTGTTTTCTAAGCCCTGGATTGTTTTGTACCTGCGCCACAATGCAATCATCTCGTTGAGCCGTCCTGGAGAAATGAATGCTGTCTGGCCCACCTGCAGTAAAGCTGAAGCACGGCGTGATGTGTCTTGAGGATTGTGCATTAGCATTCACGCCGACCGGGGGGTGGGGGGGGGGAGCTTACCGAGCATCCCCCAATATCGCTCGCAATCTCTAAGACATTAGGCTGTTTGTAACAAGTGTTTGCACTTCAATTCAATTTTTACAAAGACGTGACTGTAAGAGATCTGCAACATGTGGAGCCAATTTCACGCCTGGTAACAACAATATTGCCAGGTGCATTTAGGTAAGGCAGATCATCTCCAGCCCTTGTTCCTGCATACTGTCTGTGTGGTGAATAGAGAGTTTGCCTTTTTGTTGTTGCTTTTTTTTTAAAAGCTACTATAATCAAGATTTTGATATTAAGAATTCATCAAATGCACTGTGAAACCGACAGAGAATTATAAGTCATCACTGTTCCCTTCAGCTGAGGAGGGTTCTTTTTTTCATCCCATCTGCAGAATATGTAATTAAGCAGCTGTTTGTTGTTTGCCATAATATGTATAATCATAATATGTTAGTGCTGTGTTTACAACTTGTTTGCACGGCCCCCAAGTGGCCTGAAAATCTGTTAATACTGGCTTAAGGTGCATGCAAGAAGCTGATAGATTTTAATCAATCATACCTTTATATTTTAAGTCTAAATCAATTCAATATTATTGGCATTTTAGCAAAAGCAATGAGTTGATTTTGATTGGTGCATTGCAGCCAAGAAAAAAAAAATGCTTTTAGGTTGGGATTCATTCATTAACATTCATTAACCTGTGTAACATTCTATTAATGTTAAAATTAAGGTTTTTAAGGCATAAAATGAACGTTATGGTTATGAACAAGATGATCTGGGAATGTGATGTTGAACAAAAAAAGTTCAGCAACATTTTTAGAGTATTGTGAATTACCTAAAAGGCTCCCAGTATGGAACCCCAGGGGAAAATAAGATTTTTGAAATGTAAAAAATGTTACTAACGTGAAGTAACAATATCACTTTTTTTGTTTTTTGTGTGTTTTTTGACATGAAACATCAAATCGTAACTGAAAAACAATAAATTTTAAATATCTAAATCCACCTAGAATATAAAACTTTTATAAAAGTTTTTATGGTTACACCACATCACATTTTTGACCCTACTTTTTATTATGTTATCAGAATATTTGTGGAATATTCCACAAATGTTCTGATAACAAAAATGACACTTTCTACATTTCACAAGTGGATTTGAATGTTAACATTTGCACAGCATTGTGAAACAGAAACCTGGAAGGAATACATGCCAGGAATGTAATGGGAACGTTATGTGTTATCTGGGTAAAGAAGCCTTTTGAAGCAATATCTCCTGGTGTTTCAATCGGAAAAACAGAGCGACAAAAAAAACCTTCTTAACTTCCAGATCCACATCTGCAGATGTTTAATTAAAACTGGAAACTTCTCCTCTCCTCGGAGCAGAGGAAATGCTGCGAGAGACATTTGATATTTGCCGTTATTGGATTATTTGACATCTTTGTGGACACAAACAACCTGTCAATTTGCCTTCTGTGTCTGTATATACTGACTTCTGTACATATATATATATATATATATATGTTTGAATCTACAAGCAAAACAGGCTTTACAATCACTAAACCAAAAGCTGCATCATCCTTTTTTTTTCTAGTCAACATTCGACATCTGATCACCAGCCAAATCTGACTGGACTCACATTTGAAGACAGCCATCCTGAATACCTTCCACATTTTAAATCCTGTATATACAGTAACATTCTGCTGTAGGTGATGAGATATGTTTGGTACATAAAAGCAAGTGTATTTGATTGATGCAATACACCAGTACAAATCCAATTTAATTCAGAGAACTACATGCAACATGAGGTTCTAGACATTGTTTTAGAGATTATTTGACAACTGCTTTTTGGTGAGCTGATTACACGTTCTGAAATGTCAAAGGGATTTACGGATGTACGACATGGCTCTTGATTCTGGTCAAACACAGGAAAAAAAAAAAAGAAAAAAAAAACATGTGCAAACATGCTGCTTCTAAATGTGCAGGTCTTTGCCTCATACTGCTGAGGAGAGCAGATTCCACCAGAAATCTCTCAGCAGGGCCTATATCAAAAGCTTAGAGGATCGGCACGCCTGCTGCATTCAGGCTCACACCTCGGGGGAATTCTCCCCCACAAACATGAAGCCGAGAAGAAAGGGGTTTATTGTCAAAGTGTGTTTCAGTTTGACTTATAATTACATTCAGTGAGAGGGAAAAAAACAAAGCAATCTGAAGTGCTTGAGAGATTCGATTCTATAGTTTTAATGAACTGATTCCCAATTAAAGTTCAAGATAAGATGTAAACGAGCAGCGGGAAAAAAAAGGGATGAATTCTCAGGCCTGTGTTTAAATGCGAGGGGGGAAATAATAGTGTTTTATTCTGTCAGCTTCCATTTCCCAATATGTACATTCCCATCACATTAGCAGACATATGGCATGCCAGGTGTTGTGTTGTTGTCACCATCAGTGTAAATAGCCCATTACGACTGTGTTGTTAGTCTTTTTTAAGACTCACACTCTAGTGCAGAAGACAGACTACCAAAAATACGACTCTTCAGACTCAGCAAGTTAGGTTTAAACCCATTGAGTCTAGATTTTTTTTCAAAGATTTCATGCATATAATTATATCAGTTGAGTCACTAACAACCATGTTGTATCTATCTTTTTTCCCATTTTTCTTTTGCAGAAAATAGGATTTTAATGCCTATTATAGTTGCAGCTTGCACAAATATGCCCATAAACAAAAAATTATCGGTGGAAATCATAATAATCAAAATAAAATTGCCTCTTTCTGGGAGGGTTTATTTCACCATATTCCCAGGAGGAAGGAGTAGGAAGTTGATGATGTCATGTGACAGGAAGCACTTTGAAACTTTTTTTTTGCTTAAAACCTTTTTGTCTAAATTGTCTACTATCATGTTGTTAGGGGGAAAAAAAGCTATAGGGGTAACTTTTTTTGATTTTGTATTTTAAGTATAAAATGACAGTCATAGACTTAAAGTCGCATAGACTTCAATGGGTTAAACGGCAAGTAAAGCTAATGTTATGTTTCTAGAACATTCTGGGAAGGTTAGTTTAATGTTCCATGAAGGTAACATGAATGTTTCCCCTTAACAATACATTGTGGGATGGTTACCTGAGGCTAACTGCAGGGAACCTCAGGCGAAAGTTACAAAAATGACCATTAAAAAAAACTTTATGGGAGGTTTATCAAACAGAAACTAGGAAGTAACCTTATAAGACTGTCATAGGAATGTGTTAGCTGTATAGTAATGCTAATATTGTTTGATTTCTTTCTGTTTTTTGCTGATGTATTGAGTTGGTGAGACACAGAAATACAGCGTCTGTGTACATGGCCTCATTTGTCTAAATTGCAGCTTTTAACCTGACCCGCTGAGCTAAAAACGAACCGTAAACCAAGCTAAATCATCCAAATCAATTAGATTGTTCCTTTTATTTATTTATTTTTTATTGTGAAATATGAGAGGGAAGAGAAAATGCACAGAGTTTTCTGCTATGCCGGCTTCGGTGCACCCTTTGGTTTCACGGTTGAGTCGTTTTAATTTCCTTTATTTGAGTCGATAAACTTAGTGTTAATTGTAATCAGAGGCGACCTTATATTAGATCACAGAAGAAAAAAAAGAAAAAACACAAAACTACACATACAATCACAGAACTGAAGAAGCAAACAAACGGCCATGCGTGCGAATCTAAAACAAGTTTCAATCACTGTGGACAGCCAAAAGTCATCTTTTAATGGTATGAATCAGTCTGAGCTCTCAGGGCCTTTCAGGATTGACACTGGTCGGAGCATGAGTGGGTTCAGATTGAAAAGCACATCAAATATGCAACATGTGCAACGAAAATAGAAAAGAGAGAGAGACAGCACAGTTGTAGAGTAGCACGTTTCTCTGTAGGCTATAATAGTTTAGGAGCTTTGCAGAGAGGAAAAGACAGGGCTTAGCGAGGAGATGAGGCAAACAACATAAAAAACAAGGATTATGGGGCTGGAAGAAAGCCTAATAGTGGTAGATTATAATGGCATTACTACCTGTTGAGACACAAGTATACATGCAGCGCACACAGGCCTGAGGTGTTTGTTAGATGATGGGACTAACACTCAGGTTGAGTCACACAGAGGACGAGTTGGGGAGGGGGGGATGCTCGGCTGAGAGAAGAAAAAAAGCCTCAGTTCTGGTGACTCATCCTCCACCAGTTTTGACCTTTGTCACTCAGGTGTCTTTTTTGCTCCTGTTTTCATACCCTTTTGTCGTGTTCCCGGTCAAATCTGACCATTTCAAAGTTTTTGTCTCTGAAAAATGTGGTTACTCTGATCAGATTCACCTAAAAGTCCATGACTCTGTCCACAAAGAGGGTTAATTTAGATACGATTTTGTATTTTTATTCAATTTTTGTCCAATTTTTTGACCAATCATTAGAAATGAATGGTGGAGAGCAGAATTAATGTAAGAAATTGAACTGATGTTCATTTTTAATACATGAAGGAACAACTAACTAATACATGACAGGACTTGTAATATTGTGAAATTGTCAAGCTTAGTTTTGGGATAATTGTCTTTGTAAACTAAATTTTTCCGGCCACTTATGACCATGAAGAGCCAACATTTTTTACTTTTTGTGACTGTATAAGAATTTTAAATGGTTTCGAAACAAATGTCCTTGGTAACTTTGACCCAAAGTAGACTGTGATGTGTATGTATGTGATGTGTGTGTATGTGTTTTTCAGAACTCAAATTCAAGATGTATAAGTTCAGATCAGTGGCACATACAGGCCATAAATAACAAGTAGAATAGTTCAAAACTTGTAATGTTCACAAGAAGCTGATAACACAAGGTGATAATATATGTATTATTACAGATTTTATGATGAATCATAATGGACAAATTGGACCAGGAACATCAAATTGATTAACATTAAACAAACACAAAATGAGGGTTAATGTACAGAGTCTTACTATGGAACAATGTGTTTCCCAACGCCAATAAAAATGAAGAATTCCCCCATTAGGGTTTCCGTCAGGAAACACTGCAAATTATGTAGGGGTGGCCCCACCAACACTTCAAGACATGTCTTAATGTTATTAGGAGAGCATTATGATTAAGACATGGGTCACATGATCACATTAATCTTTAATTATGGTATTTATGTTAAGGCCATATGGAGATTATTAATACTGCAATTATGACAGGCACCATTAGTCACGTTGTCAGAGGCCTATTTAGACACCTTAATCCAGGTAAATTATTCCTCTGGGATTGTTCAATTTACGACTATTGTCAAATACGCCTGAAATAATGTAGTTTTTCACAGCCATTAAAGTGATACTCAGGCTTCATTGAATGAGTTGCTTGAAAAATTTGTGAGCTCTAGTGGAGGCAGGCTAACCATTTCTCCAGCTAAGCAGCTGGTGCTGGTAGTTATATAACCGACATGGTTATGACAATATTAATCTTCTCATCTAGTGTGTTTCCCAAAATGAGAACAGTAACTGTTTCGTCAGCATTCCATTTATGGGTCATGTAGACCTGTGGAAAATGTTGGAATTAACCCAGTGCACCGTGACCTGTACATATCCAAACAGATGCTCATTCCAGGAAGTACACGGTGCCCGCCCAGTGGCCTCACTGCCGTTCAATCACGTATTCTCATTAATTTAAAGTTGCCGTGGAGGCCTTCCAATTACAACATAACAATAAATAAACAAGCCTGTTACTCTGCTTGCGGTGGGAGAATCCTGTTTAATTCACTGTCTATCTGTGTGTATTAGGGGAACTGATTTTCCACAGTGTTAGAGTCCCCAAACAGAATCAGACACATGACATTGTTGCTCCAGACTAAGTAAACAACCAGTCAGGATTTGTTATAGAAGGATGTTCAAGTGGACTGGGCTGCACAGAAAAACTCTATATAATATGGGTCTTAGGTGCTAATACCAGCCTGTCACACAATATTTTTCATGTGATATGATGCTTTGCTCCCATCTATGAGCTGAAGTGACAGCCTCTGTCTTCCAGAGTGATTATTACACCCATATCAGTTGCTCCTATCAAAAAGCCCTGACGTGACTTGCACGGGGAATTTGCACAGTAATTACAGATTATGACAAAATCCCTCCATGGTGTTGAAAACATTTAGAATTACATGAGGAAGAAGGTGGATGAATTCACACTCTGACGCACCTTCAGGTGTGCCACCGCCATACGAGTGCCTTTATTTATGAGCTGGAAATTACACACATCATGGATCCGTGGCTCAATGAGTGATCGTCACTCAGTGGGGTCTTCTGCATTATCATAGCATTAATGCGAAATATGTAAGTCACCATAAATAATTCAAAAAGGTTGTCTACCTCAATGAAAGGGACTTCCTTCTGGTTTTATATCCAGTTTATACAACACATGCTGCTTCTCTGCAGGATGATTGTTGAGGTATTATGTCTCCACCTAAAGGTAACCTATGGAACTGAATACAAGTGTCGTGTGTGTGTGTGTGTGTGTGTGTGTGTGTGTGTGTGTGTGTGTGTGTGTGTGTGTGTGTGTGTGTGTGTGTGTGTGTGTGTGTGTGTGTGTGTGTGTGTGTGTGTGTGTGTGTGTGTGTGTGACAAAATGCTGAACTGATAGGCAGGGTAATCATATAAGCACTTTAAGCAGCATTGTAATCAGCTGCAATTATAGATCTCTGTCCTATTAAATGATACATTAGGTACAAGGAGGATATGATTGCTTTTGAAATTAGTGAAATTCAGGGGTAATGCTGTATGTGTCCAATTACTACCTCGTCATGGCTGTACAGTTCCTATTGAAAAAGCATCTGATTAAGTACAGATCACCACTAATTCAGTCGTCTTTTATACAATGCGGCTTTATTATACATATTTTCATACTTGACATAATCATAAGAAAAATACACATTATACTGTTTCAGTACAAAACAGTTTTAAATGGCTAAAAATATAAAGTGACATAAATTTGGGAGGAAGAAGTGCTTTATTGATCCCTGTGGGGATATTGATCCCCCCACCCACACACACACACACACACACACTAACACACACACACACACACACTAGAAGCAGTAGGCAGCCGCAGTGCAGCACTGGGGACCCGACTCTTCTTTTGCCAGCACCTTGGTCACTGACACCCAAACACGCAAGACTTTGATGGTGAGAGGAAACGGGGGAATAATATTACATGAACCCTGAAAGTTTCTCCTTCACTTTCTCCTCAATGTTTGCAAAGTATTTCATTTGTGCGAGCAGCGCTTTGGCAGTATGGAGCTCTCCTGATGAAGAAAAAGAGAAAATAGAGTGCAAAAGTTTAACCCATGAATCATTCGGGCAACTTGGAAGAAAATCCTCGGCATAGATTACAAAGAAATGAGTGGGAGGAACAGAAAAAAAAGAAAAAAATTGCAACACAGTGACAGAGTATAATACCTTTATGAAGGGCAGCGTCTATCTGCACCGTCAAGTCTGCCAGTTTCCCTGCAAGTGAGGAGGAGGAGGTGCGTTTTCAATGCCGCGTGTTAAGAAGCCAGAGCACATACGCTGCTTTTTATTCCTACAGTAGAAACTCAAAAAAGAAAATCCTGCCTCTGAGAGCGAGTGCTCGACTTGAAGTTTCAAAAAGCAATTAAAACAAACTCATCCAGACTTCCGCTCGATAAGATGAACGAGCTTATTCAGTATATGTTTACCTTTTGTGTCTTGGCCGATCTTATCGGCCTCTTCTGGAGTCCGGGCTTCATCGAGAGCTTCATTGATCTCCATTAGCTCCATTAAGAACCGCGAATCGGTTCCGGGGTCGGTGCCGTCTTCTATGCGCATCCCCTCCAGCTCCAGCTGAAAAACATACGATGGGAGTTCGTCAAGCTGAGCTGCTCCTTTAAAATGCAGGTTGCTAGTCTTTAGCTGTCAGAAGATGACGGCGTTTCTTTAGAATGACAGCGCAGACAGACACAGCTTGGAGTTAACAAAATAAAGTATTCATTAGGAAGCGTGTGAGGGAGTTCAAACTCACCATGTAAAGACCACGACTCAAAGGCTTGAGCAGAGTCCTGTAGGCTTTGTTCACGAGAGCCGAGTGGTGTTCTGAATACTGCTGTTCCTTCTGTAAAGGAAGGTTCCGGTAAGGTTTCTTCTTATGAAGCTTATATCCATATTCATTGATTTAAAAAGGCAGAAACACATCTGTGAATATGCATTTGGAACATCTAATATTCACATTATCCTACTCATCCCTCTGACTGATATATTATTATACAGATCCTTTACAAAATATGTGAATATCATGGATTCTTTTGTTTTTCGTGAATCCTTTCAACAAGTGAAACTGAGTAATAAGGGAATAAAATAAGAGACCACTGCATTTTTTTCTGGAATCTTTTTTGGAATAAAGCCACCCAAGAACAATGGTAAAGACTGTGGAGAGCATGACAAGACGCATGAAAGCTGTGACTAAAAATAAGGGTTATTGCATCAAATATTGACTTCTGAACTCTTCTTAAGCGCAAACATTAGTATTATGTTGTTATAAAATGAATTTGATCTTGTTTCGTGGTATTGTTGGAGGTCTGAAAACATTGCATCCTTTTTTGTTATTTTGACCATTTGTCATTTTCCAAATGTGTCAAATATTTTTATTTGTAATTTGGGGGAAATGTTGTCAGTAGTACTCAAACAAAAATGTTCCCTTTGCCCAAACACAAAATTAGTAAAATCTGAAAAACTGATAACTTTGCAGTGGTCTCTTATCTTTTTCCAGAGGTGTAGATTCAAAAACAGAAAGTAAAGTGTGTATGAATCTATAATCTATGAAAGTTCTTTTAAGATTTATGGGGGAAAAAAAGTAACTTCTCCATGATATTCTGTTTTGGAAAGGCTGTCTCTGACTGGATTATTTTACTAGATTATTAATAGTGAAGAATCATTGTTAGATCAGCAAGTTACTATTGTAGCTGCTTGAGGCAGAGCTACTTTCAACTACTACAGTTAGCTAGTTTATTCCTGTGGTTCTCAACCTGGGGGTCGGGCCCCTCCAAATAGTCTTCAGATAAACCTGATAGGTTGTCAGGTTATTAATGGGAGAGGAAAGAAGAAAAAAAGGAAAAGTTGACAGGACTGATGTATAGAAACAAGACTGGGAGGAAAACATCTCAGAAATGGTTGTCAGAGCTGAATCCGCTTTGCAGCCATCAGGTCTGTCTGCTCTTGTGATAATCAATAATTTCAAGCTCTGGCCCATGGGTCCATCATAGAACTGTTTCTGTAAGAACAACCGGTTCAGTAGGTGGCTGCCTTGTAGTCTTGTATAAGTAATGAGTTTTCTATATATGATGAAGACCCTTGAGGCAGGAAGATGTCTAATTAAGAACAAAGGGCCAGAGGTGCTGATAAATAAAACAGGCTCGCTACAATATGTGACAGGTTTTGTCTGTTTGAAGAAACCATTAAAGTTTCCTTTCCTCCCTCATATTCTGCTGAATATGAGTTTAACTTTCATATCATGACAACATAATGCATTGTGTTTTTTTACCCGAGTTTACAGACTAAATTATGTGCCAACACGCCTTCACTCCTCCTTGTCCTCATAACGCTCGTTCTTCTACACTGACATGCAATTTTCTTTAATGATCCACGAGGGGGGGAAGTGGATAATGTGAAAATTTTGTCAACTATTTACCACTTTGTAAAATAACCTATAAACACGTTCAACACGTTTAAACTGCTCAGCTGCACTGGGACAAGACATATTACTTCCTGTGACATTTTTAAGGCTTCACAAGTAAAGGATTTTATTTAAAATATAGGCCTAACTGTCTCCTCGGCCTAACTGTGCTTTGGGCTGAATGTGATTTACCATGTAGATCAAACTCTTCTCTGCAAAAAAAAAAAAATTCCGGCATTGAAGAAGTCACATTTTCTTTTGTGTCTAAGAAGTGACAAATCAAAAGTGTGGGGGAAACAAATGCCTAATTTAACAACAGTGATTGCTGCTTGTCTGTTCCCTTTTATGTCCTTCAGAGTAAATTGTCACCATAAGTTTTCTGTGCACATAGAGGATGCAAACATACTGAGATCATCAGTTTATGGCGATGTACCTCTGATAGTTTCTCCCATGTTTAGTTTATTTTTCTATTCTCTGCCCAAACACATCTTTGAATTCAAAACATGGATCTCAGCTTCAACTACACAGTTTCTCTGTGACCTAAGTGATCACATAAGTGATTATTTCTTATTGAAGTCAGATGTTAATACCATAGATCTATTGAATGAGGAGTTCTAACATACTGTACAGGGAGGATAAAGGCTTCTCACTTATTTAACCTTGGCTTCACTTCTATTGACTTCCATACACTTTTATTGTTAAACGGCTGAATCAATTAACAGATTATCAAACTGGTTGCTGATTCATTTGTTGATAATTGACTAATCTATTAACCCTTAAATTTGCATTTTGATGTGTGCCTATTTTGAAAGTGTTCATGCATGTGGCAATATTTGTGTCAAATTTTTTGGTCAATTTTTGGAATATCAGTGTCAACTCTATATTCACTCTTTAATTTACTGTAAAAAAATACTCCCTTTGAGTAGCCTGGTACATTTTGTTTTGCCATTGGCTTCCATTAAAACCACATATTTTCATCCTGTGGCCAATAGAACATAACAAATTTATTTTAAAATCGATTTGTTTGCTTTCCCATTAGAAACACATGGTAATTTAATTTCAAAATGGTACTTTCCACACTACATTTCGCCATTTTACCAATTATGCCATTAGTTTCAATAAGAGGTCAATTCCGGGACCCCTTTGTTGTTAGCGATGTTTATGTGTGTGCTATAAAAATGTCATACGTGTCATGTCTACACTATATCATTATAGTACTTTGATCACATAAAAATGTGTTATTGTACCCTGTATTCTCTTTCATCTTCTGAATCTTTGATTCCTTGAACTTTCTTGCCTTCCCTTGACCTTGTCTGCTTAGCAGCCTAATATACGGTAATAAAAGCTGCCTTCCAAGGGCCTCAATTTGTCACTGTCATTTAACAAACTAATCTTTCAACTTCGCATTTGTGTTTGCGTTAGAGCTATTCCCCCAGGCCGAATCGCAATGAATCATAGTAAGAAAACAAAACACACAGCCTAGTGAGCCTGTTAGGGACAATGAGTCAGGCGCAATTTCCAGTGTCACTAATAGATAGGACAGCCTCAGCTGACCATGTTATTCAGCTGATCTCTATTCTGATTACACTTACAAACCCCTTCCTACCGCAGATTTCTGGCTGAAGTTGTCTGGATGCAGAGAACGCTGGAGCTGCAAGTATCTTTTCTGCAACTTGTCTGTGTCCAGTTTGAACGTGTAGTCACTGAAAAAAGACAAAATATTTGCTCAATTATTATTAAATTGTTTATGTAGATACACTTTCTGCCTCCCAAAAAGGTTGCCACCTGGATTAAACTAAGCAAATGGATAAAAGCATTCTATTGGACATGGGCAATTATCTTTCAGCTGGTAACAAGTTATTTCACCCCAGCTGAAGCAATGAGTACCTTCTCATTTCTTAAACAACCATTTATAAAGAGACATCCTGTGGTTGGGGAAAAGATATTTGAGAAGGGTCAAATCATCATCAATCAAGCAGGGAAAACATCCAAGGAGATAAGAGAAACTAATAAAATTGGATTAGGAACTGTCCAATGCATTATTAAAAACTGGAAGGATAGTGGGGAACCCTGATGGCGTGGGCATATTCCAAGATGACAATGCCAGGATTCATCAGGGTTCAAATTTGATAGTTTGGTTCATGGAGGATGACACATTGTTTTCACACGTGGATTGGCCACCACAGAGTCCAGACCCTAATCATATTGAGAATCTCTGGGATGTGTTGGAGAAGGCTTTACGCAGTGGTCCGACTCTCGATACAAGATCTTGGTTAAAAACAAATGCAACACTGCACAGAAATAAATGTTATGATGTTACAGAAGCAATGCAACAACTAATCCAATAACTACAGCAAAATCAAAGCCTTTTTGTTAGGTGGCAAAGCCAGTACAATAGCAGTAGTGGAAGTATTCAAATCCCTAGGTAAAAGTACCAATAGAGCAGTGTAAAAATAAAATCAAAACTCCTACATAAAAGATCCTACTTTAGTGAAAGTACAGAAAAATGTATTTAAAGTAAAAATACTGATTTCACTCCTCTGATATTATGTATAATAGTGTACATCATTAGATTATTGGTTAACTATTGAACTACTTTACATATAGATAGATAGTTTAGTCCAGTGATTTCCAACCTAGGGATCAAGTCGCTCCAAAGGGTATTCTTTGATTTTGGTGAAATATTGGATCCTTTGAAACATTTAGTGAAATCAAACTATGTGAAAGGTTTAGAGGGAAAATTCACCATTTGGTGAAGCTGTTAACAACTCAGACATGTAAAAAGTAACACATATTACAGTACTTGAGTAAGTACTTCGGTACTTTCCACCACTGGTGGGTAGTAATCATGGATCTACACAGTAATTAAAAGACAATTACCAATCCATGATCTTGAAGTAGGACGTCCCTTCTTCGGGAGGCTGAACTACTTTGCATGACAAGCAGAAAAATGCAGGTGTTTTGTCAAGAGGCTGTTTGCAGTTCCAGCAGTTCAGTTTGACTCCATCTGTGGAGTAATTCCTCAGCGAATGGACTTGATTAGTGTAATAAATTGTCTCTCGCCCCTTCCGCGGTGCTGTGAGGTTGGAGTTGCTGGGCCATGTGTCCTCTGAAGGAGAGGTGGTAGACATACAGTCTGCTGAACATGTAACAGCTTTAAATACACGCTGTCTGCTCCTCACCAGCCGCTCTGGGTGCAGTAAAGCCCGGGAAGCCCGCACAAACCGCGAAGAGCTCACTGACAACATATCCGGATTTAAAACAAACAGGGCAGCGGTGTTCAATCAAAACATAAACCCTTCTTGGTGTCATAACATGAACATCTTTCAGGAAGACACGAAGAAAAAAAACAGAAACGCTTCTTCTTCTACGTTTGTTAACAAAGTAGCGCACTGCCACCGGTCGGCTCGGCGGTGGAAGTGTCGCGGAGCTGCTGGAAAAACAACGGCGAGCGAGATGAGCTGCTAGCTAAAGTGGCAAACACCAGTTTGTTAGCAAATATATACTTTTACAGTAACGCTGGATTTGACAGCGGCCCGTCAAACGTAGTAAGTGGAACAACCTTCGGGACTGTTTACACATTTTACCACCGGCCCGCTGCCATATTATCACCTCGACGGTTCGGCAGGACGTAATGTTAAACTTCAGATGACAAAAGGAGCCGGGTGGTAAATATGTTAGCTAGCTTAGCTCCCCCGGCTAACACCAGCCTAGCTTAGTTTGCTAAACGTGTTTTAACATGACTAAGTTCATTATTGTTTGTGGACAGCACTGCTACATAACTAATTATCGGATACTCGCAGGTTATATTTCATTTAATTATTTCATGTCAGGCAATACACACACGCGCACACACACAAACCACTAGCGTTAACTTTGTACTTGGGAGCTTTCTCAGCTATCCGGCCAGATGACAAAGACATCTCATGCTAGCGTTCAGATGAACATACAGACCCCTGAGAACTAATGTCATATATACTCGCCTGCTTAGTTAGACACATGATCTATAAAGGCACACATCACCTAAGGGAGAGTTACTGTTAGAACTTTCTGTTAACAGTGTGTCCCTCCCAGGCATGTTACAAAACAAGCTGGAAGGAAGGAACCACATATTCATCTCCTATCCCCCCCCTCCAGATATCTTATTCAAGCCCATGGCGACGAGAGGGGCGATGGTCCATGAAGACTTCTGGGTATACAGAGAGTGGCTTGTCCACCAGGGACAACGTCAGGCACTGGAGCACAGATAACACCTCCAAACCGGTGAGCTATTTTATTTAACTGAGTGCAACGTTACTTGCTGCTGCTACAATACATCATCTGCTCAATTTAAGATAAAGGCGAGTAGGTACTGTAATTGCAGTAGTTGTTATGTGTGCAAAAGGTACTCTGAAGTTGAGCCAGTCTAAATATGCCTATTTGGCTAAGGATCAGACTAGGCGTCTTGACTCCTCGCCTTTACAGTTTCCTAACAAAGTACAAGCTGTGATGAATGCCAACTCCCCGCTCTTGTTGTGTATGTGTAGGTGTGCGTTTTAGGGGGAGGTGGGGGGTTACAAAAGTTAAAGTATTCCAGAGAGACAACTAGGTTGGAGACAGCAGTTTCTATAAGGTAAACAGGATCTCCTCCTGAAGGTCGAGGGAGGTGCTTCTCAAGGCCCCCACAGACAATACTCTGGGTATTATTAACGGAAATGGCTAAGAATAGAGAGCAGGGGAGCAAGGTGGGTCCTCTGGCGGTCGTGTTGTTTGGGTTAAACAAGCCAGAACGGAACATCATCTTTTAGAGGAGTGACTTCTCAAGCTAACATGCTGGGTGTGTCGCACACACTCAAGGCTAGAGGTTGATTTTGGAGGGATTTATCTGGCACTGATGTACAGCAGTGGCAAAGGAGTCGTCGGGGAATGTTCTCGGCTGTTTATGCATGGAGTTATTGGGAGTTATAGTCCAGATTTGTAAGTAGAGCAACTTTTCATCTACATACAGAACATTTCTATTTATCCATACACACAACTGGTGTTGTTCATGTGTGTTTTGTTTTTATTTGGTTACATTTTATGCCAAAGCCTAGAGTAGTGGCATTACTCTGTCTTGCTACCTGTTTTTCAGGTGCAGATGTGAAGTTGCTTCATACAAGAAATGATGAAAGGCTTAGCCCTAATTAAGTGTGACAGATGTAATTCCAGTTAGAATCCTCTATAACTGTATGTATAATTATATTTCACAATATATCATGATATAACTTGTTAGTGGATAAAATCAACGGCTGAATGACTGTTTTGAGCAAATCCAGCAAATGTAATACTTGACAAAGCAAAGTACTTCATTACAATGTTGCAAAAATCACCCAAAGATGTCTGGTTGGCAAGTTTTTACTATCTCATGTACATTGTTACATTGCCCAACGCAATCAGCAATTGATAGTGATTATTTTTTTCACAGCCTGCATACATTTTCATAGCGGCTGTCTGGTAAAAGCTATAATCTGTTTTCTTCATAGGGACAACCTATTACTTCTTAGGGGAAATTATAAAAAGACTCTGTTTAAATGTAAAAAGAATGGCCTTCATATTCTAATGGTGGATGGTCTGCAGTATGAAACCCCCCTTTTGAAAAGCAAATTTAATTGTGCCTGTTAAACAATTGTTCAATCGATAAGATGGTGGGCCACCCAAGTGAAGCCAGTCATTGTCACAACAAGCAGGATTCTCTATTGCATTACTTGCAGCCTTCAAATTAACGGTCTGGAATGTTCAGATGTATGACCTTGTTAGTTAGCATTGTAGTATTGATTTGTCAGCTTGGTATTGTGTTGGGGGTTCAGGTAAAGGCCATGCAGGCATTAATGAGAGGGAGGTTTTTGAATTATCACTGCACATTATGCAGTGACTCACTATCTTTCTTCTCCATTATGATTCTTTTTCTTAAATCTTTTTTTTCCTCCCACAGATAAACCATGATCCCCATCACTGAACTGCGGTATTTTGTGGACACACAGCCAGCGTACCGCATCCTGAAACCATGGTGGGATGTATTTACAGACTACATCTCCATTGTTATGCTGATGATTTCTGTGTTTGGGGGGACACTGCAGGTCACCCAGGACAAGATGATCTGCCTGCCCTGCAAATGGGTGGTCAATCAGACCTGCAAAAAGAACTTCAATTCCACCCTCACTGCATCATTGTTCTTGGAGCCCAAAGGGATCCAGTATGATCTGGACCGCCACCAGTATAACTACGTAGACGCTGTGTGCTACGAGAACAGATTGCACTGGTTCGCCAAGTATTTCCCCTACCTAGTATTACTCCACACGCTCATTTTCCTCGCTTGCAGCAACTTTTGGTTCAAGTTCCCGCGGACTAGCTCTAAACTAGAGCACTTTGTATCAATCTTGCTGAAATGCTTTGATTCCCCATGGACGACAAGGGCGCTGTCAGAGACAGTGGTTGAAGAGAGCGATCCAAAACCGATGAAAATGAACGGCTCAATGGAACACAAGGAGTCCGTTATTAGCGAGGACGTTGAAGCGAGTGTTCCTATGCTCCAAAGGACAAAGACGCGCTTTGAGCAGGGCATCGTAGACCGAACAGAAACAGGGGTTTTGGACAAGAAAGAGGGTGAACAGGCAAAAGCCCTGTTTGAAAAAGTTAAGAAGTTCCGTATTCACGTGGAAGAGGGCGACATCGTGTACAGGCTGTACATCCGTCAGACTATCATCAAAGTCATCAAATTTATTTTGATCATCTGCTACACAGGGTATTATGTGCACGATATTAAATTCAGCGTCGACTGTTCAGTGGACATAGAGAGTCTGACAGGTTACAGCGTGTATCGTTGTGCTCATCCGTTGGCTACACTTTTTAAAATCTTGGCCTGTTTTTACATTAGCTTAGTAGTGGTGTATGGTTTGATCTGCATGTATACTCTTTGCTGGATGCTTCGGCGCTCTCTGAAAAAGTATTCCTTCGAGTCTATACGGGAAGAGAGCAGCTACAGCGACATACCAGATGTTAAGAATGACTTTGCATTCATGTTGCACATGATCGATCAGTATGATCCCCTGTACTCTAAGCGCTTTGCTGTGTTCCTCTCTGAAGTAAGCGAAAATAAGCTGAGGCAGCTCAACCTCAACAATGAGTGGACACTGGACAAGCTCAGGCAGAGGATAACCAAGAACTCTCAGGAGAAGTTGGAGTTGCACCTTTTCATGCTCAGCGGCATTCCAGACACAGTATTTGACCTGATGGAGCTGGAGGTCCTTAAACTGGAGCTCATCCCGGACGTCACCATCCCCCCGATCATCGCTCAGCTGGTCAACCTGCGGGAAATGTGGCTCTACCACACTCCGGCCAAAATCGAAGCCCCGGCATTGGCTTTCCTGCGGGAGAATTTGAAGTCGTTGCACATCAAGTTCACTGACATCAAAGAGATTCCCTTATGGATCTACAGTTTGAAGAATCTTAGCGAGCTGCACCTCACAGGGAATCTCAGCGCTGAGAACAACCGCTACATCGTCATCGACGGGCTCCGGGAGCTCAAGAGGCTCAAAGTTCTCCGACTAAAGAGCAACCTCACCAAGCTACCTCAGGTGGTGACTGATGTGGGCATGCACCTCCAGAAGCTTTCCATCAACAACGAAGGCACCAAGCTCATGGTGCTCAACAGTCTGAAGAAGATGGTGAACCTGACTGAACTGGAGCTCATCCGCTGTGATCTGGAACGCATACCGCACTCCATCTTCAGCTTGCACAACTTGCAGGAGATTGATCTCAAGGACAACAACCTGAAGACTATTGAGGAGATCATCAGCTTCCAGCACCTCCACCGGCTCGTCTGCCTTAAGCTCTGGTACAACCAGATCGCCTACATCCCCATCCAGATCGGCACACTCACCAACCTGGAGAAACTGTACCTGAACCGAAACAAGATAGAGAAGATTCCCAGCCAGTTGTTTTACTGCCGCAAGCTTCGCTTCCTGGACCTTAGCCATAACAATCTGACCTATATCCCTACAGACATTGGCTTTCTCCAGAATCTTCAATACCTGGCAGTGACAGCCAATAGAGTAAGTATTGAATAATTACTCTTTTCCAAGCATTTAAATCTCTATAGCTGATTGTGTAATGGATGTTTTAGTCACTGGTAGTTTGTGTAAAACAGGTTTTTCTGCTGGAGAAGTAGTTTTAAGCAGCACATTGTAACGTGTCCCTTTTTTTTCTCTCCACAATCTCATCTACCTTGCAATAAAGATTGAGAGCCTGCCTAATGAGCTGTTCCAGTGCAAGAAACTCCGCACTTTGAACTTGGGGAACAATTGCCTGCAGTCTCTGCCATCGCGGTTTGGAGAGCTGACCGGGTTGACGCAGCTAGAGCTGAGAGGCAACCGCCTGGAGTGTCTGCCAGTAGAGCTGGG
The DNA here is from genome assembly GCA_030544235.1 of Lepturacanthus savala. Classification (NCBI taxonomy): domain Eukaryota; kingdom Metazoa; phylum Chordata; class Actinopteri; order Scombriformes; family Trichiuridae; genus Lepturacanthus; species Lepturacanthus savala. Next base: position 6,019,276 of record CM060473.1, on the reverse strand, counting down.
CGAGTGCCGGCAGCTAAAGAGAACCGGCCTCGTGGTGGAGGAGGACCTCTTCAACACCCTGCCCCCGGAGGTCAAGGAACAGTTGTGGAAAGTTGACAAAGAGCAGACTTAAAACAGGTCTGTGGCTGTGAGTAAAAAACACATACTCACCGACCGGGCCCCTGACATGGGAGGGAAAGCCCACACTGTCCAAGAGGACTTGTTGGCGCAGGCTGCCGCAGTGTACGGCCAGAAGGGTTGGGTATCAAGAAATCAGTGCCAGTATGACAGACCCAAAATACCGATTCTTACAGATTTCTGCTGATTCTCTTAGTTATGAGGTGTCCAGATGATTTATATTCCTCCACAAATAACTTCTCAGGCCTTTTCCATTATAACTCAATGATGCTTTTTTAGCAATAATTAAGCAGTGCCATTGTGGTCAGCAGTGTGTGTTTACATTTTGTGCTGGTCAGTAATGATTGAGAAGCTTGAGTGTGCAAAGCTGTGGGCCAACTTTGCTGAAGACTGAAATAGACCATGAACAAAGTTTCTCCTGTACACAATTACTAGAAACAGGAGGTTGCTGTCGTCTAATCCAGATAGTATTGTTGTTTTAATGGAACAAATGAGATAGCGAGGTCTGCAGTTCTTCATTTCTATTCAAACTACAACAATCACTTGCTCCAGTTGTTTAGACTTGTATTTAACTCCAAATTGCATCATAATATTCAAAGGAATTAATCATGAAAGGCAAGACGCTGTAATTCTGTGTTTGTTTTTGGAGGAAGAACTTAACTAGATGTTCACTTGCAATATTTGATGCATAGATCATCAAATCCAGATCACAATGAAACAATCAATATGGCAATGCTATACTTTTAGCATTGACCTGAATTTATAACTGTTGGTCAGTGTTTATGCTGCTCGTGAGAGGAGACCTCCAACAATTCACTTGTTATTAGCAAATACTTTTGTATTTATGCGCTATGCTATGTTTGTTTGATTTAATAATTGATAAAGTAAATCAAGAAAGTATTGCACAAACTGAGAAGTGAGAAATAATGAGAGGATGTTGTCTAATGTTTGATGGAGTGTGTTAATGCAAATGCTTTAGAGACAGAGGTGTTGTCTGGTTGGCCTGAGTTTTGGTAACAATACAACATGTGGTATTAGCGTGACTCTTACATGGAGACTTTTTGGCAGAGTGGAGGAGTGGTTGGCCTTTTTCTGAGGGTAGACATTTAGTGATTTTGACCTATGGTAGCAGTTGAGGAAAATCACTCTGGCTTTCAAAAGCATCAGCCCAATTAAGTTAATCTAGTGGAGCATCTTTTCAGCAAGCTGATACCCAACCCTTTCTGCCAGTACAATATGAAGAGTGATTTTCATCTGAATCTATTACATAGCCATGCTGCATTCACATTTTTTTTGTTTGCAATGAATTGCACAAAACAAAATGAACACATTTTGGAAGAAGCTGAAAATGTTTTGAATGATATGTCATGTCCGTGTCAGCAAAAGGTTCTAAAGGATAATACATTACTAAAATAAAGCCTTTACGTAATTTGTCTGGGGGAAGAAAATTTCTACCTGAAACTCTTTTCTTTGCTGTGGTGGTGGATATGAAGTATGGGTTGACTAGTGTTATTGTCTTCAAACAATAGTCAACAACCAGACATGTCCTCAAATGATTTTTTTTCCAAGGGCCTGGCTTTCTGTTCATTTCAGTTGATTTTTAGAACATTGTGAAATGTCTCTATCTTGATTATTCTATTATTTCACACTAGCTGAAATGCATTAGTCCAAATAGAACACTGTGTTCAGTGTAAATGCTGTTCACCTGTGTTTCAATATTAAAGCCACCTTAAATCTAATAGGTGCTACAAACAAGTCTCATTAACATGAGGCAAATTCAGAACAACAAATGTCTGGAAAACCACAGTAGTGAAATTTGAAATGTTGTCTTTTATTAGCTTATAAAAACCAGCTCCATGCACATTTTATGGGAACTCAAGGATCTCAAATTTAGTAGGAGGTATGCACATATTTGAGAGAGCCAGGTCTTTCAGGTCAGTTGCCTTAACTACAGTTCACTCATTGCATTTATGTTTGCGTTAGATTTGTTGTGGCATTCAGAGCTCAAAACTCATGCTAGTACTACTACTCGGCCCAAATTATAATGCACTGTTTCTGTCTGTTTATTTTAGTCTAATATTCAAAATTCATCATTAATTTGGACATTTCTGCAGACAAGTGTCCACTTTTGATACCGGTAAACAATTTAGGAGCAATCAAGGAGATCATATTTTCTGTTCCTATTTTTTACAGAAAACTTTCACTTCATGCAACATTTAAGTCTCAAATGAGTGTTGCTGTGCACTGTTAACAGCTAGTGGAGTGTACATTTTTTATTACATTTTTCAATGTAAAGGTTAAGATTTTAATCCTACAGTAAATTCTCCACAATTTGCATTCATAAAAATTATGTAGATTATGTATCTACAGTTTAGAATAGAAGAGAAGAGTTTAAATATTGCAGTTAGATGAAATTATTTTTGCTGATGAAACCGTTTTTTTGTGTATGTTTGATTTTTTTTGTGCCAGATACAGTCCTCACCTGCTATGGAAACCCATTCCTGAAATTTTAAGAGAAAAAGCTAGTAATTAACAAGTAAAAGTCATATACAAAGTAAAATTATGACATAATATTGTATGTTTTTTGTGTACTAATGTTACTTGTTGCCCTACAGCAAGTAATTTCTGGGTTTAGAAATTTTCACTTAGTATATTTTGTCACAATTTTGACTTAGCATCTCACAATTATAGCAGATACCACATATTTGAATTTGTATTTTTCCAAATGTTTTTATTTTTTCATGTCAGTTCATCTAATTGTTATAATTTATGATATAAATTCTGCAAATTGTTTCTGCGTATAGAGAACGTTTTTATGCACTTGTGTTTTGCCACAGTAAAGCAGCACGGTGCTAAAAAAAATATGGAGTACAATTCTCAATACAAGATAACTGCACAGCTCTGAGACAGCACAACACACAACAGGGGTTCTAGTGTTTCCCCCCCAAGAAAAAAAATATCAGTTTATGTTTTAATAAACCTTACTGTGCAAAGAAAACATGGACAGTAGCAATATATAGTACAGTAACTAGGTTGAAAGCATAGGAATAGTGACTGAGTTTAAAGTATGTACAATTATTTTCAGTAACATGTTATGCTATGCTATATTGTGCAATATTGCCTTGATTTAAAATATGTAAAGGGTAGTTAGTAGTAGTGATGTAGTTTTCTAATTTGCATGGGCATTCTTGTCACGTTCATTTTACTAAGGTGGTGGTGAGACTTTGAATTTAAGTAGATTGCTCCTAGATAATGTGTTTGCACTATAGCACCACCCACAAGATACATTTAGGTAAATGCCAATAATTCTTTACAAATAATGTATACAACATGTTTCTCATGTTTCTAGTATAAGGTTCAAATGAAAGACTGCCAGCCATGAGATTGAAATTGTCTAAGATTACTATTTTTTTTTTTTTAATACTTATTAGACGACAAATAAATTATCCTACAGTTACCTTTAAGTCCCATCTGGAGCATTTTATGACACCTCAGCAATACACCACAGATTAAGACAATCAAAACTTCCAGTAATGTGGGAAAATCCGATGTTCAGTGTTGCAGTGTCAAATACACTGTAAGTTGATGGCCAGTACATAAAGTCTTTTTGTTGGTTGTTAGTAGTGAGTGGTATCAGTAAGTATGTTTTTGTCACATATTCAAATGAATTTCTGTATTTACCCTCATTTTGACCTTTTTTTCCCATTTTGACAGCTATTAGTATTATTACAGTATAACTAAATTTCTCAGGAAACCAGCTAGTACTCACTTCTTTTTTTTAGTTGATTTGCCTATTTTTTGTATTATTACACCAGGTATTTTTATTAATTTAAACAGTTGTGATAACATTTTTATATAAATTCTTTTTCTAGTTTGGTGTACTTAATATTGACTGCTGGTTTAAAATGTGTTGTTGTGTTTTTAAAGAAACCACTTGGTTTAACCTTGATGTGTTTTCGTCAGTGATCACGTATTAATTGAGCCGATCTTTTCATAAGTCTTCATAATTATTATCACGAGGCATGTGTGAGTGTTAACTGTGTGTATGTTCACTTTTGTTGTTTGTCCTCTTAGAATTATTACCTTGGGTACAAATCATGTTTTCAAGGTTTTCCAACTCGTTTCCAATCAAGTGATGAGCAAATGTGGTTACATACAGTGTCTGCTTGCCAAACGTTCAACCACAATTCATTAAAAAGGAAATCATCAGTGCATCTGTATTGACATGAATGACTATGAATACTCTGAACATGTGTCTGTCTCATCCTCTCTTGTACACACTCCACTAGAGGTGATAAAGAAAATAAACTTGGTTGACCAAATGTGCTTCGGTTTCTGTCGTTGAGTGTTTTCTGTCTTTTTACCTACAAAATACCATATATCCTGTGCCAGTCATAATGTGTATTGAGAAATAACTCAACTTACACAGCATGGATATAGAGAAATCCAAGCATTTGCTAAATGCAAATCCTTTGTGTTTCATCTGATGGTTTCTAAAATGCCCTAATACTTAGTATTAAAAGGTTTACAGTATTACAGTATTAGAAGAAGTTTACAACAAGAAATGTTTTCAATGATCGTTTGTTCCGTTGTTTTAGGTATAACTGAAACATTGTGAACGCTACTATGTAGTCCATATTTAATATGACCATGGTTTAACAACGACAAGTAAATGCTCATTGACTCACATATATATGTAATATTTGTAAGTAGCTATCAACAGCACGACATTATATCAACAAACATACATATGGATTTCATTGTGCCGGTTTATGCGGGCGCCCCGGAACCACTCGATGCTCGGTGATTCTGCTGTACCTAGACGGACATGTTTCCCTGACGCACTTGTGTACAGACGCGACATTTGAAATGGTAAAACTTCATTGTAGAAATTGCACCTTGTATATGTCAACATAGAACTTATAGCATCTCAAACAGTAATTAATTAACACCAGGATTGACGTTGCTAAGCTAACTAGCTTATCTTATCTTTTAACACGTGATAACGTGCTGTTTATAGCTGGCGGGTTAGCAGGCTAAGCTAACGGTAGACAGCCGGCAGCAATGAATAACCCTCATTAAAGTTCACGTTTAATGTTTCTGTTCACTCCGCAGGCTGTCACACTTCACACAGATCTGGGAGATATAAAAATTGAATTGTTCTGTGAACGCGCACCGAAATCATGTGAGGTGAGTTTATTCTTTTCCCTTTTACGACAGTCTGATTTCCAGTGTTAAACACTTGTATATCATATGTCGCCTGGTTTCTTTAGTCCTCTATGACATTACACTGAATATCTCTGAATTGTGTACTGTTAGGGCAAAACAAGACATGTGAGGAAGTTGTCCTTGGGACAACTAATCGGTTAATCGAGGAAATAGTCAACAATCATCTATAATGAAATGAAACCGTCTGGTGGGATTGGGCGGTATCAAGGTATTACAGAGAAATCCCCACACACACCCTTCTGTTTTAACGGAAACGGCGATTCTGTGGTAATAAGAGACTGGCTAATACACTACATAGCAGTCTACGTGACTAATTATTTTTCCAAGTATTAGTCAGATCCAGATATTTCCAGGAAACACCAGCGAAAAAATGACCTGCATTCCAGCACTTGGAATTACTGCAAAACAACGGGGCCATTCCAGGGAAACTAGTGTGCATGACTAAACTCTATCATTCCTCAGAAGTGGACATGAGATTCCTTAAATGGTGCTGGCTGGCAGTCAGCAGTGAAATGTCAAGTTATTTAAAGGATATAAAAACAGATCAAGCCCAAACCTACTGTCTGGATACTGAAAGTTCATCCACAACCTCCAACCAAGAGGTCAAGACAGAATCAGCTGTATGTTTAATAATCACGTAGCTTTATATCCTACAATGTCATTTTAAAATATACATGTCTTGTATTACAGAACTTCCTTGCCTTGTGTGCCAGTGGTTTCTACAATGGCTGCGTCTTCCACAGAAATATTAAAGGCTTCATGGTTCAAACCGGTGACCCAACAGGTAGACATGACTGCTGTTACCTCTGACCAGTGGTTAAAAAGTCAGAATTCACTCCTTCACTTGTCTTCCTTTTTTGTTTCCCACGTTATAATTCAATCACCCAGGCACGGGGAAAGGAGGAACGAGTATATGGGGTCGCAAATTTGAAGATGAGTTCAGCGAACACTTGAAAGTGAGTGTGCCCAAATTTGACTTCAGTATTTGATCAGGGCTCAGTGTTTTAAATTGTCGTAATTTTTTTTGTTCCAGCATAATGTAAGAGGAGTGGTCTCAATGGCAAACAACGGGCCCAACATGAACGGCTCCCAGTTTTTCTTCACGTATGCCAAACAGCCTCATCTGGACATGAAGTATACAGTGTTTGGAAAGTACGTTATTTTTATATAGCAACACATGGGTGTATGATTATGTAAAGCTAAAATATGTTGAATCTTTTGCTGTTTTCTGTAGATAGTCTGACCTCAGTTTGGTTAGGTTGAGAACTGACATCTTTTTCTCTTCAACATGCAGGATTATCGACGGCTTGGAAACACTAGATGAACTGGAGAAGCTGCCTGTGAACGAAAAGACGTTCCGGCCACTGACTGACTCCCGGATAAAGGATGTGACCATTCATGCTAACCCTTTTGCAGGATAGACGACACACTCTTCAAATATGGAGATCAGCCTTTAACACACTCAGATATTGCCAATAAGACAGTTGATAGAGCATATAATACCTTATCATGGATGAATAACTTGTCAATAGCTAGACATTGGAGAGAACCACACTTGACAATTTGAATAGCAGCATTTGCTGACAAGTATAACCCAGAATATTAAAGGAGAAGTTCACATTTTTACAACTAAACAGTAGCCAGGAGCCGAAATAACACTGAAACAATGTCCAACTTGTCATAAATATTCCTCTTTATACTGGCCCTTAAAAGATACTTCATAATGCATTCTTTGCAAAAATGTATTTGAAAGGTTATCTGGAGCTAATATGAACCTTTTAAGCAGATATATTTCAATGTAGTGCCAACACCTCTATTTGTTACTGTACTATCACCACAGCTCACCACCACAGAGGGAATTTGACGTTAAAATGGCTGTAAATGTGGCAGATATTAACTTGGTATGAATAACTCAGCCTGCTGAAGCTTCTTATTAGTTTAAGATGCACTTAATATGTATTTTTGCAAAAAATGACTGTGGACACACCGGATTCTGGCTCCCATCACTTCATTGAAAGCAGAGTTAAAGGAAATCTTTTAATAGCCAGTATGAGGAATGAACATCTGTTGTTTTAAGATCAATTGGAATCTATTCTATTATTTAGGTTAAATATTAATGTATAGTTTAAATCAGGGGTTTTCAAAATCTGAGATGGTTGAGATGGGTCTCCTATCATACAAAGGGAAAAGCTCCCCTTACCCTTTTAGTTTCGCCCAATTCCTGGATGCCTATGGGACTATGATTGTGTTATTTATCACATACACGCTCAACAATTGAGCCAAGACAGCCTAATAATGCTGTTTAAGACTTCAGAACACACCAACTATATAAGATCCTCCCTAAGCCGTTTATTCATTTTTGACTCTAGGAAAGTAGCAAAAACTGTAAAATTCCCCCAAACTACTATATCTGAACTATCTCTATAACCAAATCACATATATTTAGGCTATTCTACATGACCTTTTAAATATTACTATATTATTTATTGACTAATCCTCCCCTGAAACTGTTTGGAGCCCCCTGGGTAGGCCCACCCCCCACTTTGAAAACCTCTAGTTTAACTCAATCCTTTAGTCACTGTCTGTGATTAACACCAGATTATACATCACAGAGGAAAATTCCAGGATCCGCTTTGTCATATTTCCAACTATATATGGCTATACTTTTTAGGAGTGGTTTACATTCTCTATCAAAGCCTTTGTAGTGATGAAGTATACGTTACTCTTCAGTGATTCACTCAATGTCGATGTCAGAATTGAGTCCAAAAAGGAAATTTGTCTGATATTGTTCTCTCCACGTTCTGAGGGGCTGGTTAACTCCCCTCCTAATGTCTGTAAATAAATTGCCAATGTTTTATACTAAATAAAACTTTTATAATAAATGTGTTGTTTTTCAGCACTATTTCAAAACATTTTTATATTATATTGAAATATATTTTCAATTTTCTCCACTGGGAAAAAAAACTGTTTTTATGTCTTATTTTACTAACTTAAAACCTAAGCTACGACTTCCACAAAATGATAACAATAATACAAAATCTAATATTTATCTCAGCTGATGGAGTTAAAGTTCATGTTTGGGGGGAAACTACATTAATTTCATCTTCTGAACAAACAAATAAATAGATGTAGTAAGGGAATAATATATCCTACACCCCATAGTGACAGCAGTTTAATCAGAAAACAGATAAAGTTAAAACCTAAAAAAAACAATTGAACCACTTTCCTGATAAAAGAATCTATAATCTCTCAACAGAAAGTAGATTAAAATATAACAAGTCAGAGATTAATGTATCTAATAATATTTGACTAATTGCATTGTCTTTGAAAACATTTTAAACAAAAACCAACTGGTATTTAATAGTTTTTACGGCAGCCATTTTGACATGACACGTGTAAACAGGTGTTACTAATCACATTAATTTCACTAATGTGTCACTAATTGCACAGTATTAACACCTGCACCTGTTATTCCCTATTATTATAATACCTGCTATTTCTCAAAATGGCTGCTGTGGAAAGGACAATTTATTGTTTGACGTGCTTTGTGAAAACTAAGAAGTTGAAGCTCTAGAAAACACGGCGTTGTGGCGCTAATAATAAAAAACATGCGTCATCACTAGTGGACGAAGCATAGAACCAAAGAAACAGCACAGGAAGAATGGCCTCAGAGGATGCGTTCAAAGTAAGCTCGTTTTTATGTAATTATCACTCATTCTGCGTATTTTTGGACTTCACATCTACACTCCACTAAAGCGCAGTCATGTGCGCAAGGAGGTGACGCGTTCACGTGCGTGTGCGCGTGTATACACACAACTGTTTCTGTCCATTTGTAGGTGTCCAACCTGAAGGGGAAAGTAACCCTGATAACAGGAGCCAGCTCGGGTATCGGTGCGGGTTCCGCCGTCCTGTTCGCTAAACTCGGAGCTCTGCTGGCTCTGAACGGACGAGACGTGGACAACCTGAATAAAGTTGCCAGACAGTGCGTGGAGTGCGGGGCTGCGGAGGTACGGAATGTACTGGAGGTGGAGTTTAGAGAAGGAGACACAGCCGAAATGTCACCGAGTCTCTTGTTTTTATACATTTTTTCTATATAGAATATGAAGAGGACTCCGTTCATAGTGCGAACAGAAAATAGCTAATTTTGAATGGAGTTTGGCGGAATTACACCGTCCAGATGTGTTCAGTTGAGAACCTGAATTTGATATTTGGGTAAAGCCACAGTTGTTTGGTTCTAGTGGAAAAAGTCAAGTCACCAATTGCACAGTACTAAGTTAGTACATGCAACTGGTGATGTGACATACTTGCATATGAATGGATGTGTAAAGTTAGTTAAAGTTCAAAGTACAAGCACACACCTCAGTGTGAGGATTTTTAGTCTTATTCATTTATGAATATTTACATACTATACACTGATTACAAGTAAAATCCTGCATGAAAATTCTATGTAAAGTATTGCAGTAAATGTAGATAAATTATCATATATGACCTCTTTAGTTTATTAATGCTGAAGCATCAGTGTTTTTACTTTTTGGATGTTATGGAATCATGTAAATATTTACTGGAGCAAAACCATGTAAAGTTTTACTCTTGGTTGCAAAATGAAAGCCTTCAATCACCCAGCTGTCCTCAGCAGTCTTAAAATGTGTAAATGAACTTAAAGACAACATTAACCTAGTTTACTGGGTCCTGTTCTTCAGCCTCATCGTGCTACTGGCTAGTAAATATGTATATATCTGCTGCCTCTGGCTATGAACTCTCACCGCCTTCAAACCAGGCCTCTGCAATGTAAATAATCCATATTTGGTGGAGCTGTTAACTCATGGACGTATAAGATTTTCAAAGACAAAAAGGTTGGAATCTATGAAGCAAATGGGACTCATAATTAAAATGCATTATCAGAAATCCTGCACTTTAGTTTCCTGTTTTAAGGTTGCTCATTCTGTGACTAAATTAAGATTAAAAAGAAAATGACATTAAAGATTTAAATTCCAATACATTCTCCAGCACATGGGTACCAAAATCCAATTTGAAATGTCAAATATGAAAATTAAAATGCATTAACAGAAATCTTTTTTTTCATTTTCCAACTGGAGATGTATTTTTGACATAATTAAAGTAATATTTCAAACTACATTTAAATTTTCTTATTCAAGATTGATCATTCTGTGACCTAATTAAAAAGAAAAGAGCATTTTAGATTTAATTTTTAAAACATTATGACGTCACTGGCCTCTCTCCTTCTTCTGGTTTGTTTCTTTTCGTAACTCTTTGACCACACATCTCGGTTCTTCCTGCTATTGAACAGCCTTTGCTGGCGTTAGCTTTTCAGGTTGAGCTCAATTTCTCATTCGGATGCTTGGAACAGACTTGAGGAAATACACGAGAGTTTGGCAGCATTCTCTGCTGCTGCCACACTCCACTCCACTGCGGTGAAGTCGCCTCATTATTGGATATCGGCTATTGGCTGGACGTCTGGTTTTATCTGTGCTTTTACTGTAGAGACCAATACAGTGTCCATGGAAATAAAGAGGGTAGCATATAGCAACATCATCTGATATAATATAATACGACTGTCAACTTTTCTCATGATTTTACATTTTTCCATAAAACAGCCTCTCCACATTGATCCAGCATCATTCTCTGTGGTGTTAGGGACCGTCTGCAAGTTACATATTTCAATAAAAATTGATTCTTGAAAAACGTTCACCAAAATTATACAAAATGACTTTTCACTACTCTGATTATTGTAGTAGATCATAGTCAAACTACCACAGGAGAGGTTTTTGTGAGAAAGGTTTTTATATGGACGTAGTTTGCATTTAATACACTAAAAAAATCAATAAGCAAAGATAAGAGGTTATGCTGTTTCCTTTTAAAACATAAAATGGTGACGATGGCATTCTTATAATACATCTATGAAACCATCCCAGCAGCAGGAGAGAGACTAGTGACGTTATTCTCCTGCACCATCTGGGATTGACACTCATTGATTAATGAGACACTTTTTGCAGGGTGAGCATGAAAATTAAAAAGTATACAAAATGAGAAAATGAAAATGTAGTTTGAATAATTTCTTTTATTAGTTTGATTTATGAGTCAACTAATTCAGCTATGAATTTGACATGAAAAAAGCCTTTCTGCTAATGCTTTTTAATTTTCAAATTGGATCTTAGTGCTTTTTTGCAGGAGAATGTTTAAAAAAAATAACTCTTAAATGCCATTTTCTTTATCATTTTAGCTTAGTCACAGAATGAGTCACAGGATTTCTGTTATTTTATTTTATATCATGAGTCACATTTGCTTCGATAGGAAACTCCTGGTCTCATCTGTAACAAAGACAACAAACTTTAAAAGCTTGTTATATTACCCATTGTGTCAAACCTGCATCTGAAAAGCAATAAAAGATGTTAAGTAAATGTAGTGGAGTGGAAAGCACGAAGACCAACACATCATAAAATGTGCAATAAACTAAGTAATTGTTGCTTAAAATGAAAACATTACTGCTTCTTATAAAGTGAGTCAGGTTTATACAAAAATATATTAATATTGATACTACTATTTAAAACTCAATGAATCACTTCCTCTTGATTAATAAAAAATGTTCTCGACACCAACCCCTTTGTTTGTTTACTTTTTATTTTATGATGTATTAAATTTTGTATTATGTTGGCATGAATTAAACTCTCTGTATTGTACATTTGTATAGATAGATGCTTTATTTTTACTGCATGTTAACACAATGAAATTTGACTTTGATGATTATGACTTTGTCTTTATAGTCATAATCATATAAAAAGAGGGCTGACATATTATAAATGTATAATTTTTTAATGGCCTCCCATGTTAGGAGTCATGTTTTACAAGATTCAGTTGTTGAAAACACAATAAAAACTCTTTAATAAACCAAAAACCGGCCTATTAGAAAACCCTGTGTGTTTTCCTGTGCAGCCCCTGCTGGTCCCTGGAGATCTGACTGATGAGGAGACGGTGAAGAGGACGGTGGAGCAGACCATCACACACTTCGGCCGCCTGGACGTCCTGGTCAACAGCGCTGGGATCCTGGCGATGGGCGGCATCGAGACATCGGACCTGGCTCAGTACGACCGGGTCATGAACATCAATGTCAGGTGGGTGTCGTCATGGCATCATAGATGTTATCATAGATGCAGGCTGGGGCCAAGGGCTCACCTGCTGAGAGTCTGATGGGATGTATCTGGAATATAGCATCAGGTTTGAAGGGGAAGGGGTCGGCTGATGTATGTGACAAACTTTTAGAATCCATTTGTGTCAGTGTCATGAGTAAAGCTAAAGTTGATATTCATACGTCAAAGGAAAAAGCTCTTTTTCTCAATTGAAATCTTTCCCTTGTCCTCTCACCAGGCCATCATTGAATAACAATCTGTTCTTAATTGATCTTCCGAGTTAAAGGTTCAATAAAAAATGAATCACTTCTACAGCTTTTAAGTTGTAGTAATGAGAAAAAACTTCCCCTGCACATTTTTTGAGAGATTAAAAATATGTTTTTAATGTATTATTTGCTCTATCTAAATGAAACTGAAAATGATGTATTAATAACTAACATGGTTGAGTGGTGGATGTAAGATGAGTCAGTTGTTTAGAAAACTATACGCACTGCATATAGTGCATATTTTAGTGCATATTTTCTTTCACTGTCTGGATAAACTACACATTTACTGTATGCATTAATGTCTGGGACAAGTTAGCCTTCATACATATGGATATATATATATGGATATATTCCAAGTATAAGGCGTTTTTGTGAAGTCAAGTTTTTCTCTATATCGGAGCAGCTACTGCATTTACCACCACTTAAGATTGGCTTTGGCCTTTATTTTTAAAATAAACAGGTTTATTTATTTTCACATCTTCACAGATGTGAAAATAATGATTTTGTCGCTTCCAGATGTCTGTGCTGAAGACATCATGGCTACACTGCTGTAAATCAACAGGAACAGCAGATTGGCAGAATTATTCACCAGCAGTAGTTAAATGTAACAGGATGAATGTGTTGATGTAGGTGTAATACTGGAGCTTTCATGCTGGTGAATTTTATAACAGATGTTGGGATCTAATTTTCCGTTTCAGTCTGAAGAAGACAAATGGTCCCTAAATTGATATTTAATGTTTTTTTTTTCCTTTTGTACTAAACCATAGATCTGTTTACCACCTGACTCAACTTTGTGTGCCTCATCTGATCAAGACTAAAGGCTCCATCGTCAACGTGTCCAGTGTCAACGGGCAGAGATCAGTGGGTATTATGTTTTCAACAGCAGCCTCCATTTAAAATATCTTTATTTGTTATGAATATGCATATTTGGGAAAGTGTGACTGTCTCACTGTGTTTGACTTTTTGTCTTTGTAGTTCCCCGGTGTTCTGGCTTATTGCATGTCTAAAGCTGCAATTGACCAGTTCACACGTTGCATAGCACTTGGTGAGTTAGCAATAGCCTCCATGTATGTTCAATACTTAAAAAGTTCATAAAGATCCATCAGAGATCACATAACTTCTCTTTATTTCAGAATTGGCATCAAAGCAAGTCAGAGTAAACTCAGTCTGGTAAGTTTAATTATTATTTTGTGTGTGTGTGTTCAGTAATTGACCTCGGTAGCATTCTGGGATACAAACAATTTAATTATACAGATCGTTTAAATTTGTTATTTAAAAAAAAAAATCCAATTTATTTTTTCCCATCGGAAAACTATTTCTAATGCACTTTATTTTACTTTCCCGCGCTCTCTCTCCAGCCCTGGTGTGATCGTCACAGATGTCCACAAGAGAGCAGGACTGGATGAGGTGCAATACGCTGAGGTAACAGCATGTCACTGAGATGCTTTACATCTGTGTGCTTCTGTACTACAATGTTGGAATCTATATCATTTTTTGTCATGTCCTGGGATTTGATGGCACAGAACAAATGAGCAATATATGAAACTACCACTCTGGAGCATGTACTCCATCGTGTACAGTATATTGACAACCGTCCATTAATCTGTCTGCTATAAAGTGAACTGTGCTCACCTTAAATCAGAGTTATAATACACAAGTATAATGTGGAAGCTTGAGTCCTCTGGTGCTTGTATACAGAGTAATGTTCTTAGACATCTTGTTTATACATTAAATTTAACAATACTTGCATAATTTTATAGATTCTGGATTTGTCAATGAGAGAGATTGTGTAGATTATTTATTTTATTGTATTAAACATATCCCCTGTTCACATCCTGTTGATCTTTTCGCCACCAGTTTCTAGCAAAGTGTAAGCAGACGCATGCCCTCGGTCGACCAGGTGAGGTGGAGGAGGTGGCTCAGAGCATCGCTTTCTTGGCGTCGGACGCTGCCAGCTTCATCACTGGAGTCAGCCTACCTATTGATGGAGGCCGCCATGCCATGTGTCCACGATAAGACCATGAATGTGCACATAGAGCAGTATATATGTGCTAATATAGTGCTTTCAACCTCTAAGTCTGCCTGTGTTTTTGTTTTAATGATCGCCCCCTCCTCCCCGCCACTGGAACTTAACAGAAGAAAGAAGTTGTTAGGGGGGGAAAAAAGGCATTACTTCAAGGACACATTTTTTCTCCATGTTTGCAATGGTGGTAGCTGTCAGGATTTGATAGTTTCAGGTGTGACAGGAATAGAAAGAAGCTAAAGCACACTGCCACAAGTAGGCAGTTTAAATGCATTTTATTCTCTCACCTTGCTATAAAGTTTTCTTTGGGGAAAAAAATGAAAGCTGCTTATCAACAAAGGTTTCATTCATTTATTGAATAACCTGTTGAGTCATTAGACTTCGTTCACTCAGCATAAAATGTCTGTAAAGACCAAACACTAAGCACATGTACCGTGGTAGTTTAATGTTTTGTATTGTAAGAAATCCTCTGAGTTTATAGACTGGTGGGACTAACCATCATTGCTGCATATTTTAGTGACAAATGCATCAACAGTAAGTAATAAAAGATGCCCTAAATTACAGCGGATTGTTCAGAACAGAAAAAAAACACATACAGACTAGAATTTTTAAACCTCCATATGACCAAAGTGCGGTGAAAACATGAAATCTATGGTTTTGAACCGGAAGGTTAATCAGAATTTAAATAAAATTTAAATAGAATCCACTGTAGATAGTAAAAGGTTGCATAATTATATACATTTACATTTTGACAAATAAAAAAAGAACTTAACTTATAGTGTCAGACTCATACAAAGAATATTGAAAATGTTAACATACTACCTTGAAAATATAATTTAGGAGTTTGGCCTTTGTGTGTATATTATACAATCTTCCCTTTTTTTAATTTTTTGTTTTTTTATTAAAGAAAAGCACCGACATAGCTTTGCTGAGTGCTGACAAGAATTTTTTTCATACGAGTGTCACCTCTGTCATCTCAGATTAAGTCAGTTAACGTCTAGTTTGCAGCGAGATGAGAGGTGCAGTACGAGGTAGCATCTTGACACACGTTTCTCTGTTCACACTGTGGAAACCGTGGATCCACTTTTTAACATGGAAAAGTCCCACACAGCAGTTGTTTGTGTGAAGATCTCTGTATAAACGTGGGGTCTCAGCACTGGACAGTTAGAAGAGGCTCAAAAAGACTTACCTGGAGGCAGTGTGTCTGAGGCACACTGTATACCTGAATGAGTGATATGATGTTTATACTGTAAAGGCTGTGGAACAATAACTATTGCACTTTATATTACAATATACAGTACATATACATGTATAAATAATACTTAACAAATGAAAGCTGGACTTATTGCATTTGCAGATGTAACTGTTCCATATTTCTGTACACATCACTTTGGTAAAATGTTCTAGAATTTTGCAAAATCAGGTCAGACCGTGAAGGGAATATGATACAACATGGTCCAAGAGATGACGGAAATGAGACGTTCATATTACTTCCTTCCATTCAGGGCATCCAGATCTTGTATCACACAAACAAGTCTCTGAAAATAGGAGCTTATTATTTTTTTTTTTTTTCCATAGGCTGATTAGTGCCAGAAGTCTTATTTCTGCATTTCCAACGGGCTTTCCCTCTCCAGCGCCCCCTCCTGTTTCTGCAGTCCAAGCATATTTTGTGGAGAGAAAAATGGGGGTCTGCTGTTCTGGAAACCACCAAATCACCAGTCTCCCCTGTCTGCCATCCTCCATACAGTCACTCCTTTGAAGAGTATTCAAAACCCCTACCACACATACACACAAACACACACACACACACACAAACAGGGCCCTTATAAGAAGCACACCGGTCCAACCTCCAGGTGGTAACGTGAACCCGGCTCTGTGGTCGGTAGGTTAAACACATCCACTATGGGAAGCAAGTTCGGGTCCTGGGTCTGAAAGATGAAGTGAGTCTGATGCCAGCGGCCATCTTTGATCTGAAAGTTAACATGTGTCACACATTGAGAGGATGCGCAGCAAAAATACATATATTACAACAGTTGGTTTTCTAATTTACCTCTACTGGTATTTTACTGTAACTATAGATATATTATAGACATCTGAGATTTTTCTACCAAAGAGCATTGACAGTGTGCCGTATAGTTTGGTTGACGCAGTGTGCACCTCAAACGAAATGAAACTCACCTACACTGTATTAGGTTGGAATCAGAAATGGATGCACGAACCCTGGACAATTAAAACCTCTCTGTAGGGCTAAAATACCACAAGAGGAAAATAGGTTTTATTGTGGGTTTTGTTTACTATTGAGCTACTTCAATGAGGCAATTACTTTAGCCTGGCATAATGAGCGGAGGCAGAGAAAACTGTTTTCCTGGTTTTACTTAGTTTAATGTGCACTCCAGGAAACTAAATTAAATTGTAAGTCACCTCATATGGCCAAGAAAAACTTCCAGCGCACATGTTTTTATGTTTGTTTTTTAATGTATTGTGATTGTACTGTATAGAAGATACAATGTGTTGTTTAGTGAGGTTTAAAGGTTCAGACATTTTGTGCTTTGGACAGAGCTAAGCCTGGCGTATCAAGCTAAGCCAATTGTCCCTCGGCTCCAGCTTCATACCTGACAGACCAAACTTATATCCATGATTTAACTCTCAGTGTAAGTGCATTTCACAAAATGTTGAACTATTGCTTTAATATCGTACAATTTTCCTGGGTTTTTATTTGAAGCTTTGATATCCCGAGGAAGATATATTTGTGGTTTTAAGAACCAAAAATCACCTCTATATTTTTATATCTCTCTGGAGCCTCTCTCTGGACCTGTAGAAAGAACAGGTCATTTTGTGTTTCTCAATATTAATAAGCCTCTCTTGATCAGTGAATTTGAATGCCTGTGAATGGGGGGGGGGGGGGGGAGTGTATCGTCGTGACATCACATCTTCACAGAAGTCCTGAGGGTTGTTGTTAAGACACAGTTTCTGAAAACGGACTAAAAAACATGAGACACCTCCTTAAATTCTAAGAGCAAATAAAATCTCCCTTTCTACAATATGGGACCTTTAAAGGAGTCTTTGCATAGACTTTTACAGACTACAGTTTGAACCCGTGCTGTCGGGTTAACGATACATACCCAGCATTCATCCTTGGGTATAAGTGGCTCCACTAGGTCTCCTGCCCGTATCAGCTCCCCATTCCAGGCCTTGAAGCTCACAGCCTTGTTAGAGGGCATTAAGGAGGGTCCTGCTGCCCACACGGCTGTGTTGAGGCAGTGAATGGTGACGTGCTGCACGGCCTCGGTGCTCAGAAGGTGGACGAAGTTCATCTGGATACGACCCACTCCGATCTCCAACTATCCAATGAAATAGATTTTTGTCAAGTTACTTTATTTGTACATGTTTGTAAGGAGATTGTGAAATTTTTATAGAGACATGTATTAGGATAAACCCCTTGTATATAACCCTTTTCATTACACAGATTTGTTGATTGATGATTTATTTCCATATCTCAAATATAATTAGAAGCAAGAACAAGTTGTTTGAAGATAAGTAAAAGAGATACCTTAAAGAAATAAAAGCAAGTAAAAGATCTAAGTGAATCTGGCAGGTTTCTTCAATCAAATGGAGCTTTAACTATAAAGGCATATCTCCCAATTTGAAAATTCTAAGAATGAAGGAAAAGGAGTACTCAGTTTGCCTCCTGGCTATGGAATTAAGAGTTGTTTTTAGTAGGAGAGTTTAAGAAAATACATTTAAAAATGGAAAACACAAGTGTTTTAATAAATGGAGATCGGGTTCAATCCTTGCAGTTTACCATGTGGCATTAACCATGCACAACTGCATTAATACATATATAATTCAGAATCAAACCTGCACGGTTTCCATTTCAATGAATCTTCACTCATTACATGTGATCACTGTATCATAGCCGTGTAATATGCAAATGTATAAACCTTGATAAGCTGTTCAAAGACTTCATCAGCATTACAGCAGTGATCAGGCATCACTGAGCGCTAATCGTTCAGGCAGTAACTACTAGTACTGTGATTTCTGAACCGTAACATTTCATATCCTCCGACATAACTGATACATTTCAGTAGATTAAGAAAACTGTGATAAACTCATGATCTAAATAATAAAACAGGCCTGTTCCACTGATACAGTATAATCACATGATGATAATATCAGTATCTGGACTTCATTTGCTTTTTATTGGGCAAGTCTTTGGAGTACAATCAGTTTGGGAGGTAATAACTGGTTCCAAATTCTAATATAAATTGCATTCATTATATCCGGGTGACATATGTTGCATTTAAGTATCATTGAGTATCCCTATTATTTAATCTACATCTCATGCAGGCTGTCTATGTGTTCTTGTGTGTTCCATGGTGTTCTGTTGCTGTATGGCATGGATGAAACAGAACTAAAAAAAACAAGAGTTTAAAAAGATGAAGGACAGTTAAAGACTCTGGAGATTTACTCCCCAACTGAGTTTGCCTTTGATGCCAGAAAAGCCAGAAAATTAACATCTGTGCTTCTTAATTTATCATCTAAATGACATTATGCATGCATACACACAAAGAGTTCTCCTTAAACTCTAAGCTTCTCAGTTTTTTTAAGAAATTCCTTCTAAGACATCGTTGGGGGAACATTCACTACATGAACACATGAAATCATGGATTAAATTCCTCCACTATGGCCATAACATGCCCCTTAAGTGGTCTTGTCTGCATCTAGGTGATACGTGGGTGTTACGTGGGAGGCAAATTTCATCTAGGTGATACGTGGGAGGCAAATTTCTAAATAGAGTAGTGAACCTAACCTTAGAAACTGTGACAGGTTTCAGGCAAGTCTGTCCTCCAGCTGTGAAGTTACATGTCACCTCAAAAGTGTCAGCAGCACAGCCGAGGTTTGGGTCGATCCAGTAAGTGCCTGTTAAAGAGCGGCGGCAGAGGAGGAACACAACGCTTTTATTAACAAGAACAGAATGAACATGCGTGCGAACATTATGGAGTAGTTTAAACATCTGTCTCACCATCGTGCATCCTCTGCTCACAGTTGTAGAGGTCTCGGCAGATCCGGGCGGGATTGTCGCGGGTTCCCAACGGGTTCTTTAGACTCTGGATCAGAGTACTCAGATGCTGCAGGGTCTTGAAGATTTCTGTGCCTTGGTCTAACATGGGCAGGTCCATGCCCTGATAATTCTGCTAGAAATATAAATAAAATAATGTTTGACAAGATGAGAAAGTAAAAAAAAAAATAAAATAAAATACAGTTTTAAGATTCTTCAGGTCTCTCAAAATGTACATTGTGTGTTCATGTTGGTTTCTTGTTATTTAAAAGCCTATTTGTATCTCTTTTTTTTTTTTTTACAAAAAACATTTTGTGTGAAATTTTGACACAATAGACGTAATAGTATCCATTAAAGGGCTATTATAGTGTTATAACTGATAATTTAAAACCAATCAAATTAAAACTGACCTCTGGCTTCAATGCAGCGTGGGAATCAACGATGACTTGAAATGCAACACCAAGAGCCTCGTTTTTCTACCGAAGAATACAGGAGGACATAAGGCACCACAACCATGGCCATTTCTACTTTATAGGTTGTAGTAATCATTTCCAAAACCACCACAGTGACAATAACACCATGACATATACTTACGAGTGAAAGGGCAGAACTGGGAAGACCCTAGAAACCAAAGGGAGAAACACATTATAGGCAACATGTGTTTTTTTTTTTTTCTTAGCAGCCTTCCTGTAAATGCTTATCTATGCTGTTGCTGGTGAGGTCTGTCATTTTCACTCAATATATATATATATACATACTACAGTAAAAATCAGATAAGCACAGAAACACAAATACACAGAGTAGTCAAATGACAGTGCTACACCAATCAGATCTAAAACAAACTGAAATGTGCTCGGTTTAATCAGTGTACTTCAAAGTGTCTACAGTGTCAAATGATTTCCAAGCAAACTAGACGCTGGACCTACATCAGTCTGTCTGTTTTATTATAAATGCAGCTTTTAGATCTCGATTATGAAAGTGCATAATGTGACCACAACACCGGATCCATCTGAAGAGACAAGACTCTCACTTTGATTAATGTGGATCCACTTCTTCAAAGACTTTTTTTTTGATTGATAGTTTCTTGATGTTGACACCAGTGATGACTTATGGCTAGACGCATTCCTTTTCATTAAACGTTTTGAAACATATAGCATATACATCTTCAGAGGGAAAGGCTGGTGCACACTGATGGTTTTCCAGTGTTTAATAATGCAAACAGGCAAACATTTTAACACAATCTAGTCTTAATTAGTTCAGTCTTACGAAGTACAAATTTGTTTGCTGCCACACATGACTAAACAAATAAATTAAGACGTGTGCTGGATGTTCTTTGTTTAAATTGTTCCAGCTCAGGCCTCAGGAATATGGATGTGCTATATAGCTGCGCACAGAACCATCTTGTGTTGATGTGCATGAACTCTTTTGTAAGCATTCATTTTGGCATTTTGATTCTAATAAAGAGTGGAAACGTTAGTCTTTTCCCGCATGAAGTTTGCTCTTTCGAAAATTGATCAGAGAAGCACCTTGTTCACCATGCTGGAAGATGCTCTAAGAACCTCTTACTTTCTTATTTTATTTTGTTTCTAATGTAAGATAAAACACTCCAATTTAGGCTGAATTCATGCGTAAAAAGTGCTAAATAATAAAAAACTTACTCGTGGTCCAGGTGGTCCGCGTGGACCAGGAGATCCCTGAAAAAATGCATCACCACATTAGTCTTCAAATTATTTATCACTTGCCCTTTACAGAAGATAATCAAGTAGTTCATTCTTTTCTTCGGGTGCTGAGCAGACCACCGGCCTGGGCAGAGAATAATGATTACGCTACAGAAGTGAATAATTACTCACCATTGGTCCTTGCAAGCCCTAATGGGGATGAAGAAAGAGAAATCAATTTTCATTACTGGACAATCCCACAAAAACAGAATGAGTCTGGAAGCAGACCAGATATCAGTCCATCATGTACAATATAATGACATATTTGCTACACTTACAACAGACAATCTTTATCTACTGTATATTGAATTGCCATTGAATTGCCTTCTTGCTCTGTTTACTTCCACATAAAAAGCCCACACAAAAGTTTTTTTATTCTAGGAGGGAGCTTGTGAATTATACCCGTGTATGAGCGCTCAACAAACATCTTAAAAAGATTGAAATGAGCATGCAGCCGACATTTATCACCCTGACAGGAATTCCACAGCAGCTAAGTGTCACTGTGACTGTAACAGCAAACTGTGGAGCACAATAGGAAATGAAAAGCGCTAACAGCAAAGGAGGCTATGCGGTGCGCTGTCTCCATACTGAGCATCTGCGCTCACAGTACAGACAGAAAAGGATTCATCAAAAAAAGGGCCACGCACCGTCTCCCCCCGACTTCCTTTGTCACCCTGGGGTCCCTGATGGAGAGAAAGGAGACGAGAGGAATCACTCCATCACTGCTCAGAAGCAGAGAGAAGCAACATAAAGCCTGGCAGATAGGATGAGATATGAGGTACATACAGGATGACCGCTGGGGCCAATGATGCCAACGGGGCCCAAAGCTCCATCCATGCCCTGAAAAGCAGAGGAGGACACTTATGATGGAGCAGCTGAAGAGGCACGGCTTATTTTTCATGGCAAGTGTGCAGTTTGTGAGCGTTCGGTGGACTGGCACCAGCTAAAATACTGCACTGACTCCAGCATCGGTCTTCATCCTACCATCAAACCACGTGGTCCTTTAGGTCCCTGTATCCCTCTCGGGCCAACGTCTCCTGGGGGTCCCTAGAAAGACACAAACATTGTATTTGTATTTTTAGAATATTAGACAAGGTGTAGTAAGTTTAAAAGTTAAACCATGACTATGCATCCCTGCTGTTAGCAAAGCAGCGTAGTTTAAGCATAACCAGCAGAAATGTCAGAAAACATTGGAATACCACTGCCTGATGAACTTGAAGGTTAAAAGCACAATTTGTCTGTTTTCATGAGCTATTCCTGTAGTTGTTTCACCACCATTCATAGTTTATTTTAATTGCAAATGTGAGTGCATCTTTCATTTCCTGTGTGGAATCATGGAAATAATAGTGCCCATCCAACAACACACTCATAAGTCCACTGCCTTTAGGAGGATTACTACTGCTTTTGTGATTATACTAAATAAAACACACTAATATGTAGTTTGGAACAGTTTTAAATATATACTGGTTACTGGCTATGAGATCGATCGATCTATCTATCTATCTATCGATCTATCTATCTATCGATCGATCGATCTATCTATCTATCTATCTATCTATCTATCGATCGATCTATCTATCTATCTAACTTCTCACTTGAAACAAATAGACTTTTTACACAAGGTTACAAAAACATTGTCAGTTCTTTTCTTAAATGATCTTGTGTGTGAAAGAAAATTAACAATTCTTGTCACAGCTTTTTTTTGTAATTGTAAATGTAATACCATTGGGTTTCAGCTAAAGGTATTACATTCACAACTGGTGGCACTTGTTTCTGCAATTTTACCTGCATACAGTCTCGATGAAATACACTAAGGCTTAAAGAGCTGTTGTCTTTGCTTTACTGAGCAACTTCAGCAAAGCTTAACAATGTTTTTGTTAAATGTGCATGAGAAATGCAGCAAGAATAACTATTGTAGTATCAGCACAAACAAAACACAGAAGGTTTAATTAATGCAATGATACTTTGGAAAGGAAACAGTTCTATAAGCAACAAGTGTAAACAGCTTAATCTCTACTCTTATTTCAAATACAGTCAATATTGTTGCAGTTGATACAAATGAAACCATTCAAAAACCACTCCAGCTGCAATGTTAATGCTTTAACAGTGCTATTTTATCTGATGAATCAGCTTTGACTATCCTTGCACTTTGCTGTGACAGTCCAACAACTATTATTACTACTTTTAAATTCTCCTGAACACTAACAGAAAGTTCATCTGCTTCACAATCCTGTTCAAGTCCCACAATAAGACCTTGTGTGGACTCCAGGAAGACTGACGACCACTTTGTGGAAGCTAATGGGGATTCAAATAAAGAATAAAGAATAGGAAAATATCCAACATAAGTCTCAAGGTTCTAAATTAAAGAGCCAAAGTCTTTTAAAGCATGCTCTGTTTGTTCAGCTGGCAATAATTTATAAAGCAGCAAAGCTGTAAGTTTATCAGACTTATTGTGGAGCAGATGTCATCCTGGGGCATATTACAGTAATATCAAACAGCTTTCCTACCAAAGCTTCCCAAAGACGCTATAATCTAATGTACCTCCGGACAATTTTTAAACATTTAAACTTAAGGGAAACTCAAACAAAAGGTGAGTTAAACACAGAAATTGCATATGAATTCATGTTTTCCAGATCCCTTTTCAAGTCTCTCCAGAGACTTAATAATTCCGTGCAGCCTGGAAAACTAAAACTCAATATGTCTGCATGACCTAAGTTCATCATATTGGTTGTAAATAGAGCTTGACAGGAGTGTACCTTTGGTCCAAAGAGACCCAGCAGCCCTGGAAATCCTTGTTCACCATAATCTCCCTAATGGATACAGAGAAACGGAAGTATAATTATTTCCATCAAGGAATTTATCATGTAAAGGAATTTCATTGGTAAAATGACAATCATTGCTCACTGGTTGCCCTTTGGAGCCCACATCTCCTTTTTTTCCTTGTGCTCCCATCCCAGCGAGGGAGCCTCTCTTTCCTGTCGGACCGGTTTGGCCTGGGAGACCCCTTTCACCCTGGAGAACAAATACAAAAACGCGTAAATGCAACACATCATCCTCCTATGTCGCCCTACGCCCTTTTGCACCCAGACAAACCAGTGCCGGTGTCAAGCTCATGATCCCTCACTGGCTCCTCACCATTAGACACTGCCAACTGCAGCCAGTGGGGGCTGCAGCCAACAGTGTGCTGCCAGGGATTGAACCTGGGTCTCAGCAGCGGTGGCCAAGTGTTTTCTCTAATTTAAGTTCTAAAAGTTTTGTTTTTCTATCACAAAATGCAGCTGAACCAAACTTCGGTTTACCTCAAAACAAATTAAAGTCTAGGTTCAATCAATGTTTGCACAGAGATCACCGATATTTATCCAAATCAGAATGCTACTTCATTCCCTGCTCATGAGCAGTAAAAAAATCCAACCACTAAAGCCTCCCTGCGTTAATCACAGTCACACATATATTTTATATAATATTGAAGAGGCCATGCTAATCAAGTATGTGCCAGCTCATTAGTATTTCTAACATCCTCTAATGATTGATGTCTGTATGAAGCCCTTTGAGGGCAGCTGTAAGATTTTAATGCAGAGTTTGGCCTTTGAGTTCAGAAAATGGTCGAAATCTTAATCCAGCATTAACGGTGCCAAAGGAGGCAGCCTTGGCAGATTAGTCATAAAGCTGAGTTGGCATTTTCCACTTGATATTGGCATTAAACCTGCCTGCAATGTGATCTATAAAAAAAAAAAGCTTGTGTCATAACTTAGTGTCCAATTGAAATCACATTTAGTCATCCAGTTTTACAGTAATAAATAATGTCACCACTTTTTTTGATGTATTGTTAATAGCTTTTCATTATTAAAAAGGAGAAATAAGGCCTTTGGAGAAACAGGGGCGTATTGGCGTCTATTTGACAGATAGCAGCTGGCACACTGATTTTTGGAGGCAGGAGAACAGCAATGTGACAGAGTAAACAAACTTGAACTGTAGTTTAAAGTCATGAGCAGGCTGTGTGTTGCTGGCAGTGGGACTGACGAGCCAGCACCGCACCAGCATCTAATGAACCCAAGTGACATTTATGGCTAGGTTAACACGCTGGTTAATTTGTCGCAGCTGAGCAGCTAATTAGCCATCGAGCCCGCTAACAGACGATGACGGTGCACTTTTCCCCTTGAATATTTGTTTGATGTGCTCATGTCTGTGAGTTAGATAAGAAGGGCGCTTAAGCAGGAAAGCTAATGTGTGGCTGTTGTATGTGGCTCTTGTGTTGTGTTGGCTTAGTACCCTTATGTTACTGTTTCATGCAAATTGTTGATTAGCTGTATGGAAACATGCCTCTATCTGTAATATTCTGTCAAATTAATGCAAAAATAGGGGGCACCATATTGTAAACTTGTTTTCCTCAAAGGAGAACACAGAGTAAGTGATTTACATTTCAGATGTGTGTCATGCAAAGAAAAAACAAAAAATCAAATCGTTGCGCCCTGAAGTCAAGCAACTGAAATAAAGAAGATGCAACTTGTCCTCCACTCAGTCTCACCTTTGGTCCCACAGAGCCTTGACTGCCAGGAAGTCCCACCATGCCGATTATACCCTTCTGCCCAGGTTTGCCAGTCAAGCCCACTTCTCCATCTTCTCCCTGCTCCCCCTAAACACACAATGTGATTGGTGAAAACAATAATCAAAGCTGCTGTAGGATATATCACACAAACACTGCACTCCTGACTGTTTCCTCACCTTAACTCCTTTGCTTCCGTCTTTACCAGGCAGTCCGTCCATTCCAGGAGGCCCCTCTAGACCCTCCCTTCCCTGGACGCCCCTTGGGCCAGGAGGGCCCTCTGGACCCTTAGGAAATACAATCAGAAACGTATTACTGCATTTGTCCTGATAGGTAATATATCAATTGTGAGTTAACATGCATTCAACTCACTGCTGGTCCTTTGGTTCCAGATGCGCCTCTTGCTCCTGATTTTCCTTTCTGACCCTGGAGCACAAAGAGTTGTTGTTCCACAGTACTGACATTGTTGCATGACAGAAAATACCGATCCACAAAAAATCCAAACAAAGAAAATAATGCCTCTATTATTTATGTCCTTACTTGATCACCTTTGGAGCCTTTCAGTCCTGGATGTCCCTTTGGCCCAGGATGTCCCTGAAATGATCATCGCTGTTTGATTTGAATTACAGTAATTTATGTCTGGACAATTTGACTCTGTGTTTATGTTGATGATCTTCAGATTTGAAAAGACACAAGTGAGACTTACAGGAAGCCCTGGGGCACCAGCTTCACCTCTTGCTCCATCAAGACCTATTTGACCCTGAAAAATGTTACATGGACATCACTTAAAGCTATCCAGCACCAGGTGGCTAATAAGAAAATAAAACAATATTTATATATATTTTTTTCATTTCACTTACAGTGTGTCCAAGGTCACCCGGCTTTCCTCTATCCCCTTTCTGCCCAGGAGGACCCTGGATTCACATGGGAACAAGTCCATTAAACAAACCATCTAAGCCACCACTAACAAACACAGCAAGTAGAACCAGCTTCATGTAAGAAACTCACTCTGTCACCTTGGGGACCTGGGGGACCTTCTACCTTGCTGTCCTCCCCGTGTTCACCCTAAAAAAATGCAATATAGAAACAACAGAACTTCCCTAAAACCCAATTCTCTCTGCAAAATCAATGCATGCGTTGTTTGAAAGAATGGAACAATGGAAACACATTGCCTGTGCCCTTTCTCTGAATTGCACATCATTATATGGGCTGTTACCCACAATGAATCCCGTTTTGCATAAACGGAGACAATTTCTGTCCCAGGGTCTTTATGGGATTCAATAAACAATAACTGCGGACGCGTATTTGATTTTAATAGTCATGTGTTGAGCATGTGTCAAATGAAATAAATAATTCAAGAGCACAACAGGATTGTACGTGGGAGAATAATTAATGATGATCAGAGGCCGAGCAAACTGCCACTTATATGGATGTGAAGCAGTATATCATTGAATTAGTTCTTTTCACATAACTGTGCTATAGATCTGTATTTATCAGCAGCATGCTTAAATGGCAGGGTTACCTGCTGTCTATGACAATCATAGATAGTGCGATGGAGTTAATTAGACAAGTGTGCCCGTTATTTTGTGGATATTGGCAAAGAGAAGATAACATATTCACTTCCAGATGGCTCCTGGTGACTAAAACCATGAAAATTAGCATTTCACTATACTCTGGTGATGTGTGTTGTATTATGTGCTGGTCCTGTCAAATAAACACAAATTATGGTACTAAAATCCCCCAAATCATAACTAGGAGAGGCCAGGTACTTTGCTAATTGATGAATTTATTAGATGTGTCCAGAACCAAAATTCACTTTAGGCATACAGCAAGAACAAGAAAACAGACAGAAGCACTAATTAGGGACACAAATAAAGTCCTAACGCATTGAAAACAGCCATAAACTCAATGACAATGTGCTGCCTGACCATTGCAGACTCTGGAGCTCATTAGGTGCGTAGACAAGCAGACAGCTATTAGGGACAGAAAATAAGTGTAAGAATATACCTTTTCACCTTTTGGCCCAGGAGGTCCCAGTGGACCCTGTGGTCCTGGGTGACCCTATGACAAGAAAAAGATTTTCTAGTCCAATTTCATTTAAGCAATGTGCAAACCTCACAGCCTTCAGTCTAATTTACTATGTGACATCTGTTCATAATGTAGAGGCAGATATGTGATTAAAGACAGAGAAGTAACTGTGTCATAAATCTACACTTCATTTTCTTGGGCCACGAAGAATACAATTTTGTGATTCATCATTGAAGTGGCATTTATATCTCTACAATTTGATTATACTATGGTCTTAAATCTGCAATGATTGATTCATCACTACCTGTTTTATCTTGATTCCAGTGCGTGCATACAGGTGTCAACCAGCTATTTTGCAGTGTTAATTTCTTTTGGTCATTAAATAAGATAAAAAGTGTGTCCACCCAAACCAAAGCTACCTGTGTCTTTTTTCATTCATATGCTACAGATGGTACGGAAAAGAGGTACATTTAACTTGATTTTTCTTTTTTTATGTTTTGCATTTGTTCTTGTTTGACTTGGATAGCACAATACAAACTTGTTTTGGTATCTACTTTCTGCCCTCTAGTGGTCGGAGAGATATGATTGCATATTTTTTGTACCTTTAAATACTCAATATTCTTGAGAAATCAAAGTCGCCTCATTAGGACAGGTGAGTGGGTGGAACACTGAGCTGCATTCCATGAAAAAATTTAACATTAACCAAAACACCAAAGGGGATTAAACCCATGATGCAGTGAATAGACAAAACACCAGCAAATGAGATTCTGCCTGAGATTCATCAGCACCTAAACAATACAGGCATCTGCTCACAATTAAATGGTGCCATTCAGTAAAATTCTCTATGAATAATATTCTCTATGAAATATAAACACCTCTCAAAAAATCAACATGCTTTTCAAACATAAGCCAGAGTGAAGCAAGACGTGCTTAGTAACCCGTCATAATACAAAGCTTTCATTAAAGATGTTTAGAAGTCGAAAAAGAAAGATGCCAGGTTCCTAAAATTAGTTCAAAAGCATTTATTTTAGAAGCTTAAAAAGGTGACTGTCACTATTTTTAACATTTATGAACCCACAGCAGTATAAAGACTTGTGCAAAGATTTTTTTTTGGCAGTTCACTCAGTTTCAAAAGCTCCTGCTGTGGAATTTTTTATTACACCACTGTTAATGAAGAAGTCCTCACCTCGTAACCTTGTAGACCTGGATCTCCTTGTTGGCCCATTCTTCCTGGAGCACCCTGGGGAAACATACAAATCATATTTAGCCCCATCCACCAACAACCAATTAAGTCAAGTCAATTTTATTTATATAACCCTATATCACAATCAATAATGTGCCTCAAGGGGCTTTACAATTTAGTCCTTCAAGCCTTCAGTCCATTAGTGGGAGACTTACAACTGGCCCGATGGTTCCTCTTGCACTCTTCTGTCCAACAAACCCTGGTGGTCCCTGCTCACCGATTGGCCCAGTCTCACCCAGGTGACCT
Source organism: Lepturacanthus savala (assembly GCA_030544235.1). Taxonomy (NCBI): domain Eukaryota; kingdom Metazoa; phylum Chordata; class Actinopteri; order Scombriformes; family Trichiuridae; genus Lepturacanthus; species Lepturacanthus savala. Next base: position 5,989,659 of record CM060473.1, on the reverse strand, counting down.
TGCTGACCCTTGCTCCCCTGGAGAGAAGCCATCAATAAGCAGGTATGCACTGCAACTCAATAGCTGTGATGGTAATTTGACAATCTAAACATCTCATATTGAAAGTCTATTTGATGGCATCCGCCAAAGTCATGCTTATGGAGGTTACTGACCCCACTGTTTGTTTACTAAAACGACTACAGCAGCAGAGAACTATTCAACTTCTTGTGTAAGCAAGAGCAAATTGGCAGACACAAACGGAGGGTGTACTTTAGCTTCAAGCAAGTGGACCAACAAACCTTTTCTCCTCGTTTTCCTCTCTCACCAATTTTTCCAGATTTACCCTCCTGACCCTTGGACGACAAAATCAAATAGGATTATAAGTGGACAAAAAGTCTTTTTGTGGGATGTGAATGGGATCGGCTGCTAAGACACTCACCCTTACACCCGTCAGTCCAGGAGGCCCGGGAAGTCCTTCATTTCCTTTCAGGCCAATTTCACCCCTCTCTCCTTGAGCGCCCTCGGGTCCAGTATCCCCCTTATCGCCCTAAGAAGAGAAGCCCAATGAAGAGTAAGTGATCATAGAGATGCACCTAGAGCTAAAACTGGATTATTTTAACATCACATGCAGTGATAGCCAACGTTTTGACAACTTTCAAAGAAATACAGTTAAATCATAAGCAAAAAACCTAAAAATTGAAAAACATCCCTGTGATGAATACTACATCTAAGTAAGCATGCTGAAGTAAAATACTATAGAGAGGTTATGTAAAGCTTGGGGACCACAACGATAAACGTTTGGTTGCCAGTAAAATCTTGAAACGCTGCCAACATGATAATAAAAGTCTTTCTGCAGCTGTTGCATGTAAACACAGACTTACATAGGATAACACATTAATAATCTCAGTTGCCTTGCAATTTTGAAAAAAGAAATTGCAAGCTCTCCAACTCTTTAAAGCAGACAAGCTGCCTAACAGACAGCTAACATGTCAAACTGACTTATAGTAGTGTGAAGGAAATGTACAGCAAGGCCTGTCTGTGTAATGATAGACATAATTAAAACCACATCATATAATGCTTTCTGCCCTGTCCAAGCAGAAACATGTAAGTGAAGAACAAGACAGGATCAAGAATTGAGCCCTGAGGTACGCCACTAATGAGTAGAGAAGATGAAAGATAATTTGTTTCAGAAACAGAATTGAGAACCTAACAGCAATAGTTCATTTCAAAACCATTTGGGACTCTTAGGTATGCTGATACTGGAAAAATAACCCAACTTGTTTAATATATATACCTTCTCTTATATCTTTCTCCTTCAAGTTCTAATCCATTGACAAACTATTTTCTCTCAAGAGACAATATTTGTGTTGCAGTCGAATTACCTGCAGTTTCTATTCTATTTGTCCTATATTATCCCTACGTTTGAAAATTAACCTTGATTCTTGAACTGAAAATCTTATTTTCTCTCTTTCTCTTAGTTTCCTAATCTTTCTACTTGACCTATTTTAATAGACATTACAGATACAGATAAGGCTGTTGCTATTTGGCAAATCTCAATAGATATTCTTTCAAAGCCTGATAACAAGAATTAGGTATCCAGTGTGGTATAGATTTCTGGAAGGAGGCAGTCAAAATAATGTTTGAATTCTATGATGATTTGATGATTTTCCTTTCTTTCAGTTTCACCAACAATGAACCATGACAATGGACTGATTCTCCTTCCTTTAACACTGAACAGCGCAAGCTTCAAATCCCTCTTGATCTGCTGTTTCCTATTCAGGAGCCACAAAGTGGCCAAGAATCCCTCAAAGTAGTTTACTCTTCTGATTCATAGAGAATGTTGTATATAGCACAGAGCTGTATGGGCTCAGGTGGACTCTATTCTAATCCTCAGTGTTCTCTGTGCTCAGATTTTACCACCTTCTATAAGCTAGAAGCTCCTTGTGGATCTTTCAGCCATACTTGCAGCAGTTTAGCTGAATAGGCAGGTTTGAGGATTTTTCTTTCCTATCAAACTTGCCAGACAGTGGAGCGCTTAAAATAGCCCCACTATCTGTTTTCACTAAGCATCAACACAATGCTGATTCAACTGTACAAAGGCCAAGATCCCACAAACAATACATGACTTCCTCTAATTAAAATAAACTGCTACAGTAAACAGGAGAGATCATTGGGTTCACAAACATACAGCTCTAGGACAGAATTAATCAGTGTTGAAATATTATTGACAACACTTTGATCACTGGCCAAAATCTTGAATCATTTGCACACTATAAAGTTAAATACAGTTTTAAACTGATGAATATCTTCTGTTTAAGCATGTTATATACACATGTCTTTTATTTTCATATTTACCTTGGCTCCATCAGGTCCGCTTTGCCCTGCATCCCCATCAATGCCTGGCTCACCCTGATAGGCAAATCATGCAATTATAATGGATGCAGCATGTTTCAGTGGTCCAAGGACAGTAATCACAGGAAGTAGAAACAGATTTGTGTAATAATCCAAACACTGGCAAAATATTCTGAAAACAAAATTTGGCTAACTCTGTGTTGCTATAGTTACAGGTCTACCATTTCCATCAAGCACACTTTTACTCAATAAAACTTCACAAAGAGAAAATAATGGGATACTTACTCTTTGGCCAATCAAAGCCTGTTCTCCAATGTTGCCAGGTGGACCGATGGCACCCTGTCATTGAAGGAAACACAGCGGTGCAGTAATTAGTAGTGTTTGCATTTCCTGATGGAACTTTTGCTCTTGCCATGTTAGCTTTTTCCAGTGCTACTCAGTGATGAAGAGTGTCATGTAATCCATGCTTTACCCCTCAATAAAAATATTTTTTGCAAGCAGATAATTTATAATTTGCAAATAAATTATGACCAGGCAATGAATCATTTAATTTGATCAAATAAATATATATTCTTTGCTCAATAATTGCTATTTTCCATATAAAGTGCACGATATGAACATCTTAATCGATTTTACTACGCCACAATTTCAACAAAAAACATATTTAATTGGGTGATCTGCTGACTTGTTTTTTTGAAATCCGACCAGTTACTGGAGAAATCGGAAAATACTGGGAAAAAAAGCAAGTAGGCACAACAAAGCCAAACAAAATAGTTGGTTATTTAGTGTAGACAGCTTGCTAGCATATGCCAGATATGTTAAGTTTACCTAGCAGAAGCCAACAAACTTATTTAAGAGTAGTTATTTGCCGTTTTCCCAGCACTTCTCGACTTATGCAGAAGAACTTGAGCTTGCAAAGGGTTGAAATGGAAAGGGATTACTGTGCGCGTCAAACACAAACATAAATAAATGTATTTTGTTTTGTTTGCACAAATCAAATATTTCATCTAAGTTCTGAGCTAAATCTAATTTTGTCTGAAAAGAAAAGCAAACATTTACTGCAGCAAAGGCTGTTGGGATGTGATCGACCCACACCAATGTTCAAGGTGTATAAAACAAACACATGTAACACCTCCACCAGGCCAATATCCCAATAATTAGTGAAAGTTTCAACAGCATATGAACATGTTTACCTTCTCTCCAGGTTCACCAGGTGGTCCTTTCTCTCCGTCTTTCCCTGGCAGCCCCTGTCGGAAACAGTGACAGCCTTCAGTGTTCAGCACTAATGTAAAAGTCAGTGGGGGTTCTTCAACCAGCTGTGTGATCAAACTCACCGTCAGCCCCATCTCCCCGAGTGGCCCGATCGGTCCCGGTGGCCCCACTGGTCCCTACAGCCATGGTGGAAATGCATCAATAAAAAGGTTAAGAGTTGAGTACTTTCTAATCTTGGACAAACACCTCTGAATGTGACAGTAAAGGAGGAAAATTGGAAAAGAAATAAGAACCACACAGTATATGTGGATTTGTGGGGATAAATTAATCTATGGGGCTAAGAGCCTTCAAAACATGGAGCCAGAGCTTCTGTAAGTGATGGGCCTGCGGTTATTGAGACACATTCAGGCTACTATAAAGCTGCCTCTCCAGGAAGGAGATGGTGTAAATCAAATTGTCTCAAACTCACTACTTTTCTGCTGGTGTCTGTGAGACTTGGGCTGAGTGAGAGAAAAAGGATTAGGTTGTTTAGGACTTTCTGGCCAGGATATGGGTTTCTAGGAAGCACTGGATAAAAAAAAAGGTATAAATGTGGAAAACCAGAGATTATAAGCAAGTGGAAGAGGGTGTACAGCAGGTACTAGAGCACCACAAGTCATTTAGGAGTGGATAATGCAATACTAGTTTCAGTTGATCCTCTTTAAAAGATACAACAAGCTCCTACATCGTATGTAATTGAAACTTGAGCAGTATATATATAGCAGAAACATAAATATATAAATATAAATACATAAAAACATCAGCACACAGTAGTGCTGGTATAAAAACACAAGCCAAAGTGACACTCAAGTTAAACAACTAACATAACTCACTGGCTCTCCTGCAATTCCTTTGGCACCTGGAGGTCCTGATGGTCCTTGAACACCCTAAAAAAACAGAAGGCATTTATAAAACACACACAACTGGTATTCATACAGATGCCAGAGTGCTGAAACACCTACTAGAAAAAAGTGTGCCACACAAGCCTCTCTTATCCACTACTGTTCCTCAAAATATGTCCACCCCCAAAAAATCAAGACTGACCTAAATGACCTCCGACTCTTAGCCCCATTCACTTACTGGAAATCCCTTCGGGCCGGCTTCGCCTGGCTCTCCAAGCTTCCCCTGCAGCAAAGTAATAAAACAGAAACATAAGTTCTACACTACTTTTACTGGTGTTGTTTCTTACTGCACCATAAGCAAACAGAAGGTTAGACAGCCATGGTAAGTAGAGGAGTAAGGCTCAATTCACTACATGAAGAAATATTATTTTCATTGTTTATTAATCCTTATTTATTAATCATCTATAAAATAACAGAATATGCTTAAAAATACCTGCTGCAATGTCCAACATTGAAGGTGACATATTGAATTTCTTCTTTTGTCCTACTAACAATCCAAAAACCCAAAGATCGTCTATTGTATATTCATTTTCACAATAGTTGATTGTTTAATTGATTGATCCTTACTTGTTTCAGCTCTAATAACACCCACACTATGGTTGTAGGGCTGTAGATTATTAGTTTATTATATTTTATTTAATTGAGTGTTTTATTTTTGGTATTACACTAAAAGTAAAAAATACTTATATTTATTCCATATTTAATTTAAGAAAAACTCACATTTGAGAAGCTGGTATAAGAGAATCTTCGTTATGCTGCTTGTAAATTTACTTATATTATTAATCACTTATATAAAAAAACACAAAGACATGATATGTAACATCGAACATCACGCCTGAAATCAAACTATGATGATGATGATTCTCTCCGAGACAACACATCACAGGAAATCACTTTCAACTGAGACAAATAGGTTTAACACTATTTATTCTAGATACCTCAAGGGTTTAAAAGGCTGCCTGAAAAAAAAAACAGGGTTCTTACTTATACCGCGAATGTCATTATTGTTACGGAGGGAAAGTAAAGAAGGCTCATTTTTCTTACCATATCCCCAGGGAGGCCTAATTTTCCTGGTGGACCACTATGGCCCTGCAAAGAAAATATTCAACTCAGTTAACCAAACTTTCTTAAATCCCCCAGAGTTAAAATGTTCCAGACTGCCAAGCTCATCCAGCACCATCAATATTTTAAGACTCTTTGATTTAAGGTTCTGTTGTTGGATTTTCATCACAGACAAAAAGAACAAAGCTGCTTATAAAAGTTCTCATGATTCCCCCTGCCTCCCCCTACTGAAATTGTGTTTATCCATGCTTCCCATGGGACAGATCTGATGTGTGCAATTAGGAAAACTAAAGGCCAGGCATGTTCAAAATGCCATGTGAAGAAATGTAATCAACACAAGCTCAAACTCAACATGAAGGAAACTTTGACCTTTTGACTTGGTGCTCACCATTGCTCCAGTTGCCCCTTTCTCCCCCAGGGGGCCATCAGGACCCCTTGGACCCTGGGGAAAAACAAAAAACACGCAATTATAATAATATATTGCACTTATATAACACTTTCCTCAGTACTCAAAGACCTTTAAATTAACAAAAAATCTTTGAAAAACTTGGTATTTCGCAGACTCCAGACACATGCTGTGTCACCTTCATTCAAAGGACCCTGGGATGTAGTTTCTGGGTTAAATTTTGTACTATGGCTTAGTTCACACTGGCGAGACACAATCACCGATTGTGGCTATTATGTAAATCCGTGGCATTTGCAAAGTAGCTCTGCAGCATGCTCAATTCGCACTATAGATTTGTGTCCCTATCTTTTCACCGTCACACACAGTGCTATGACATTTGACTCTTACACATTGAGTTTACTGTTAAAGAAGCATCGGGAAAAGGTCACAAGTAGCTGTAGCTGATTCATCCTCATCCAGCCTCTACAATCACAGCTAACTGTTCACTCATAGGAGACATTAAAGGGATATGTGTGGCTTTGTTGGTTTGTTCATGTAAGCGGACAGTTGCAGTGCAGAATACAGATCCACCTCATATGAGACCTCGGGAGTTTCTGCTGCAGTTTGGTACTAACAGGCAAATCTTTGAAAGACTATTGTAGAGAGAGAAAGTGGTATTTAATCTTTGTTTTATTGTAGCTAGATTGTATGATATAGATATGACAAACTTTAGCATCTGCTTGCAGTTGTTTGTGTTATGTAGACACACCAGAAAGAAATTGAGATTGGTTTCACTGTAAAAGGACAGATTTTTTTTTCTAATCTTAAATAATATATTATTTTTTCCCTATAATCCCACCTGTATTTAGTCGATGTTCTCTCTCATTTCATCAAGAATAAGATTCTACAGCCATGCGAGCAGCTTTGTGAGCCTATACTTAGACACAGCACTGCTTTAGGTGAAATAAAACGCATGATAAGTATGCCAACATTTGTTAATTATCATTAAATACAAAATCCAGTTAAGGCTGGTACAGGTATTTTGAAGTTGGATGTGTGTACTAATGTGTATGTTAATCCATCCCATTCATTCTTTACAGAAAACCTCAAATCACATGATGAAAAATCAGCATGATTTATCATTTGGGAACCCAGCCTGGCTGTTAATTCATGACAATCCGTTAGTTGTGGAGCTATTTCAGTCAGGATGCACCAACCAGCAGACCAACGTTTCCCATTTGCCTTTTTTTCACTTTAGAGATTGACTAAATTAGTTTTTATGATTAACAAGTTTTAGATTTCAGGCATTTACCATCCATTCCTCCCTCTGAAATCAGTTAGTTAGATTGAAACCTAAGATAAAATGAATCATTTGCTTACATGTTTTAGAAATAAATTACCTGGAATTTAAGAAACAAGCTTGGATTTTTATTCTAAAAGTCAATTTGGATGAAGGATAGAAGAGTGATCTTTAAACAAAATTTCCTGCCGCATGTGCTGGGTTTTCACATGAAAGTATACGAACAATGAACAAGAATGGATTCATTCATATTGCTATTTTTAGGAATACATATTATCATTGTGTCCTGATGAGTAAAGCTGGAATCTGTGTTTTGGAACTAATATGAACATTTAAATTTTTTTTTTACAATAAATGGTGGTTAGTTGGTTTTCTTATTCTTGTTGATTAGGAATTACATGACTTGCATTTAATCGCATTACTCTTAATTCCATTTTCTCAAGCCTTAATATAATTATCAGCTATTACAATTGTTAAATATTACATCTGTGACTATGATATCAGGGGAGCTGTGAAAAACAAATCTACAAAATGAAATGCATTAATTATACCACATTCATGTTAGATCAATTATTCATTCAGTCGAGTGATCCTGCTGTGTCACCAAGGGCTATTTTCCCAAAGTAGAAAATTCAATTATGGAAAAGCCAGCGAACAGTGGATTTATCCTCTGCTCATGGCAGACATAGTGATGCACACATGTTTTCATGCAACTTGTTTTATGGAGCAAGATGTAGGAACAATCTGTTTAATATGTTGGATCATATATTTTTTTTTCTTTTTACAAACATGTTCAGATACAACCAGTTGTGTCTATTGAAGATATACAGCACTAGGATGCTAAACAGTCTTTGGTTTGTTTGTTGTTCTGTATTTCCATGAGATTAACTGGCAGCTGGATTGGATTTTCTCTATTTTAATGGTCTGTCACTCGTTCTGTTAACTACTATACAAAGAATTTTTTTATGTTTTATGTTTATGAGGACCTACAAGCAATAAAAAAAGTGCTATTAATTGGGTATCAGTGGGTAATAGTTACAGTATCATGTGACTTGGTGACAGAAGGTAGTGATGTGTCATCTAATGGTTAGAAATAACTGTATGAGACAGATTTATTTTACTTACCCTCCTGCCTTTGGGTCCTCTGATGCCGATGGATCCCAGCGAGCCAGGAGGTCCCTAAATGTGTGTGAAAAACAATGCCATAGTTTGACTGTAACAAATTAAGGGCAGTAAATAAGTCAGTGACCTTTTTAAAGTGCCTTTCAAAACAAGAGTTATAATGTGCAGTACAATAAAAGCATAGAAGAAAAGTAAAAAATTATGCATTATAAAACAAAGTGCTTTTGAAATGTATTTGTTTTTAATAGATTCTATCAAATATCCACAGGCACTGGCTTTTTATAGCTAAAGGATGACTTTATAGCTAAAGGATGAGTTGGACTTCAATATAACCAAAAGCTCAGTTACCCTTAGTTTTTAGCCTGAGGGCACAGAGACCCCTCAGGTCTCTGCGCCAGGGGACAGTTTAGATATGTAAAGTGGAGCCTATTGAATTTCATAGGTATTTAAGGGAGTTTTAAATCAATTCTGCATGTAGAGTGGCCAACACTGGTGTAACGTGTGACCTATGTCTTAATTATAAGTCTAGTTGCTTCATTCTGGACCAACTGAAGGGTGCAATGCAGTAACCAAGACAGAAGGAGACAACTGCATGGATGATATTTTTAATGATCTTGACAAGATAATACAAAGTCAATGTTTCTCAGATGATCTTTATATGCAGCTCAAAGTTCATGTGTTGGTCCAGGGAAACTCCCACTGTAGGATTTCTAAAGGGTTGCTTAACATATGCTGCTAAATACACTGCTGTATTATATCAGAAACAGAATAAAAGGGGGCGTTTACAGATTATATTCTTTTATTCTATTCTTTATTAGAATAAAGAATAGAATAACTGTGGCAAGTGCTGGTGCTGCACAAAGAAATGGCTTTGGGCTTGTTTCTACATACCTGGTATACCGGTCATTTTGTTTACTACATCCACTCTAAAACAGGAATTTTCAGTGCACATATAAATGATGAGGATGGAAACTTACTGGGATCCCTTCCAGTCCAGGTGGCCCCGTTTCTCCAGGTATTCCAGTGTGACCCTGAAGGATACAACATTACTCAGATTATATCTAAATGATTTAGTGAAGAAAATGTGAAATCAACTTTCAGATTTCTGACAAAACTAGATGGACATTTTAACTACGTCTATTGGCTGAGTATTGTTTGATCACTCACATCAGTCTCTCCAAACACATCACACCCCCCATCCCTTATGTAGAATTGAATGCCCCCCTGGTACGAGAGACGGGGTCCAGACTTACTCCTTACCATCGGCCCCGGTTCCCCTGGTGGCCCGGGATCACCAGTTTTCCCTCGATCCCCCTGTGGAAGCACACATCAGGATCACCATAACATCACAAGCAGGGCTCCAACTTACTTAGAATATCATTACTGTTACTATCATTACTATTTGAATAAACCGTAGATCACTTTTTACGATGATACCTGCTGTAGATTCTGTCAGTCATGAGTTTCTTAACAAAACACTTTGTGATTCCTTGCAGCCGAACAAACTGAATTCATTTCCTTCCTCATAAAACACAGATGATTTGCAAATTTTTTGAAACCTGAACACTCTTCCCTGTCTTTCTCTGGCACGTTACCATACAGTACGGTGCTTAACTGCTACCTTGTGCACTGTAAAACTTGTGGCAGGAAAAGTGTTTTGCTTGTTTTGTCCATGACTTGCGTAAATCTGAGATATTCAATTTAGCAGCTGTTTTAGTCACATTTTTGCAGCTTGAATAGCAAATGTTTCGCATTACTTGATAAAAGTTAAAGGTGTTTTTTCTGATTATTTGTTTTTTGTTCACCAATTAATCAACAAACCACATTAACAGGGAATAGGTGACCATGCTCACCTTTTCTCCGGCGATGCCCATCTCCCCAGCAGGTCCGATGAAACCAGGCAGCCCCTGATGGAACAAGTTGGGGAAATATGTTCTCTTTACTGACTCTATTTATCACAGGGGCATTGAAGTAATATTTCTCATGAATAAGCTGCAGATCTTTGATGCACAAACAGAGCAGACACACAGACACACAGTGAGCATCAAACAGAAATTAGAAGATAGTTGGAGAGAAGCCTTTACCCTCTCGCCAAGCTTTCCGACCTCTCCAGTTATCCCGGTCTCGCCCTACAGCAAAGCATCCAATTAGCATATCACAAACTTATCCATGCCTTTCATTTTTAGCTTTAATCAGTGGAAATGTGCTTGGAGGCCACTTCCCCTGTGGTAATGGAGAATTAACATCTAATTTACACGTATTCAGTTGATACATTATCATAAAAGAGAGCCAGGGAAACAATGTTCTTTTAAGGATGACAGTAGTTCGGCTGTGGATGTGTTCTTATTAGGTCTGACCTTTGGTCCATCTGGGCCTGTTAGTCCAGGAAATCCCTGCCTCCCAGGCCTGCCCTGAACAGAAAGCGAACATGACACAGAGAAGTGGACTGCAGCTCCACAGAACAAACAATAAACTCTCTACATCTCCTGTAAAAAAAAGTGCAGTCTGTGAATCTGCTGTCATCCAAGGGGCCGAGGCACAAACCAAATACATGCCAAAACACAAACATTTACCCCGGCAACCTTTAAGATCTTTAATGATCTGTAAAACAAAAGAGCCATTTGCAGCATGTCTCCTGATTACTCATGAAAGTCATTTGGTCTTTTTGTTTCATTTGATCAAGACACTTGTGGGTTACATTTTTGGGAGAAGGCACACTAGAGTTGACTATTACAAAAATAGACTTTCATTGGGCAAATCTTCTCTATTGTTTTAGCCTGGGATGACTCCAAAACACACTTCTTTTGGGGGGGATTTTGATGGTCACTGTGGCTTCTATTTATACTGCAGAGCTGTTCAAAGGCATCCTATTTGTCTCATGTGATCCTAACTTTTCCCGGCACAGCTTCTTTATCCTCAATGTTCTTCTTCAGATGTTGAGAACTGAGTCCACACAGAGTCAGTGTATAGTGGATAGATCTAAGTTATTTCATAAGTTTCTTTGATTCAGCAACTTTTATTGCACATTCAATTCCCTAATAGACACTAATATAATTCACTACTATTGGTAGCAAGCCAAAGTGTTCCTTCCTGTGTTGATCTTATCAGTACAGTGTGTACGATTTAGTGGCTTTTAGCAGTATCTAGCAGAACAGACTTGACAGAAATGTGTGTATGTTATAATTAGAAGATAATTCACTCAACCATAAGAATGGTTGTGTTTTTATTTCCTTGTATTCAGTTGTTTTAAATTACCCCGACAGAGCCAGACACCATGTTTCACCACCAGATTTCTAGGAATTCAGTAGCCCAAAATAGACAAATAAAAACAATGGATTTAGTGGCCTTTAATGGCCTTTCACAATTTCCGCAGCCATCGCAGATGCTCCTACACGCTCTGGATACTTGGTTGCAATATGCAACATAAGCACTAGACATAACCAGACACTACACACTGTAGCTTTAAAAGGTCCCATATCCAGGAATTTGTGGTTGTAAGTATCAAAATTCCTCCTCCTCTCTCAAGCTTCTACCTTAAAATGCACAAGTCAATTTGTGTCTGTCTCATTAATATTAACGAGCCTCTCCTCCGATTGGCTAATTGGAGGGTGGCCAGTGACATCACAGCTTCACCGAAGTCCCCTCAGCTTAGTTTAAGGCAAAGTTTCTAAATACAGGCTTGGGCATTTCTCTATGGATTGTATTCATATAGCACATATAGACTTTCTTTATAATCAAATTAAAAAATTAATTAAAATCTCACTCTTAAAATATGGAATATTAACCAGCTATCAGATATAATAATTATAATTGACAAACACTATATATTGAGCCTGAAATTTTGTTTGTGAGTTATTTTTAATAATAAATGAAACAGAGGTAGTATGTGAGGTATGTGTTAACCAAAGTAGGTATTGTCCATAAGAGACCATAGATTGCAAATCTACAGGGATGCCCAGATGATGTTTTTTTGCCACTGATCATCTTTGAGAAATATCAGCTGATAAACTGCCATACTTGTTATAATAATGTCTGTTACACCAGCAGCAGGAGGATCACAGAGACACCTGCATGCTCTGCCCCACTGCCTCCATCATCCTTTTCACACTCCTCACCCCTTGCTCCTATTGGACCACTGCGGCCATCCTTTCAATGTTTTTTTTTTTTTGTTTTTTCCTGGCATACATTACAGGTGGCATTTGTCGCATCTGTCTCACACACTAAATCATCTTCCAATTCCAGATAGATTGTGGCACCCCTGCAGATTTAGGCAAAGATTAATTTAGGCAGAGACACCTGGTGCTCTTGTGTGTAGTGTGTAAGATAAGGTAACCACTGTTCCTGCTTCCTCTAACTGGCCTAAATCCAATCAGCACTCACCTCGAGTCCTGCCGCTCCAGCTGGCCCGACCGGTCCCTCGTCACCCTGACAAGAAAATTATTGCTGAAGGTCAGGGGAAGAAAAACTTCTATTATTTTGTGCTTATTTTTTAAAGTATACCAAAGAGAGCCTCACCTGAAGTCCAGGCGTTCCTTGTGGACCAGGTATGCCTCTTGTCCCTTGCTTCCCCTATGAATAAAAACACTGAAAGCTTTCACTTTATTTTTACTCACTGATGATTCAAAGAGTTAATGTCACTCTACTAACCTTAGGTCCCTCAGGGCCATTTTGACCTGGTGGGCCAATGTCACCTGGAAAGCCCTGAGAAAACCAAAGCTTTATCAGCTCACAGTGAAATACATTCTGCACTCTTCTGCAAAATCATGAGCCTATTTGAAGACATTATAGATTGACATCCAGTAAATATAATGTACTTGTTTTGTTATGTTCAGTAAAGGTAACAGGCCTTACCTCTGGGCCAGGAGGGCCAGGTAAACCATCAGGGCCCTTTTCACCAGGTTTACCCTAAATATGTCACAAAATTAGACTATGCGTGACCACTAAATCAGCATATTTTTACCCAAAACTGAAAATACCTTTTCCAAGACTCACTAAATGGTCTTTGCAGGGAACATCATGCAGTTCATCACAAAAATGATTGAATCTAATCCTGCAAAATCTGTGTCATATGCCTCAAAGCATCAGATCAAAATACATCCTCTATGTGCATTAAGGGTCATGCATTTGTAGTCTTGCGGCCTTTAGCTGTTTAGAGCACTGGGCAAGAACCTGAAAGATGATGTTTGAACTGGAGATTGAAGAAAGAGTCTGGCTATCAGAATGGCTGTTAGTATCACCACACGATGCAGAAATCATATAGCAGGAAGAGAGGAAGTATGAGAGGGTTTTTTGCATGCTGGAATCCTAAATCAAATCAGAGAGCCCTCAAAATACTAAGGACACTTCAGAATATGAGTGCCAACATTGGTGGATTAGTCTTAAAGCTGTGGCTGTAATTGTGCTGGGAATTTGCCCGTGCACTGCTCTTTGAGGGGTTGATTAGCATACATTACTGAACTGAAAAACTTCTAAATGCATTAGTGGCTTTTGTATACAAATGAAGATTTCCACCCTTTTTTTTCTTCAGTGGCACCAGTATTTTTTTTCCTTCTTAAGACTTACTGTTCCCTTTGATCGCGCCACTATGCATTTAGTCCAAAATTCTTGTCCGATGCAATTAAGTATCAAATAAGTGGAAATTTCCACCACAACATTTCTCTCAGTACAGTGCTTCACATACAAGAGAACATATAAGCATCCAAAGTGATTCATTATTAAAAGAAGAAATAAACTGAAAGAAAGAAAAGGTTTCGACTCTGTCGTATAAATAGTTTGGATGTAGCATGTGCTTGAATGTCATTTGCATGCTGGAAACCCAACAGTTGTCGCTAACTTTGGGTACTAGTGCACAAATAACTGAAGGAAAATACCAGACTACAGGACTCACCTGTGGTCCAGGTAATCCTAGAGGACCTGGCAACCCAGGTGAGCCATGGAAACCCTGTGATATATAAATAAACAGAGAGTAAACAGGTAATGTATAATATAATAATAACAATAATCATATATATTAGCACACTGATCACATACAAAAACACTGAGTTTAATAATATATTATAAACCAACTACATAGCATAGTATTGATTATATCTATCTAGATATCAATGTTGTGTTCAGGAACATGCAGGTATGAGAGACAAACAATCAATTCTGTGATTATCAGACTACCAGCTGTGCAGATACAAGTATATATACCTTGTCGCCTTGGAATCCACACTCCCCTGGCTCTCCTGATAAACCAATATCCCCCTATGAAACCACAAAGAGACATGACACAAATAATCAGAATGCTAGCAAAAGTGTGAGTGTTGGTCATGCAACTACAACTTTAGTTTTCTTCTGTCAAGAGATACATTTCAGTGATATGATAATCTGTAGTATTCTTTTGTTTTAAAGGGTTATTAGTCTGAGAAATAAATATGCAGATCACCTTATCACCTTTCAGTCCTGGTTCACCTGGGTTTCCTGGTACTCCCTTGGAAGCAAAAAAGGAAAAACCCAATTAGCCAGAGTTTTAGTTAAGTCTTAGCTATGTTCCTGTTACTTGCAAATACTAGTGTTTACATTGAAGAAGATGTGACCATTGAGGGGACAGGTGGACAGGTACTTGAATAATTCAAACTATAAACGAGGATTCTCTCTCTCTGAGAAGCAAACTTCACATTTGTTAGGTGTGTTGCTGTGGACCTGAATAACTGAAATGTTGAATTTTGGTATAATTTGGCCAGATGGTGGTGCCATTACAACAAACATTATATTTTAGCTTGTAGCTTTTAAACCATGACTCGCCAATTGAGTTGAATGAGTGTTTTCCTCACTCCTCCTACTCATTTTGAACAATCATCACCAAATTTGGTAGAAAATGTCTTTGGCCCAAGCTGGAAAAAGGTGCTTTTAAATTTTTTGATACTGGTCATAAAGGTTGCCGTAATGCTGTGGGCAGGAATTATATTACACAAAAATGAAACAGTTTGCACGACTGCAACCACATATTATGAACGTGTAAATATAATGTCTGAGTGACCATGACAAATTTGCTGACAATCAGCCAATATGTGGTGATGTAACACCGTCATTTTTCTATAAAGACTTGGCGGGTGTATTGCTCAGGAGCCAAGATAAAGAATTCTTCAAACAAGCACATCACCAACAACGCTGCAATCAGCAAGGAGGCCAAGCAATTGGCCTGATCTGAACCGAACAAGTTCTAGTTAAGAATAATATTGAATTTGCCAAACTGCACTCTTTGCATGTCACACCAATATGGAAACCAGAGACATTTACAAGAAATCCAAATTACCTTCAGTCCTGGCGGTCCTGGTAAGCCCATAATGCCAAAAGAGCCCATGTCTCCCTGTCACCAACAACACACACACAAAACACACACTGAATAAACTAAAAGAGCAGATAAAACCCAGAAACATTTCCTTTAGAACCAAAGACAGATTGAGGTTTGATGCTGAGCAGAAGACATATAAAAATATATCAAGTTAAAACAGCAGCACTCACAACAAGACCAGGGACTCCACATGGACCAGGAGCTCCCAGTTCACCCTAAGGGAGAGAAGGGAACAAAAGAAAGATGATAGAATGATACAGAATGAAAAGGTTTCATTAAAACAAAAGTTGTCACATAGAAGTTTACACATAATATGCACACTGTATTTCTCTACATTTTGCTAGGTTTGTTCATTTTATTCCTCCACTGATAGTTTCAACCATGCATTTCTCAGTTCACCATAGTGACTGAGCACTTGGCATCCAACACACAGAGAGGCTTGTTGTCCGAATTAGCTACCCCGCAGCCACACGCCATGTCTACATCCTCTCCAAGCTACATTTCCAATGGCGAGATGGATGACATGCGCGCGGCCCAGTGTGGCCTTCCTGTCACCTCCTCCATTTCTCCATGAATGAAAGGAGATGAATTCAGCCAAATGGAACATCCCCCCTCTTCCCTCTGGAGGAAGAGGAAATGAGGCCTGGAGGAGGCCCTCGGAGGTCAGCCAATCACAATCTAACGGTGACCCTGTCAATCTCGAGCCAAACATAAAGAAAAAAAAAGAGAGGCGAGTGAAGCCGTTGCCGGGGATATCAGTATGGATTATGATGTGTGGGAGAGTTGCTGAGTGACTGCGTAGAATTGCTCCACAGTCGGTCTTGTTTCAGGAATAAAAGACTCTTGCTGTAAATCAGTATGCAAGTTAGCTCTGACTCTCTCTTCCACTTTCTAAATGTGCATTTTTCAGAAATAGTGGACTGCTCTGACGGGCACAAAACTAATGAAATTCAAGTGATGTGCAGCTGTGACATTTGTGTTTACTACATCTACCCTTTTCTTCTCTGTTTCATGCTGAAATCTGATTAAATATCTATCAGGGGAAATGTTGTGGACCTCAGGGCCAAACATATGGAACCGCGCCACACACACAAATCAACATCATTTCACTTACTGGGTTCCCATCAGGGCCAGGAGGTCCCCTCTCTCCAAAGTCACCAGGAAACCCCTGAGCACACAAACAAACAGGGTAGTTATGTAACCAGAGGGGAACGGAGTGGCTTTATTATGGTCGCATTGTTATTTTTTAATTTGTTTAGACATCATAATGCTTTGCAAGGGGGGTTATCACACCGTACACGGAGGGTCAACGATGTGTTTCCCCCAAAAAACACAAGTTTTCAGAGTAAAGCCAAACAAATCCCATCATATGCGCTCCCAGCACTTCATTCCTGGGAGACCGGCAGGAAATTCCATGGCTGAGTGTTTCCGAGCGACCGATTGTCTGTGTGTGCGAGCGCTCGGCAGCCCGCGGACCAAACCCCCAGGACTCGCCTAAATGGCTGAATAAAGCTGCTTGGCCCGGGAACTGCTGACTGCGTCTTTTTTAGCCCGGCGCTCGTAATTCCATTATAGAGGCAGAACAAGAGGTGTGTTGCAGACGCGAGGCCGCGCGCTCAACGTGTGCTTGTCAACGTGCCAGAGTCGACCGGCCGCGCGTCACGCCTCGCGCTCACCTCGCAGAAGGTGAGTGCTCTGGGTGAACAGATGATAAACGGCGGAATAATATAAGTCTCTCATCCTCTGTCTGCAGGGAGAGAGGGAAAGAAAGATCAAATGGAAGTATGAAGACCTCAAGATAGGATTGTTTGTGTGGCAAACTGCTGATTTAGAACATTAGGCAAATGTGGACAAAGTAATAAACAGTAATTGGCACAACATGAAGCCCGCAGGAAACGTGGAAAAATGTGCTTCTCTCCAAGAGCTATCAATAACCGAGTCGTGCTGATCAGAAACACATGCAAACTCAAGTCTTTGTTCCTGTATTGAATTGACAACAACTTTTTCAGCGACGTTGGTGAGACGTTTTTCATTATGTGTCCCAGAGGGTTCTGCCAGATACAGTATGTGCAAGCTAAAGCACTGACTAGATAGAATGTGACATAAAAGTCCAGATTCTTGTGTTTCGTACATAATGTTAACACAGGAGGAGGGAGGCTGTAAAAATAACAAAAAAAAAACTCTGAATCTGCAGCTCAATTTGTTTCAGGCTTTGAGCCACATGAATCATATGCATCGCTGTTGGATCACACATGCTTACTTCTTATTTCCAGACTTTGCTGCTGCTTTACTGCTGACTCAGGACAGGGAAAAAAAACAAAAAACTTCTTACACAGAATAACTGACCTCACATTTCACCACAGAAAAAGAGAAATGGCTTGCTCATGACTTGGCTAGAATGAGAAGTCTATGTCACTGACCATTACAGCATATTAACCTTAAAAAAAAGAAAAAGAAAAGAAAAAAAAAGAACATGCACGACCAGACTGAGCCTGGGAAAATATCAGATTTACACAAGTGGTTATGAGCAGTATCAGTATTTTCCCTGTAAGCCTGCGAGGATGGGAAATTGATTTCCAGGCGCCGATGACGATAGACTTCCCTGGTCTGTGGTAGAGTCTCCAGAGAGCCAAACCCACAGCTGACACAGTACATTATCATATCAGTCAAATGCAAAACAAGGATAGTAACAAGCACAGAGTGGGGCATGTTTCATAATCAAATCATCTTAGATTTATGAATGCATCTATAACTCTTATTTGAGTCACTCAATTCAATAGAGCATTATGTTCTGATATTAAAGAGAAAACTGACTGGCGATTTAAATGTAACCTGCTGAGGCTACACTATTTACAGAGCGTATCTGTCCCCTTACAGGATTCCCCAGAGTAATACCTAGCGTAACTGTGCCAGTATGGAAGTTAACACAATTTTATTCAGTTATGCAGAGATTTATGACTGAAGGCCAGAAGGGGCTTCAGTCTTTGTGTGAGTAATAGTCATTTAATACCGTTTAAAGTAGCTCTGTACTACAACACGACTCCATAGATCAAGACAAAACACCCTCACTGTGCTGAAAATGTTGTCTGAGAAGTATGTTGAGAGAAAACTTTACCGGCCTACCCATCTTGCCCTTCTTCCCATGACCACCAGGGATTCCCTGAAAACAGACAAGAGAAGAAAAAGAAACAGTGAGAGGAAGACAAATTGATTTGTAGCAAACAAATCACACAGAATCATCAGCACCTTCCTATGTCTAAGTATTGTAATTATTGACATCCCTATATAAATAATCTTACATTGCTTGAAATTTGAAAAGTCCTTAAAAAAGTACATATAATAATGTTAGAATTTCTATTTGTTCCATGGAAAATCGACATGGACATTTAAATAATCATTTTCCTTTTGGTTGTCTTCTAAAGTTACTGTTTATTGTGTTCTTACATTTTTATTCTGCCTATTCACTGTAATAATTTCCCACTGGCGTCACACAAAGCACACTCCAAAGGAGGAAGATGAGAAGTAATGTAACACAAATGTTAAGACGGTGGGGTGGCACCAAAGAAAATGCCATGTTATCTCAATCAAAAGGCTTTATACTATGGATATTGTCTATTATTTGACATCATCTTAAATTCATCTCTACAGTGTTACACCTAGCTGCTTTTTAATCAGTAGATTTTGTTAGAGCACAAAAACCTATGAGACCTTGCTAACTGTAGTTGACAGTAAATACGTGGTAACATTGAAAGTTTACAGTCCAATACTTCAGTTGACTGACAGACAAACCAAAGAACCATTGGAGGCACTGACGGGCCCATGGTCGCATACACATTCCTAGTGTAGTAGGCAGATGTCAGAACATGGAGTAGCAAATTCCCACGAGATTTGGGGCCACTATTCTGCTCTGCTGCCCTGAAGCTTCATGCCAATTAGAGTCCTGGCTGGTTTAAAGCCAATTTAAGTCCACCTCTTACATTTCAGCTGTATCCAAGATAGGGGAGAGAGTATTGGAAGCGTGAGTTGGCTTTGCCCTCGGGCTCGATCAATAAAGTATGAGGGGCTTTGTGCTACCCTGGCCTTATAAAAGTAGTTTGATGAAGTATGCCTGCAGTATTTCATGAATTAAAGTTATTTGTTTCATTATTTTGGTCCATGGACAGGCGTATAATGCAAACCCGATGGGCGTCTACTGTCACGGCCAATGATACTCACTCTCTCGCCATCGGAACCAGGAAAACCAAAAAGCCCAGGGAGGCCAATGTGACCCTAAAGAAGATGAACAGAGAATAAGACCAAGGCAGAAGTAATGAGGCAAAAGAAGATGGAATGGAAGAAGGAAGGTGGACAAAGGGGGGATACAATAAGACTGAGCAGGACAACGATTCTAACACACACTCCATAAAAATCTGGGCAAAAGCTTCAGCTGCGATTCTTTGATCTGTCAAAGAACGTCAGGACTTTTGCTCCGGTGAAGCGGTCTTGAAGAGAAAAGCCTTGAGGCAAGTGTATATGCCCATGGACTGCATGGTGCTGGCTTCCACGATGTAGTCCAAGGGCACATACCCTCACTTCAGGGATCTCTGAAGAGCTCTCTGCCCAACCTGTTCTGTGGAAGGATAGAAGAAAAAAGAAAACAGGCAAAAATGGCAGACACAGACATTAAACAGTTGTTCTTAATGATGATCTTTAATTAGAAACTACTGTTAACAGTGCATACTTGGCAGCAGAGTAGTATATTTTATGATATTTGGCTAATATTAAGAAGAACAGCATGCACACTAAAGATTAAGAAGACTGCATTAAATATTAATAAAAAACTCAGTCATTGATAAGAGCAGACACGTTTTTGCATGACAAGAACATAATATACAAGTAAACTGAGAAAGTCCTTCAGAGAGTGGTTGAAACAGGGTGAGACATACAGATTTATATTTCAAGCAACTTTTTTATCACCAGGGATCCAGCCTTGAAGAATTTATTTATTTTTTTCAAATGAACTCATTCCAAATGCTATATTTTTCCCAACATCTACTCACCCTGACTCCTTTTGGTCCCACTGTCCCTACAGGCCCCGGTAAACCCTAAAAGTAAAAGATGCCAAAACATACCTTTGGTTACAAACAGTTGTAGATCTTGCCAAGTAGAAGTTGCCAAAAAAATACTTAATTGGAAAAAATACCAAAAAATGATTGATGATTGATTGATGACAAATTTAGACATATTTTTTGTTCCATTTGGCTGATATTTGCAGTGTTAGTACTTCAGAAGCAAACACATTAACTTGTCAGACACACTGCCAGCAAATCCATCAGTGCAGAAAATATCTACCTGCTACCCCTCAGCTCAGGAGAACCTCCCCACAGCAAAATGCAGTGTCTTGACTTGAGCTCACAGCCGGAGAGATTCACAGCCTGCAGATGGTAGGGGGTGCTAAAACCTAATCCATCACACACCGCTAAGTGTCCATAGGGATCAGAGTTCTGACATAGTAAGTGCGGTAAAGCGCGGAGGCAAAACACCGGGACCCGTGCCTGAACTACGAGTTATCATAAACATCCAGTGAGCGAGCAGTTGTCCAGCTGTTTTTGGAGTTTAAACTTGCTTAAAGCTAAGAGGAAACAGATTTGAAATGCAGATGAACACTAATGCTCCCCAGCTTTGACGTGGGGCGAGGAATGGTGCTCGCAGTTTGGAGAGGCAGAGGAAGCTTATTTGTACCCGGAGAAAGCTGTGGCATTAGTCACACTTTTATTACCTTTTCTTTCTTCGGGGTAGCGATTAGTATGGAAACCCTTTGACATTTTATTTCCTCGCAAGACTGGAGGCGACCGTCGCTGAAATTTCACCACAGGTGCTTTTCGACTACAGCGGTTTCGTCGTTCTTTCTGGGGCCATTTTCCTTTCCATTCGTCTGCTACACACTTTTTTATTGGGATTTACAAAATTTGTTTTTCTTTTGCGGCCCGATGCCGAAAATGTCAGTGGCATCCAATATCTTTGAGTTATATTTTTTTCCTCGCTGCGGAAAGCATACAAATATTCGGTGTTTCCCCCCATGATTCCAATTTTGCACATCATTCTGACAGTGAACAAATATTACCAGCTGAAATTTGATTTATTATGAATTCTAAAATCACCCAAAGAGTTTCAGAAAGCCGAATGCGCAACAGAGATTATATCCTAGCCCCCATTTATTGTTTTGTCTCGGCGCGTGTATTACTGTGCCGCATATGTTTGTGTGTGTGTGGCCCTGCTCAACCAGCACTGCATCACTAGATTTACTGCACCTGCCTGCCAGGATAGCCTTTGGCCCCAGGGCTTCCATCATCTCCCCGTTCACCCTGTGGAGAGAAAGGCAGAACAGATATCAGCAGGAGGGCAGGACACCGAACAAGGGAAAAGGAAGGAAAAAAGCACTGAAGGATGGAGGTATGGGAGGAAGCAATTTTCTATAGGAAATCGATTTTGTGCACGTATGGTTTCTATTGGAGACACGTTGATTCAACAGTAGGAAAGACTAATACAAATCGGAAGGAAGCGCAACATTTATTAACTAATAAACAACAGTCAGTTGGCTCGATAGAAGAATTTAAATCTCTTTTTAATAAAAGACCCTTTGTTCAGTGAAGTCACTGTTTGCTTAAGTAAAGAGGCGCCACAGATGCAGACACTGCCACTCAAGCCGTTCAATTAATCCAACACTAAGAGCTTTTATAATGCGGTCAAGCCACAAGCTGTTGTTAAGACTACTGTCAGCGTAGCAGTTTTGCCTTTATATGCTTATCAATGTGTAGCTTGTGGAATTAGATGCCCGAGAGGACTGAATTACTTCAGATGCTCTTGTAGCTTTTAATTTAATAGTCGACCACATTTGCAACAACTTTTTAGTTATCAAGCAGCTTGTGCTTTCACAGTCTGTTGCAGGTTAAACAATTTAAGAGAAAAACAAGGAAAACTACACATGGCCATAGGTTATGAATTCCAAAAAGTTTGTTGATGAATCCATGTGAAACTTCCTGGAGTTTGCACAACTTGACTGTTGTTCAACTTGCTATGCAATTGAGCACACAGTGGTGGACGGCTGGCGCTGTAATTCCCGGACATGAAATCCAGTTGGGTCTACTACCTTACACAACGGAGGTCACGGTCACTGTCGCTGCCTGATCTGAGTCAACTATAGATGCGTGTCACGTATGCGCCATTATACGCCTGCCAGATGTGGTGAAAAGTTATTTCTTGAGGCTTTGAATGAACTGTCAGGTCACCTGCTGTTCATGGAAATATGGTGCAGGAAAAAGAATGATTGTGACTGCACCACATGTGTGTAATACATAAGTCAAGATGTATAATCATGCCTACACATGGTCCAGCATGGTTAATAAATTAGTACGTTCACTTTTTATGTATGTTCAAGTATTAATGTAGAGTTTCATAATGGACCTAAACTGTTCATTTATGATCTAGCCATTAGTTTTTTTTAGAGTAACAAAGATTAAGATGCACTTTGCAGAGACATAATATTCCTCAACGCTGCCTCCTTATGACCAAAATCAGCAACAGTGAGTGAGACTGTGACAGCTCGCTTACAATCTGCTTCGCATTTCACTTGGACTTAAACAACGTTACTTCCAAAAGAAAACAACAAAGAACACATGTAAACATATTTAAACGACTTTGAGAGCTATACCAAACCTAAGTGGAAAATTACATCTGAACAGATTCACCACTCGGCTACAAACGCACACTATAATATGTGAGTCATTTCTTCCTTGTGGTAGGTTCAAACCCGAAATCCCTCCAAGAGGAATGCTTAATTCTACACGTATGGGAAGGGGCAAACAGGATGAGTAAATGAAGGCATGCAAGAAATTACAGGCTGTTTGTACAGTAAACTGAAGGCTGACCACATTCATTACACACTGGCGATGGTTAAGTTTCTGATGTCTTCAGTTTTCTGGGAAAGATAATTGATGTTTTAAGAGAGATCAGAGAGTTATTGTAAATGGCCAACGAGAAACAGTAGTAATAGAAGTAGCTCTATTAGTTTGCAGTATTATGGAGGCAGTATAGGCAAGTTATTATTGCAAGCATAAAGAGGATAATGCAAATCAACAGACATTATCCTGTTTACTAAGCACCTGCCAACCAAGTGCATTTAGTCATTTCACATAAAAATGTAAACTCTATGTGTATCCTGTGCACAACTAGAGAATTATTAATTTTCTTGAAAACTGGTGCACATCTTTCTTTCTTTAGAACATAGGCTCTTATTAGCACAAAGATGCACATGTTTTAACACATGTACATGGGTGACTTGTTTTAAATCCTGCAGAGGGCAGTAATGCTAATGTGTCATGTGTGAAAGCCATGCTGTTCTACTCTCCATAGAAATACACACGTAGATGATGCATCTAGGCTTGTGGGATTGATCTCTACCACTGCTATGTTGCAACAGGAATAACATTTCACTGCTTAAAAGTGAGAATACAGTATTTTACTGTCACACAACTTTCCCAAATACAAAATGGCAGCCATGTTGCTGCATGATTCCAATGGACAGTAGAGGCAAAGACGTTGGCTATGCGTATAGTGTATATATGCACGTGACAGTGCCCAGAAACTTAGCATGCATCAGGAGAAGGAAGAAAGAAGAAGACTGCAGATTTCAGATAACTCAAATTTGGTTTTAGAAATGATTTATGAGGAAGGAAATGTCTGATAAGTCTTAAGGACATAGCTGAATATAAGCATAATGTTCCTTTAAAAGAAAAACCGGCAGGATACCTTTAAGTGATATACAAGAACCCTTAAATAAATAGTCAATCAGGGCTGTCTTCACTAAGCACAAAGTAATGTCTTTCTGGCAAAAAGTGTCTCCGGTTATCGCTTACTGGATTAGAAGACAACCTAAAAGACTCCATTAACAAAAATAACAGGCATCTAAATACATATGTTCAACCGATCTGCACGTTAATCCAGATGCTACATGACTCAAAATCTACAGAAAAGAGGAGTGCATCGTCTCCAGAGAGAGCTGGAGACAGGAAAAGGTTGGGTTTTTTCGTAGTGACACAGCACATTCTTCCCAGAGATAGTGCACAGGATTTGGACTCAGGAAGGAGGGAGCGGAGGAGGAATGACCTAGGGTGTCCAAACTATTTAGCCCACTTGTACATCTGCCAAAAAACTCTCCCTCTTCTCTTCTCTCTTTTCCCGCCAAGATTCCCGAACAACTAATGTCTAATATCTCTTCTCCTCTCACTGTAATCCCCCCGCACAATCCCCACCCTTCTTTCTTAACGTCCGATGTCTCTCTGTTCTCCTGTTTTGTAACTATAAATGGAAAGACATGCTGGGGCCTTGTGGGAACTGTCTGTGCAGAGTCTTGGCTCTTTTATTCGATGAGTAAACATACATTGACATACAGCTAACACACCGTGCGGCCAGCTGTGGATTTAGTCGGCATGACAACACTTCAAAGAGATGGAGGAGGGATTGTGTCGTAGAAATTACATTTTACTTGTTTACAGATGCCATTCAAAATCCTCGCTAGATGCCTCGTGATTGTTATTCTTATCAAAACAATTTTAATGAAATTTTAAGAATTGGGACAATTATGCATCTTACCCTAGAGTTTACTCCATTTTCAAAAGAGTTGAATGCTAGAAGTGAATTCCAGCATGTTCACCAATGTCCTCATTGACCTAAGGGGTGGTGCTGCAGTTGCAGACATTGCTATTACTGATAGTGTTTATTGAGTATTCCAAACATACTAGTCAGCGATATTGAGAGAGGAATTCTATGAATCGCATGTCATATGAAAGAGAGAGAGAGAGAGAGAGAGAGAGAGCAAGAAACAAACAAACAAATAAACAAATAAAGTACTCACAGGTTCGCCTGGGAGACCGGAGGGACCAGGGTGACCTTTTTGTCCCTGTTGATAGACAACAATCACTGAGTTAGAATTTTGCACATTGAAGCCATAGTGGAAATAATACAACTTGTCCTTTTCACATTCTGATCAGAAGCCCATGAGCAAGTAGAATGTTAATGATACGCTTCAGAGAAAGAGAACAGAGAAGTCAGAGAAAAGAGAAGTCAGGGGGCACATTCAATCAAATTTCTGATGCTAAAGAGTTTATCACCTTGTGTTTAAGAGCATCTCAGTCAACATCGCTGGGAATAAAATTATCTTGAAGGACTTTCCAATCGCCTTAGAGAGCACCTCACTTTGTTCCCTTATAAACAGTTCAATAAAATAGCTTAACAAAGACTTGGAAGGTTTTGTTTCAAAGCGAAGACAGTCCAATAGCTGTGAGACGGATAGAGCATGTCACAGCAGCAATGGCTGGTTAACTCAGGACAGACACTTCTTTAGGATTTCTACACAAGAACAATGCGCTTTCGCATTCATTGTTGCAGCGCGGGTTATCTAATCATCGCCGCCATGACACTGACAAATCAATATGGTATTAATTAAACCAATAAACCAATTAAGACAAAACCCAAAAGAGTAATTAATGGTCACCTTCACGCTCAGTAGTAACGAGCGTGCCAGCTGGTTACGATTGCATTAACTCTTTTCACAATCGAGGCCCCGCAGTCAGACCTCGACAGAGTCGCACGAAGACAGCTCTGAGGGAAGAGCGAGTGTGTCTCCTCGAGTGTGAAGTCATTAGCCACCAGCTGTGCTGCGCAGCAGAACAAGTAAACCACAGGCTGCTCCGGGCTGATGTTAAAAACTAAATGGATCAGTGTAAACAAACAAAAGACACATGAGACTCAAACCGAGTACTCTCAAGCATGCAGCCGGAGAGTCTACACAAGGATTAAAAGCCCCTTCTGCATAGTCCTGTCAGACATTCGCTAACACTGAGCTACTTCACTGCAGTTATGCAGACCTGAGTGATGAGAAAGGAGGACAGGACTCAATTTAAGGGATTTTGGCCGGATTTGAATGAATTCAATACTTTCGGATTAGCCTCTTCCTTTTGTTGCGCATATATTAGACTTATTTCAACCTTTCTTGTATTTGCAGGATGGAACATAATTTAGAATGCAGCGTGACCCCAGAAAACGGTAAATTAAACTACTAAATATGCACCACAGATTTCACTTTAAATTTCCCTTCAACAAAGAATTTGATGGAATTTTCCTTCTTTCTTTCTCACTGGGAGTTAGAGGAGATTGATTTCACTGTTACACATGAAGCTATTGCCAAGAAGCGGCTAGCATAGCCTTAGCATTATGACTGGAAACAGGAGCAATCAGCTAGGTTGGCTCTATCCAAAGGTAACAAAGCACCTCTCAATCTCACCAATTAGCATGTTATTTCTCATTTTGTTTTGTTTTGTGGTTTTACTGAAGGTTATGTGCTGAACTGTTTCCTGTTTCCAGTCTTTATGCAAAGCTAGGCTAACTGACTGCTGGCTTTAGCTTCACATTTCTGCTTGTCCTGAGTGCCAGTTGGTGAATCAGAGTAGACCAAAAATAAAAATTCCAGCACACACCAGGATGCCAGGTTTTACACAAGTTGACGGGTTAATAAGTGTATTTTCCAAAATGGCAAACTACTTTTTTGACCTCTTATCCTTGAAAAGCATTAGTCAGGGTTCTTGACTCTCCGTATTTACATAAATTTTCTCACCTAATTTAGTAGTCAGCATAAAGTGCCAAGTACCATTTGATTCAGGAAAACCTTAACCTTTAGTCTTGTCACTTAAAATCCCATTTATACATTTGTTACATTTGCTTTACCTAAAAAAAAGGTGAAGTAAAAACATTGTGATTTTAGTGAGAACTTTTTTTTCTTTTAGAAAGTTCTGCTTAGATGTTTTAGGCTTTTAAAAATATATATATATATATATATATATATATTTTTTTTTACATAATTATCCTAGGTGTTTATTTTTTCCAACTGTGAAAACAGGTGTTCCCACATTTAATTTTATTGACCATGTAGAGGTGTCCAAAAATTTCAGAGTAAAGAAAGGTTATAATATAATTACAGTGGAAACTAAAGCAAAAGTGACCGGCCCAGCTTGCCTCTCTCATCTGCCAGGTTTCAAAGCTCTAATACTATTAAATTTATTATAATACTGATCCCTCCTGTTTCTTCCCTTCTTCTCAGCAAAAACAGCACAGGCTTGGGTTGTTTTTAAATTTTACTGTTTTTTTTTTTTTTTTTTTTTACTTTTCCATCATGCTGATTGGTGGCTCCAACCACAAAACCTATGTTGTGCGGTGGAATATATAACATGGGAAAGTGGGACTAAGTCTCTGTTAGGGTCAAGGAAGAAAACACATGGGTTCCCTCAATGAATCAATGTTGGAGAAAGAAAATGACATAACCACAGTTACTACGCAGCCTCTGAATATCCAAATGAAATGTCTCATACCAATGGAAATGGAAATATCCACTCCATGTTCATTTTTCACAGCATTAAGATAATTTTAGAGGTTCACACTCTCAGAAAAAATATATTTAGTCTGATATCAACATATCATTAAGGCTATTTGCTGCTTGCTATGAATAAAACCAGAGACATGTTTTATCCAATAGGAAGACTATCGCTGATGGGTCTTGTGAACCTTTTAGCTTCAGAATTTTCTATAATGGAGCCTGACATGTTTGGTGTCTTTGGAAAGTTTGGAGTCTTGATTTGAATTTAAAATGAAGTTCAGTGTGTTTGAAAAATGTCTGGTTGCACGACATAGGTTAATATTAATATGTCAGACAGAGTTGAGAGGCTGCGGCTGAGGCCGAGTAAGACTGACATGCCTGACACCGTTAAATAAAATAATGCTGGCAGGCTGCGGTCTCGCGTCACTCCAAAAAGGTCAATATCGGTAAAGTGTATTATCTGAACTCAGAAAAGTACCTTATTACCATGCCAGAAACAGTTCAGCTATGTAAATGAAAAAAATCTGAGATTGATCCTTAAATCAGAGGGAGGAAGCTAAGTCCAGAGAAGTATGTAGTCAAGATGAAAAGGACTCATGAGTTGATCTTTTGCAAATGATTAGCGCTTGATCCTAAGTCCAATAAAAAGTCCTTATGAAAAAGGAAAGAAAGAAGCGCACTTTAAAAGGCTTTTTTAAACATTCTAATTTTCTGTCAAATCTCCTTCAGCTTTCAGAGGCAGAGTGAAGCCAGATGCTAGTCCGTTGGTCACACTAATTCTATCAGACACTGGTATATTCTTTTTCTGTCAAACTCCTGATTATTTGTCTATTTATCTGCAGAGAGGAGGCAATGTGCTTTGAGTTGGAAATATTTGACAAGATTTTTTGGGGAAATAGACGAGGCTTCTGCGGGAGCCAAAGTACTGCAGCCACGAAAGGGACAAAAGAATGTGTCTAGGCCTTCCAGCAAGGCCGATACAGACGAGTACAGTAGAAGTTTGCACAAGAAGTCTGATGCTTCAATGTGCACATGTGAATCTGCATGTGTGCACTCACAACGTTTGGAACAGCTTTTCTGACCAGAAAATATTTTGTGTGGAACAGAGATGTCAAAACATCACATGCTCCATTAGATCTCCGTCTCTATGGAGAACAAAGAGTTTTAATTAGTGTAACTGACACAATCCAGCAGCAGCAGCAGCAGCAGCAGCACCTCCCTCGCTTACAGAATAAGTAACAGACTTGGCAGACGAGGAAAAATTGGTTGTTCTTTCCATAGATGTCTATTTCTTTTCATTCTAATGCAAAAAACTAACACTTCTCTCTTGGATAAATCAGACTCAGCAAATAAAAAGGTACGAGAATGTTATTATACAACCATGAGCAGCAGGAAGGAAAAATCTTGAGGCTGCACAGCTAATAAAAAGTTGAGCACTACTCAGTGTGCCGTGATCAGAGCTGGCTGCGTAAAAAGCACGCTGGTCCAGAGCTGGTAATACTCCCCAGAATGTAATGTCAGTTTCAAACACACATCCACAAGTCCCTTCTTACTTTACAGCGCAGACCGCTGACTGACTCCCAGGCAACCTTCCCATTACATCTTTACACATTTCCCACAGTGAGAAAGGCTTTCTCTGGCAGCCGGCCAGGGACTGAGCACAAAACTCAGCAAAAAAAAGGAAAAAAAAGTGTCCATAAAGCTGTGGCAGGTCTTAGTTTTACTGGCTGGTTGGACAACAACAGACAAGAGAATAAACCCCACAACTTTATCTGTGGCAGATGATGGTATTTCAGTGTAATATGAATACAAAAGTGCCATGTAACGAGTTTTGGCTTTCCTTGCCGGAATAATAAAACAAAAAAAATTAAATAATGTAAGTAAGTTCAGAACAGCTGCATGCAATGAGGTGTCTAGTGGCCTTCAGCTGAGCCAAGCTGATTGTCTTGCTTATATTAGCTGAAAAAAAGGACGTTTTAATACTGGTTGTCAGCAGTTACACGTGGAGACATTATTGTCTCAAGGGGATCCAGAACTCCACCTGAGTTGATCATTCAGAATGGGGGGAAAAAGGGATCTTTTACTACCACTTAACCTCTGCCGGGACGAGGGTCTACGCCCAGCAAAGATCCACAATTACCATAAATCAGCAGGAAGAATATCAGCTTTTTCCCATGACTCCAAGTTCCATGACTCACAAGGCAAGAAAGAGGTCTTCCTTTTTTGTGCTGGAGTCCTCCCCAATACTATCCTGAATGGAGGAACCTTGAGTACACCAGATGGTTTTTCACAGTCAGCGCTGTCCGATTGCATAACAGTAACGCAGCCTCCGCCAAAAGCGTTATTGCATTCATACAATCGTGTCTCAAATGAGAACAGGGGCGTGTGTGTGTGTGTGAGAGAAAGTTGCTTATGAAAGGTTTTCTTGCTGTGTGTGACGGTGGTTTTCTAATTAGCATTCTTCCAGCATGAAAACGCTGACCTTGCTCTGACCTTTTACTGTACTGAGCACAGTTTGTGTGTGTTTCTATCTTCGCAGCAGCATAATTCTGACAGCAAACCATAGAACGGCTAGTGTGATGATAAGCTGTCAAGTTCTCCATATCTTTTTCATTTTTTTCTCCTTTGCTTGCAGGATCTAGATCCTTCCAAGGACAACGACAGCTACGGACAGCTGCAGAGGACATGGACACGTAGTAGGTCTGTTAATGCAGTATTATTTTATGGAGTCTGCTTGTTCAGTAGATCAGCCTCTAGAAAGACTTATGGTATGTTGAGACTGCATGGTTACGTCAAATTGGAGGTATGGAGGTGTCCACTGGAGAGTTTCACTCGCATTTTATCCATAATGAAAACAATCTGTAAGATACAATTACATTTAACTGTATTAATTCAATTACTTTTTAAATCTTAAGAAAAGTCCCACATAACTAAAAATAATAATCAATTTCATATATATAGCACCTTCCTTATAGAATGCAGCTAAAAGTGCTTTAAAATAGGGAAATAAAAGACATTAAACTTTGCTAAACTAAACTAATCTTTCAGTGATGAGTTGTTGAGTCTGCTGAGTGCTATTTCAAAGGTTCACTATTACCAATGACATGAATCTGGTGAATTTGGAATTAACTGGACATTATCATCCATGCCAGTGGTGAGAGTTTACAGACATATTCCAATTGCAGCAAAGATAGTTGAGTTGAGGTAGATTTCTTTATTGGAATCTGTCATTGTTAAAGTTCAGCTTGATTCAGCATGATTCAACTGAACATATGTTATTGATTTAAAGGGTGAATCTACAAACACAAAGTGAAACACCATCTCTTCCAGACACTTGTTCACTTTTAAACATAACTTATTGCTGTCCTAAATTGATCAGAAAAGGAAATCCACATTCCACATATCAGAGTAGAGCGTGTCCAACTGCAGTTAAAGAATGAAGCTGGAAATATTTTATGTGCTTCATGAACAAATCCCAAGAAAAGCAACAATGACTTTATCCTGCTAACTAGTATTTCCTGTTTAGACAAAGTCAAATATAGCTTATTTTTTAAAACCCCATTGTTGTCCAAAACCTATTAAAACCACATGAAAGATTCTCCTTCCTGATCAGTGTACTTCATTTTGAATCAGTCGCACTTGTTGTATTACATACCTCCGATTTTGTTCTTCATTGTTAATTTGTGAAAAACTTCAGTATAAAGGCAAGAGGTTGTGACAAATTGCTAAGTAATCTACTGAAGCTCTGTATTGCATTCCTGCACATGTGCAATCGTAAATGTGAACACTATTATTAAGTCTTTATATTAATTTGTACACAAACTAATGCAATCAAACTCTTTGTGGTAAGAAATGTGTAATTCTAATAGTTTTTAACCGACAGAGGTGTACAATATGTCAGGCTCTGGAAACACATGCAATACTATTAAGTAGAAGCCATTCATTGTTGGTTAATCTCTGCACATGAGGTTTATTAACAATAAGGAAAATATAAAATCACTAACCTAATCCTTTAATGGTACAGATTTTATATTTTAAGTTTTATATTTGGACACACTTTCTCAATCAAGTAAATGGGAGATTCTATCCAAATGTTTAACTTATATTGTATATTGAACACTAGATTTAGACATAGAATTTGTGCAAAAACATAAACAATGCAAACAAAACGGGTGGTCAGCACTTCATCAGCATCAACATCAAATACACAACAGTTCAAAAACATGATCTTTCACTTAGTACTATGTTATTCGCAAACTATGCATAGTAGGAAATCCAGCGGGATCTGGCCCACTTGAGATGTGTAATTACTGTCAGCAGGATAACAGACTTTGGGAAAGGCCAAGGCTAAAATGCACAAGGCCATGAAGAAAGCACTCTGCTGTGAACCATCTCTGTCAGGATAACATGCGCAGCAGTATGTAAAGCAGTCAAATAATGCAGAAGAATAATCCTGTGCAGGACCATAGTCCAGAACTAACCCACATTCAAAATGTGTTCTACTTTAAAAGAACTGCTCTCCAGAGAGTAAATGACATGACATTAATTTGAAGAGACTATTTATGGCATGAGCTTCACCCAGTAAACTTCAGCATTATTTAACTGCCTTCCTCATTTTGGAGGCCAACAATACTGATGATCTAACAGCCTGACATTCAAACCTTAAGTATTTCAACTCGCAGGGGAACACAGGTGTGCTCCTTGACGCCTGCATTATGCTAGGCCGTTTTCCAAAGAAGAGCTCAAACATCCATGTTTGGACCAGTAAAACACTGCAACTTCACAGATTCCTCTCTCAAAGGTAGTTCAGTGGATCAGTGTTGAGTGATTCTAGTTTATTGAACATCGATATACAGAACTCCACTCATTCAGTGACTCCTTCAATCTGAACTGGATATACAGACCTGTGACAACTTAAAGGAAAAACCTGAATAAAAAAGTGAAGAAGCTAACATCTGTAGATGTTTCCACACAGTTGCACTGCATGGTATGCTCTGTGACACGTATAAAAGTGGTGAACAGGCCTTGCTGCTTCTGATTTTGTATGAGGAAAAGATCCAAGTGACTTTGAAAGTGGGCTCATTGTTGGGGCATGGATGGCAGGACCTTTAGTAACAAATTCTATCTGAAGGTTTGCCTTCCAATCCTGCAATGCTTAGAAAACTCTGTGAATGTACTTGAGCGGCCCAGCTAGAGCCCTGATTTTAACACAATCTAACCTCTCTGGAGAGACCAGAAAACCGGCTGTCCACTAATGGTCCCCATCCCACCTGACAGAGCTTGATAGGATCTGTAGAGAAGAATGGCGGAAAATCCCTAAATCCAGATGTGGAAAGCTTGTCATATCAAGGCCAAGAAGACTCAAGGGTGGTATACTTTGAGAATTTTTCCTGCATATATGAATCCAAGCAGTAGGACTG
The DNA here is from genome assembly GCA_030544235.1 of Lepturacanthus savala. Lineage (NCBI taxonomy): Eukaryota > Metazoa > Chordata > Actinopteri > Scombriformes > Trichiuridae > Lepturacanthus > Lepturacanthus savala. The sequence continues at coordinate 5,956,141 of CM060473.1, read as the reverse complement.
AGCAAAAAATTTCAAAGCTTCAACTGTGCCATGGTATTTGTACCAAAAAATGAGAGATCTAGAATATTAACTATGCTATAGCGTTAAGCAAGTGACAGGGCAAAGTTGGTTGACGGCAGTCTGTTAGTTCATCTTATGTAATAAACTGCTTGTTTTTGAGCACATATAAGTTTTTTATAACCAGCTGGTTTATATTCAAAATGGATATATTTACTATTGTTATAAGGTCAAAATAATGCAGACTTTTCAGGTAATTAATGAGAAAATTAAAATAAAAAATAAAAAAAAAAACACATGATTCAACTATCAGTTAGCGATAGACAAGACATGACCAATCAGATTTAATTATGTAAACTCTTAATCTGGGACATTTCTACTACTCAAGTAGGTGGGCTGCCCATAGGCTTTTTATGATGAGCTTCGAAAAAAAACTGAGAACTGAACATATCCTGGAGAGAAAGTACTGCGAAAAACTAAGTGTAGCAGACACCAGAACTGTTCTCAGAAAGTACTGTAGGCATTTGTACAGACTGGTGTATTTAGAATATTAGAATACATCGACTAAATGTAAACACTCCCTGCAGCTGCATCATTGTGAAAGTCAAAGTAGAACTGAAAGAGAAAAGGTTTTAAATTATATGGAAAAAAAGACTTGATACTTGAAAACACATACACCAGCAATAGTTTCATGCAACAACCTTCCAATGAAACTTCCTGAATGCAACTGAATGCAACTGATTGGACAAAAGCTTTTGCCGGGTTGGGCTCTGTCCCCCAATTTCAAAACAGAGAAACCATTTGTTGTTGGTTGAAGCCATTTGTTGTGCCATTTCTTTGTAATTTCTATTTCATATGATATAGCAGTTCAATACTTAACAAAAATGTTTCTGAAAACATTTTAGGTGCAGAATAAGCTATGTGATATCTGAATCTATCTTTAGTTTGATCTACATCATCTGGTTTCTATAATCATCCCACTTTTTTGAGCAGATTTGTGGAATTTGGTAAAAAAAGTGTACTTGATCAGAATTGTAGACTATACCTTCAATGGGTAAAACAAAATCATGCAACCTGCCTTTAAAGAAAGGTGAAGGAGAACTCCAAATGTGTTTTTAGGCTACAGTACGTTTCCCAAGAAACAGGGTGTGAGTTGTTGGCCTCTTATACTCAGCACATTAATGCATCTATCGGCCAGTAGATATGACCAAAGTTCTGAAACTCAGTCAAAAGATTTCTCACATAACACGTCTCCCATGCCACGTTAAAACTGATGAAATACTCTCTTTAAAAGTTCAGAAGGATCAATAGAACATCTTTAATTATACAGTACGTCTGAAAACATTTTGTGAAGGTAAAACAGAGCTACAATATACTTACATATAGGCCACAGGGCAGTAATATCTGACAGATATCAGATATTTCCACATAATTTTATACACAAACAGACACACTGTTTGAATTTGGAGACCAAACTGATTTTTTTTTTTACCTTTCGTCCATCTTGGCCAGGCAGTCCAGGGGGGCCCATGACACCAGGCTCTCCCTAAAAAGAACAAATTGGGTCAACTTCAGCACACCAACATACCTGCATGAATGTCTGCTAATAATTAAGTAGCTCTATACAATATTCATACTTTTTCTCCTTTTATGGCTTGACCAGGGGACATTCCAGGATCTCCTTTTTGTCCCTGGAACATAAAAAACAGACATACAATGTTTTAATCCTTATTCTTTAGGAGATATTTTACGTCGGCATGAGATGTATCCTAGTCTGCACCAGCGTTCACTACATATTTTGTGCCTTGCGACAGCAATCCACTTCACAAGGCACAGAGGAGCTGGCTCTTTACATTTACACTATCAACGAGTTCATACTACTACTCACTGGTGAGACAAGATGTTGTATTTACATGAACGTGCGGTCCGTTTATGCCCTCCGGTGACTTGGTTTACACCAAGCTAGCAAGAAGTTATGGGAGTGACTATGTACATTCTTCTCCCTTTTCGGGGAGTAGGAGTCCTGTCTGTGCTTTCTGGGTCAGAACTTAATGTCCAATTACACTAGTGAAAGAGCGGCCCAGTAATTATAAAATACGAGGTTCATGCAGAAATAGATAATTTCCTTGTTCATCATATAAAAAAAAGAAGAAAAAACATGTATATAGAGGGGGAAAAAGCTACAGCACTGTGTTAGTTGAACTGTTTCCCTGTTATCAGTGCTATTGCTGTCATATATATCATTTAACATACTGAAGTTTGGCCGGGTAAAGAAATCCTGTGTTGTGAGTCACGTTGGTGCAATCCTGCAGTTAACCCATTCTTTTGAAGGATTATAGGGGGGTGTTTTTTTTTTCCCAAAACCTCTTAGTGCAAAAGGCAACTGCACTTTAGCAGTTCGGTCATCAGTGGACTGACCTGCACTGTTTGACTAGATTATTGTTAAAAGTAAGTCAAGAATTCCCATTCACACCATCAGCCCATTTAAACCCATGTACGTGTCAGCTACAACTTGGCACTGAAAAGTCTTTGTGGGAATTTTCTTTAGACTGATTTCTTACCAGTGCCAGCACTGCAGCTCCAGCCAAGAGCAAAATACTGTAAGCACATGAACACTGTGTCTTTTCACTGTCTTAAGGTTTTCACCTCATCAGAAGATATTAAGGACAAACAAGAAGCTAAATAAGGTAATTTCTTCTGAAAAATCAAGACCTCAATAAGCACTTGTACTTCATTCATTTTATTTTTCAGTCTAATGGTAGGCTACTTACAATTGTATGTAATCAAACACTATCTTGTCCCAATTTATCATCATTGCATCCAGATAAAGTGACATTTAAGACAAAATTCAGCTTACACACAGTATATTTTCATCTTAGAGCAAAGACCTGTGCCAGACCAAGAAGTCACATATAAGTCACATACTGTATATTGCATCCAGAAAGTAGTCAGACCCCTTCACCTTTTTCACATTTTTCTTATGTTACAGCTTTGTGTATCATTTAAATTTAGAGTTTTACTAATCTTTGCAAATGTATTAAAAAGGATAACACTGACTTAGGTTTTCAGACCCTTTACTGGACAGGATGATGATGATGATGATGATGATGATGATGATGATAAGTATGCCTTACTAGGGTAAAAGATAAGGAAACAGGGGCAGACTGAGAAAATTGCCCAACTATAATTCTGGCTAATGTACAATTGCTTGAAACAAACTGGATGGACCTAATTAAAAGCCACATTTCTTACATGACTATAATGGCGCTGTTGGAGACTTGGCTAACGGACAGAGACAATTACAGTGACTCAACCATTGATTGACCAACCCTGAGATGCGATCCAGGCAGTTAGGCTTGGTGTGACCAACAGCCTGGATTGCATCTCAGAGTTGGTGGATAAAATGCAGGGTGGGTGAGTTTGCCAATATGACGCTGGTCAGTTTTTGTAAGTAAAAGACTATTTACTGAGGAAATTGAACTGGTATCTGTGTCACTACGACCCTGGTCCCTGCCCCAGGAGTTCCTCCATCTCTTAGTTATAGTGGTGTATTGTATATCCTCCCCACGGTAAACCACTGATCAAAAGGCTGCAGTCTATTTCCCTTGATTCCCCTAGTATAATTCTAGGGGGCTACAACCACTGTACCCTGAAAAAGACTTTCTGCCAGTATGCCATCTGCCACATGCATCATGCAACATAACAAAACCCTGGATTTATGTTATGGGTCCATTAAAGGCACATACAAATCCAATAGCCAAGCCACCCACTGTGTCAGCTGATCACAACTTGGTGGTCCTTGTTCCAGTTTATAAAACCATTCTGAGAAGGGAGAACACACTAGGCTAAGAAGGTTAAAGCCTGGATTGACGATTCCATGCAGGAGGGTACTTTGATTGCATAGTTTGGAAGGTATTTTCTGATGCTTGTGTTGATATAAATGAATTTACTGATGGCATCAGTAGCTAAGTCCCCTTTTCTGAAGACAGGGATTCCAGTGAATTCTGTGTATACAAAAAGACTCAAGAAATCAAATATAAAACTAGAAAAGCACTCTGAGAGTGCAGACCTCGGCCTCCCACCCAACATTGTTGTCCGACACACTATTGTGAATATGCAAAACGTGAAAAGTAGGCATAGTCAAAGTCCTCTCTTAGTGCCTGTTGGAAGGTCCAAGAATTTGACTAAAATTCAGCTAAAACTTTTTGAGGTATTTTGCAACAGACAGACAAGCAAACAGACAAAAGCCAGCTAAAATATAACCTCCTTGCTGGAGGTAAGAAGAGCAAAAGAGACCTAGAGAGACTAGAGTAGCTGGTACAGCTAAATAATTTGTAGTCTGCTTGGGATGGAATGCACAAAATCACTGGAGCTAAAACAAAAAGCAATAGGAGGGGAGATGCTGATGGGTACAAGTCTGATAGATTGCACACATCTGAACAGGTGGCACAGGAACATCATGAACTTTAACTCAAGATTGATGTTCTGGATTTTGCAAATGACATTTGCAAAGCTTTAAGGTTGGAAACTGCAGTGACTTCTGTAGAGACATACAGGTATCAAGGACCTGTCAATGACAGAAAACTGTGCTTTGACGCAAATGCCGATGACAAGAATGTCACAGCCTCCATGTTGCTCCAAGAACTTAAAAAAGCCCTTCACACAGGCATAGAGTTTATCCTCAACCCCACAGGACCTTTAGTAAAGGTGAAAAACAATGCTTGTTTTGCTTGAGGAAAACTGAGATTGTTGACAAGACACTAATAATCTTTACAATCTTTCATTCAGCCAGTATTGTGGTTTTCTAGGATTTGCTGAAATCCAAATGTGAAAAAATATAAACACTCTTAGCCAGATTGTGAAGTACTGCAGTGAGATTATAGGAGTCAGACAGGCTGGTCTGCCACAATTATTCAAGAGAAAAGCCGTGCAGAAAGCCCATGCTATCCTTCTTGATGTTGCTAACCCACTATGCTCAGACTCACAGACTGTCCCCTCAGGCGCTTCAAGGTACTGAGGATAAAACAGACACAGACACTCATTTGTTCCAACAGCTATTAGCTTGTTAAATAGATAGCTAATAGATTGGCACTCACACTGTGCTGTGGTGATGCTTTATGGTAATGCATTTTACTTTATCCTAGACTAGTATCCCACTGATGTATGTCTAATTACATCTTTTTAACATAGGCTGTGGCTGTAACAACCTCTACCTTCGAGCTACTAACCTACATGGTGTAGGCAGACCAGTGATGGCACAACACTGCAGAGATAGGTCTGTCTATGCGTTACTCTTGGCCTGTGAAACAACTGCCCTCTGGGATCATAATAAAGTTGAACTGAACTGAAATGAACTTGACAGAGCTTGAGAGGATCTGGAGAGAAGAATGGCAGAAAATCCCAAAATCCAGGTGTGCAAAGCTTGTCGTGTCAAACCCAAGAAGACTCAAGGATGTAATTGCTGCCAAAGGTGCTTCAACTGAGTACTGAGTCAAGGGTCTGAATCCTAATGTCATTGTGATATTTCAGTTTTTCCTTGTCACAAATTTGCAAACATTTCTAAATTCCTGTTTTTGCTTTGTCATACAGGGTATTGAGTGTAGATTAATGAGGGAAACATAAATTGAATGCTGCAACATAACAAAAAGTGAATAAAGTCAAGAGGTCGGAATATGTTCTGAATGCACTGTATATACACTATAAGAGTTATGGTTTTCCCCTGGTTAAAAGCCAAAGCATGGTATCAATTATGTTTTTGTAATGTTGAAGACGGGGTGGAAAATGTTGAAATTCAATGCATTCGAATGGATTAGGTATGGACCTGAAATATGAGCAATTTTCCATTTTATTCCAGCAAAGGCTAATATACAGACTCCTTTGTCATATCAGGTTGACACATTATGGAGCTAAGCAACCGGCTCTGTTGAAAACTCAAATCAGCTGGAACACAGACTGATGTACTTTCAAATTACTGAGTCAGACACTAAATTGCTGTTCTCTCCTGAAGGGAAACAAATGGCTTTTTAAAAGGCTTGAAGAGTTGTACTGTGAAGCGAAGGAGATCTAACCTCAGATATGCAGACCAAGTAAAAAAACAAAAAACAAACATTGATCACAACACAAAGAGAAAAGAAATACTATCTCTTTAAAAATAAATTGTTAATCAGTGAAATGAGGACCACAAAAATACTATAGCTCTATGTACTGTACAAGACTCAGCAGCAGTTTATCTCTTATTTTATCATCTGTTATGTGCACATTTTTACTGGTTAGAGCTACTTACATCCCAGGGAGGTGTTGTTGTATATCTACTGGTCCACTTTAACTCAGTTTGAGAGTTCTTGGCAATCGGTATTTCACTGTTATAGTGCGGAGGGCTCTGTTTTACGAATCATCGAAAAAATTCACCATAGGAAGTATTACGCTCTAGTGAGCATTGTCGATATATGTGATGTAGCTTTATAGCACAACATGAATTCAAACCTATTACCAGGATCAATTCATTATTAGTTTTGGTGTTTTTAAGGGAATTTGTTGACAAATAATATAATATTGCTAGCATTGTCCTAATCATTGTTGTGTATGGTTAGCCACCAAGGACCCAATTTTCCCCTCACCTAGGGAGCCAATCACAGTACGAGGGCGGGTGCATCAAGATGATGACGAAACAGAACTGTGGATCCAACATGGCAGCAGATGGTAATTAACCTTTCAATACAGCCTTAGAAAGTGTTGTAAGTAACTTAGACCATAAGTTTATTCTGAAAAATGACCAACTTTTAGGCTATCGGGTACGTCATTGGGTATGTTTGATATGAGTGGGTATAAGCTACATACAGACGCATTTGATAGACATTCCTAGCACCCAATGAATGGCTTTCATAAACCATGTGATAATCATCCCAGGCCTCATATTAATGTACATCGATATGAGGTCTGATGTTAGCCAGGCTGGTTTATTGTTAAAAATGATCATTTTAAAGTGATAGTATATTCCAGCATTGTTTTATTTTTGGTTCTGGGATCATAGATTGTTTCTTTCAACTCTTTTGCTCACAAAATTAAGAGATGATAATAGATTGGTTCTCTCAATCCTAAAGATACTATATCGCAATGCAACCTTATTTTCTTTCTTTCAAAATAAAAAAAAAATTAAAATGTATCATTCAATATAAAATTCTTGATTTGTTGATGTCGCACCTTCAATCCAGGAGATCCAGGGCGTCCAGGGTTTCCATGTGGGCCAGGAGAACCCTGAAAGCAGACACACACATGATTAAGGAAGGCACAGAGTAAAGGTGATCATCAGGGTCATCGAGCAGGCCTCTATTTCAGCAGCCAAGAGGGGGGCAGTATATGTGAGGTATTCACACATGTGCACATATTGTTCCCTTTCCACTGGCTGTCTGTTACGGGACAGGTCAGTGGTGCCCCGAGGTGACTCTTTGTTTGTGTATAGGTGCTCTGTGAGACATACTGTGTCTCCTGCCTGCCTTTCCTGTCTGCCTGCCTGTCCAAGTTATGACATATGGATGTGATTTTCCTCATCCTGACACTTTTCCACTGGTTTCTGGGAGACCTGCAAAGTGAAGGCCAGTCATCCATCACACCATATTCCCCAATCTCTTTGTGCCACAACCTCTAAGGTATCTGTAATATACAGCCCACTTTTATCTAATTCATTGAGCAATCTGTGCCAAATCTTTTATCAAAATGGATCAATCGCCACAAGTCCATCCAGGTAGGTAGATATATATTTCTTCTTGTTGAATGGATAATAAATTTGTGTGAGCTGCAAAGGGCACATGTTTGGAAAAATAAAGCCACAACTTCCTGAGGCATCCGAGTCAAGTTCAACTTGCGTGGAGGGGTTGAAATGCTGAGCATGGAAAATCTTCCACAGAAAAACTGAAAAAAACAAAAAAACATTGAAACATGTTCAGAGGCCCGAACAGGAAGCTACTGTATCTTGAGCTCATTCTTGACTTGTTCAGAGTTTCCATCGGTTGTGATGAGAGACCTTTTCCCCCTGAGCTGGAGGTGAAAGTGAGGAATAGCATTACTCTGACTCAAAGACAGCAGAGGCCAAGAGGTGTAAGTGTACGGCTGGGTGATCCGGCCTGTCTCCGTTATTTATCTGTACTATACTGTCAGAGTGTGGAGAGGAGTCAAGCAGCACAGGCAGTTCCCCTCCCCTCAGACCGGCCAGACCTCTCCCCTCTCAGCCGCTCACTGCTGGACATGTGGAGACACTTAACAGAAGCTCATCTACAGATTTCCTCGTCCTCCTTCTCTATCCAGAGCATTCCCCTCCTTCCACTAGCGCAATATTAAAACGTATGGAAGTCATTATCCCCCAGATAGGAAGCAAAGGGAGGATGAGACTTGGAGAAGAAGGGAGGTCAGGACACAATATTACAAATTGCATTCTCATAGTTCATAAGGTGAGGATGTTACCCTGATGGAGACGAAGAGAATGGGGAGAATGAGTCATTGTGTCCCTTTATCTTTGTGGGGGGAGGAGAGGAATGAAGTCCTCCAATCCTTTATGGATCATTATTGAAAGACCACCAGCACATAACAAACACATCAGCACTAATGTTAATTCAGCACATACACAAACACACAATCAAACCTGAGGCCTGCAGATGAAGAGCACCTGTAGGCCAGAGCTGTGACCGGGGTTTACGATGTGAGCCAATGACTTTTACAGGAGTGATACGTGGTCTGCTACTGTTTTTTATGAGCTATTAACCCACAACAGACCTGCTAACACCTCCTCTGGACTGCTCAGAGGGAAACACAGCATCTTTTGCCAGATGACTGTTCAATATAATGTACATTAAAAGCTCTTAAAGCCAAGTTATGAAAAAAAAAACACTTTTCAGCAACTGTGTTTGAATATTCAGGTCTCTGGCATTCCTGCTAAGAAGCAAACTGTGAAATAAAGACCACCCACAGCGGTCTTAACACAAGCCATTTAGTAAACGGCTCCCGTTGTGATGTCACCACAGGAGTGGAAGTCACCAACACCCCCCTCTGGATCCATCCAGTAAAATATTAAATTGTGGAAAATGGAAAAAAAAATAGGGCTCCTTTAACTCATATGACTTATTTTTTTGCTTTGGAAATAACCATTGTGCTCTCTAAATGCTAATTTCTAACTGAGTTGTATGTGAATCGCTGTAGCTAGTAATGTGACTAGACCTACACTTAGCAATTACACAGACATGTGTTTTGTTATTTTAATCAGCAAGACAACATTGGACTAGCTGTTGAGGAAAAGGTGGAGAGGATGGACAACAGCTGTGATCTCTGACCACATGGACAGGCAGGACACATCACCATATCACAAGAGTATCAGGGGAAATGTGGAGGGATTGGACAGCAGCTGCGATCCCGGCCACAACGGGTCTTCTGGGAATCGCGACCACCTGGATTGGCGGCCTTTTCTCTATATGCTGCACTCGAGAGAAGGTGCTGGGTGTACTGGGCCGGCACTGAAGGGGCTCAGGAGGAGCTTTTAGCCTCAGACCACTGGGATCTTGGAGTAGATCACTGCCTGGGAATGCACCCTTCCAATCACATAATATTTCTCCTAATTTGTTACTTATTAATTGTTACTTATTTGAACTGTTTGTGCACAAACTGAAGGAGCTGAGGGGATTAGATTTCATGGTGTTAACATGTTGATCACATGTGACTGATTGATTAATTGAAGTCTGTAAAATGTCCCAAAGATGGGAATATACCAATACTGAATGGTACATTTTCTGTTGACTGGTTAATTGACAAATCTTTTCAGTACAAAGTGCAACAGTCCTTTTGTGTGGGGTATTTATGTTTCTGAAGATGGTGCTTTCAATTGAAGCATTTAGTGCAACAACAAACTATTGTTACAGCGCAGATGGAGAATATATAATGCATCGCCTTCTGTCCACCAGAGATATTGTGTAGGAAGTAGACCCACCACATGTCTGCAAATTCCAGAGATTATATACGCTCAGTTTTACTGGCATACTAAAGAGTTATTTGACATATACTGTTGCTGAATAAACTGGCAGGCGATTGCTGGCATCTTCTGTGAACCCACTGCCACTTAACTCTCTAAATGTGCTCCTTATTAGCTTAAGTACAAGCAATAAAGGAAAACGTCTGTGTAACCAATGATGACAGACCTAATCAAGCATCCTAAACGAGCTGACATATGCAATTAATTTTAAATGAATCTAAGTTTTACAACTTACATAAATCAATTCTGCTTCGCTGCAACAGTCAATCAGTTCCTCGAGCATCCTCAGCCTCCTTCTTTCATGTCATAGCATTGTCAATAATTCTTTATAGCAATCATGCAAATGTTTTAAGTTCACAGGAACCCGGTGTCACATCCAGACTCTGCACACTGGCAGGTTTCCCTGCACAAAGCCCTCTTTGAGCCTCCTTTGATCCCAAGCCTCTCCTGCAGGGTCGGGTGAACTCCAGCGCTCTGCCGGGCTTTACGGCTTCATCGAGGAACGTGGATAGTCTCACGTGCTGCTTGGTGTTACCGGCGGTGAGACTGTCTGCTCGGTCAGACGTAATGCCCCACTGTCAGATAATTTAAAGCCCTAATGGTGCAATGTCAATCAAGCCTTTGTGATGAGTAAGAACACCTGACACTTGCGCCAGAAACGCTGCACTGTAACTGTGATGTTCTCTGTATAACCTCAATTAGAACTTCACAAAGCAGAGAATATTAGATCTTGTTGCGCTGTATTGAGCATAGACACGCCGATGTTTGAATTAGGTACTTTTAAGTGTGTGTAAAAACATTACCCATCAGCTGTGTCTTTACATTCAGCAGTCTTTCGAATAGATTTGTGTTTAAATTAAATACAACCATTTTGAATTTTTGTTTCAGAAACACATGCCTGAAAACGCATTAAGAAAGTTTCTGATTGGGGGAAAAAAATGTTTACCTTAGTGAATGTCACTTTTATTCCAAATGTTTGTCCAAGCTTTGAGAGGACCAGAGTCCACTTGAGAGCTTTCTATTGATCATGTGTGTAGCCGTGAGGTATTTGTTTCTAATCACGTGAGCTATCCAGGAAAAACCTCTGGTGGTTCAGGAAAACAATCAGTAAAAAAAACCTGAGTTGCCGTGGCCTGCAGTTGAGTCTCAAGAGCTTGATGATGAATGAACTCTATAGAGGTTGGTTTGCTACTGGATAGAGCTGCTGAGCTCCAGACAGGGTCTTAAATGCCTTTAATAAGAAGGGGACAAAGCTCTCTTTCTTCCTTGTTTAAAGAGATTGGGTTCCCACAGCCCACCCCTCTGAGGCCCGACCGCAGGGCACGGTCTCACGGGCTGCGTCAGGTACCTCAAACACACACTCCTCGGCAGCACAAGTACTCTGCAGGAGAACTGCAAAACACATGGGTACCCACATGGGTGTCTCATCAGTTTTATTTTTTTTTTCCCATCCGCCGTTCACCTTCTAGCATATTGATTTTAGCTCAGCGCTCACTCTAACGCCAACTTCTGTTTCCTTCATTTAAATATAAAAGCAGGTTAACAGGCTGTTATAAGGGCTATGATACTTGCAGCCATCAGTTATAAAAAGGAGAAGTACTTTATTGATCCCACGTGGGGAAATTGATCTTCGGCATTCCACCCATCCTATATGCACAGGCTAGGAGCGGCATTAGGTCGTAGGACGAAATCCAAACAACAAACCGTCCCCTGAGACAAATCATCTCCCAGCGTCTTCTCCCTTCTTATATTCCCTCTGAAAACATGGGCTTAAAATAACATCTGCTCTCACTCTACCAATTCCATCAGGACCTCACAGTTGCAGACTGACATTGAGCCCCGAAATGAAAGACATGACACTGGAGGGTTCAGGCTAGAGAACTAATACACTAGAAGCATTCACTGATGTTAACATAGGACCTATGCCTAATTTAACTACTGGTACTGTTTGCCTATGGGATAGAAGGTACTTATTCTGGAAAAATACATATACAAGTTCAGCCTTTTATACTCATTTTTTTTCTATGTCCATTTAATACCTACCGTATGCATTCAATTAATTTTACATTGGTAAGCCGCTGATTTGTAGCTTATGGTTATTTGCTCTCCAGCTTTACAAATGGACCTTGGCCACAGAGAAGCACAGCTTGATCAAACCCAGAGCCAAAGCAAACTAAAGTCTGGCAGAATAATGTTCTGTAATCCAAAGATGTCACTGAGTGCTTCATCATTCCACTCAAAGGTCTGCCATATTAGTGTACAGCTAATGGAGTTATCTCACTACAATGCAGATGAGGTATAGTGGTGCCATCATAGAGATTACAGTGGACGGCTTAGGAGGGAAATCAAAAGTGGAAATGGAAAAAAAATGGAGGAACTGTGAGAAGGTAAATAGGAAACTTGTTGGAGTTCAGTGGGACAGACTTACCCGAGGGCCCCTCTTCCCTGGCTTTCCTGGCAACCCTGGAAGTCCTTGAAGGCCCTAAAAGGAAAAGATAATAGATGTCAGGGATGGAGTGAACAAGTCTATAAATACAAAAGGAAGACAAAAGAAGCTGTTGGACAGTCTTGAATTCTAGCACAGAGCAGGTTTGAAGTTTAAACTGTCGAGTTAGATATTACAACAGCAAATCACGATCTGGAGCTTTTTTTTTTTTTTCCCGGACGTTACATTAAAGAAAGTCAGCTGAAAGTTGCAAAGCAATCAGTCAGTGAGATGCTGGCAGCCAGGCCAATGTCTTCTTAGAGGCCAGAACAGCCCCTGTGCCTCTGCAGCCAATATTATTTCTGCCCAAAACCACTACAATGCCCAGACTGCAAGTCTGACTCATTGTACTGGCAGGGAGGTCAGAGCTGGTTCCAGCCACAGCCAATCACATTAATTATGAGCATCGGCTAGCTTTAAAACAATTTCATACATGGATTAGCAAAGCTCTGAAAGGTCAAATTTAATGAGGGGTCAATCTGAGGAACCTGGGTTTGCTTGAGATGTTAGGAGTGTTACTCATTTTCCCATGGCTCCAGCATTTCAGATAACGAGGAGAAGGAAAAGGAGCCTAAAAACAGCCTGGGGCAACTCAGCTAAATTCGGGCTACTGTATAACTGTTGTATATGTGTATAGAGCACTTTTGTGTCAGTGAGACTGGACCACGAGCTATAATCATAGTCTTTCAGCCAATATACACTCCAAAAAGCCAACAGTATTTCAGCAACCTTTAAATTCTAAAGACTGGAACCTTCAAGCTGTCCACACGATAAGCAGTCTGAGCTGTAATTTACCTGCTGTCTCGGTACACAGAGCTAGATCTCATTTCAACACAGGTATATCTTTATAGAATTAATTAGATATGTCTGGATAAATATTAATATCTAAGGCTTACTCTTTAGAGCTTGATTCAAGATGCTTTATTAGGTTATCTAGTCATCAATTTTGATCGGATTTCCTTCAACCTTTAAGCTTGTGGAAGAAGTTGTCAGCTCTCCTGTAATCTACAGCTGAAACACTATCATTGAAAAAAGTAGCAGCCAACTGTCATTACCTTTGAAAACATCCCTGGTTAGGGCTGTGCGATATGACAATACATATTGTGTTTTGGAAAATGTTTGATTTTAACTATGTTATTGTGTTGTATGTAAAGTTTATTAGTCTATTATGCGTCAATAGAAAAACATGTATGTTTTCATTATGATGTATTGCACCTTATATTTTTACTCTTATATTTAAGTCATCGGTTAAAGGATCTTTCAAGCATCAGGGATTCATGCAGAATTTGCACTAGTAGATTTAATAATCCAATTTGTGGAGCAGCATGACACAGGGTAATTCCAAACATCATCTTCTGTAGTATGGACATTTATTTGTCAAGTACATCAAGTACAATGTGATAAGAAATATGCCTTTCCATGTTTTTTTATCTGGATATGAGATGACCTGTATCAGAATATGAGAATCTGGTGGTATCACGCAGCCTTACCCCTGGTCTTATGGGCAGCTTAAATTTAAGATTTCTAAAATGGACCATGGCCAACTTACGGCCACTCTAATCCTAGGGGGGAAGAGGAAATGAATGAAAAATTTAGCAATGTCTAAAAAGTCAATATTAAAATGATTTTAGATTCTAAACCTGACTCAGCTATCTGCTTTGACTTCAGTATAAAACATTAGCAAGTAATGAAGAGGTGTAACCAATACACAGCATCAGTTGCTGCTCTCTAACAAGACCAGGTCAAAACTTTGAATGTCTGGGCCATGAATGAGAAGCTAAAGGTCTTTTTTATTTGTACATCATCTGATTACCTTTGGACATGGACATCATCAGCATCTAGAAGATGTTTGCTTTTATGTAACTCAAGGTGATGTACATAATATTAAAACATATTTAAAATACATTGCACTAGATTTGGGATTTTGTACTTTTATTTTATTTACCCTGTACATGGAACTGCTATATTTTGAAATGTAAGTAATAAAACAAATAAATAATAAAATCAAGTTAAGAACATATTCAAAATCTAAATGGTTAATTTCTCACCTGAAAATATATATATAAGAAAATTGTACAAAAATGTACTCACGAAGACCTGTTGGCCAAAGCAGGAAAGCTTTACTTGAAAACATTCATGGTAGGTCCTTTTAACAATGGAACATCTGGGGAACAATTTTGTGTTCAGAGTAACAGGAACAGACCCTTACAGGACCACATGGTCATTACAAATGTATTGTCTACAGCAGTTGACACTGGTTGATATATGCCAAAACTAAATAGTGACTGTGGTCATCCCTAAAAATAATGTCTTCATTATAGTTACTTTTATATTCTAGCTTTTTAAAGGGGCCTTATTATGTCAAAATCTTATTTTCAGTGCTTGTGTGTAAGTATTTAAATCTCTGGTGTTCCTGCTAACTCACAAACTGCGGCTGAGCACAAATGGTAAATGGCTCTGGTTGTGATGTGTGAGATTTCTGACAGAGCTAGGCCAATCACAAAGTAGGTGTTTCAGTAGCATTTCAATAGAGAAAACAGGGTTTTTCCTAATAAGTGTGTGAGAAGGCAGGCTTTATTGCTGCTCCAGGTCTAATTAAGTGGTTTTGTGCCATAAAAGTATGCTAATATATGAAAAATATGATAAAATAGGACCCCCTTAACGCTGAAGCTCACTGTGAGGAAAACAAGGTAACAAGCAGAACCTTAGTCCCATATCTGACAACTGATCTGACAACAATAAATATAGTTTGCAAATATTACATTCTAATTTATTTACTCTTTTCATGACTGCATCTCCATATGAAAGAAAATAAATCTCAATCTAGCATGCTAACATTTTTGGTAAAATATTATGTATACATAATAAGTATCAGACAAAAATAAATGTTAAACTATTGGAGGCATTAGACAAATTATGGGGTTTAAAGTTCTAAGTTTCCCAATTCATCCAATGTCAGAATTGTTTATTTCAATTCAAGTCTCAAACTTCATGGTGGTGCTAGAGAAAAGTTCAGGGGATCACCAAAGTCATCAGAATGCATTGCCTGTGGACCATGACTACCTGTTGCTTGTGCCATTAAATCACATCTATCATAACCTGAACCACATCTTGACCTGAACAACATAGCCTACTAGAGGAAAACTCAGGCAACCACCAATGTCAAAAGGGTTCATTCTCTGTACGTACACAATTTGATGGTGATTTTGATGGTGATACAGTAGATACTTCAGTCTAAACCAAAGGCAGGAAGACCAACCCTGACAACCAGAAATACTACAAATTTCACCTATTCAGTGAAAAAAAGCATTTATATTGTGTTGTGTACATTTTGTGCAAATCTATAATTGTGCAAACGTTTTAAAAGTATCCGTTATCTGAGCAGCCACACTCCCTCTCTGAGGAATCTAACACCTTGATGCCGACCCATTCGCTCCAACACAGACAAACACCAACTGCCAAAGGCCAGCTACAAACCTGGCTATTTCTACCACTCCTGCTAAAAAGGAAATCACACATTTTTCAGCACCAATTTCACAGGGATACCTTCAACATCAAGTGCAAGTAAACAGATACTAAACTGAAGATGGGGAATGGAGCAATCCAAAATGTGAACCACTGACATAAACGACACTGCTGTTGCAAATAAGCAAACATTTCAGATATGCTATGTCGGCAACTTCCAAATTCCAAAAACCACATGGAAGACAGACACGTCGGCACCCACGTCAGCAGCAGTTTCCGACATCAAAGAAAAGCTAAGCCAACAACAGGCTGTCATACTTGTATATCGTTGTGATCCAATGAGACATCAGTTAAAAGAGTTAAAACATCCACCTGGTACAAGTGAAATTCATATAGCCATAAGATATTAATTCATAAAAATAACACTGAAACACTAGGTTGGAGGATAAACAGATATTCCTCCAGCACATAATGCACTTATTGTGCCTCATGGTTGTGAAATTCATGCGTGTACTCTTGCAACAGCGTCAGGTGAGAGTTCAGATACTCACCAGCCTTCCTGGTTCTCCCTTTAGTCCAGGTGATCCAGCCAGCAGTGAGAACTGAGTCGGTTCCAGGTCAAATGTTTGGAAGCCATCTGTCGCAGCTGGTGTGACTAGAATAAACGAGGTGGGTTTGACATCCTGCATGCTGGTCACTTTTGGCTCAAGTTTCTTTGGCGCTACTGTGGTCGACTGCTTTTTATGGGAAAGGTAGGCGTTTGAAGAAGACCCCTGTGTGGAAGCAGCTGTGGTCTGGCGGTTTGGCTTCATCTCTGATGGTCTAACGGAGGCAGGTAAATCCACACTTTTCCCAGGAGGTTTCTGAGACTTATCATCTCCTCGTTTTACGTCCTTTCCAGTATGGTCATTTGAAGTCTGTTTATGGGTTGGTGGCGTCATGCTGATCCTCAGAGTTGTAGTGACAGTTTGAGATGGAAACTTCACAGGGCTTTCCAACCCTGGATGAACTGGTGGAGAAACAGAGACAGCCCCAGGTTTCGGTGTGCTCACAGACTGATATGCAGATGTTTTGTTCAGCATCAGTGAGCGGTCGGTTGGAGCAAGAATCGGAGTCCTGGTGTTTTCCTCAATCAAGGCCAAAGTAGGTCTCTGAGCCTTTTTGGATAGCTCCGTCAATGACAGTGGAGTTATACGAGTGACAGTAATATTTGGATCTGTGGAAAATAGAGGTAGCAGGGGTGCAAACATGGGCCGATATGTGTCGGCTTCTCTGCAATGTTTCTTAATGTAATCACAATAGTTATGAGCTGCCTCTGCAGAGGGATAAATGTCAAACTGACAGATGGCGCCTTCAAATGGCACCGAGTTGTGGTTCATTTTGCCCAGCAGGAAAGAGCCCTCTGGATCCAGAGCCTCCACTTTTTTAGAAAGCAAATCTGCATGTATGCTTTTCTTTCCACAAGATGTATATAAGAACACCCGATGGCCTCGGATATCCAAGGCCAAACTGTGCCACTGGCCATCGTGGACATCATAGTCAAAACTCACAGAGCTCCTCGGCCCTACGTGTACCAGGACCTTCCCCGGTATAAACTGCACTCCGAGCTGCACTTTCTTTTTCTTGGACAGAACCGAAAAAAGGAAAGCACTGTTGATGCGATGAACAGACAGGCTGAGGATCATGGAGATATTGTTGGAGCTGTACGTTGCAGGGATAACAGTGCGCAGAGGCACCTGTACACGTGCCCTCGGGGTGAGAATAACTCCAGACTTGAAGGGAATGACTCCATTGGATCGTGCGCCTGATGATGACGACCCTCCTGCCCTTCGTTCAGAAAGCCTGAGCTGCTGCAGAACATCCACATCTTCAGGGAAACAGAAGAGAGAAGTCAGTGAGTATCCAAAAGAAGTTAAAATATTTAACAACTAGTAATATGTTCTCCAAACATGATTTTTTTTAGCTTCTATTTACACTATATCTGAAGATACTTTGTGGCTGTTTTGCAAGACCAGAAAGAAAAAAGCTTTAATAAAGTACTTTTGTCAATGCACAAACTATAAAGAGCTTTGCATAAGATAATATAAATAAAAAGATAAAATATTTAAAAATTTAAATGATTACACAACATAAGTGTCCAAACATGAACACTTAATAGACTATTGAACATTAATTTGCGAAGCAATGACTTTAACTGAAGGGCATTTATCTACATGTAAGCACACACTGACAACAAGAGAAGTACCATGATATAAGTAATATTTTCTTTGGTTATGTTATCCTATGCCAGAAGTATTTCATTGATCTACTGAGCTTGAAGTTAGATTAATTGGAGCAAATGCAATTTCAAAAGGCTGCATAACATTTCCATGACAACATCCTCTTTTGGGAATTGCTGCAATTATGTAATTGTTACATCAGTTTTAATTAGAACAATCTCAGGAAACAGAAGCTGAATAGGTCTCTGGTGTATAAGAACTGTATTATTGCAGAGATAGAAAAGCCATCTCACCTCATTGGGTAATATCTGCCGATTAAAGACCACAGATTTGACAGGGGACCGAGATCATGAAAGCATCCTACCAGAATGTTTTCCACAAGTTTTTATTGCTACTTGTATCTTGGGAGGCAAATGTGGGTAATTGTCACACATTAGTTGTTCGCTGTACTGTATATTGCTCCTAATTGGATCTGCGCCTTTGCGTAAGAGTTTAATTAAATCCACATTTCATTGCCACTTCTTAGTTAGTTGAGTGGTTTTCTGCTTTGTGACAACATAAAACTTCTCAATGTCTATTGGTACCAATCTATTACTGTACAATAAAAAGACAGGATAATAGATAATAGCTGATATTCCCCTCCGGATTGTTTCTGTGGATTAAATGCCAGAATATTTTAATATTTCAGAAAAAAAATAATTTTAATATTGAGAAAAGGTCTTGTTTTTGTCCCCAAACACTACTTTGCAACCTCCAACTATAACCAGGTGGTCACAGCCCCAAGACTGAGCAAAACTGAAACTACAGCACAAAGGTTATTTTCAAACCTTGGATATTACTTTCAAAAGCATAACTTTCAGTGCTCTTAGGGAGTTGAGTCTGCTTTTGATTCAAACACTGAAAACAGACTGCAAATGTTCCCATTGTCACACGATGTCTATTGTTAGGCACTGGTGCAAGTCATGAATGCTGTCGAATAAGAGCTTTTTGTTTAGTTTATTGAGGTCAGAAAATAATCTAAACGGAATTGATCATGTCAAGACAATCAGGATATCCTGAATACTGTATGTTAATCCTCTCATTCATGAAATTCATGTATACATCATAGATATATGTGCTTTCTCAGACTAATAGAAAAAAAATGCAGGAAAGATAATTGCTAAATGATGAATTAAAGTTCAGCAGAGGAGAATCAAGTATAGACACTAGTTGTATCAGAAGCACACACTAAGCAACTGCCTGCTCAGTGTGTGCAGGCAGATGGAGGTCAGCTTATCTTAAAAAAAAAATTAAAAAAACACACACACACGGAAAAGAAACATCAAACAGAAATTTAAAGAGAAACAAAGACTGTCTTCAGTTGAATTTCCAATATAGCACTGATTTGAATTGTTAATATAGTTTGAGGAAGGCAAAAGTTTCATTTTGTGATCTGTGATCTACTTTCAGAGCTTTCCCTGCACATCTAAGACGCAGCGGGTAGGCGGGCTGCCTAGAGCTTAATGTGACCTCCTGACGAGCGAAGAGAATAAACTGAATAAAACAAATCATGCAGGCAATGCACTGCTCAAGAACAAGTGTAACAGACACCACAACTTTTCACAGAAAGCAGACACGTGCACGGACTGGTGTATTTATATCCCCTGAATGCAAACACTTTCTGCAGCAGCGTCAAAGTGAATGTCTTCAGAGAAGCCAAAGTAAAATAGGAGGCAGCGCCTTCAACTATCAGGCTGCTCTCCTGTGGAACCAGACTAGATCGTCACACACAGGTACTTCAGAAAATGTCACGGCTGTCCCCTTTTCTGGGGGATAAAACCTTTAGATCCTATAGAAGTCAATACAATTTGACATGTTTTGAATTGTGAAACCTTTTGTTAAAAACATGTCTAGTTATATTGCTACCTTGCCTGAACCTGAACATTGCACAATAGCTTAATGAATTAAAGCTTTTCAATCTGCTGCCATGACACCAGCCCATAGCCTGCCTCTGTCCAAGTGGATCAAGGACCTGACAAAATGGCAAAGAGAAAGAATATGGCTTACCCCTAAAACTCAAATCCCCCATTTGTGATTTTTGGCTATACATTTTTTTTTTGTATATTTTTTGGCTTTTTGCCTTCATTTAATAGCACCGTAGAGAGGAAAAGAAAGGGGGAGGGGGAATAATATGCAGAAAAGGACCCCCAATGCATGGATTTGAGGTTGGTAGACTGTAGTCTCCATACATGGGGTGGCCTCTTTACCCATTCTGCCACTTACCACCCCATTATGGCCTAAACAATTAAAATTGACTTGGTCAACAGTATTTTCCTGTTTTTCACATTATATCAAGGTGAAAGGTGATTCTTTCCCCCAAAAGTGGATGCTGCCTTAGCACTTGCCGCATAAAGTCGCAATGCCACTGGGGTTTATCTTCTGGTTTCAATCCAGAAGGCAGACACCCTTTCCAAGTTTTAGAGTAGGCTTAAAACTTGCCTTTGGATAAAGGTTATAGTTAGGGCCATTCAGGCTTACCTTGGACCAGCCCCTAGTGAAGCTGCTATATTGGGGCAACCTGATAGCCAAGTGGTTAATGCACGCACCATATGGGCAAACAAGTCCTGAGCAGCGAGTCCCCAGTTTGATTCCCAGCTGGCCGGACCATTTCTGCATGCCATTTCTGCATCTCTTTCCTGTCTATCTACTGTCCTATATAAATAAAGGATGCAAAAAAAAAAACTTCAAATAAATTAATGCTGCTGTAGGCTTAGACTGCTGGGATATGTCCTATAATGCACCAAGCTTCTCCCTCTCCATCTGTACACATTCATGTCCCATTAAAACAAATTATTAGCTTGGCATCTTCCCCAGATTTTTGGTGCTTTTTTGTTGGCTCTCTGAGTACAGTCTAGACCAGCTCTATATGGAAAGTGTCATGAGATATCTGTTGTGGTGATTTGGCACTACGTCAATAAAATTAACTTGACTTGACAAGGTTCGAATAGACACAGAACAATTTCAGAAATCCAAATGTTTTAGGTTACTTTGTGTTTCTCAATAAACAGGGCGTGACTTGTTGGCCTCTTATGCGGAACATTAATGCATCCACTATATTACCAAAGCTCTGAAACTCAGTCAAAGGTTTTCTCAGTTAAACTTCTCCAATACCACATTAAAAGGAATGAAATATTCTCTTAAAAAGGTGTGTCTGAGTGATCAATCCAACATCCTGATTCCTTTGATTGGTGTGTTCCCAGAATGTGTCTTATATGATCTATTTAATATCACCCTTATTTTATGTATTGCAAGGTTCATCTACATGATGGTGAAGGAGAGTTCCAAAACAGAAAGTTAAAGCTGTGGAGGGCAACCAATAACACCAGGGTTTGATTTCTGGCACTGACAGATGAGCCACCATCTGGAAGGATGCTGGTATTGCATCGGCATTGCCAGACTGGGCCTCTGGATCTGCTCCAAGGATGCTACAGGTGTGGCTGACCATGCTCTGTGATCAAATATAATATCAACTGTCTGCACAAAGACAATTACTCCAATTTCTCCTCCAAGAAACCAATGTGACAGAACCCTACAGAAGAAAGGGTGCAGTACACCAGTCATAGACTGAACCTTCAATGTTCCTGAGTATAACCCGCATTATGTTACTTATTATGCAATGTTTCCACTGAAAGTCATCTTCTCATGAGAGTAGACAACATACAGTGTTCATTACTAACAAACCCTGCGATCACAGTCTGCAGTGCTGTTTTTCCACTTCAACCTGCCTCAGTAAGGCACAAATATATAGTGTCATTAGGATCTGAGAGACTGCAAATTAACACCTCTCTAGACATTCACTAAATATCGACTGATGAAGGCAGAAAGTTGCACAGAAATAGCTAGGAACAGTTGCCATTGAGCATCTTACATAATCGAAAGGGAACAAGAGCTCTGATCGAAAAAAAGTCTGGCAGATTGTGATTGACAGGAGGCTTACTGTAGCGGACATCAAGACACGGCTGAATGTGAGTGAACATGAAACAAAGCTCACACCAGTGGAGGAAAGAAGACATTAGGAATAAGCATTGACAGATTGTGTAACTAAACCCCTCACAATTTAAATGCTATTAGAATATACAGCCATGTTTTTATTTACAATAATTGCTCTACTTGTCGAGATACTGTAATAGCAGAATGTAATGGTCTAACCCCCTCAAGAGAAGATACATGAAGCCCAAACCTGTTTAAAAAACAATCTCATGGACTAGAACCCATACTCTGAGGGTCGTCTATTGTTTCCAACCACTCCACTTCAAGTGTTCAGTATTCAGTTCAGTAACACTCACCACCACAAGGATTAAAAGAAAATATGTGGAAAAGAGCAGCAGCCCATCACCAAAGACATAATATGCTTTCCAGAGAGGAGTATAATGTTGAGTTTTTGGCCTTGACAGACCAAACAGCAGTGCTGACAGATGTACAGATGGCCAGATTGGGGGAACCTCGGTCATAGATAATCCCGGGATAACTTGGACTAGTGTGTGTACAACAAGAGGCCCATGTTAGGGTTACATGCTTTGACTTTCGTCCTGCATTCTGCGGTCTATTGCTATTTAACTGCACATAATCCAAATGTTGGCTAGTTAAGGATCTAAATGTGCATTAGATACACTGGGGGAAAAAGTCATTTTAATTTCCTGTAAAATATATTTTTAATTTCCTCTTTCCCACACTGTTTGTGCCAGGAGTTTAACACTGTGTTTATGCCAATACTTTCTCATTCACTTGTTGTTCTAAAGTTACTCACCTTGTGCTTGTGCCAGTCTCAGAGAACAGGTGCAACAGAGTATAGTCCAAAGAATCAGAACTTTCCTAGAGGGAAAGAGAAATGTTTTAACACATAGACACAGGAAGAAAAAGGAAGTCAAGATACAGCAGATCTGGATTATTATTTGCAGTTGATTCCTCTATAATGTATGTCTTTAAAATATCCTAAACACTGAATAATGCTCTAAACATTACCAAATTATATAGTTTATCCTCAGTTGTTTGGCTTAATTTGATCTGCAACTTTACCTGTTCATTCATTTATTCATTCACAAGGAATGAAACAAAGAAAGAAATAGGGTAATCCTGGCCTGGGCTGCATTTCCTAGTGATGTACATTAACTTCCTAGGACGTTTTTTAAGGAATTCTTAACAAAGGCTTTCACACCAAGAGTTTTTCCCAGATTCTACCATAGGCTGCATTGAGTAACGTTTATGATGCACCTTAAGGAGCATTGTAAGGTGGAGCTGATCAATAGATGGCAGGTAATTTGACTATCTCACTTGTGTATAGGTTTGTGAATGAAGTTTTAATATTAAAAGTGTCATCATAATCAATTTCTTCAATCTAATATTGCAGCAGATGAAGCTATACATACTGAATATAACCTACTAGTCTATTTAACAGCATAGCATGTAGAATATAGTGCTGCACACTTTTACAGATGTGATAAAGTTCCTGAAGCAGAGTGCGTGCTTTGTCCATCGAGCATGTAAGAGGAGTGTAATTGTTTACAGAATAAAAGTTGAGCTCATGCAGCTAAAGTCAAGTCTCTGGATATTCATCTCATGATGTGTTGCTCACAGAAATATTGTCTGGATGAGTAATATCCATCAAAGTTAATATTAAACCATCTACGTCATATGTGCATGCAGATGTAGGCTACGAGATGTGGACTGCATTACAACTTTCAACTTCATCATGTTGCATCATGTTGGTCTGATAAGGTGAAACTAACAGAATGAGAGAAATGTTTCGCCAAGTGAGATGCTACAACAGCTCCCGACAACTAGTGAGATCATCCTAAGTGAAGCTACACCTTAGGCTAAGAGAGGATCTGGGAATATCTCAGCTGCTTAAGGAAGACCTTAAGATAGATTTTAGGAACTCTAAAGTATACCATAGTGGATCTGGGAAACACAGACATGTTCTTTGTAGAACTCCATAGAGAAGCTTTAGAGAAGATCTATAACTAGAGATGCACTGATCCAATACCCGGATCGGCTATCGGCTCTGATATTGACCGGTTAGCAGTTCTATGTTTGCAAGCTGGTTAGGTCATCCCACAGAGCAGCACAGGAAGCTAGCAAGACGGTGCAAGTGTCAAAGCAAGTCAAGTCTGTCATTTGGCAACATTTCAAACTTGATACGACAAGTCTGACGGCTGTGTTCAATATCTGCGACGTGAAAAACCCGAAGGGCAACACCACAAACAACGAACGCCCCACACCGCACATGCTAAAATGCACACGCTCAAATACAGACTGCATTTGAGCATGTGCAGTGCATTGTGGTAGCTGCACAGAAGGGTATGTATTCTCATCAGGTTTATCTGCAGCGTGTCCCCTGTGCAGATCTCCCAGCTATATGCACATCTTTAAGTGCTGCATGGCCCTGTTTCCCGTTCATATGGCTTTAATAAACACAATGTTTTATTAAACTTTTCTTATTTTAAGAAGCAAATGCATATTTTATCTCTTTAGTAGACATGGAAAATAAAGTTTTGCTTCCACCCAGTGCCCACACAAAACACGCATGTTGTATGAATGGTCTAATCTGTTAACTACACTGAAACGTCTTCTAAACAAAAACAGACCGGCCTGCTTTGCTCATAAGCTGCAGCTCGTAATCAATGAGGGACTGCTGTCACAACTTAGAGTGAGTGATACCATTGCAAGCTGCAGATCAGGCCTGATGCCTTCATTCACATAGCGAGGTATACAGTTCATTCATTCAACAGTAGTATTGGATCGGTATCTGGTATTGGCCGATATGCTCAGCTCAGGTATCTGTATCTGATTGGATTGGAAAAACCTGGATCGGTGAATCACTATATAGAACTATATCGAAAAGATTTTTACTATGATATCAAAACCTATTTAAAAAAAAATAACATGAAAAGTGTACAATATGGGACCTTTAAAAGAATGGTCAGAAGTTGCTCTGGAGGTCTTGTACTTCCACCTACCACGGTGATCGGACCTGCTGCAGGAGAGCATCAGCCACAGCATCTGCTTCACTAACGAGGTCTAACATCTATTTCAAGACGAGGATCGTCTTATCTTCAGGTTCTGACCAGATAAGCTACCGCTCAGCGGGGCTACAGGCGAGAACCCCCCGCTGAGCCACCGCTGACAACTCCACAAAAACACTATATCACCTTGAAACCTATGGAGAGTTTGGAGTAGAGGCATAAATGAATGTGACAGGTTTCATATATCAACCGCCGCCTTGTTATCTCCAACATCTGACCTTTTCAGCGACTGAGACAAACCGCCTCGGTCATAGCTTGTGACACCAGGTTTTGAGAAGGTTTAAGTGATATAGATATATATATAAAAAAGTGCACAATTCACAACCCATAAAAGACCATGTAATCTGTCAACTGAGAGCAGATCAACGCCACTTTCACATGATAAGAGTGACATTTATCGTCCTGCATCGGTGAACGCAGCAGCTGATTTTTCACTATTGATTTTTCCTGGTGACATTTATTCCTGAAGACTAGTGATAACAGCAGTGTTGATTGCTCACACGCTCGGAGCTGATATGGCTCTGAGAGTGTTACATTACATTTTCTGTGAAGGGTGTAACCACAATCTTTTTTTTTTTTTTTTTTTAAATGAAAGACTTGGATAAACTTATGATGCGGTTGTGTACAGTAGCTGAAACTGGACGCCTGTTGAGCAAGTGATTCTTTTTTTTTTTTTAAAGTGGCACAAGCTCAATGATAAATGTCATAATACAGGAAATCTTTTTACATTTGCGGCTTGTCTTTTTTTCCCCCCCTTTCCAGAGAGCTGCTGAAAACCCACTGGTCAACCGCTGGCACTTACTGCAGCTCTTAAAACTTTTCTACCACTTCCTACTCTTTATGTCCCATTCATTCACCGCTTTCACACTACACTAACATTAGCAGGAGGTGTTTTTTTTTTTTTTTTTTTGACGACTCTCATATGTACAGTAGTGTTATATGATGCAACATTTTAACTTGGGTCTCCCCTCCCCATCTGGATGACTGACCAACCAGCTGAGTGAGATGCACAGCAGGGAGGAGAGAGAATAAGAGGGGGGGGGGGGACTGTCTCCTCCTCTCATACATCCCTCTCAAATCAGTCCCAGATCGTTTGGCAGCTCATTCTAAATACAAAGCTGCAAGAGACACAACTTCTACAGCATTATAACGCTGCTATTCTCTCAACTGTATGAGAACATGGAGCATTGTATCCATAAGCTATAAGTTATTTAAAAATAAAGACACCACCTGTTCACAGTTGTCCTTTTCTATATAAAAACACACTTTTAACTTTGAATTCCTCCTCTCCTGCAACACGTTTCATTTTCCAGACACGAATATCACTTGCATGCAAAGTAACAGGAGACGAACGGGCATGACATTAACCGCAGGTGATGTTCCCTTTGCACATGCTTGACTCTAAAGCCACAAAAAAGAGCAAAAAGCAGCTTATTCATTGGGAAGTAGAAAGAGTGGCGACTCACCCCCCGACTCCAGTGGTTTTGAGTTTGGAGTACGGGGCATTGTCCGGCTCCATAGCGGTTACTTCATTCTTTCTTGGGAGTTTTTACTACGGTCCAGACGAGGCAGATAAAGTTTTTCCATTCCAGGTGTTCCTCGAGGGTCGCGCGACAAAATAGGGGGAAAAAAAGAATAAAATAAGAACAACGAATTAAAGACTGGGAGATAAAGCGGTGAAGCGGCTCCTTTCTGTCATTGTCTTGTCTCTTCTTGCCTCCTTCCAGAGGGTTCTTTTTTTCTGAAAGACGCTCCTCGGAGCTCCACCTGTGCGCTTCTTCCTTATGTGTTTTTCCTTCTTCCTTATAACGCGCGTGTAGAAAAGTACAATGAAGTCCAGTCCAGCTTGTTTTTTTTTCCTGGGAAAACCGATGCGGGACAAGATGAAGACCGCGCCGTTCAACGCGCGTGTGTGTGTGTGTTTGTGTGTTAGTGTGTGTGTGTGTGTGTATGTGTGTGTGTGTGTGTGTATGTATGTATGTGTGTCGACTTCCCAAAATGAAAGTTTATTGTGGACTGAGTGATATCTTGAGAACCGGGGAAGGGGGGGAACACCTCCCTCTGTCGCCCTCAGCTGACATCGAGGGAAACACATGCGGAGCTGCAGGACTGTGCAGCTCCTGCAGCTTGAAGGTGTGTCTTCCACAAAGCTTGTATAGTATATCCAGTCTGCTGGAGTCATAGGGGATACATGGCCCAGCACATCTGCCAGCAGCTGCTTTTCCAGGGCCTCAAACAAGGATTTTTAGGAACACTGGCCATGACTCCAAAGGCCCCTCAGTTCCACCTTAAGACCCGCTGCACGAAGCCATTCTGATAATTTTACCAATTATGTTAAATAGTTAATATTCTTTTCTTTTTTATCAGGCACATTTCCATATTTGTTATGGGCTAGCTAGCCAGTAGCTAGCTTTACCGCAGCAGCTAACCTGACAGCTCTGTGGACATGTGGCTTCAAGGAAAACTGGAATCGTTGGTGGAGGTAGGGGTTTCTGTTAGCTTTTGTGAAGTTACTTCAGTCCGGACCATGGATATATTATAAAACTGGATAACTGACAATGGAAGTCGCTCGTCTGGAGCAAGTTCCTGACTTCCGGGTTTATTTTTGTGTTATGCAAACCAGGAGCGAGTTTAGGCTATTTTTAGGAGTGCTTCGACACCACTGTGAATTAGTTCAGCACCGCAAGCTCAGCACATTTTAAAAATATTAAATTATGCCGAAATTATTGCAACTGTGTAGTTATGTCGCTTTGCCCCTGCACAATACTCTGCTGCGACCGGCCAATCTGGCAACCCTGTGTGTCTGGTAACTGAGCTTCAAAACAAGGCTTGTGACCCGCTCACTTATCAGCTACATCTCTTCTGATTGGTTGGTATCTGTGATGTCACGCTGGGAAAAGAGACTTGGATAACTGTGGATCCAACATGGCGGCAGACGGTTGTTTACCTTTTGATGCAGCCGTAGAAAGTGTTTTAAGTAATTTAGACCCGGAGTTTATTTTGAAAATTTTTCAACTTTTAGTGGTAAACTATTTCATCGTAAACTGGTATCTGGTATATTTATTACAATTGGCTATCAGCTATGCATGCATTTGATAGATATTCATAGCGCCCAATAAACGCCTCAGGGCTTTCATAAACCACACCTCCAATACAAACCAATGAATGATGAATGACAGATGATTCCCAGACCTTATCTCAGGCTAGGTTTCAATATGAACTGGTACAAATGCAATGTTAGTTAATTAACTAATGACATTGTGAAAGCAGTCAACACTTTTGAAGACAATAATCATAAAATATGGAAGTTCTTAGTAGTTTATTTATTTGCTTGTACTTTATTTATATTCTACTGGCTGATGAACTCTATTCTGATTGGCCAGCAAAAGGCACGATATGTCCCCTTTAATTTTATTATTCAGCATCCACTGCATACACAAAAAAAGATTTCAAACCTGATTCCATACTAGCAATCCTGTTTCCTTTCCAGGAAGCCAGTGGGCTGCCATTTTTGGATTTGGCAACAGTTACATAACTTTGGAAATGGGCTTCAAAAAAAAAAAGTCATATTTTTTTTCCAGACGATAAGAAAAGAATTTGGGGGACTCTGGAAATACTTAATAAGTTCTAAACATCCTCCTGGGTCTTTCAAACACTGCAGTTTAATGGTGGTTATCTTTGTAATGAGCTTTAACATGAGAAGCACAAAACTGGGGCGACAGTCACTAAGGTTTCAGCTCCTCAGACTGTCCGGAAAAACCTGATTAGGCCTGTTTCATGCAAGAAATACTGACATGTCACAGTACAAAAAGCACCGGTGTAAATAATAAAATGAATAGCGGCTGGATTCCATTTAGTTTCTTCAGTTGCAAGATTGTTGTATTGTGCACGCTGGCTAAAGGCAGCGTCATGACTTACTAAGCCAGCAACTATGACATGACAAACGTCTGCTGTGAAAAAGGACTTTTTGTTTACTTCTCTTGGAAATTACGCACTTCTTCTCTGGTAGACAGTTTGTTTTTTTTTCGTCCAGGGCCAGAGAAGCCAAAGACAATGTGTTAACTTTCAGGGACTTGCATCTCAGATTGAACTCGACCTCACTGTGTGTGTGTGTGTGTGTGTGTGTGTGTGTGTGTGTGTGTGTGTGTGTGTGTGTGTGTGTGTGTGTGCATTCTCATCCTTAAAAATCATGTCTGGCTTAAAAATAAACATAAAAGCATTATGACACTAGAGAAATATTGGTTATGAGCTTTTTGGGTGACATGTTATCGTAGGATAAAAGCTTAAGTCCCCAAACATCTGATAATGATATCTACAAAAGCATAAATTATTTTTGATTAATTTTTTTTATTAAAATTATCGAACAGGATATTATAATTTCCACATGAAAACTAGGTTTTTCAGTGTTGTCTGGTGGACAGACTAAAATACAGAATAAATGCATATCCATTACATTTCAAGGTTGTTTTTTTATGTCTTTGGCACATGTGCCAGTTGTAATATGCTAATATCAGGCAATCGATTTGTCAGCTGGGCTCTAATAAAACTGCATTTCAGGTCACAAAATTGTCAGAATAAAAAAAATAAACAAAGATCACAGAACATCCTCTCTACGGACTCAAGCATCTGTATCCTTTTAAAAATCAGTGTATTTGAAGCGTAGTTTCAATAAAGAACCTTTATGTAATCACCTATAAACACTTTCTGAAAGATATTTTTCAATTCTCGTGAGAGGAGCGGTGTGTCTTTCACAGAATAATCAGTTTGACAGATGAAAATGTCCAGTGTAAACTTTCCTACTGTTTACTTCAAAACTGCCTTGCCTGTTTCATT
Organism: Lepturacanthus savala; assembly: GCA_030544235.1. NCBI lineage: Eukaryota > Metazoa > Chordata > Actinopteri > Scombriformes > Trichiuridae > Lepturacanthus > Lepturacanthus savala. Next base: position 5,926,069 of record CM060473.1, on the reverse strand, counting down.
GAATTACAATATAACATAATAGACATATTACACAGACAGACAACAGTTTTAAAAGATTTAAACCAGCCAAACCTCCAGCTCCACCAACATGTCCCCACCAGAGTAACAGGGATCTGGGTTGCAGGGCTGCACTGGTTCCAGTGTATGTGCGTGTGTGTGCGTGTGTGTGCGTGTGCGTGTGTGTGTGTGTGTGTGCATGCTGTCGTATGCTGTGAAATTCCTCTGCCAAAGAAAGTCCTCATTGACCCGCCTTCAGCAAACACGCTATGACAGTGTCCAGGGGAGACCCAACAGAGCACCGATTCAGCTGCCTGCAACTGGATCCCTCCTCCTCACACAGAGCCCCCTCACAGTTCATCCTCTCAGGGCCTGGAAGGAAGGGAGCTCACCACCTTGAAAGAGCACTTCCCATGTACCTGTCTGAGCTACGTCGGATGTGAGCTTTTGTTACGGCAAGTTCGAGTTCACAGACAAGAAGGGCAATGTCCCTGTGGAAGAGTGCAGAGGAAGATCTCTTGTCTGGGGTGTAAAGTTTCATGGGGATTTGAATGCTTACTGTGGCAACCTATGGAAGTGCTTTAACCCTCATGTTGTGTTTATTTCATATTAATCAATTTAGTGTTCCCATTCCATTAAGACTCATCATAAAAACTGTATAAATACATATATTATCAACTCTTGTTGTGTTAGATATTTTTCATCAACATAACTTCTTGTGAATATTACATGTTTTGAATTTCTATTTGTCACTGTAGCCTTGTATCTTATATCATTGGAAAGCGTGTTAATTGTTAATTTCCCTTTACAATGATCATTTCACTTGGGATTTCATCCAATTCTCAGCTGTGCTGCTCATCCATAATTGCATGATCCTTACGAAAGGGAAGACTTCATTGTAAAAGGGAAATAAACAGGCTTCCCAATGATATGAAATACAACATATGATCGACAAAACACAAATTTGTCACAAACTTTTTTGACAAGTTATGTGAGATAAGAATACAGTGATTATTTAATGCTTTTGGTGAAGAAACTATTGCACATAAATAAACTTACAAAAGTAACGTCTGACCGTTTCTGCTACTGAAGCAAAGAGAGGAAAAGTAGTTAATGACTGATGAGGTATGCGATTTAAAGTCTTCCCAGATACGGTTCCTTGGGACACAGGGATTTGTGGATTGATTTACTGTACGGTATATTATCATGGTGGTCCCTGACTTCCAAAAGTTTGAGAACTCTTTTCCTGCTGGCCTATGGGACACAGTGCCTGGAGGAAAGAACAGAGCAATTTTATCACTGATTTCCTACCTGACAGTAGTTCAACAAGAGTCTTCTTCCAATCTAAGCAAAGGCCTTCATACCCTATTGAGGCCAAATGCCTGTTCATGGAAACCTTGAATGAGCTCTGGTGGAAAGAGAAATTATACAAGAGGAGCTTCTTTTTTTTTTTTAAAGAGATCCTAAGGCTAGTTTTTCTATTAGTGTTTTATGAGTTGATTTTCCTCCACTCATCACATGTGACTGCCATCCTGGACCCTGTCTATAACCAGTGACAGGTGTGGATAGGCGCTGGGACTGTTTTTACTCCAGACCAGTGGTGGGTAATAGAAGTCAGCTGGCCTGTATACCCCAACATTACGATGGATATTAGAAGTTCAGCGTCTGCAGGAAATTAGAGGATTTTCCTGCAGACAGGCAGTGTCAATGTAACTAGCATCTATATACCATCGCCATATGAATCGTCTTTAGTTAATTTAGCAGTCATATTGGTTATGAGGAACATTTGGTCCGAGTGTGTGTAGATTTATTCCATTGGACGTGCATGTCATTTTTGATGTTGAGATCTGGCCGTGGAGGGGGGGAGGGGGAGGTTATGATCATTTTAGCCTCTTCTATTTTTACACGAGGCCTCAAAATATAAACTCAGAAAATAGCACAAGTATCCTCCTGTGATGCAAACTCTCGTCTGATACACACTGAGTCTTTTGTTTTACTCCCATGTCTTGGGGAATTGGGGCCAGCTGAATGCAGCAATCTCTGTCCAGGCACAGCTGGATTCAATAAGCGCATGCCCTGGTGCAGGCCCGGCCCTGACACTGTTGGAGCCCTGCAGTCCTCCGCCACCTGGAAGCGCCCCCGGCAAAGCTGCTAAAATTATTGTTGTCCACTTATTGTTGTATCATTCATTCATGCTATACGAGTCCAAATTTTTAGTGAGAGAGATATAACAGTATCTGGCTCTGCTATCAATATGTTCCTGGATCAGGATCCGCTAATTAGGAGTGTTTTGACTTTAAAAGATCATGCAAAGTAAATTCAGAGATTTGTTTCTAAGCACATTACATTTGTTAGACCATAATTGCTGAAAACATGTAAAAAGACTGAGCAATCTGCATTAGTGTATAGAGGAGTTAGAGCAGCATTCCCCAAACGTCTCCTGGAGTACCGTTTGTCCTGCCTGGTTTAGAGAGCTGCCTGCTCCAACACAGCTGATTCGAATGATCATGTCGTAATGAACTCCTGAAGCTGCTTGATAACAAGCAGATCATTTGAATCAGCTGTCCTGGAACAGGGAGTGATCTAAAACATGCAGGAAAAGAGGTAGGCTACTCCAGGAGAGGTTTAGGAACCGCTGGGTTAAAGTGTTAAACGGTTTCACCATTTTTTGTTTCGTCCTCGAGCCACCATGTAGAAGGGTTGACCATGTCCTAACATTATATTATATGTATTTATATTATATAAACTAGAGTGCATTAGCATCAGTGGTTAACAAACCCCATGCCAAACTTAGTTAGGCATAACTGTTTAATTCAGCACCTATTTTGTAGTTAAATGTGCGCTTATTTAAGAAAAATGAAAATTGACTTAAACTGACATTTTTGTCAATGGAATTTGGTGGTAACTTTCTTTTTTCCCCTTAGTCACTGCTCAGTTTTTCATGTTTTTGAAACCTAATTTCTATACTTGCTGATTTGTGTAAGTTGAGTGGTTAATAACATTTTTTCTCTGCTGTGACAAACTCAGAACAAAGGGGCAAACTCTGATGCTGAGCAGTGAGAACAATAAGTGCCAGAAACTGCAGTTCCTTGAATGGCCACTTGAGGCTGGTCATAAAAGTGAGTCAATCCCCATAGACCCCCATATTAAATTATGAAACTTTAGAGCAGAGAAACACATGTTTGTTGCAAAGAAAGGTTTTGGTCTGTATAGACAATTTCATGATTCATTAAAGTGGTGGAGAAAATGAATGTTTTCCTACATTTTATTGAGGCTTCAAATTCAGCATAAATCTGCATAATCTCTGAAGCTTATCATATATTTCATGAGACAAACATGTTGTTGCTGATTGTATTAACTGCATGAAGAAGGAGTCTGTGCTGCATTTTTTTTACTAAGTGTATATTATTTAATTTAAGTGATTAGCATGTATAGGTGTCTGGGTCATTAACTTAGCAAGCTAATGAATTAGCATTGGAATCAAAATGTAAGTGTACATTTATATAACAGTTTTGAACAAATGACATCTGTATCAGGTTGAAACAATAATGTCCTGCAGCTGCTGCCGCTTTAGCTGAACCAACGAAGCCTGATAACCGAGTGAGGCGGGTCATGGTAGCTCCGCTCCCGTCTTTCTGTGTCCAATTGGCAGTTAGCCAAGATGGCTCTATCCATATCCCTGGCTCCTAATGTTACAGTACCAGACCAAAAATGATTTATCTGTTATCAGAGTAGTTTCCATGAATTTACTCTAAGTCTAAGTCTCGCAGACACACAGATCTCATAGACAACCATGAGTATACTGTAAAGTTCCGTCGGATGTTTGTCAATTCAAATGTGTAAAATTGCAGTGATGCAGTTGGCAACAAATGTGGAAACCTGAGTGCAAGATTTTTTTTAATTTTTTTTTTTATTGCAACTACAATTTTGAGACACTAGATGTCGGTATTCTGTTAATTTACAAATTCCACCTTTACTAGGCAAGAAGCTGCATTAATAATAATGGCTATGAAAGCCAGTAGCATTATCAATATAACATGTATGGTAAGAACACTTAATACACTTGGGTTAATTTCGTTGTATTAGATTGTTCATTCGACATGTAAGGTTAACATTAATAAGTAAATGTCCCACTAATGTTAGATACATGTCTGCAGATCTTGATAAAATCGAATGTTAGCGTAACGTTAGCGTTGCAAATTAAGAACTATTGTTTTAACGTTATATTTTGAAAATGTTAAAGTCTGTATGAGCTTATGTAGCGTTAGTCTGAATAACAGATGAATTACTATTACAAGTCGCTGTAGTTTCAGGTTTAAAAACTTACCTTGAGTACTGTAAACTGGAACTTCAGAGCAGATGAACAAAACATGTCTATCCATGAATATAGCTTAGCTTTTTGCTTAGCTAGCCTGGCAGCACCAAGCTATGTGGATGTGAATCATTCGGTTGAAGCCAACAGGTGACATCAACTGAGACTACGTCCATTATATATAGCTAAAGTTTATGCTCAGAGCACGCTGGCTATAGCTTTACACATACTTTACTGGTTACATAATAGTTAATAACCTCAATTAATACAAAGTTAGGTTTAATACACTAATGGATGAATATGGTTGAGTGAATTGGTGAGAATGGATACAGATTCTTCAATGTTTTTCAAAGGGTTTGGAACTATTTAAAACCGTATAACCACAAACTATGAGGATGCATTTACACTACTGTATGACACATTTTGCTAACAATAAATTAATTAACAAAATATTGTTTATAAAGGGGAAAAAACAGGAAAGAAACATTCAGATAAGACAACTTTAGTTTTGGCCCATCTTTCCACTCTCACTCTTTGTTCCCTTGTTGAAGGCAGCTTTAATAAAGATACTATGCTACCTGCTCAGCACCAAACAAAAGGCAGCTATTTAACACAGTAGAGCATTTAGTAGCTGAAGAGCCAGATATAGTCCTGGGGGTGGAGGCAACACAGACAGAAGGAAAGCAAATGTACGGATGTCTAAATAAGCTCACTATATCTACTTTAAAAGGCGTGCTTCCCCATTGTATGGAGGCTGATTTCTTCAAACTAGATTACCTATGTTGTGTAATTATTTTTAAAATAGTAAAAAATAATGTCTTTTAAGTACTGTCAAGTGTTTGACAAGTAGTTTGTAGTCCAAAGCAGATTGTTAAAACTGACGTTTCGCATTCAAAGAAAAAACATGAAAATGACATTATATGCCACCAGGTCTGATTTGATTCCTCACAAATTTCTTGCTATCATGGCCTGAATGAGGAAGACAGTGAATTCTGAATTCAGTATCAATTAGACTTTTTTGGTATTTTCTTAATTGTAGAGCACAAATCAAGGTTTTATGACAACCAGTTTCCACCAAGAAATGAATGATGAAATATTTGACCCCAGACATGCTTTGGGGTCAAGCAGCCTGCTCGAACATTCATCCGATGTTTGCTTTGTGCGTCTGGTCTGTTAGATCAAGCTGTCAGACCCCGTGTTATGCTGTTGCACTTCACATATTCCCTGCATCAGGCCTCTTTACAACTTGGTTAAAAAAATGTCACAAGTCAGAGCATAGGGCTCAAACACCATATTGCAGTGATGTGATAAAACAGGATTCTCATTTCTTCCTTTGCCAATGTAAAATAATAATAATAATGATGTGAAGAGCGAAGGCGCTTGAGCACAAAGTCGGAATCTTTCTGAAGGCCACATTAGATGTGGTAATTATTGCCAATTCCTCACCCAGTGGTGCTGCAGAAAGACAGACGCCGCTGCCAAGTCGGAGGCATTGTTGTGGTGGCATTTGAGTGGAGGATCAAACCACAGATGAATAATCCATATTGAAAAGCTGCTCTTTCTGCCAAATGTCAAACAGCAGCGGGAGCCATTGTTGTAGGAGCAGACTCAAACTTTTCATTCACCATTGTCACAATGCCCTGTCACATACGGAGGTGAATGTGGCAATGCAGGGCGCAATGAACATGGAGTTGTTAGTAATCTCGAGAGTTTAAGGACAGTAGGGTTATACTGATAAAACAGCTGGGTAAGCTCTTAATTATACAGTATTTCACACTGTTAATCACATAATCCACTGCCCTTATAAAGACGTCCTTCAGTGACTATACCAGCTACTGATATTTGTACCTAATGTTTTATTAATGTTTTTTATTTAAATTATCTGCAATTATCTGTATATATATATAAAATAATGTGTTTTTTGTGTATTTATTACCTTAGATTGGCTCATTGTCCATGAATTTGTTTCTTCCAGGCTGGATTACTGCAATTCTTTATTGTCAGGCTGATCCAGCTGATCAGGAATGCTGCAGCACATATATTAACAGGCACTAGAAGAAGGGATCCTATCTCACCAGTATTAGCCTCTCTGCACTGCCGTCCTGTGAAATCAAGAATAGAATTCAAAATCCTCCTCCTCACCTACAAAACACTTAACTTGTCAGTCTCCATCCTTCTTACCTTATCATAGTTCTCTATCATCCCCTGAGAACACTGCGCTCCCAAAATGCAGCTTATTAGAGGTTCCCAGAATCTTAAAATCAAAATGTTAGACAGAGCCTTCAACTACCTGGAATGAATCCTTTCACCGCATCCTCTACATACACCACAATTTAATATATTTCTGTTATTCTATTTAATGTCATACTCAACTTTTCCTGTTTGAATGTATTGTTTCCATCCTGTGCACACATCATCTGTTGCATGCCTGTCCATCCTGGAAGAGCGATCCCTCCTCTCTTATTCTTCCTGAGGTTTCTTCTTCCTTTTTTTCCCTGTTATAGTTTTTTTAGGGGGGTTTTCCTTGTATGATGTGAGGATCTAAGGACAGAGGATGTTGTGTTGCTGTTTTACAAACTGTAAAGCCCATTGCGATTTGTATTTTGGGCTATACAAATAAAATTGACTTGACTTGACCCTAGAGAAGGTCATTCTCAAGTTCAGCCACTAGATGCTGCCAGAAACTACACACTGTACCTTTAATGTTAAATCACCAACAGTGCAGACAAGCCACCTCAATTCCCCTACCCTTGAATAATCAAATTATAAAATTTTTATTCATATCTTTGTTGTCATAATCTTAAATTTTAGGGGTTATTTCAGTCACTTGTTGAAATAAGTGACTGAAATAACACTTGTTGGGAGTAACGTGTTACAAAAGTAATAAATTACTTTAGTAATAAATTACTGTAATGCATTGGTTTTTGTTGTAACGCAGTAATGTAAGGCATTACAGTAATGTAAGGCATTACAGGAAAAAAATATTAAAAAAGTAATATTTTACTCGGTGCAAATGTCAGTAATGTGCATTATAATGTGTTTTTAACCTGGATTGAAGTGGTTATTTTTTATTTTGTTTTTCTTCATACATGATAATTCTTGATACTTGATACTAAATCACAGTTTGTGAAACATAAGGATTTGAAGAACATCATAATCAGATGCACTTTGTGTGCTACAACTAAAGAACTGTCCACTTCGGTATCATCTGTAATATAACATTTACATTTACAGAGTTGCCATAGTAAGCAAATTAGTTTGAAATGACAGTAACAAGTAATAAATAACGCATGACAGTTATGAAGTAACTTGCATAACACTGCTTACAGTGATATGAACAATTTGCTTTTCTTTAAGTGTAGCTTTGCATGTGTCATCAGCAGTAACCCATCTATAAATCACACTCCTATTCTAACGATAAAAAGGCATCTGTTTATGGAGAGCCCTTACAAAACGATCTCACAGCAGCGCTACATCTCTCAGATTTAAAAACCCTCGCTCTCATCCTCGGCCAGGCCTTTCGACATCGGTCCTCTGCAGCACTTTGCGTGAAAAGTACAAGCCAACATGAACTTCCTGCTCCCAGCCCACTGTTTACTGCAACCAGTTAAGAGATGAAGACAAGTATCTCGATCCTGCAGTTAATCGTATTCTCTCTGTGAGTGCCGTAACTTATCTGATAAGCGTTTATTGTCATAAATTAATCCTTCAGCGCTCTCACATTGGCAAACGGAGTAATTGTAATTATCCGGCTAAGGAGCCAGGCGACATTTCAGGGCTCGAACAGTGTGTCTCCACATGAAAAAATAATTTTGAATCAACAACAATCAAGCCTCTATTGGTCATGCCGCTCATCTGATTTGGACAGAGTAGACAAAACAAATTAGCATGTGCCTGCGGTCAGTGCAGAGCGCCCATAACAGAGGGTTTGCTGTTTTCCGACAGAGGTCCACCGCCCACGGGCTCCCATAAACACAAACACGCCACCTTGGTTTCTAAATGTGGGCTGAAGACAGGCCCACTGTAAACACACAGAAACCCCTGCACATCTACCCCTTCATGTCAAACACTGATGCAGACTCTACTCACGGCACAGGTCTTCAAAGTGAACACAGCCTCTCCCAGCATGCTTTGCTGTTAATTTAGGCAGTGATGGAAATGACGCAGCAGGACAGCCTCAGTGACTCAGTGTGGGAATACATTAAATCACCTCATTCTTGAATGGCTAAATCAAGGCGGTTTGTCCCAGATACATTTTTCTTTCTACTGTAGATACACTACCGTTCAAAAGTTTGGGATCACTTAGGAATGTCCTTATTTTTGAAAGAAAAACATTGTCTTTTTCAATGAAGATAACTTTAAACTAATCAGAGACACACTCTACACATTGCTAATGTGGTAAATGACTATTCTAGCTGCAAATGTCTGGTTTTTGGTGCAATATCTACATAGGTGTATAGAGGCCCATTTCCACTATCACTCCAGTGTTCTAATGGTATAATGTGTTTGCTCATTGCATCAGAAGGCTAATGGATGATTAAAAAACCCTTGTGCAATCATGTTAGCACAGCTGGAAACAGTTTATCTGCTTAGAGAAGCTATAAAACTGACCTTCCTTTGAGCAGGTTGAGTATCAGCATCACATTTGTAGGGTCACTAATCATTATTTCTACCCTTGTCAATGTCTTGACTATATTTTCTATTCATTTTACAACTCATGGTGGTAAATAAAAGTGTGTTTTTTCATGGAAAACACAAAATTATCTGGGTGACCCCAAACCTTTGAATGGTAGTGTATTTTGCACATATACTATTGCTGTGTTTACTCTACTGACATTAACATTAACGCTCATTGCTTTGGTAGGTGCCATTATTGTATTGCAAGAGACTACAATACAGTGTCTGATTGGCCAGTTTAGGTTGCACAGACCCTGATTGGCCTGGGTAGTTTCCAATTTCTTGAAATCAATTGCAATGGACAGAAGAACAGACTGAGATGTAAAGTGAACAGAAATGTGACGTCACCTGATCAGGATTTAAATTTTTTGTTTTTTTGTTTTTGCTGCTAACAGGCTCAGATTATTATAAGATGTGTCTGACATTGAAGGTAACGTTAAACACAGAACTAGCCACCTGTAGCTGTGCTTGGACATGGAGCCCCATGTCTATTTCCCTCTATGTCTATTTTCTTTTTTTTTCTTGTTAAAGCCCTTTCAGAAGCTTTGTAATTCAGCCTTAATTATAGTGGCTTTTCTGAAACATTTTTACCACAAATCCATAATGATATTGTTTTTTTCCAGCTTATTATCCATTTTTTTCTCAAAAATGGCATAAAAAGCTGCTTTGTTTAATTGCACAGCCATTTTGTATCAGATGCCACTTTTGGCCAACCAGAGCTGCTCTCAAGCTGAATCAGGAAATGGATACAGTAGAACAATCTGGTGCATAAGATGTTTTATAGATCTGCACTAAAAAAGATGTGAAAAAAAATAGTAGAAAATAATGTCAAGGCATGCCATATGGCCCTCTAAAAAGTAGGAATAAACACGGAAATGAAACATTTTAATAAAGGAATGAAAACTAATAATATGTTAATTTTATTAAATAATATATTTAATATGATGATGATGTGGCCTTTTGTCTCATTTCAGACAGGAGGCAAGGCATGTAAATGAGCCTATTGCTTTATAGACATGACCAAATATGATTAATGATCATAATATAATTGATATTCACACAGCAGTCAAGGAATGTACAATTTGGCCAGTCAAGGAATGTACAATTTCAGTTTGGTAAATCTGAGTGAGTCTATATTTGTTTGTGGGAGGGACCCCATAGTCAGACTTTGAGAGGGGTGGGCCTACGTAATCATGTCAGTTGTTTACCTCTGACGCTGTGGTTAACTCCAACACGTTAGTAGATAAATAAAATGGATCCTGTCTGCAAGATTCCAAAGTGCAAGGATATGAAACAACCAGATCCACACTGCAGTTTTCATGGACTACCACTGAATGCTAGAAATGGTAACTCCTCACATAGTTACGTGTTGTAATCGCATTTTTCTTACTATGTGGCATGTTTGGTCCAAACCGGCCAATTCTGTGGAGGTGAAAGAGTCTCCAGGACGACGATGTTGACAATTGTTGTAAATCCTTGTAGTAAATACACAGCTGGGATTACTCTGTGGACACTCATAGATTTTTTTTTCCCGAGTCTGGCAACAACAGGTCCCACTCTGCAGAAAAAAAAGTTCTGTTCTTTCCCCGTCAAGAGAGGAGAGCGATGTCCCCAGAAGCTCCAGGACCAGTTTCTCTGAGATAACTGTTGCCGTACGTTCTTTTTTTTTCTTGCCTTTCTGCCTGATTCTTCATTTTTCCTCTTTCAGTTTTTTTTTCTATCCCATCTGTGTACTCCAGCTCAAATAAATGCAGTTGGCCATTCAAAATGAAATTACTCACGATCGTCCTCATAATAGTCCGTAGAATAATCCATCATTTCACTTAGTTGTTTTAGTTTCCTTACAGTCTAACTGTGGTAAAAGTCAGCCTCATACATGTAGGTATTTGGGAAAATCTCTCGCAGTTTTCCTTTAATGTCATTTAGGGCAACGTTTCTCAAAAGGGGGGTACTAGTACCCCTAGGGGTACTTGGAGGTACTACAGTGGGTAATTGAGCAAAAGGGGAAAATGGAAAAAGTAAGATTGAACTAACAGGCTTTTAAAAACCTTTTGGATTACTTTGGATCACAGAGGGACATTTTACACATTTTCCAAAGTATGTTACTTGAAATCTCCTCAGTATCTTCTCACAGTGGCATGCAACCACACGCAAGAAGGAAACAATTAGTGAAGCAGGTAAAAAAAAGCTCTGCCCCACCTACATGATACAGCTGTGTCTGATGTATTTCAGCAGTAAAAGGTCTAAAACCACACTAGCAGGCACACAAAGTACAGCCAAGGCTGATGGGAATGTTATTAGCTTAACTTTTCCCGGTTCATGGCACTTGATGAAAAGTCACAGTATCACAAAAGTCATATCCTTTGTGATACCCTATATGCGCTATATGTCATATACGCACTATATGTCATATACGCACTATATGTCAACACAAAGTCATCCAATAGTTGTTGAGATATGTGATAATAAATTTTAATTTAAAAAAATGTCAATGGTGGTGCCATTAGGTTGACATTTTGTCCTGTTATTTCCATGGCAATACATGCAGTCGTTACTGAGATATGTGTCTAGACTAAAGTGGTGACCTAAACCTTCCCCAGAGCCACATGGGTAACACGGCTAAAAATGTAATCTTGGAATTTGAGAAAAAGTTACCTTCCTTTCTGTATCCAGAGGTACGTGATTACAAAGACATCAGAAGTTAATGGCCCTGCAAATAGGCACTGACCCATTTATACGTTGTAAGTGGAAATACATTGCATAACCCTGCCCAGGAAAATTAAAGGAAGCCCGGATCCTTGAACATCCCATGAGGGTAAGATCACAATTGTTCACTTCATTAGTTTTGTTTTTGCCCTGAGTAAATGTCAAGAAACTCAATTCCCAAGACTTTACATTTTCCCCACAGGATAGAATCACTTATGTGAAACTTAACCCCTGAATACCTGTGAATCAGTTGTATCTCTGCTCCTTCGCTGTATAAAGGATTCATTTTTTGGTTTGCAAAGATTAATGTAAAGTATCTGTTCACCTCTTAATCATAAAGACTAGTTCTTATCTGGAAAAGTTGACGATTGATGTGTTTAACCCGATTGTTTCGGACCAAAGAGATACAGCACATTAACCCACGCAGCTTGAAAGCAGGAGCTGTTTCTCCAGCAAACTTGTAAATTCCTTACAGACTGAGCTCCACTGACTGACGGCCTCGTTTTTGGAAAAGCAGTTGAAAGAGGTTTGTAACACTGCAGGATTTGTTTCAGGCCAGATTAAGATAACATTAGTGGACGGACAATGGGGTCACTGATCTGAGTTTTACTTGTAACAGAGAAGCATGAAGGCCTTGTCAAAGGAGTTGGTGAGTTTACAGTGCAGCTCTTTGCTCAGCCAGGCATGATGGTGTATCACTTAGCCCTCTGTTCAATCTAGTATAAATGTGGCTGTTGAGATCCCAGTAGATATATATTCTTTTCAGTGCTGATAACAAAATTTAAGTCTGTATATGATTTGCTAGACTCTAAAGTAGAATTGATCCTACAAAGGAAGACAACACCTGTACTTTGCTGTATAGAGTTTTGTGCACCGTAAAAACAAGCATATTCAGCCTGATTCCGGAGCAGGATAACTTCTGCAGATGTAATCTTCAGGTGCGACAGTCTCATTTATCTGTCATCCTCTCAGGGCTTCACAGAGCATCTTTATCAGGGTTCCACAGAAAGGAATTTGTGGAGACTTCAGATGAAATATGGAGGGATTGGTTTCAGCAGAATCCCTGCCAACAGCCCTGAGAAGAGGAGATAATTACCACTTTGACAAGCTTTGATCCCAGGTACAGTTATTCCCAGAATGTCAGTGTTGATAGAACAATGAGATGACGAGCCCAAATTCAGATGAATTTGCCCCAGTTTTTCATTTTTTCCCCTCCTCCATGTTTAGATTGTGAATAGAAGCACTGTCTAGCACATGAAGAGGCAAGCATGACAAAATGAGGGTAGTTGACGTGGCATTGGCTTAGCTGTCCATAACTCTCTTTTGATTTGTAGAAGTGCAGAAGGGGATCTGATGATGGCTATAGGGAAAGAAAAGTGGTGGGTTAGTCATCCATGACCTGTATATACTGTGGGCGGAATGAATCACTGTGGTTTCTTTTCTGTCAGGAGGCTGCAAATTATTCAATAAAATGACAGAGGGATCAGTGAGGCTTGAGATGGAGACAGTTTCAGAAAAAGGAGGAGGTGTGGAGTCGGGAGGGGTAACGACGGTGGGAAAAAGGGGGGAAGAAAAAAAAAGACTCAAGGTGAGGATGTAACCTCACCGCAAAGAAGAAAGGTTCAGTTCATCAAGAGCTCTTTGAAGATCCATCCAGACCACAGTGCGGCTCTAAAGCAAACATGACTTCTACACTACCTGTTTTGGCTAAACTAAGATGCTAAGGGCCACCCAGGTACAAGAAGGAAGAGATCATTTTGTGTGTGTGTGCATGCCTGCGTGTGTGTATGTATGTGTATGTGTGTGTGTGTGCGTGAGTTTGAAGGTCAATCGAGTCAAATGAGTCAGCTTTTTCCCCCCTGTGACCTCAAAATGTAAACAGAATATCTTGTGATTTCTCAGGAAAGCCATTTGTTTATTATGTTACACGGGTTCATGGTTTGCAGGGGCATTTTTTCCACTCCTGCATGATTTCATGTGTTTTTTACCTCCTCCTGTATCCTGCCCATGAGCCCCGAGCTGATGCTGTTCTCCTGGAGGCTCAGATGCCTCAGTGGGTATTTGGTCCTGCACAGCAGTGCCCCTACAATGTCGTTTCCCCCTACGTCGCTGATCCCGTTCCTGTCCAGGTCGACCTGCCGCACGCTCATGTTCACTCTCAGCATGTCGGCCAGCAGCCTAACCCCGGGGTCTCCCAGGTTGTTCTCATCTAGAATGATCTGAGTCAGTGAGCCGTTCCCTCCGAGGCTGTCGAAAAGTTCCTTCCAAGCTGCTAGGTCAGCACCGCTGGTCTGAGCCAGCCCTAAGTACTGCAGATGTGAATGATGTCTTATATATGATGCTAACACCTTCACCCCGTCGCTGCTCAGGCCGTTTCCCCCGATATCCAGCTCCAAAAGCGCAAAGGGTCTGAAAGAGCTCCACCCGGCAGGAAGGTTAGTTAGCATGTTCTGCTCTGATGGGAAAAGCATCGCCTGCTGAATGGCGGCGGCAACTCTTAGTGTTTGCTCCTGCAGCTCAGCTACCCCGTTCAACAGGGTCAGCACGCCGTGGTCACGCAGTTTGTTTCCAAACAGGCTGTAGATAGAAGAGGGGATATGATTTTATTCTGTTTTGACTTGCACACTTACAAAAGACAGACATTTTTTTAAAACATCCAAAAGTTACTCATACAACTTTTTTTCTAATGACATGATAGTAGACAACTTAAATAAAGTAAATACGTTTTTTTAGTTTTAAGAAAATAATTTAAGTGTCCGAGTGCTTCCTCTCATATGATGTCATCAACTTCTTGCCTCTTCCTCCTGAGAGCATGGCGCAAACAAACCCTCCCAGAAAGAGGTCATTCTTTTTAGATTATTATAATTTTCAACCCTGACATGTATTTATCTATTTATTCATTCTAGTCTCTAGAATAACCCCCCAAAAAGGAATTTTGTACATGGGATGAATAGGTATTTGTTTATGGGCATATTTGTGCAAGCAGCAACTATAATAGCCATTAAAATGCTATTTTCTGCAAGGAAAATAGGACAAAATAGTTCAAAAATACATACATAACATTATTGTTAGTGATATAATTATATGCATGAAATCTTTGGAAAAATTCTGGGCTTAATATAAAATGACAGTCATAGATTTAGCGGCTTTTAGGATTAAATGGGTTAAACTCCAACAGATTATTTAACAAGGCATAGTTACTGATACTGAGACTAAGTCAGACAGTCTGGCTGCAGCTTTAGTCCTGAACCATGAAACTGGTGGACAGGCCCACATCGTGTGAAGAAAATATCAGGGGTCTTTATAGTACATAAACTACACAAGGGATTATTTATCATTCCCATGCTGTGGCTAGTTATGTTCTGTGTATATAGTTAAAATGAGTCTGTTGGTGGTCAGGCTTGTGGGAGGCCTCCTTATTGTGTGCCCAAACAACTTTCCAATCGAAATCAGGGTCCAGACCTGGGCAGTCACGCCTCCATCGTCTCCTCAAATAATGGATACAGTGTGGACTCTATATCCCTGTTTTTGTCCCTTTGTATCAAATAACTCATAAAGTGAGTTAATGGGTGAAGGTTGTTGCCTCTGGACACTGTGTCTGCAGAGTTAATTTGAGCTGCAAACAAAAGAAGAATGTGTAGCTCAGCAGATTGAGAACACCACTAATATCTTGAAGGGAATGCAAACCCATGTTGTTATAAATGTCATCTAAGTAGTGAATGTTACCATTATTCCCTCCAATTAATAGATCCTTGTTGTTAAATGCCGGGGTGAGTGTGTATGTGTGTATGCCACTTAGAGGACATTCAGCTCGGTGCCAGACAGCAAAATTCCTCACAAATGGATGGCAAACTGGGCTCAGACAGTAATGGGTTTTCCATGAGAACCACGGACGTCATTGGCATAGCCAAATGCTGGTAAGTGTCACAAAACCGAAATAGGATGTACAGTAATGGACTCACAAATCATTTGAGCTCATGGCTCAAGGTAAAGTACAAAACGTGCTCGGCTCAGGGGACATCCCTGTCAGGAAGATCTAATAACAGAGAACGGCACAGACTATAGTTGCTCAGTGAGTACTAGAGCTGCGGGGGCAGAGTACAGCACTTTGATCATCTATAAAGCTCACACCAAAATATGTTTTTTTTTGTTTTTTTTTTAAATAGCACGTAAGAAAAAAAGACTTTCCTGGTGTTAAGGGACAGTGGCACTGCTTTTCTGCATACTGCTTCTATTACATGGAAGCAGTGTCTGGCATTATTAACAACTAATGAATCTGTCTGATCATAGCTGATAAATGTTGGCATATGATCCTGAATGTGCCAGGCAAGCACCTTCGTGTAAAGTTGCTCCATCATTCTAGTGTTTAGAATGATGCATTAGGATGATGCATGTGGGGGCATCGTTGAAATACATCCGCGCATTTTCATCATCGTTCTGCGAACAATTTCACCCATTAGACCGACATCTTTGATCTGCCGCACACATCATAGAAATTGTTTCAACATTTTGGGAAAATGTGTTATTCACTTTCTGGCGGAGAGATAGACGAGAGGATTGATATCACCTCATATCGCACCATAAAACATTCATCTGCAACCAGCCAACGAAGCATAAGCGGCCTAATTCTTGGCTGGGAACAGTGGCTGGCTGTCTGGAGCCAAGTAATAATAATAGAATAAACACGTATCGTTCCAATTGCTTTTGCAGTTCAGGATGTTGTATTGTTTGATTAAACAAGTAACATGCAATGTGTTAATCAGTCATCATTAGATGTGCTGGTAGATTTTGTTACTTTTGGACAGAGCCAGGCCCTGTTTCCAGTCTTTGTACTAAGGTACAGCAAGCAAATGACTGCTGGCTGCAGCCTTATAATTAATGTACACACATGAGAGCGGCATCAGTCTTGTCATCTGCTGTAACTCTACACCAGAAAAGAAATCCTTTAAGCACACTATTATTGTCCTGCATGTGACACCAGCTGTGCGTAGACTGTACTGTATCTAATGTATGTCAGCTGCACCATGAGTTTCAAATGGAATAACTCAGAAATGTAAAGCACTGCGGGCCATTTCTTCACATAAAATTGATGGATTGTGTAATTCAACAGTGGAAGGCTAAGACTTAATACTCTGGAGACAAGGTTGTCCTTGGATTTTTTTTTTTTTACTTTTAACTGACTCTCCAGTCCTGTAATTTCTCTTTTTTAAGTCATGTTATTCAGCGAGTTCAGATTCAAATGTAACTTGGATCAAATCAGAGTACGAAAACGAAGACTTACTGTAAACCTTTGACCTGAGGCTTTACTCTCAGGACCTCCAGCAGGATGTGAGCGCCATATGGGCCAATGAGGTTGAGGTTGAGGTTGAGCAGGGTGACCTCCGACAAGCTGCTCTTCAGGGCCCCTGCCAGGCTCAGCAGAAGGTCGTCTGTCAGGCCCGTGTTCCTCAGAACCAGCTGCTCCACCTCGTCAGATGTCTTTAGGACTGTTATCATGGCGTCCAGCTACAGTCGAGTCACAAGGGCATTTTCAAAGTGCTGTTATTGCTGGATTGGATTTGGTTCGATTCAAGACTTTCACTCTCCAAAAGTTCAGACATATCCACAAAATGTTATCTTTGACAGGAAAAAAAAGCTTACTATGCATTTTAGAGCGTATCCATTGGGCTTTTGAAAGGATTTCATGAGGCTATAAGGGTTGCAGAACTATAAATTATTTTCTGTTCAAAATATGTTTTCTCCTGGTGGAAAAGTACATCCCGCAATATCCCAACAAACTTGCAGTTTACCTCAATCACCAGACAGCAACCATCCCCGTTTTGTTGCACGGGGCCGTTTGTTGTTGCTTTTATACTGAATTACATTCCTGCCTGAAAGTCCTGAGAGTTTAGGGCATTGCAAGAATTTAATGTTTGTGCGTGTGAGCATCAAAGCACCAAAATGTGCTGGCCGGGAATGAGATGTGAGCAGTACAGGTGCTGGAGGTTTTCTAAACACTGAGTTCGAGGTGAGAGTCCAGAGAGACATATGGTCTGGCTGCCGGCCACGTCCACTGTTTCACTTTGCTAGACCTTGAGGAATTTTTCAGGCACTGTTGGAAGCTTTTTCATCATGATGGGTATGACTGAGCCAAATGCCTGCCTGTCCCAGATAACACTCAGTGACCATTTGTTACAACCGTTTATAGATTAACCTCCCAATAATGGAGTAATATGGGTGATTTTATAGGTCAATAATCAACCTTTTGTCAGTCAAATAGAGGTAATATATGACATAATGCCCCTTTCCATTACTCCATTACTTCTATTACATTACTGAAATATGTATCAAACCTCCTGAAGTTCAAAATCATTAAACACACTGACACTGAAATTCACATCCTTGCCTTTTATACTCCATCATCATATTTAAAGGCCCCATGAAATGTAACCCAGTTTCCCCCATAATAGTCGATCATCTATCGTTCATGTAGCCAGATAGATGTAAAACATTCCATTTATGAGTGGATTTTTTTACATCAAAATCGATCCAAGTCCCTGTTTTTTGCCTTCCTCTAAACCAGATTCAAATGTTTGGGGCGTTCAGGGGAGTTTACAAATGTTCGTCCAATCAACTTAGCCAAATGCTAAGCTCCACCTACTTTCTTGCAGTCCAATAAAATGTAAGGATTTGGTTTAAATTCCTCATGCAACTGTTCAAACCTCAAATAGTTTGTTTCACTGGGAAATAAATCACAAAATATGCTCTAACTTCCATATTATGGGGCCTTTGTCACAGCTATACAGTCAACTCACTACTAATGAGACAGACATAAAACAACCTGTTCTTTCTAGAACTCTAAAGAGAAGCTGGACAAAGAATATCAAAACGACAAATACATCTTGTTAAAGATAGCACTATAACTTAAAGAAAATCCAGGAATGCAAGTATACTAAATGAGATCCTAAATTATAATTTGCATTTATAATAATTAATTTTATATTAACAATTTTTAAACACACACCACACACACACACACACACACACACACACACACACACACACACACACACACACACATATATATATATATATATATATATATATATATATATATATATATATATATATATATATATTCTTTTACATGTTCATGTCGCTACAAGACATCAGATAGAGAGAGATTTACATGGTCGTGATAGGCTTAATTGTGTGGCGAAGACTTGAATGTAACAACCTTTCATTAATATGTAAAAGTTATGCACTATAGCTTTAAGGTACACTGCTGCCTGCCACAGGAATGTGGCTGTTTCCAGGGACTTTTGCCAGTGATTTACCGCCAAGAGTTTTTTTTTTTTTTTCTGCCAAAGACAAAGATTCACCACAGTGATTCGTGTTGGACACACCTGCACCTGCAGGTCCTGTTCTTCAACAGGCTCCTCTTTGCCAGCGCTCTGGCTGGCATTGTCCTCCTCCTCGTCTGGCTCCTCATCGGGCTGCAGGACAGCATCACTTTCCGCACTAAGTTCCACATCTGAGCCTGGAGGTCTGGGGCATGATGACAGCCTCTTCTGGAGCCGGCACCTCTCCAGGACTTGGCATAGGGAGAGAGAAAAAAAAGATCTACTCAGGCGTAATAAAACTGTCTCTCCCGAAGCCAAGTTCACATACTGTAGAGATATTGATACCCATTGTTGATGTGAGATTGTAAATAATAAAATCAAAAATTCAGTTGCTCAATAGAGAAAGCAGATCTACTGCAGTGAGATTTATGTATGCACCACGCGGGCATGTGTGTATGTGTGTGTGCCTGCATGTGTCCATGCATGCATGCGTGTGTGTGTGTGAACAATGTCTGCGTAACCTCCCCCACAAGCAGACTTTGTTCAATGCATCACTTTGTTGCAGATTCAACCTTTTTTCTGCTAAAGTGTATTATGTAAATCAGTTACAGCACTCCGGGGATTCCAACCCATTCGCTGTGGTTTCTTTACTCACTGTTTGCCTTGAACCAGTTGTGTTTGTTTGGGCCCCGCTCCAACGCGGTGCTCATTTCCACACATTCTTCATAGAAGTCCTTCAGTCTTTCCCCATCTCTGTTTTTCCCATTTGATCCCCGTTCCTTCTGTTTCTCTCCGTCCTGCTTAGTCAGTGCTTCCTCATCCTGCAATGAATCTTTAAAAAGAAACACGCTTGTTTCCATTTTTTTTTCTTTTTCCCCCCACAAAGAACATTAAATGGAAACACTGCATGCACGGATCGAAGGTCATCTGTAGCTCCACTTGAAAGAGTGGAAGATTTGAGTCTCCTTTATTTTTCCATCCTCTCTAACAAGACTGAACAAAAAGCAGCTAAAATTGAGTCAAAATGGCTCACCGTGAACTTTGCTTGTTTTGTTCGATCGCTGCGTCTCCGTCTGCAGCGCCGAGGAGTTGCCGGCTGTTTTTTTGTCTTTCGGCTCCTGTTTGGCATTCAATGCTTGGCCTTCACATTCATCTCCGACTGTTGACCTCTGTGTGACCTCGGATCTCGTGCTGTCTTGTCCCTCTCCCCCTCTGTCATTTCCGTCTGTCTTGCCTTTGCCCGCTTTCTGATTAGCTCGACCCTCGTGCCGCTTCTTCTTGTGGGTCTGTTTAATCCCGGCCACTGTGGGATCTTCGCTGTCTGTGGATGCGCTGGCACCCT
This sequence comes from Lepturacanthus savala, assembly GCA_030544235.1. Lineage (NCBI taxonomy): Eukaryota > Metazoa > Chordata > Actinopteri > Scombriformes > Trichiuridae > Lepturacanthus > Lepturacanthus savala. Next base: position 5,905,713 of record CM060473.1, on the reverse strand, counting down.
CCTTGGTGTGTTTTCGTGTCCTCCTCACTGATTTCTTCTCTGGTTTGGCGGGCATAAAGAGAGGGGATGATGGACATGACTCAGTGATGCCTGTATTGGAGACATTAGAGGCAAAACGAAGGGAAACAATTTTTGTGGGGTATTTTTGTCTTTAAACTAGCCCATTGAAATCAAGGATTGGGCCCACCGTCATAAAATGTTGATGAATAAGCTTTAAGAAGTAATGGAAAATTGAGACACTTATTTCCAGGCTTTGTACCATTGCCAGGGCTCTGCTGTAGAGGGAGAATTAAGTTCTCCTTTGTGCTGTTGTTCAGTTGCTGGCAGGAGCTGAATTTGCTTCGAAGACTCCTACATCTGAAAAAGATGAAAAATGTGCTTTCATCATGACTCGTATTCCCACTGCCATACAGCCTAGCACCTCCAACATCATTCTTTCATGTCATGCAATATGCATCCTTTTTCCACCACAATACATTAAATTTGCAGAGTGATGGTTTTACCTGATCTGCTTTGACTGGTGCTGATGTCAAATTTGCTGCTGCCAGTGTTATTTTATTTGTACCCTCTGTGGGTGAAATCTGACCTGTAGCAGGGTATCCCACCAGCCAGCCACACCAGTCTGAAGCAGCTCTTCTTGCCCTGTTGGAAGCCGGGAGCGTAGCGGTACTCACAGCAGGCACTGATTCTTGCCAACATGATGCCATTTACATACAAGGTTGCGCTAAAGGGGTAACCTCTGTGCCTCTGTGAGACAAACTGGAACTGCTCTGAAAGGGGAAAGTAGCAAGACAAAGATGGTAATTTTTGATATGTTTAATGCATTCAGCATGGTTATCTGACTGTCTTTTTTGGCTTGTGATGAAGATGATCAGATTAAAATGATTATTCTGTGCCATGCTATCATGGAGCTGAGATGCTTAGGATGAAAACATCCAAAAATTAGCGTACATGAGTGGTCCCAAGTTGGCTTGTGACTTTTTAATGCCTACTCCAAAGTCCTCATTGCAAGTTGCAGAGCAGAGGTGGAAATCGCTCTGTTGACTTGAACCAGTTTCTTTCAGACTTGTTCATAATGCTAAGTGCTACTTCCGACTGTCTTTGATTTAGTAGTCCTCTCAAACTGTTCAGTATGAGTGATCCTATACATGCAGTTTATAAGATTATCTGAAAAACTACTTCTTGAAGGTCTCACATAAAGATTACTTGGTAGGCTTCACAGTCTTTCAGTGAGCTTGAAACCAGGCATCAATATACTGTGTCACAGCTGAGGGGATAATGCTGCAAGGGTATAAACTCGTTCAGTTAGTGTCAATCATGATTCAAAAAATCATGCTTAAGGATTTGGTGTTTACAGAACATGGCTGGAGGTTTTCTATATGTTTCTTACCGTGCTTCTGTCTCTCAGGGCACTTTCACACCAACAACAGTTGGTGTGCACCAATGGTCCATTTCAGCCAAAGGCGCTTCGTTAGGTTCGTTTTCATCAGGCAAACTCAGGTGTGCATTAAATCAAGTGGACCGAGACCTCCAAAGAAAGGTGGTCAATCTGCTTGACCTCACACTAAATGACCAATCTGTGGTGAGAATGCAAACTTGAGTCCAAACTCTATTTCATAGCCTATCTTGTGGGTCTTTGGAATAATGGAATAATCCTTATGATCTCATTCATCAAACCTGCACTTCTCCTCAGCCTGAAATGATGCGCTACATGCCTTCGGTGATGCAGATTGTTCTCCAAACACATTTTGGAAGTGTAAATTTGCCAAAATTGCCTACACAGATACAATACACAATAGTAAGCAAGTAGCGATGTGTGAATGTGTTGCTCAATGCCGAGTCCAAATTTGTGCTTATTTCAACCAGAAGATAAGAATTGATGAAACCGCAATCAGAAAGGTTTTGGTTCATTTGCAAGAGTCAAATATATGCTAATTTATACAAATTTTATTGCCTGGTACGTAGTAAATAATCAAACTAGTGGTGTGAAAGCGCCCTTACTGTGTGTGTGTTAGTGTGTCCAAAGCCTGATATACATTATATATCATCTGTAGTCCTTGTTGTGCTGCATATCACAACCTCTTGACCTTATACTAAAGTTATTAACATTGCATGATGTGGTCCAAAGTCAAGAGGTCTTGATATGTTACACAACAAGTTAAGCTGAGCTCCGTAAACCAAAAACTGAACCCCTGGATTCTCAGTGGTCTCAGAACTTACACAGGCCTAATGGTTGACTCTGGAGACTGAAAATGTGATCACTGTTATTAGTCTTTGGAGCCATTTCTAAACAACGCGCCCAAACTCTTCAAAGCCAAGGAACACGTCACCGAGCGCAGCGCTGTGACTCATTGACGTTCTGCACACACACTACTTGTAAGTAGGATTGATTTATTGTTGATTTGGCTCTGCAGTTTCATTTGACATTAATAAAAAAATGGAGAATCACCAGCTCTATCCTTTAAGCTTATTTTTTACAAGAAAGTAAAATACAGCCAAGATTTAAGCAAAGCCAGGAAAAATAAACGTGTTGCAGGAATATGTTTTTTTTTTCTGTTGTTGTTTCCTGTTAATCATTTCATGAACCACTGCTGAAAACCACAGTGGGCTTCGCATATTGTATAACATGTCACATCATTTTAAAATAGAGACCAAATCAAGACTCAATCAATCAAACAGCTTATCCCAATAAAGAAAGACTTATGGTCAAACCCAAGACAAAACTATAACTGTCATGTTGTTCTACAATCATATTTAGGCCTATAAAATTGATATTATTACAATCAGTGGTTTCTGGTGTGTAGAGGGAGTTGGGCAGTACAAGGTGCATCTGACTGCCATCAAAATAAAATTTAATGCTCATCAGATTTCACTCTCAAGACACTACATATAGGGCGACACGGTGTAGCAGGGGTTAGCGCTGTTGCCTCACAGCAAGAAGGTCGCAGGTTCAAGACTTCCTTGGTCCTGGGTCTGGGACCTTTCTATGTGGAGTTTCATGTTCTCCCCATGTCTGTGTGGGTTTTCACCAGGTACTCCGGCTTCCTCCCACAGTCCAAAAACATGCTGAGGTTAATTGGCAACTCTAAATTGCCCATAGGTGTGACTGTGTGAGTGAATGGTGCGTGTGCCCCACGATTGGCTGGTGACCATCTGGGGTGTATCCCTGCCTCTCGCCGTAACGCGCTGGGATAGGCTCCAGCAGACCCCTGTGACCCTAATGAGGAATAAGCAGGTATAGAAAATGACTGACTGACTGAATGACACTACATATAACAGTAGCCAATATACAGTATACATTTGGTTTAATACCAAGAGTACAATAAATGTAAAAGGTCAAACCTAATAAATGCACAGACCACATGAAATGTGTTTCTATGTGCATCATCTTGGTTTTTTTTTACTACTTCCACCCCCACAGCTATAGAGGATTTGTAAACATATCAAAGACACACACACACACACAGATTCAACCATGAAACCACGACTTCTCTCTTCTTCACCTGTCTGACATTGTAATTTGTTCCCTGGAGTGACTGCTGTAAAGTGTGTGTATCGACATGCAACCTGCTGCAAAAGATGAAACGACTTGTCTCGTCTTGTCTTGTATGTGACGGTTGTTTATCAGGTAACTTTTCAGCTTTCTAGTCTTGTTCCCCTCCGATTCTGCCTCAGGTGAAACCGCTCATCAATCTCACTACCATGTTGCTTTGAGGGCAGATGAGTAATTAAAAATTAAATGTGTGTGAAGCTGCAACACCACTTATTACCCCCAACTTTTATTCTAGAAACACTGTATGTCAAACCTTAATCTTTCCTGTAGGCAATCTTGTAAAATTACCATAATTTAAATAAACACAGATTTGTTTTTGAGTGTGTGTTGTATTTTAAAAAGCTAGAAACTCTTCTGTGCATATTTCCAGTGATACAGCTTTAAATTTCTCAGCTCATACCTCCTACATTCACCAGGCCCTTGAATACACGGATATTCTCTCCTCCGTTGACCTGCTGCAAAACCTTCAGTTCATCTGGAGTTGACCCCGACCCTGACCCCTGGTGGCCTTGTCCGAGGTAGGTCATTGTCACAGTCACGTTGGATTTCTTTGCCTCTCCTTGCGCCTTTAGGAAACTCTGATATGACGAGAGAAGAGAGAGAGAGAGCAAAAAGAATCTGAAACATTTTCAGTATCATATCTACTGGGGATTAAATAGAGGCCAGATAAATAGAGACCTGTTTTTTTGGTTGATCTCCAGTTCTCTGCGAGCCAACTGAAGAGAAGGATCCTCTTCTCTTGTCATACAGGTAAGGGCAGGACTGACTCAGAGTTCCTCTCATGGAACTAAGATTTGAAGCCTTGGTTGTGATGGCTGGGAGGTAAACGTCATCTTTACCAGCTCTGCTAGAACGGCCCGTTGGACCATCCAGCTACAGGTGCATGACAAGGTTACTGTTAAACCTGTATCATTCAGACCATTAAAACAACATGAAATAACAATCAAGGTTCACTAACTTATGGAATCAATCTGCTCCACTACCTGTGAGAAGCAGGTCTTTTTTATGGTCATGAAATCAGCACATTTTAGAAAAAGCTTATTGTGGCAGTTCAAATCTACTGAATGTTTAACAGTTAAAAAATGAATGAATTAATGTAATTTTAAAGTATTTTTCGTTTTATCTGTTTTTTTTATATTTTAATACATTCATCTCATATTTGTTCTATGTACAGCAGTTTCTCAGTTTTAAGTCTTTGGAGGAAAAGAAGGTCCCCTCTGCAGAAAAAAAGTACTTAGACATCACCAAATATGTGTTGCACTACTTCTGACCGTATGCATATTTTTTCTGTCTGAAAATTGGCTGAGGTATGAGAACTAGAAAAAAGAAGGAATTATTTGTTCCTCATTGATTTGCAATAAAATATGAACTCTTGAGCTTCAGTCCACTGTTGATAGTAGTGATTATATGTTACTTTTGGACTGGATGTCCATATTTGATGAATTACAAAAAAAGCAAGAGGAATAACAATGTTTAGATTCTAATTAAGATAGTTTTCTAGTAATTTCTTTCTGCACTTTTAGTGCCACATGTACAAAAATGCAGACCAAAAACCAAATCTGTTCAATCACATCAAACGTCTTCAATAGGGCGTATTCAACTAGATTTCTCAACTTGTAATAAATCTTCTGTAGAGCAGCACACATTGTAATAATAATGTAGAGATAAAGAGCAGACTGCTGACCTTGTAGATCTCCACAGTGTCAGGACTCTCGAGGAGGAGGAGTTTGCTCTTGGCTCTGATCAGACTGGCGATGGAGTGGATCATTTTAGCATCTCTACCAGACTGAGCCGGGATCTGATGAAAAATGTAATTTTTTAGCATTATTGTTACTGCTAGAATTTAGAAAGGTGAATGTCTAATTGCATAACCAATTATACACTGCCTGGCCAAAAAAAATAAGTCATCACCTGGATGTAACTAAATAAACAGAGTCTCCTATTGGATAATTTATACATGGGTGATTGGGTGATTATCTTTCAGGTGGCAATAAGTTCTTTAGGGAAAACATCTAAGGAGATTTCAGAATCTATTAAACTGTCCGTACAGGTTCTCAGTTAATCCAGTTCATCTTTTTCTTGTGGAGTTTAGAGCAAAGCAACTGGACTTCTTAGTTGGTTATTTGGTTGGTTATTATTGGTTTGTTGTTGGTCCAACACGTATTAAAAACTGGAAGGACAATGGGGAACCAGAGTGATGGTTGGTGCATCAGGGTAAGAGGAGAAGCAGATAACCAGGTTATTCCATCAATGGATTGTTTCTTCCCTGATGGCACGAGTATATTCCAAGATGATGACACCAGGTTTCAAATTGAGATGGAGTGGTTCAGTGAGCATGAGACATCATTTTCACAAATGGATTGGCCACCAGAGTCCTCATCGCATTGAGAATATTTGGTGTGCGTTGAAGGCGTTGTGCAGTGATCTGACTCTACCATCATCAATACAAGATCTTGGTGAAAAATTGAATACAACACTGGATGGAAATAAATCTTGTAACATCACAGAAGCTCATCGAAACAATGACACAGCGAATGAGTGCCATAATTAAAAAGGCAGTTCAATAAAATGTGTGACCTAATTTTAGGTGCGACTTTTTTTGGAGGCCATGCAGTGAATTGATAAACGACACACACAATGAAGACATGGAGCTAATTATTGACTTACAGGAGTATCTTTGTCTCCTCCATGGACTCCTTTCTGAAACAGATCCTCGATGAGAGTCATGCTGTTCCTCCGGATTCTCTTCATCGATTCTTTTTGGTACGACTCCATTACATCAATGCTCCCACAGCTGAACTGAAATCCAATATATATTTAAACACATTGTTATTGTTAGTGTTTGAATTAACACTTTTATACAGAGTGGTTGATTGAGACATATTGAAATCACAAAACATTTTCATGATCTCTCAAATTAACATGGTAATGGTGGGCTAGTATCTTGATAGTTGCTGCTGCAAATGGTGCAATATAGGTTCACTAATTCACTGATGTATAAACTATTCATTTAAATATTTATTTTATTTTAAAAGGTTATTAACAATTGAATCTATGCTCAAACAGAACAATTAGTGTTTTCACATTATTGAAGATGCTGCGTGCCAAGCTGTTTATTTTTAAAAAGCTGCTGTTTGTAATTAAAAAAAAAAAAAGTCACAAATTCTTACAAATTCAAGAGAAAAAGATGGAACCATATTGTTTCACTTTGCAAAGTTGGCTTAACCTCATCACACCGCAGATGCTGCCGCTCACTGTGTGTTAAGCCTGCAGGGGATGACCTAATCAAATTATACTTTGCAATCAGATTTAGAAAATGGAAAGACTGGTGATTTTAGCCAAGAATCACCACGTTATCCTGAGCATCTGGACTTTGAAGAGACACTGTCGTGGATTGGGCCTATTCTGAAGATTTTATTCCACTTTCTGATATCCGATACTTGATGTACTTGTTGATGTGTGGAGCAGGCTAAACATCTTACTTGTGGGTAGACCAATCCCAGCCTCTCTACCTCAGCAAGCACATTAGACGTTTTCAGCACCACCTACATGATAATCCACTGAAACCACAGCTGGGGGCCCAGTAATTACTACAATCTCCTTTTTATTGCTGGTTCATAGGCGGCCTGCTAGGTCTCTCTCACTAATGGAGTGTTCAGAACAGGCTGAGTGCTTATCCTTTGGTATTGCTGCTTGATCGTATGGAAAAATAAACACTGTTGATGTAAGGTGTGAATGAATATGAAACAGGAAATAAACTAACATTCTATTACACAGATGTTTTACACAGATGTTACATACCACAGGGAATCCTTTCTCATTTCAAGTATAATGAGGGGACTCATTAGGGACTTTTTGAAAACATGTGCATCCTAAAATATCATATTGGGCTCTTAGATCGTTTATTTTCTGTGGCTTCGGTTCAGCTCCTGTGAGTGGGTATGTTTGCTCAAAGGATTTGTGCTTAGGAGATATACTGGTTTTTGAACTGCTTGTGGTAAGTAGAGTCTGTCCATTCCTGATTAAAAGCTGTGTTTTTGCTGACATTTCACTTTTCTCTGGCTCACGTACAGCTGTGATTGCCAGCTGGGCGAATGCTTATGGTTTTATTATTATGAAGTAGACAAAAAAATTCTAAAACTTATTTTTTTAAGTGAAAACATCTCATGCATGGGATTGAGGGTGAACACCCACACTCATCATTTTCCATAGTTCTTTTGTTATTTGACTATTCCACACATTATTCTGTTATTTAGACAGTTAGGCCCAGACACACTTTCCAGATTATTAAATTTTATCCTGAGTAACTATATCCACTCACAATAATTCATTTACACATCCAGAGAAATACTCCATTCCACCAGTTGAGGATGCTCTGCTCTTTCCTTACTCCTGGACAACATACTATATCTTGCTGGCTAATCACTTGTTTATTTAAAGTAAAGTATTCATGTTAAACATGTCACATGTACAAACAACTTCACATTCGACACTGCACTTCCTTGGGTCCCTGGCAATCCACCCGCCATGAGTGAACTCGATCAAATAAACAGTTTGCGACATATGCAGAGGACAGACAGACAGACAGACTCAATCTGACACTGTCCATGGTGCTGAAAATGCCCACTGATTTGTCAGGGTAGTCTGTGGCAACTCCCTGTGTCACTTATTACTAAATCTAAATGCAAATTTTTAAGTAATAAGGTCATCCATTGAAGGCAGGATACACTGCATGCAGCGGAGTCTGTGATTTAATGATTTTTATATAAAACTTGTAAACCTGAAGCCATCTGGTGCTTCAGAGAGTGCTGTTTTCTTCTCATAAATTTGCAACTTTATAATCTCAGAGAATATCCAAGTTTTTTTTTTTCCTGTAGATATATGACTTCAAGAGATTTTCTTGGACTGTTCCCCTGGTTTCATAATGTTTTTTTGTACCTGGGTCAGTGACAAAACTGCCATGTGGTGTAACCCTAAAAACTTGGTACCAGATGGTTCAACTCTCTTAAAAAAACTTTAAAAATTAAAAACACATGCTATCAACATGTTTTATATTCTAGGTGGATTATATATTTAACATTTATCATTCTTTTTCAGTTACACCATTTGATTTGATTTCGATATTTGATATTACATATTTCATATAACAAGAAACGAACATGAACACAATGTACATTTTGAGAGAATGTTTTTTTGCTTCTTAAAACTGTATTTTAAAAAATATTACAAATAATATTTGTTACTGACCCACCTACAATGACCCAAATACGACATCATGCCAAAAAGAGCTGAGGTGTAGTAAAGCTCAAATCTGTCGAATTTTTACTTGAGCTGTTCTAACCTTGTAGTGACGGCCAACTGATGACTACTGCCTGAACTAAAAGATGGGTAAAAAAACCTCAAAATTCAACATTAGTTTCTGGTAGGTTTTTTTTTTACAAACCACCCCAATGGTAAATTGCACCGACCATGATCATTTTTCTTCTATAACGTGAATATGCCTTTAGGGTGAGTTACATAATGTAGACCAGCTGTTTCCCCTGCTCTCTGCCCATCAGCAAAGCTAAGACAATTTAACCATCTACCAGCTCTGCAGTAGTTCATATTTACCCAAAAGTCATAAGAGTGGTGTGATCAATATTCTGGGCTAATATTATCACCTTATTACTGTAATGCTGTAATATAAATTGCTACAAAATGATCATATGACAGAAGCGTGAGGAAATGACATTAATTTTAATATAGGAGGGAGAAGTAGAGCAGCTCTTTAATTTGAGCCTGATGATATAAAGAGAAAATGGAGTGTGACGTCTTCCTCTTCTCAATAGATTAGTAAAGTCACTGTGGCTCAACAGAGCCGGGCAATAAAGCGACCTCAGTTGAGGGTTGAATTCCCACGCGGACCTTATGTTAAAAAGAAAATAAATCTGGTGGAAAGTTAATGAAGATATCAATGATGATTGCTTCTTTTCCCTCATGCTAAAAAAGCTCCATTGTTTCCTGCTCAGCCTGTCAGTAAATTACAGCATCCGTAACCCAATCGCAGCATTCTGTGACCATGTCATCTGCTGGGCTCGGTGCCTCTGGGGGAGGCGGCAGCAGGCAGACAGCCATGTCCTGAGATTAGTAGCCCTATGTATGCATGAGTACACCTCAACCAGCTCAACTCAAACTAGAACTTGTTGCCCGAAAACGTAGTTTCTGTTTTTATTGCCAAAGTAGCTTCTTCTTTTCAAGGCTGTTGTGACTCCCCGAAATGTAAGCCATTACTGTTGTTGCAAGGGCCTCCCCTGTACATTTTAATGTGCTGGAAACAAACTCCTTCTAGAACATCTGGATTGTAGAAAGGATGCAGTAAAATAATAATAAAAAAGACTCATACCATATTTAACAGCTGCATGTGCTAACAACAGCTTGATGTTCTCTGCAGTAAGAAGCAGTTTGGGAGTGTAGAATAATCAATTATCAGTGTAGAAGTAATTCAGTGTAATTTCTTACACTGTATATTGAATCAGTTAACCTTCCTGTTGTCCTCCAGGGTCAAATTGATTTGACTCCCTTCCTTCCTCACTCATTTCCTCCTTTCCTCGACCCTTTTTCCCTTTCCTTTTCCTCACTTATTTCCTTTTTCCATCCTTCCTTCTTCTTCCCTCCCTTCCCTCACTCATTTCCTCCCTTCTTCCCACCTTTTTCCCTTTTCCCTTCCTCCTTATTTCTTCCACATTTCCTTCCTTCCTAGACGTGAGGACAACAGAAGGATTAACAGTCATTTAATAAAAGTTTTGCAAAAGTTAATTAACCCTCCTTTCTTTTTTTACCTTGAGTTGTGCAAAAACAAAACATGCTATCACTTTGTTTGACTGACATCATCAAAATTCACATTTCAGTGTTTATTCCCCTCAACTTAACCTTGAACATTTCCCAGTTATTCTGACTAAGACGTTTTAATATCTACAACTTGATTTTCTGCCAACTTTCCCACTAATTGTCCATCAAACCCACACAGGAAAGAGATCTTACCTGTTGTCTTGTTGCGGGTACAGAGCTGAATGTGTCTTTCCACTCGGTGATCTGATACGGCCACAGCTGTTGATCTCCTGTTCTCTGCTCCCTCTTCACACAGACAGCTGGTGACACCTGAGCAGCTGACACCTTTGGCACTGGGCCCCTCCGCCTGATACCGGTCCCTCATCCATCTTTTATCGTCCCTGACCTTCGCTCTCTGCTGTGACGACATGTTCTGCTGTTTAGGAAAAAAGAAATTCAGTGCTTGTATGTAAATGTTTAGGTCTCTGGTGTTCCTGATAGCAAGCAAACTGTAAACTAAGAATACTCGCTCATTTTTTTGTGACCTGGCCACTGGCTATTTTGTTGTTGAAGCCTGGCTGAACACAAGCTGTTGAGAAATGTTTCCTGTTGTGATGTCACAGCAGGAGAGTGGATCCATATAATCACCCCCTCCTCCCCATGTGCTTGTACTTGATTTCTGCTTCTCCAACCAACCCCAGCTTTCTGAGAGGTGAGACATTTTTGACAGCGATAGGCTAATCACAACAGAGTTGTTGTTTCCATAGGGGAGGATACAAGGTTTTTGATAGTGTATCAGAAGGCATTGCTGCTACAGGTCTAACCAGGTGCTTTTGGACCATTAAAACATTCCAATTTTTTTTATAATTTGTCATAATACAAACACCAGGAGGGAGTGATAATTTACAGTACCAGGCTGTGGAAGTATGTTTTTTTTAATCAGAAATAAGTATATATTCAGTATAGTAAGTGTACATTTTGCATTTAATAATCCATACACATCACCACAGTTGAAGCTGCTGGTGAGAAGTCATTGTAGCATATGATGCTAAAGGTTGTCGTTCCTGGCAGCATCACTGAAGTCATTGCTGACTGTCAGCTGTGATTGAGGAAAGTCATCATAAAGACCTGTGAGTCATGCCTCTACTACATTACCCAACATCCTCATCAGCTGGCACATCCACTGTGATTCTTCAGAAATTCAAAGTGCTGGAGTTCAGTTTAAGTCATTTAATTGTTTCACCGGGTCTGACTAATACTTGGAAAACAATTCACCGTCACATTATTAGACTGCTATGTAATGGAACTCAGTCGTTATAGCATCTCAGTTGAATAGAAAGAGGAGTGTCAGGACATCAGGATTTCTAAATACCCTTGACATTACAGAGCCTAAGCATGACTGAACATGTCACATGTCATTTTTATTGAAGGAATCTATGACGCCACCAAAGGCGCCTTTCATCATCATGGAACAGACACAGGGTAATTACAAAAGACCTTTATTTTGCCTTTTTATTGCTTGCCCATAGTTATGTTGCATGGAGTATTAAGCATGAACAGAAAGAGCTGGGAGTCACACCTCAACTACATTACCCAACTCATCAACTGGCACGTCCACTGTGATTCTTTAGAAATTAGAAAGTGCTGGAGTTCACTTTATGTCACATAATTGTTTCACCGGGTCTGTCTAATACTTGGAAAACAATTCACCCTCACATCAGTAGGCCGCTATGTAATGAAACCCAATCTGAAACTCATGATTTCTAAATAACTCGGTACACAGTAATTACTAGATATCAATAAGCCTAAGCATGACTGAACAGTACATGGAAAAGTTAGATACAATTTAATTGCACATTACAATCACAAATAATGTGATTATTATTATTGAAGGAATCTATGGCTCCTTTCATCATTATGGGACAGATACAGGGTAATTACAGCAGACTGCACCATAGGTAGGTTGTGTGGAGAATTAAGCTGAAGGTATGAGAAGTAAACACACAAACAAACATGTTTAATGCTTTGTTTTTGCAATGCTGCTTCTACAATGTAAAAATCACACGGTGGACCGGGTCTACAATCCCCTAACATGGTGTGGAAGACAAATCACTACAGGTGCAAGTCAAGCAGGGAGCCCTCTGAGTGGAGCCTTGTCCAGTGGAGTCACACTAGCTCCCATACGTAACCCTGCAAAACCTGGAAGAAAAGACTGGCACCTGCAAAGCCACAGCAGTCTACTAACATATAGATCATTTAACTGCATCATCAGCCAATGCAGATGTTGCTGGAAGGAGCAAGGAAGGTCTGTATTTAATTTCAGTGTTATATATATATTCTTGGATACCTTCCCCTTTAACATTCTAGCATTTTGAAGAAAAATGTTTCATGGGCTGTCCATGGGATAACAATCGAATCAAAGCCACGTGGTAGGCCAGCAGCGCTGTCAAGAGCTATCAAGTAACCCGTAATTTTATACATTTTAGATGAATTTGTATTTGATATCCTTGTCTCGAGCCACCTCCCTGATGTTTCGGCTTAGGAGGTCACCATTAAAGGAGAAGCTGCTGGACTAGCAGAGGATGAACTCTGCTACATCAGAGCTGCAGAAAGCACCGAGGCCAACAGCTGCATGTGCTGTGCAGCACTCGAGACAGTCGAGTCTACGCAGGTGAAATCTTCCCTCTCTCTGACTGGATGAAGACTCCACATCATCAGCAGCAGCCAAGACAGTGAGGTCATTTAAAACGGAACGGAAGCCGGATTTCCTGCTGGACTACTTCCCCCACAACGTCACTGACTCTTTAAATCGTCGTTCAGTGGCAGAGCAGTGGCAGAACAGAGAAAAAGTCAGGATTGACAAAAACGTTCTCACGCGCATAATTTGATTCTACAGAAATCATTTAAATTGATTGGTCATTTTATTCCGCTTTCCTTTTCTGAAAATGGCTGTGACACTAGTCGAGCAAGAGAGGGTGCAGCGGTCCATGAAGACGTTCATCTCCAGAAACTAAATAGAAAAATTCTACCACTGCTTTAAAGATATAAGATAATATAAGACAAACCTTTATTTGTGCCACAGTGGGGAAATTGCATTTGCAAGTGACATGGAAGAAAAAGAAAGAACGAGATTGCACACAGCCTATAAAAAAATAAATACAATATAATATAAAATAGATGCACTATTATGTTAACAAGTTTAGCCATACTGTTCTGATTACAGCACAAGGTATGCATCAAGTCCTTTAAACCTGTGTTGTAAATGATGATTTCTGGCTGAAATCAAAGCTAAAATATGATTTTTATTGTTTGTTGAACATCTTGTGCACGTTACGCTCATCCTCCCAGTGTGTGGAAGGGGATTCTCAGCACAGAGGAGCACTCAAATCTGATGTCAGAGGTTGACGTGGATACAGTGGAAAGCCTGATTAGAAAAGTCTTGAGGGAACTGGCTGGAAGGGTCTGATGCCACGGAAGATGCACAGATGTGGAAAAGAGATAGGAGCCCCAACTACTGTACAGCTGTTGGCCTCCAGATGTGTCCTCATGGAGATGTGCTCTAAAGGGATGGAGCGAGGCATATAAGAGACAATAATGGACTGACCAGTGACCACATACTTTATATTTACATTGATGGATTTATAATTGTTGTCTATTTAAAAAAAAAACACCATTTATTCCAATGATTTATGTTTTTTTTTTTTTTTAAATAAAACAGCACCTTGTAATTCCTGAAAATTGTTTATTTCTTACCAAAGCATTTATAGTAACGAAGATAAGATTGAAATAAATGTTGTGCTAATTAAAACTAAAATTGTTGTGCTCGCATTTTTTATGTTTTCTATAGTACTACTAGTGGAAAAAGTTACTCTGGAGCCCCATACATAGCCACATAGCACAAATTATATAATTCTGATTGCTACAGTAACAATTTAACAACATATTTCCACAATTCTGTGGGACCACATACAGCATCATCGCAACAACAGTCCCTCCCTGTGGCCATTAATGCAACACCATTATTGGTTGCCATCTCTTTTCAATTACATTTGGCAACCGATTCAGCAGAAACGTACAGATAGGGGTGATGGACAAGTCTGAGGAAGTTCACACAAATTCAACTGTAGGTGATGCTACAAGAATTTAAAATCTTCCATCTTCTTTCAGCAAGTCAATAGAGTAAGTTTTGCTTTGCTTGGCAGCAATATTATGGGAGCATTTTATGCAAAAATATGCGCATTAGCATTAAGATCAACAGGGGTCACCAAAAAACAAACCATAACTCATAGGTTTGTGAAAATGTATTAAACAACAAATAAAATGTATCAAAAAAGGTTGTTTGACAAATCAGTACCAACTCAAGGTCCACTTGCAATTTTTTTTTTCTGAGTTTTCAACTCCAAGTGGTCCTCATCAGCAGATGGACTGCACTCAGCTGTCATGGGGTTGGATCTGTTCTGAATTTGTCCATATTTAACTCACGCTTATCTTTTAAGCCCCGTGAGATTAAGGCATCTGAAAGCTGTAGAAGGAACACTAATAAGTGGATCTTGAGCTGTGGCTGTTTTGTCAAACTACTGATTTAAAGGTCCAGGATGATCTTTGATGCATAAAAAAACAGTTAAGTTGGTGTGGGATGAAAGCTCAGTCATGTTACGTGGGATGGACTTAGTGAAATCTGATATTTAATATAGAACTGAGCCAGTGCCGGTTTTATCCGTGTACTAAATCCATGATTTGTTGCGTGGAGGTTTTGTCTTGGATTCGTTGCCAAGCATATTGAGCAAATACAGAGGGAATCAGTATCTTAATCTGAGGTATTAAGAAATTCTGGCATGCAATCATTGTCCTTGATGTTTCCACCAGCGGATGTGAAAAGTCTTAAAATCTCCTAAAAATAGGGACCATTCAACATGCATGCGTCTTAATTGAGATGAGACATTGTACCTGATTGTACAGGGGTTGCTGTGATATGGTGATATTGTTATATAACAGGCATAGAGAGCTATTCATTCTCTCATTATCTGAGCTGTCTGGGTAGTTGCATGCTTCAGCTGCCTCAGAAAGACTTTCCCGCCGTGTAAACTGGCTTCGTGCAGTTCCCTATGTGCCGTGGCACATCCAAAGGGCCTCCGGAGGCCAACCGGCTCCGTCTGCCTGCTGGATCCATTACATCCATAAACTGATAGGGGTTCTGAGTATGTTTGGCTTGGCAGTGCAGCATATGCTTCCCGCCATGTTCACTGAAGCAATGTGTCAGTTTATTACAGGCTCACCCTCCACTCTCCAGCGGCCATGATGTGATGCATTATGAGAATGGGAGAGGTGATTCGTCAATTTCTTGTACTCAGCATCTTTTCATGGCTTCGATATTTGTAAAAGTCACCAATGATCAATGCGGAACTATGAGTTGATGCGGTGAATATTTGGAAATGAGGTCAAATTAATTGTTGATGTTGTAGTTTGTAAGCTGCAGTAAAGTCATATCACTGACTTTTATAGACAGCTTATGTAATATCCTGCTCCCAGGGGACAGTTTAGGCTGCTTAGTATTCATGCTGCCTCTCGTTCTGAGAAGCAAAGAAACAGATTATATTTTGCTTCCTCTTATTCTGTACCACATATAAAGTGATGGTCTGAAGTGGCCTTTCCATGGTCTGAAGTGCCCTTTTTGTTTTGCCCCTCACACAATACCTGTGATGGCCTTAATGTTCTTCAACAGCAGTTAAAGTTGAAGAAACACAGTTGTTGGACCCATGTCTACATGTGTGAAACCAAACTATCATCCTTGAATTCATCTCAATATTTAGAACCTCCCTTGTTTGGAGGGTTTGGTTGAGTTTAACTACCTCATGCAGCGGTGACTGTGCCAAGAACATGCAATTTATTCCTGACATTTTCACTATTTATACTGCTCATTCCACCCAGCACATTATCTGTATATAACCTGTCTACTTATAGTTATTCTATTTTAGCTTTAATACCTTATTATTTTTTTTATTGATATGACATTCATGTGGACAGCAAGTAAGAATTTCATTGTACAGATAAACTTGTTTCTACATTGTGCAAATGACAAAAACGCTTTGAATCTTGACTCTTTGAATTCATATTATGATTAAATTGGCAATTTTCAACTGTTCGCTATCCATTTAGATTGTTCTGCTAGAACTATTTTTCTTGCACTCACAGTTACAACCTTTGATCTGAATTCACTGTATTATTGTGCCAAGCTGCCAATTTATTGATAATTGTGGCAAACCATATACTAGCCTCAACCAATTTGTAATCCTGTTTGTTCATTTTCCCCATAAACATCCTTCCAAAACACACAATCGTGTTTGGAAAGGTAAGGTTCACATTTCAGTAGTGTGAATGAGGTTTGAATGAAATTTGATGATTTGCATAAAATTGCTCGACAAAACATTGATATATTGTAGTGTGTATGTAAAAAAAAGGCAAGCTGAATTAAGTAATTGCTGTGATTTCTGAATTTTATAGTAAATGGTTGGTCAGGGATATATGAATAGTGTTGCAGACAAAGAAGATCTCTGAGTATGGAAAGTTGTTCAAGTTAGTTTCCTTTATTTTGAAACTTTTTTTGTAGCATTATTTTAATGTATTAAGTTTAATGCATTGCATATGTATTTGTGGTGTTTTGTAAAGCCTTGTTGTTTGGGCATATTGCATGCATGACTAAATCCATTCATCCATTATGATCTTCCTGTAATGCACAATCATTTCCAGGTAAGGAACACCAAGCAATAAAACAATATTCCGCTGAGACACCAACAGTATCCATGATGAATCATAATTAGCGAGCCATATGCAGCGTGCGTTTATGGAGCGGCTACAGGTCGTTCATCTTAATGTGACACATTTACATTCGCAGCTCTCTGGTTTCTTATTTTCTCACACCATGTGGTGTTGGAGGAACAATTTTGCTGTCCAAAAATGCGATTATGTTCGTTGGGAAAAAAATCACAAAAGTGACAAAACGCACCGTGAATGCAGGGTCGAGCTCTGCGGCCGAGAGTAATGATGAACAGACTTTACAGCTGCCATGTCATCCCTCTTATCCCGTCATGTCAGTGTTTCACCACTTGATGGTGCAAGAAGACCAATCAGACCATCAAATCGTCCAGCCCTGTCATATTGGTTCATTGCAAATAAGAGAGTGGGCTGGCTGTGTTCCTTGAAACTCTCCCGGTGGTCTGCTGCTGCTTTGTGGTACACCTCCCTATTACTAAAACTGCTGCATCATCTTTTCCTGCTGTCAGAAACACTAAGTCAAGGTTGCTTATTGAGGCCGCTCAAAACTTTTAACTGGCTTTTACTTGAGTTTCCACAAAATATTGGACCTGCAGCACGTACCCCTGTTGTTGCCAAGCCGTCAGGGATGTACGGAGCAGTTTGGCGCCCGGTTGAAACGCTGTATCACATTTCATGTTATGGTGAAATTAATTCAAAACCAAAAAAGCAGAAGTACATCACACGGGGGATTTTTCTATTTTCTGGAATCTGGGAATTGGCAGTGAGGAGAAGCAGCGCTCATTACACAGTGATTTCACACATTAGGATTTAATCATAGCATGCCAGCACACACAAACACTCACACACACACACACACACACACACACACACACACACGCTTGTGTATTATTACTCTCAGCAACTATTTACAGTGATGCATTTTATCAGGTTTTATTTTTTTTTTCACATTAGAAATCCTTTGCTGGGAGGAAACCTTCCGCCCTGTTGCTGAAGCCTCTTCTCTCCTGGGAGGACAAGGCATTTAACACACAACGGTATTAAAGATTTCAGTCAAACGTAACCGTTTTTAGGAAATTCTGCTCATAACAATAGGGTTTGGGTCACTGCACATGAGATTTAACAATGGGGCCTGACTGTATGTGACGCCACCTGCCTGGGATCTTAAGTTAACCCAACATCCATGTCCGGTGTCAGCGGATGCCATGAGTGGCCTGTTCCATCTGTGCAAAGCAGCAGGGGTGCCGGAGCTGGTCCCAGCTGGAGTCTGGCACAGCCATGTGGCAAGATGGCACCGGTTTGACTGAGATATGAAGCTGGCTGCTTGAGAGGGCTGCAGCAGAAATATGATTGATGCGGCCTTAATGTTGTCTTATCCAAAAGTTATAAGATATTCTAAGATAAGATAAGGTGACATAACATAAATGACACTATGAATACAATGCAATATAAATTGCAGCCAAACTAAAAAAGAATGATGGAAGGAAGAAATCTGAAGTGAGCCAAAGCTTATAAATCACATTCAAATAAAAAAAAGATTGCCATGCAGAACTATATAAGAGATTACATTTACAGAAAAGGAAAGGGTCTGTGTGTGCTCAGTTAAGAATTGCACTATGACGTAGGCTGATATAAAAGTATTGAAGAGGACAAATCATATTTTATATACATTTTCTCTTTGTAAAGTCACTTGAAGAATTGTTTAGTTTGAAAAAAATCAGTTGTGCTGTGTGATGATTTTTCTGAAGGTGCTATGTAAATTGGGCTTTTTTAATGTGGAGATTTGGGATTTTCTAGGATTTATAGAATGTGTTTGGCAGCTAATACAGAGAACGTTGTATCCATAACATGATATTTCTCTCATGTCAAATGATATATTTTTTTTATTTCATCATGTTCTGTCATGTGGCTATTCTTGCTTTACACTTCAGTTTCTTAGATACCTGACAAACCACAGTGGTAGGATTACAAGTGTACAAATAATTAATAATAATAATTAATAGATAATAATGGTAAAAGTGCTTAAAATGCAATAACAAAATTTAGGTTTTGCAGATTTACAGCAGGCAGACTTTAGACTTGAATATCTGAGTTTGAGTCATATCTCCAGTAGTGTGAGTAAGGTGAATAAGCCATCATTTTCAAGTCTTTAGTCTTCAATTTTGTAGCTTAGGTCTGAAAATCTCATGTAGACTCATGTATCAAGTTGACAGTTTGGCGCTATACATTATATTTCTGTGTCACGCCTCCTGATTCCAAGAGTAGGAGAATCTTTACATCTCACCATGGTGTAACATGCTGTACAGGAAGTTGTTCTATCTTTGAGTTTGAGGTTTGTACAATGACAGCAGCTCTAATAGAGACAGCATGCAATGTACTGTAGCTCCAGTCTATTCTCAACAAAAAAACATTTGCTGTGCTTCTGGAACTGTAACAAGTAATCTGTGAGCAAAAGTCATTCTATCAAATGAAGGAAACTGCCCGAAATAGGTAGTTTGGTTCAATGAAAGGGAGTACCAAAAGAATACCTTCCAACTCTTTGTAAGGTGTGATAAGTGTAAAACATTTTCAGAGAGGAAATGAGAAGAATGTTTCCTTTAATCTCCTCAAAGGCAATGATCACACGGAGCTTTGTGCAGGTTTATGGTGGCTTGTGGGCTGGTTACAAGATTCTTCTGAGACCCGTCAGAGGAGTCAATAAAGATGTGAATGCGATTACTAAGCCCCTGTGTTTCAGGAATCCACTAATGAACGTATGCTTTCTCGTTTACTGTTTGCTGCCCACACACTGCTGCACACAGCCCATCTCTAATGGGTTTCACTGATGGCTGCCTGTTGATGGATTTGCAATTGTGATTGCAACCATAATGAGAGTGTACTGAGTAGATTGTAGATCTCTGCCAGGTGTAGACAGGATATGGACTTAAGTCAGTGGTCAATAAAAAAAAAATGAGCTGATGAGTCTAGTAGTATGCAATAGCTGTAGATACAGATACACACACAACCAAATACAGTGTAAATAAAGGCTGGTTTCTAATACAGGCCAGGGCTCTTATTAGAACCAACATTATTAAATGTTGAATTGAATGCAAAAATATACAGACAAGACTGTTTAGCTCATTAGAAAGCCACCAAAGCACTCAAAATATCAAGCCACCAGTGACCTGGTCATGTGACAGGTGCAGTGGCCGACCGGGGCAAACGCTACACAAACGGCAAATCACTGGTAAGCTAACGTTGTTACCATGGCAACCGTGAAGGTTGTTGTAGAGGACGGTACAAGTGATGAGGAAATTACAGGGAGAGGATGAGGAAATTGAGGAGGAGGAGGATTAAACAGAAGATTTTAAAGGACAGTTAAACTTTGAAGCAATAACCTGTCTAAACCAGTAAGCTGCCTTTTTTAAGATTGTTAATGTTTTTTTCAATAAATTATCCTTGGATTTTATAGGTTTGAATAGACATAAAACCTTGTTTTGCTTCATTCTATTGGTGGTCCAATTTACTCGAATAGAAATACATCCTGTCTCTAAATGTGGCCTCATGCCAATAAAGGCCTACTCTTAATTGCACTTAAGTAAATAAAGGCCCAGGCCTATATTAGAGAATTTACGGTTATAGGCATCCAATCACACTTGCCAAAAAACAGAATTCAGGGTATTAATGGTATTTTAATTATTTGATTGAATTGAAATCCACCTGTTTCATTCATTGAATGAAACAGGTGGATTTTGTGGCTTCACTGATGTTTTTTTATTTGCACAGGCTTATATGCATGCTACATGATTTGTAAAAAGCTGTTTGCAGAGATTATGGCTTCCAGTGGTGTTTCCTTTGGTTTTATGACTTGGAATTTCCTCTGACTGTCCTGTGATTTGTGAGGAAAGTTGCAGGTTACTTTATACTAGCTGTGGAAATGTGACTCCTACTTAACCAGACATCCAAACAGGCTAAGCACTTGAAGGAAACATTGTATTAGCAACCTGACTCTCCTATTTCGGTTAGGGGATTTTCTCCCTTCTCAAAAGAAAAGGAAATGACTTCGTATGGAGCCAATACCCAAAGGCAACATGTCTCGAGACTGACAGCATTTTCTGATAGCATTCTGTAACCAAATTCAAATTAATGTTTTCTAGAAATAACACACTACATCATCTTGACAGTATGTACGCCCAGTTCCAGCAAGTTTAAAAAGTGAAATAAAAAATGAAAGCAGAAAAGCAAGATCAGTCAGCAGTAAATGTAGTGTTCCATCGGTCTCTATAGCAACAAATAAAATCAAATGTCGTCATTGTTATGACAAATTTCATTGGCTGTTCTGCTTGAGTTCTGTGTGTCACTGTTTCTGTAACGTGTGTGACCTTTATTCTAGACTGCAGACTGACTGGAGTCCTGTGGTATTGTTTCCACCTCTGCGGAGGAGTTGGGTTTGTTCAAGATGTTCCCAGCTAATGTCAACACAGTCACCCTGGCTCACACATGTCATTGTCCTGACATATCAATTAGCAACGTGTAATTAGGAGTGGATCTTTCTGAAATTTAAGATTTTGTACATTGCACATAACCTCTATTGTGTCTATGCAAATTAGATTTTCAAAATGATGTATCTGTTTTAAGACCTTCCGTGTTCCCTCTCTGAAATCTACAGTTCAAACCTATCAAAAGTGTCATTAAGCGCAGTCAAGGCAGCTGTTAACTTTACTGTGTCCCGGCTCCTATTCCTTAAGTACATTTCCTCTATGTCATCTCCACAACCTTTAAATATCTCACATTGCATGCAGGGTAAAACCTGCAGCACCACTGTCTCTCCTCAAGTTTAAATGGATTGAGGATACATATTTATGTTGATTTTGATTGATTGTATGTTGTATATTGTTCATATTGCCTGAATTTATGTGTAATGATTATACAATAATACTATGGCCATTTCCCCTTCAGTACAGTAATCTTATTTGTCTAAGTTACATCAAGGATTGTATTTGTAGCAGTCATAAATTAGAACCTTTGTCCTAATTAGCACTTAGTTCAATAAATGTAGAGTGTAAGGGATTCTGGATTTATACAGTATATTTGATGCAGAACTAGAACCTCACGAACAATGAAGAAAATCTGATATAAACCAAAATAGTAATAATTTCCTCCAAGTCAAATACAATTTTATCAAACTATATTAACTCTTTTTCTGATGCCATTTATCTAAT
Source organism: Lepturacanthus savala (assembly GCA_030544235.1). Classification (NCBI taxonomy): domain Eukaryota; kingdom Metazoa; phylum Chordata; class Actinopteri; order Scombriformes; family Trichiuridae; genus Lepturacanthus; species Lepturacanthus savala. The sequence goes on along the minus strand of CM060473.1, from coordinate 5,883,381 downwards.
CTGATCCTTCATTTCCCAGTTATCCACATTTTTTCTACTAAACACCCTCAACCACAATCGCAAAAGCCACCCAGCAACACAAAGACACAACTAGCATTTATAAGTCACAAACCCTGCTGAGCCATTTCACACTATATCTCCTTCTGCTCTAAGGGGGATGACGTGTTAATGTTGAGGATCGCTTACAGGGGTCGGGTGCCATGCTGCACGCCTTGTTGTGACGTGGCAAGAAGTCTCGGGGGACAGCTGCAGGGGCGGGGCTGGTGATTCACTGCTGGCCGGGTGGCAGACCAGGTCTCTGGCATGCGAGACGTCACGAGGAGACGACTCAGGGAAGACAGCTGACCGAGGTCTTCCCTCGAACATGACCATCATACTGTACTGTGCAATACATCACTCATCTCTGACTGACTGAATAGAGGGTCATCTTCCTTAAAATACAAATTATATCATGTTTTGCACATATGTTTTGACCTCTCCTATCCTGTAGAGTTTGGAAGGGATTTTCCCTTAACCCCAAAAAGTGGTGGTAATGGTGAAGACATTTGCTGCATTAACACACATATAAATAAGTTCCGGGGCTTATGATTAAATATCAGGCCTTCCATTAATACATTAGCACTGGCAAACCCTCTGAGGATGATTTAAAGGAACATACAGACACTCTGGGAGTTATGTGTGTTTGTCATTACACACATAATCAACTTAGAACATTGGTTTTAAACTACACTCTTCTACATACAGCCCAGAGTGAGCAGTGACACAAAGACAGACCATTACATTAAGATTCACCTTTGTTCAGATTTATGATGACTGTAAATACATGACTGAAATAGCCCCTGGACCCACCTGTTAGTCATAAAATAGCTCTGATACATACCTGCTGTGGAACCACAACATTGCCTCATCCATCAAACTCATAGCACCAATTGCTTCATCTCATCACTACCATAGATATAAATACTGGGTTCATTGGTGATATAGAAAGAAAAAATCAGGCTACTATCTGCTTTTAAGGTAACACTGGCATGGAGATTTTTTGGGGGTGTGTGGTCCTGATATAAGATTCTTCAGAGACCCCTCTGAGACGTCAGCAAAGATGCTGATCTCATTACGAAGCCCCTGTGTTTCAGGAATACTCCGATGAAGTCATGATTTATGGTTTGCTGCAAACAGCCCATCTCCGATGGCTATCACCGATGGCTGCTGGTTGATGGTTTTGCAATAATGTGATTACAAACCTATTAATATTTCCTTTATGTTAAAAATAGAAATCCATGAGCAGATGCAGGAAACAGAATCCAGGGTGTTAATGATATTTTAATGATTTGATTAGAGAGGACAGTGAGCGACAGATGTGGATATTTTATATGCACAGGTTTATGTGGACTGTACATGGTTTGTTAACAGTTGTTTGCTGAGATTAAAAGTTGCAGGTTACTTCAGACTAGGTGTGAAATGTGAAAGAGATTTTCTCCCTTCACAAGGAAAAAAAACCCATCAGATTCATGTAATCAAGTTCGACTGAACGTTTTATAGAAATAACACACTACATCATCTTGACACTATGTACGCCCAACTATCCAGCACATTTTATAAATACTAAATGAAAGCAGAAAAGCATGATACTGCTCATCAGTCAGCAGTAAATGTACTGTTCTACAGGTCTCTGTAGCAGCAAATACAATCAAACGTAATAATTGTTATGACAAATTTGGTCATTGGCTGTTCTGGCTGAGTTCTATGTGTATTTGTGTGTGTCACTGTTTCTGTGTGTGTGTGACCTTTATTCTAGACTGACTGGAGACATCAAATATACGCCCAGTTCCAGTAAATTTAAAAAGTAAAATAAAAATGACTCTTCCAAGGGTCTCTGTTGCAGCAAAAACAATGAGTTATTATATAAAATAATATAATAACGTATGATTTCTTATGTTGCACATAACTATATGCTGTCTATATAATCTATGTTTCAAAAATGATGGAGCTCTGATCATAACAGTTAATATGTTTTAACATCTTCTGCGTCCTCTTATAGCCAACCAGGGACCCCCAGTTCAACCCAGATCAGCTGTCAGACGTGTCACCAAGTGAAGCAGCAGCAGCTGTTAACTTTATAGTGTCTGGGCTCTTCTTCCTTAGGTATAGTTCATGTATATCACTTTCCTCTCACCTGGGTTTTTGTGTCAACTGCAGCAGTTTTTCTCAATTGCAAAAACATGTGACATCTCTACAACATTTAATGGGAACCCACTATGTTTTTATTTTATATTTTTTATATATATTCATATATAATGTTCTATGTCTGATTTTTATATTAAACATAGCCAATGTTGCAAATAATGAGGTAAATGAATGTCAAAGTAGTTTCTGTGAGCAAAAAACTTGGGTTTCAGGCTGATCTGAATAGTAGAATCACATTTTACTTGCTATGTTACTTTTTTTTTTTTTACTTCTTTTACTTTATTTTATTTGTCACTTCAAGGGTTGGCAGCAGTCAATCATGACGCAGTTTTGATTCTTACCAAATATACTATCTAATAACTAATACTACTAATAACTACTCACTTTCTTTTAATTCTTTAGGTTGCATCAGATTATATCCCACACATGTCTGATTAATCATAGATACCTTTGTTCTGGTTTCTGAGTCAATATTTAACTTAAAAAAATAGTTATATTTTATATTAGAGTCATTAAAACCTGAGGATATTAGACTTTGATTAACTATCAGATTTTAACTGGTTAGTGAAGTCCACAACAGATTGAGGATTATTACTCAACTTGACTGCGACATAAATAAAAGGTTTAAAAATAAGCATGAACTATAAATTTCCACGTGTACTTTTCACTTTTCATTTTTCAGACAGTGAAAGTCAAGGAAAAAATTTACTTTACACATAAATTGACAGCCACTTTACATGAAGGACCAGTTTATGGTCCGGAGGCGCCTGTCAGCATTTTTTTTATGCTCACAGACGAAGACATAAACCCTTGACCTCCTAGAAATTTGGGGTTTTATAACCGAACGTCTCGAGCAGCTCCGAGTGGGTGCAAGGAAGCTGCCAATGTCACAAAGAGGCCAATTGAAAGCTGCCAGCCAAATATTTGGTTCTCAGTGTTGGTTCTGGGAGGACACATCTAGGACGTTTCTGAGGAGGGAACTTTAATCATTTCAGTAGGTCTTCGGGGAAATCTCAGCTACTTCTAACTGGATAATCAGAGGGATATATAATCTCTCTTTGTATGCCCTTGGACTCCTGTCCTCTTGGATTAACTCAGCAGGCCTTGGTGACAGGAGCACTGACGCTGGTTTGCCTAGGGTGTTCGGGTCAATTTTACTACCAAATTATGAATTCTACATGTTTTTTTTAGTATAATAGTTCATTATGTCATTTAAAATGTTTCTATAGATTAATGAATGAATAAATGAAGGAATATCTATCAGTATATCTATTGTTTTATTCTTGTGGTTCTAGTATCATGCTCACGATGAAGAAGCAGAAATAAAAATAGAACCTGACAATGCAGGAACAAATTTTAAAAATACTAAAAATGCCAAGTAAAAAGTCTAATACTTAACTGTGATATTGATTAAATAATGTAAAATGTTTAACTTAAAACCTTAATAGATACTTGGAATGTTCTTCTATCTATGTACTACATGTATGTACGTAAAGCATGTACATTATGTATGTATATACAATACGTTTGCATGTATGTATGTAAAGTATGTATGTATGTATGCACAGTATGTATAGTATGTATTTATATACAACATGTATGCATGTATGTATGTATACTATGTACAGTACGTGTTATGTATGTATGAATGTATACTATGTATCTACCTGGCCTATGTGTTTTATGCAGATGAATCACCCCTATAGTCAAAGTCTTGTTAGTGACAACAAAACAGCAGTGGCTACATTAAATTTGAGCTTCCTTGACTTACATGAGATGAATCATCATACCATGCAATGTGTTTTTTTTCCTGCTTGACAGATATAAATATAGGCATTCTGGAGCAAAGGTAGTCACCCCAAGTTCAGACAAATGAAAGAAGTGAGGAGCTGACAGGCTTACAAAACAGGAACAGAAACCTGAGACCAACAATAATGGGCAGTATAATAAAAGGGAATGCGTTTTACATAAAAAAGGCACTTGTAATCACACATGATCACAATAAAATTGATTACTAATAGGACTAGGTGATGTGTTTAAAATCATTATCACATTGTGAAAGTTCATTCTTGACCTTGGAAGTAGCAGTCTGACAAAACTAAATCTTCACTTAAGCTCCACATTTTACCTTTCCTGAAAATTCCATATGAGACTCTTAGTCTTCATCATGATGTCCCATCCACTGATACTGTGAGATGCAGTTGAAAGAGCCAGTAAGCAGACCTTGAATTAAGAACGGACCATTTTTATGGCTGCCCTAATGACATGAATTAATAGGGTAAACATAGCCAACTATTTCATGACAATATGGCTGCCATGAAAAAATGTCTATAATATTATACTGTAAATTTGCAACAAAATACATCTTTATATAGCAAATGAAATGTATGCAACATTACTTATACTATAACTTGACCAAATATATTGTATTAACACAAAATCTATTCTTACAAGAAGCCTTCTTTCTGATTTATAAAGTGAATTATCATATTATGATCAACAACCAGGTGATAAAAGTCACAGTTGCCATCTAAACATTGATGAAATGTTGTTATTTATCCTTTTGTAAAGGCATGGAAAAAGAGATATTACATTTAAAACTTTCCCTGTGCATAGAAATGTGTCACTGCACTCCTGCCTATCAGCCTACAAGCAGAAACATAAAGGGAAACACAGCTGCTTAGGCAGAAAAACTCCGCTCTCTTGAGCTTCCATGACACATGTTCTAAAATCACACCACTGACACAGTAACTTACAGCCTCAGACGGAGTCTTATGCGAACATAAAATTGAGAACATGTCAACAATTCCTTTGGCATGACAGTTGTCAAATGGAAGCTCAAATTGGGGTGTGAAAGAGGAGTCTTGTGTTTCAAACTACAGGGATGGTGAGATGAATCATTTGGAGGAGTTGGTGGTGATGGTCGGGGTGGGTGGGTGATGGGTGGGTGGAGGTGATTTTTACTCCTAGGAGCGATCAAGTGTAATGTCCTTCAGAGCAGAAAGCTGTGACAGCAAGTCGTTTGAGGACAGACTGCAGGGGACAAAGTGATCTGTACTGATAAAGCACAGGGAGGAGACGCACTGCTGAAGATATTAAACATGGGAGTTTACAATGAACAAGGGTAAGATTATCAATCCTAGTTCATAGCCTTTGTGCTGGCACAGCTACAGTAATGGATGTAAAGTTTTGAATCTATCCCACACCATTTAAATGATTAAATGATCTCATCTTATGTCTAATTGCAGAAATGTAATTAGCAAACAAAGAAAACAGTGATATAACATCATGTCTGTGCATGTTATTAGTTATTAATACAAAGGTTCAGACACACTGTCAAAGACATGTCATTTGCTGATATCTTCCTTAACCCTCATGTGTTTGTTTCATGTTAATCAATTTGGTGTTTCTGGTCAAAATTTGATCGTTCCATTTAGACTCATCATAAAAAACTGTAATAATACATATATTATCACCTCTTGTTGTGTTAGATTTTTTTTTTTTATCTACATAACTTCTTGTGAACATTACAAGTTTTGAACTTGTTATTTATGGCCTGTATGTGTCATTGATCTGAACTTATACATCTTGAAATCGAGTTCTGAAAAACATAATTTCTGGATTATTTTAGCTATAAGAAATAATCAGATGAAACATAGTCTGTTTATCACAGACTACTTTGGGTCAAAGCTACCAAGGACATTTGCTTTTAAACTATTTCAAACTTTTACACAGTCACAAAAAGTAACACCTGTTGGCCATTCGCGGTCATGAGTGACCGGATAGATTTTGATGTATTACAAAGAAAATGATCCCTAAACTACACTTGACAATTTCACAATATTCCAAGTCATGTCTTAATACATTAAAGAACTACTAACAAGAACAATAAAATTACAATGTTTATCAGATTCATCAAATATATAATCAAGTTTCACAAGGTAGACAAGTGTAGATGTACCCGAGTTCAATTTCTTACAGTAATTCTGGTCTCCACCATTCATTTCTAATGATTGGTCAGTTTTGACCGGGAACACCAAGACTGTACAAAAGTTGAAAAAAAAACACATTGTATGTAAATTAACACAATTTATTTTGTTCTGAAATCCTCTTTGTGGACAAAGTCATGGAATCTTAGGTAAATCTGCTTAACTCCATTTTTCAGACACAAAAACTTTGAAAAAGCCAGATTTGACCAGGAACACAACATGAGGGTTAAGAACGAATCATAACTCCATAATGCTGGTTGTTCATGTCTGTTTCACTCCATCTCATCACTATGTGCTGTAGGGCGATCCTTGAAGAACCAGAGTCCCGTCATCAGCAGATAAAAGAAGTGAAAGGAGGGTTTCCCCGCCATCACAACACGTCAATGCCGCTCTCTCTACACAGACCCAGCAAGCTTCCCCCCAGGAACGCCTTCAATGACATGATGTTTGTGGGTCAGTTTCTACTTCCCTACAGTTCTGTGGAGTTTCTCTTTTTGAAGAAACTTTCAAGTGCAGTTTAAACCGTACACAGAGGACAGAAAACAGGTCCCTTATCGTATTATGTGACCGGACATTATGAAGAGTAATAAAAGTCCAAGTTAAGGCTCCATACTCCTTACAAAAATATAACAATGGTAGCTGATCTTAAGGGTTTTTCCCTAAATGTCAAAGTGCATTTATGGTCTACCACTAATTCATCTATTTCCCTTGTGGTCTAGTATACTGTATATACAGCATTTGTTCTTGTGGTCTCTGTATGGCTGCTCTGGGGCCTCGAGAATACTTTTGGGAACCAATTTTAATGCAATCACTGAAATCTGTTCCGGATGCAAGATCTCTTGTTAATATTTAATGATTGTAATTAAAAACTAATTAGCACTCAATTTCTTGTTTCCTGTGAAAGTTCTCAATCATGTGCACCACTCATAACAACTCAGAAAGCTTGATCAAGAGTTTCCAGATCTGCTGCAGATATACTAGGCACAGTGAAGAAGAAAATCAAATAACAGAGTGAAGGAACAACAAATGATTGCATGCGAGGCAAAAAAAACAAACAAACCCTGATCTCAACCAAACGGAGCATTTTGGAGCGATGTGTCAGAGATCAGACTCTACAGCTGTCACCAAAACACCAAACTTTTCTGCAAACATCATCCCTCCAAAAGAGCTCCAGACATCTTGAATCTCTGCCAAGCAGAACTAAAGCTGTCCTGGTGGATCAACACCTCGTTACCTTGATTGATTAGTTGTTTTTTTCCTTCCTTTGTCACACATCTGCACATTTTACGGTCTCATAACTCCCTTCAGATCAGTTTTGCAATCTCACTTTTTTGATCTTCCTCTTCCTTGAACTCTTCCTGCCAAGGATCACCATGGAAACCAGTCAAAGCAGCCCAATGTTATTGGATCTGTGCTGTGCCTAAACTGACTTGAATAGCATGGAGAGCAATGGAAGCCAAGAAGACAAAGTTGTGTAAAAGACATGACTTTTGCATTTCAACATAGGTTTAAATCTTTTTACAAATGTCGGCTGCCGTTTAATGACTTTTAGTTGAACAAATTCTCTAAAAAAATTTGATTGTGCAAATTAATGTTTGATTGATGATAATTGACTAGTCTATCAACAGTATTGTTTCCTGTTTCGTCTGGTAGTGGGTGGCTGGACCCAGGACAACCCGTCCTGTTTGGTAGAGCAGTTCAGTCCTGAGGACAACGAGTGGAGGACAGCACCTCGCATGATCAACAACCGCGGGAACGTGGCTGTTGGCACACTGGACGGCAAGATCTATACAGTGGGAGGCGAAGACAACATGCGATGTTATAGCAGTGTGGAGAGGTGAGCTGCAACTTTAAAACTACACCTTAAAGTAGTTAAGATCATTAAAGATCAGACACTTCTGAATCCATAAATAGATGCAATTGAAATGGCTTAATTTTGATTTGGGTCGATTTTGAAGGTGAGCTAAACTGATATGGGATCAAGCTAAATGCAAATTCATTACAGTAAATCACACTGGGTATTGCAGCAGGAGAAAGTGTGGGAAAGTAATTCAAAGCTGAATTGATGATTTGGCAATAAATGACTGAATCTGGCATCTGGAGATCATGCAGATTATTCCTGTCATGTCATGTAAATGTATAATAAGAATAAGGAAGGTGCCACGTGGAGACACTGGCAGTCGCTGTCAGCAGCATGTGGCCTTGATGCTGAGTGCTGACATCTGGGGGGTGGGGGGTGGAGATGTGATGAGATGGAACCATGTAGGGCAAGAAATGACTTAAGGTTACATTCCAAACTAGGAAGATACTGTACCATTATACTGTACCATATATATATATATATATATATATATATATATATGTGCAAAATTACTTATACTATATGTGTGTGTATGTGTGTGTGTGTTGAATATTCACAGGGAGAAAATATAATCAAGGAGGCATAATTTCATAGGCTCATTGGCTAATGTTTTGCATTTGAGCACAGCCATATATTATTATGTATGTCACACAAACTAATTTTCTCTACTTAGATGTCTGTCATGTACTACTAATAATAATGTAACAGCAGATCCCTGACCCGGACCATCGCATGTCTGTAGGTAATCTCTTGACCTTCTCCATTCGTGAGAAGTCTGGCTGTAAAAATGTACTCAAACTCAATACTTGTGTTATAAACATCACCCATATATTGTGTGCTAATAGGGAATGGTCTGATTTATTGTTGTCATTTACATAAGTGTCCAGCAGAGGTCAGTGTTGAGGTAGAAATTAGAGTACGACATGAGCTCTGTTATGAAAAAACAGATTTTTAGCAACCCTCCTGTCCAAAATCTCTACTTTGCAGAACTTTCCTCATTCCTCTGCTCATGTTGCCAAGACATTTCTCCCTTACAGGCAGAGAAAGTTGAAAATAAACTCTCTCTCTCTCTCTCTCTCTCTCTCTCTCTCTCTCTCTCTCTCTCTCTCTCTCTCTCTCTCTCACTCTCTCACTCTCTCTCACATACACACACACACACACCCATACTCTGCTCCCCAGTATGAAATTTTCTCTCACTTCCTCTCCTCCTACTTTATTCGACATATTGAAGGAGATGGCTATGTTCCCAATTCCCACAGACAGTCCCGCATTAACTGAATGCCAGCCAACTGACCTCATAATGATGATCCCCCGGCTGGCTGCGATCCAGCCCAGCCCCGCTAAAACTGATCAGCTGTTAATGGCCTGAACCAGCCTGCTCTCATATTGGTTACCTGAGTGTGAGTCTGAGGGGAGGTTGCAGTGCCATGATGACACTTTGGAGGCAACGCTGGCAGTCCCACTCAACCAAAAATTTCCCAATTAAAGGTCAGCGTTGATTTGCAGGATGTGGGCTCTCTTCTAATGATCTCGACTGGGGGATAAAACTTTTTAATGGCTTCCCAGTGGAGAGGAAACACTCACTGAGCTTGAATGCTTTCAGCGTGAAATTGTGTGTATTATCCTCAAAAACACACAGTTGCAGGCATACTAATTGCAAAGTCATACATACTGTATGTCTATTAACGTTTATATCTGTGCACTAAAATCCTTATTTCCAAAATACTGACATCTCCACTCTCTCGTTGACCTCCATCATGGCAGGTATGACCCGGATAAAGACAGCTGGAGTGCAGACGTTGCACCTTTGAGCAGCCCCCGTAGTGGAGTGTGTCTGGTGGCGATGGACGGATACTTGTATGCTGTTGGAGGACACGACGGCATTACCGCTATAAATACTGTAGAGAGGTACTGTAGCATCAAAACATCAATATATTACTGGACAGTTAATTATGATTCTCCTTTGTGATTAATATAAATAAGTGAGACTGCATACAATACATTATGAAGTATCCACATAATGTAGGGATCTATTACTGAATTATTAAAACCTTTGTATGAATGCTTTGTTTTCTCATTGGAAATGTTGGTTTTCCTGAAGGCAAAGAACAAGTTCAAAGCACAGTTTGTATTTTTCTTTCCTTCTTTGATATCGTGGGAAAATCTAAAAGCTTGACCTGTTTCCTTTGGAGAATTCTTCTGATTTGTGCCATAAATAACACAAATAAAATATATATATATCAGATGAGTAGATTGAAAGAATGAAATAAGTCTGACTCAGAAGAAGGAACAAAGAAGCGAATAATTTGAATTGTGCAAAATAAAAACATTAATGACTGACAGATCAATTATTAAATTGGCCTTGCTGAACTTTGTTTCGTTGCTGTAGATATGATCCACAAATGAACACATGGAGCAAGCAGGCGGCCATGCTGACCCGACGCACCAACGCTGCGGCTGCTGTGATGGACGGTCACTTATATGTGATCGGGGGGAATGATGGACAAATGGCCCTTGGGTCAGGTGAATGACGCAATTACAAAATAGATTGGTGAAATTATCGGTGAAAATGTGTTGATATTTTACATACTACAGGATCTAGATTTTATTACTTGTCATAGGATCTCTTCCTGTTACATAAACTTAAAATATCATATTGGCATGCCCTGTGTGACAAATCCAGTACAGTATGTTCTTACATTTCGTAATATGTCATAGTAAGAAATGTCATTACTGCTGAGTCATTCCACATTCTTGCGATATGATTTCAGTACAATATTAATGACATTTTCCCTTCTTATTACAAAGCTTAAAGTTAAATCAAACTTTTGTTTCAGCCTGCCAGCACATCCAGAGTTTATGTATCCAGTTACAACTAAGATGAATTATACAAAGTCAAACAGCTTTAAAAATGACTAATAAGATTAAAGTAATACAGATCATGTTCTTTTTCATGTAGGAGGCTTACTTCAGAAAACTTAACTCTGTACTTTTTGTGCTTGGAGATAATGTGCAAATGGATGTCTTCTCACCATTACTTTAAATCTCAGCTTATTTTGACAGCTTTTTGACATGTGACATAACGACCAGCTTGACCTTTTATCTTTTTGCGAGTAGATCACATTCACACACAAACACACACACACCCCCACACACACAAACACACATGCCCCCACACACACAAACACACATGCCCCCACACACACAAACACACACGCACACACAACACACACAAGCACATACATTCTTATGCCCCTGACCTTGCCAAAGATAAACAGGGTTTATGTTGTGCTGCCACTTGTCACTGACTATTTCAGTCTGTGAGAAGTGGAGGTCAGTAAAATTCCCACAACCTTTTTTGGTTTCTGTCAAGTTCAAGGTCCCTGCTCCCACAAATTTGGCATAATGAAATAACATTATGTTTGACCATTTAAAAGATAACGGTGATGACAAAAGCCCATGGAAATTTTGTTTTTTTGTTTTTTTCCATAAAGTCTTGCAACATGAGAGACAATTCTAAGCTCTAAAATTGCAATAGATCCATATAAAATGGAGATTTTTGTATATAAATATAGCCACTGGAAGTCTGTAAGGTCATGTTACTCATACAGTGTGTGTAGCAGTGTTATACCGTACATGTGGCCTTTTCTAATTCCTAGTGGAGCGATACAACCCTGAAGACGGTACCTGGTCAATATGCGCCCACATGCTGAGTCCCAGGGAGAACGCTGGCTGTGCCGTTTACCTGGGATACATCTACGTGGCCGGGGGCAGAGATGAGCTCAACCTGGAGCTGTCTGCTGCTGAGAGGCTGGACCCCGACACCATGAGGTGGACCCCTGTTAAACGCATGAGAAGCAAGAGGGACAACGTGAGTAATGGATCAGATGTCAGGTTTCAAAGTTTCAGTTTATTGTTACATAAAATATAGGAGAATAGGATAGACAGATATGAATTAGAGAAGGACATCATTTTCCTTAACCCTCATGTTGTGTTTGTTTCATGGTAATAAATTTGGTGTTCCCGGTCAAATTTGATCGTTCCATTAAGACTCATTATAAAAACTGTAATAACACATATATTATCAACTCTTGTTTGTTAGATTTTTTTAATTAACATACTGTCTTGTGAAATTACAAGTTTTGGACTTTTATTTGTTATTGTACAAAAGTTGAATAAAACACACACTATTGTATGTAAATTAATACAATTTATTTTGTGTGCAAGATGGGGGTTAACAGATCACCCAAAATAATTTTTCCTGAAGAGGTTCAAGGTTTTCGTTCTATCGTTCTCTTTTAGGTTTACTCTAATTATGTTAATTTATTTTCTGGCATACCGCAACCCTGCACTATACATTCATAGATATAAAGTAAATATATTTTCTGATATGGAAATTTAATACTACTGTGATCTAGATCTACTTTGATATACCTGAGCTCTGATCTAAATAAAAGCTGTGAGACTCTTTTAAAAAATCCTTTTTTTTTTTAAAGTGTAGTTCATTGCCATCATAATTTGTGTTTCTGTTGAGAAGATGGTGCTTGGTGGTGAAGCATCTTTTTCATAATTACTCTCTGTTCATAATGCATCAGATGTCCCTTGTGGTCTTCAATGGTGAATTACTGGCTGTAGGAGGCTCTGATGGTGTCACTGACCTAAAAACAATAGAAATTTACAGTCATGAAACCAACACATGGAGGTAAGTGAAGAATCACTTTCATCTTGCTTCTAAATGCTTCTTGCTTCTGTAGAGTTTTTGACTTCACCTCTAAGAGATAAATCAAATTATGTCTTAATTCCCTGTTGATATTTAAAAGTCAAGTCAATTTAATTTGTAAAGCTCAAAATCACAAATCCTAGATTTCCCTTAATGGGCTTTACAATTTGTACAACAGTATTACAAAAGCCAATATGCTTAAAGAAAAAGGTCATAATTTTAATCAATATGATAATTACCAGTATACAGCCACAACATTTATTGACATGAATACTGAATATAGTTTAAAAACCTACACAACAAGTTGTGGGGATAACTAGCCCTTACATAAAAGAAAGGATACAATAGAAAGTGTTCATGTACACTTATGATTCAATATATACACAACAGGCAGTACAGTACAATGTGTGTTTATCATAATGGGATTTATTTTGACTTTACTCAATGTCAGGCACGATATTTAAAAAAAAATAAAATGATGTGCTTAACCACTTAACCCCAGGCTTTTTTTTTTAGTTTTATTGCTATAAATGATAATTAATATGAAATGTCTCTTCAACCATAAAGGCTTTATACTTAAACCTGATATCAAAAGAAATCTACATTTGACGTGACTACAGAAGTGCCAGAATCAATAGCTAAAGTGCCAGAATCTCTATAGCTAAATTATTGCAAAAAAACAAATACAGATAAAAACTTAACAAGACAAAACTGACCCAAATCCGGAAAAAAAATTTGAAATAAGCTAAATTATCTGCAATGCAATGTTCAATGATTCATAAGATGAGAGTTCAAAGATCAATGTGTCCATAAAATCATAGAAATCAGACTGAGGGTCATTACAGAACATGAAGAATATATTCTCTAAGATGTTTAAAAAGGAGATTATAAAGGACCCAATTAAATAATCATAAAAACAGCTCAAATCTAAATAAATATCAAAATAGTGGTTAGTTGCAGTCCTACTACTGATAATATATTAAAATATATTCTTGTATTGATAATGTGGATATTTATGATATATATTTATGCTGTAACAATAAAAATGTGTTTTACTACAGATAACATATACTTCATTTAGTGTTGGAGCTGAGGTTTTCCTATTTCAATATGTATAAAACTCATTGCTGCCTATATTTCAGGGTTTTTGGGATTTTAACAGAATAATAAGGAGCAGCCTTATCATCCAAAGTGATTACTCCTACTCATTAGAATTTAAATAACTACACTGATTAACGTCACAGATTACTGACTCCATCATGATATAGTTGTAAAGTGAATTTCAAGCGTTGGATGAAAATATTTTAAATCACACTTGGGTGAGTATATGAGACAAAGACTCACTTTGTGATTCATGCTCATATAAGGTTCCTATATATTACACAAGCCTTCAGGCTGCTTACTGAATCTGAGTGCTTCACTGTCTGAGTCTGACTGTTCCCTTCGCTATCTGTTTTTAGACACTTTGGAAGTATGAAGAGCAAGCATCCAGGAGGACGAGTGGCTTTGCTGAGACTCAACAATGCTCATATTATATGAACAGGACACAAGTGTTGTAGAAAAAAAAGCCTAATGGATGTACGCCAGGCTCCAGGACACGTTGTGATGTGGTTCAAGTAAGGCAGCATAATAACTGAATAATTGAAGAGTTCACTCAAATATGAGACATTGCTGCATTAGTCAACGCCGCCAACCACGGTTATAAAATGACTGTGAGCATTACATTAAAGCATGTTACAGGCTACCAAGCAACCATCAAAGCTGGATCTGTTTTTTATGTATATCTCTGGCTTACAAAACAGACCCCTTTTATAAAGATAGATCAGTGGTCAGTACTCTAAATTTCAGGTTGGGTTTTCCCCCATTAACAGGATTTCAGTGTTGCTAACATAGAAAGCAAATTTCAATGTTGTACAAGACAAAGTGATCTAGTGCATTTGGAAATAATGCATGATGCCTAATGTAACTATCACAATGTCAGTAAGTATGAGTTATGAGAAAAAATGGTAGACATGAAGCTTGGCATGGAAATAATGCAGGTATTTGGTTAAAGAAAGTGCATAATTAGAAAGAAAGAGTGTGTAAATTACTGGATAATGAAGCATAATTTCAACTAGAGCTGCAATGATTAGTTGATAAATGGATTCATCCAAAATTCGCTTGTTCCAGCTTATTAAATATAAATGGTTCCTGTTTGTGTAGTCTTCTGATATTAAACTGAATGATGTTCATTACTTTGTTTATTTGTATAGTACAATTCAACAAGACAATTAAAGGTTAAAACATTAAAAGTGTCACAACAAAGGGCAAAGGAAACATGTTATAAAAGCACATTTCAAAACAATCAGGGTTAAAAAATCGAAATAAGCTATAGAATATGACTATACAGATACTATACAAGTTAAAGTTTCAGTGCAATGCAAAAAGTTGATTATTTTATTTAATCAAAGGCAATGGGAGATAGAGAAGTCTTCAGCCTTGAAAAAAAGAACAAGAAGACGTGGGAGTTTTCTGGGAGTTTGTTCCAGATGTGTGGAGCATTACAAGCAAACGCTGCTTCTTTGGGTTAAGTTTTGACTCTTGGGACAGAACTCAGACGTGGTCCAGACAGTCTCAGACGTCTCGATGGTTCATAAAACAGCAGCAGATTAGACATCTATCCAGGCCCTAATCCATTCAGTGCTTTATAAACCTCCAGCAGTATTTAAAGTCAGTTATTTAGCAAGCAGGAAGCCAGTGTAAAAATCATGTGATCCTGATTTCTTTTTACAGAGATCTGTACACTATTATAATACCACAGTTGAAAATAAAAGCATGAACACGTTTTTCCAAATCCTGCAGAGACATAAATCCTTTAATTATTGATATATCCTACAGGTGATTGTAGGCTGACTTTGTAACTGTATTAATGTGGCCATTTAAATTAAGTTGATGACCACACCAAGATTACTGGCTTGTCTCAAAGAACATTACAGAAGTCGCCTTTTACATACATTCAACGTATTTATTAATAGTAAAAATTGACAGATTAATCAAAAATGAAAATAACTGTTGCCATTCTAATTTTAACCTAGATGTATTTGAGGATTACCCAGGTTTTTAAAGGTGAAAAACTCAGCTGGATGTAGGACAGTGTGTAGAAAACGTTCTGGATATTGTAAATGGCATATTTTCTAATGTTGTGTTTAAGGTGTTTTCAGCCTTTATATGAATTTGAGAAATCTGTGAATGCTGTATTTCTCATTTACAATATAGACCTTCATCATACCATCACATTTTGTTGCGTGTTGCATCATCTCCTGTGAATATCAGTAAAAGATCCTACGGCATTTATTGCAACAAGTGACTCATATTTCACAATTGTGCTTGTGTAAACATTCACCGAAGGACAAACACAAACAACGAAATCAGCTGGATCGAGTAGTGGAAAAGAGATCTGTGGGAATCAAGATGCGGAGTGAGATAAGCGAGTGAGTGAGATGTGACGGCTGGCATGGGAAAGCATAAGTGGCTGTGTGGGCTTTAATAACATGATGACGCTCGGAGCTCATTCCCCTGGAGAATAATGGGCTGAAATGTGGAGAGGCTGAGCACCAAGGAACGCATGCAGAGGAAAGCGGCTTTTTCCTGCAAACGCACATGAGCCAGGCGAGACCACTGGGGCAAAGAGAATGAATTTTTTTTTCAATTTGAGGGGGACAGTTGTGAGGCAAATAGCAGAGGACAGACCTGCTACAGGTATGTGCAGTAGCTACAGAAACATGGATGTAGCTTAGGAGATTGTGAATTCCTAGAACTCACCAAGAGTTTTCATGCACTGTCTATACTCATTGATGATCACGTTTTGAGAAAAAAAATCTTAATAATTGTAGATTGTTGTGTATTGTTGTGAATCCCAAATCAATGTTTTATTACAAATGCTTATATTGTTCATTGCCATAGGTTGACTACATGTATTTATAGACTATTTATAGAGATTTATATGTAATTGCTACAGCTACCCATTCTTGATTATAATAGAAAAGTTGCACTTTCCACCTTTTGCCAGCAGATGACTCTGAATGATGAGGGACACAGTGTTATAGCGTCAACATTTTGATTTCACTCCATGGTGTGCTTAGAAAAAGGAAGCATCTGTCTAGACGTTGTCCTGCGCCTTTAAAAACAGATTGAATTTGACAATCGGTCGGAAAACATGAAGATGCAGAATTACCAGGTTTATTAATTAAACTGAAAGCTTGTTTTTTTTATTTAGAAGTTACCTTTCACTATCACCAGACGTAACAGTTTCTTCAGAAGACTGAATCCTTTCAAGGTTGTCCGGTAGATGGCGAGACACCCGGTAGATGAGTAGCCTCCTCCTGCTCCGTAGGAGGAAAAGATGCTGATGCTGACAGCAACGCATGGCAACCAGCATCGACCGCAGCACCGTGTCCTTATTTTTTGATGCGTTCCTGAAGATGACAGAAGGAAGCGGCAAGTGAGGAGCCAAGACGAAGCGGCACTGCAAATTTTAGATAAAGGAGCAGTTTAAAACAGGTTACCGATAGGAGGACACGTGCAAATTAAGTTTAGTAGGTCCGCGACATGATTAAATAGAACAGTTGACGTCCGTCATCCTTCCGCCGTGAAATGTAGCTCATCAACAGTCTTAAAACAAAGTTGTTGTTGCTACGCGACAGCGAAGTCTCTCGGTATTGGTTGGCGCCGTGTAGCTCGCGCATTGATATTTAAACTGACAGGTGCGCGATAAATTAAACGAAGAAGAAGCCGTTTCAGCCAATCACAGTGAAAGGCCAGCGGATTTTTTGAAAAATATAAATTAGGTACCGAGCGAGTCTTCAGATGCCTATATATGCTACTTATTTATTGAGCTAGCTTAGCTTGTTCAGGAGCAGAATTCGGTTGTACTGAGGAGGGTTGTTTGATGTACCTGGTCGCGTGCGGCTAATTCCACTGGACCTATGTGACCCCTGACAGCCGTGGAGTGGACTTCCCTCCCCCTCGTCTTGTCATTGCCATTTTCCAATGATGACGGAGCTTTCTCTGGGACGCTTTGATGGGAAACACCCTCTGTCACACAGCTACATGGACAGTGTGCGGAGGTTATCTGAGCCAAACCCGTGTTTACAATGATTGGAACACAGTCAGGTACATGAAGTTAGCAGGAAGATAACCCACATGTGTGTTCCTACAAGAAGCCGGACTTCACTTAGCTGCAGTTTCTGTGGCTCACTACTTCTTTAGGGACACAGTAAGTGTACTTTTAACTACTTAATTTAGTACAAATGCAATGCTATTGGACCTCATATGGTATAAGTTTTGTATCTAGGATGTGGTGCTCCATTGGGAGTTAATTTAGCCTTTTTAAGTCATTGTTGTTGTTTTAGAGGTTATTTATACTCTCATCCGAAAAACTGGAGGGGTTGAGTAATTACCAGTGCATCATGAAACTTGCATGAGCCGTTTTGAAAGCCAACAATAAAGTTTGTTTCCAACTATTTAGCTCCATGAGATTGGAATTCTCAACCCAATTTACAGGTGGAAATGACAATTTCCGGATTTTTGCTGTCATTTAAGAAATTTTTCTTTGAATTTTTTTCACTGAAAAATGTCTAAATGTCCCAAAGACAGTTTGCTTTCACATTAACACAAAAATGTACACGCTGTTTTGGATATTTTATTTATATATATAATTATGTAACCTACATGTGACATCCACCTGAGGAATTTTGCAGGACTTAATTGGAAGCAGACAGACTACATATTTTCACACTTCAGAAGTCTTTTTTCACACCTTTTTTCTTCTCAAATTGACTCGTAGACACTAATTTGATCTCTGCCCTGCATGTGTTCTTCCTTGTTTCATCTTTCTTTGCTATGTATCTTCTCTCCATTAGGTCTCTGCAGGATTCTGGTCCCTATTACTGTGGTCACTTAGCCTCCTCCATTAAGTCTTCTCTCTTTTTTATAGGGGGCAGTACAAGTTTATTTTTATGCACATTTATCCAACAAAGGCAAACTCAGAGGGCTTTTAATGTATAAAACATTAAAAAAATATCAAAACAAGGCATTTTACTTGAATGGTGAACTTAAGCTCATCTTTTTTTTAATCTTATCCTCAGGCTTTGTTTAACTGCTCGTTAAAAGAACTTAAGTGAAGGAAACATATAAACAACATAAAAAGAAATATTTAATATTCTTTACTCTTCTACAGTCACCTTCTTTTGTGTCTTATCTCTTCTATCTCCTTTTTTCACACTCCTTTTGTTATCGCCCCACTCTCATGTCTGCACTTCTGAGGGTCTACACTTTCCCCGTTAATCAGGGAGAACATATCTCTGGGAGCAATTAGCCCACTTATCTATGATGACTACACACACACACACACACACACACACACACATTCACGCTAACAGCTCAGTATTACCCACTTATTGTTCCCACTGTAGAGGCTTTAGAGACAAACCAAAGCAATTTTCTCAACAAAAGAAAGTACACAGATAGATCATAAGCTTGGACATGTAAGCTGTTTAACTGTAAACACATCCCATCACTTAAAGAGAAGGCAAAATTACAATTGATTTTTACAGTAATATAATATGGGGTGATTTCAGTATTCATGTCGATAATAGCAACTCTGATACAAAAGAATTCATCAGTTTGTTAGAACCTTTTGATTTTATACATGTCACCCATACAAAAGGTGAAATGCTTGATGGGGTTAAAGGTCTTGGTACTGCAATAACAATTGTTTAGTCTAGATGCTGCACTGCCCTACCATTATTGCATCTTTGATGTAATGGGACCATAAAGACATAAATGACGGTTAAAGAGCAACCCGCAGTTTCAGCCGGAAGGAACATAAAATTCATACAATGTTTATAAATTGCTGTGAGCAGAAGCGTGGTTCGAAATGTCAGTATCCTATTTCTGAAATCATTTTCTTCTTCCTGTGTTGATCCGCAGGCATAAAATGGCTTTAACACCTCGGTAAGAAGACGTCTTCTCACCAAGGCTGCATGATTTAAAACGTATACCGTAGTCAAAGGTGCTTGCGATAAACTCATGAGTATATAGTAGTTTATTGCCCCACCTTAAATGCTATTTCAGAATAAACAGTATGAATAATGAAATGCCATCGACTAGGCATGTGTGAGGAAGTTAACGCATTAATATTAAACCGCACAGCTCAACTGCATCAGATATGTGTCTGCAATGCTACTCTGTAAGGAGCTTCAGAGGGCTTGCTGAACTCTGAAAAGAGCTAAGCTGCAACACCAGCAGTGGATGTAATAATCATAATACATCCTCCCTGAGTCTTAAGGAGGTGCATTGTTAATTAGCGCATTGAAATTCTTTCTCCTGCTTTCTCTCTCTCTCTCTCTCTCTCTCTCTCAGTCAGTCCCCCTCAAGAGGCAACCATGAGCCCTCCACGCCGAACATCGAGTTCCCATGGTGACAGGTACTGTCCTGAAACACTTCATTTCCCTACGTGTGACAGTGAGTTGGAACACATACGTATATATGCACATCTGTATCCGCAAATATCTGCAGACGTGCTGCCATGTGCATGTACCGATTTTGTATCTCATTTGTTTGAGACAACCTCGTCCTGACACTATCTACCTTTGACGGTGAAAAATTAACTTTTCTTTTTGAATAATGTATGAGATTGTCTGTTTGTTTTACTTTGTTTAATAATACATGACGTGAAAGAAGTAGGACAGTTGAATTACATCGTATTATCTTGTTCAGACATGCGTACATGACTCTATTTGACTTTTCAATTTCAATTTGAATTTCAGCTAGATTCCTCATTCAAGTTTTTATAGTAGAGTGTTTACCCACAATGAGAAAAGCTACATAATCCTAGATAAATACATTGATACACCATGGTCATACACCATGGTAAAATAACTATTTTTCTTTCCACTTTTTTTGCTGTATTTGGCACTTTTTTCATTTTGTTCCAGACAAATTGGCTTCTGGGGATTTTCGTACAATACATAGTGCGTCATAGTCCCTCTGAACACATTATTTTAATTACAAGCATTCTGTTTTTCTCATACAACCCTGTGACTAACCTTAGATTTCCCAGAAGATTAAATCTTCACCCAAGAACAGGACATTTATGATATTGCTTTACAATATATAGTAAATTACAGTATATTTTTTCCTTGTCCTAACTTGTTTTCTTGGCAGCCCAGTGCAAAAGTTATCATGTTGATGAGAAGCTGCTTCTTTCCTTGTTGTCCCACAGATCTTCTACTGACACTCTGCAGAGGAACAACAGCAGCAACTCTGGTGTTATACTGGACATCTCGGCTCTAAAGATGGCAGAAGTGGATACAGAGGTGCCTCCTCTTCCACCTCGCTACCGCTTCAGGGACCTACTGCTGGGGGACCAGACATTTCAAAATGATGACAGGTAGCGTGCGTGTGTGTGTGTGTGTGTGTGTGTGTGTGTGAGCTTTATGGTCAAATCTCCATGGATACTTGAAACACTGTTTCAATAGTTAATGCAGAGGTATGAAGTGTTGGTCTACATTCCTATTCCTATATCCACTCAAGCAGCTTTACCTACTTCAGCAACGGTTTTCCTACATTTCCCAAAATTACTTCTCATGACAACACCTTAGTGAACATGGTGGGACTTGTATTCAGCTCTTGGTTTCATGTGTAGGTGGAGAGAGCAATGAAAAGAGAAAAGAGTGGTACTATTTTTATTTAACCAGCCCTTAGACCCTTTTCACAGTAACCATATTGACATGAAATAGTAGGTAAACACAGGTATTACAAATGATACTAAATTCATTAATAATTGAATTATTATAATGTGTGTTAAAACATTTGTCTTAAATATGCGTTGAATTGAACAATATAAAGTATATTGACTAAATAAAACTGAGCAGATCGCAATTATTTTTCTTGTTGTGACAACAGCGAAATTGCTCAGACCTCATGGCTACTGAACAAATAAATTGGTATCTCTGCCTCTTCTGGCGTTACAATAATGGATTTGTCTTTGTATAATTTTCACGTCAGTACAAAATGACTTGTGACTAGAAAAAATACTTTCCCTCACATTCAGAGTACATTAGTAGTTGTGTTGATATGGTGTGATTTACTTCAATACAAGTGCTTCAGTAGCTTTCTCCTTAACTCTTTTTTGTTTTTTGAACTAAGTGTCAAATAGCCACTCCCTTGGCCCTCTTCTGGTGCAAAACACATTGAGTGTTTGGGAATTTCCTAAGAATGTGATTATTTTGCTCTCATTTGAGAGGCAGACCAACAGATGCTTTTGCTTCCCAAGAGGAGAAGAATTAGCCGAGCGTCAGCCACGGCCGGGTGATGCGGAGCTCTCCGTGGTACTGAAACAAAGCCATCTCACTAACAGATCAGCATTCTCTTTGGTATTGGCTTGCACAGAGCAATTGGAGAGCATTGCTATATATTATTTCTATTGCTTTGGCAGTAACATGAAATCTAAAGTTCACAGATTCATCATCTCAATTGTAAGACTGGGAATAACACTTCACTGTGTTGGTTAAAAAGATCTGTTTAAGACTGTGCTTTAAACTGTAGCCCATTAAAATTGGCAGCCACTTGTAGCCTGAGGGTGTCTGACATATCCGACAGAGTTGCTTTATGATAAGCCAAGACCGTGGCCTTAAGTACTGAGGTTAGCCACCAAAAAGGTAGTTACTCAGGCTTTTGGACATCTGCCACTGAAACCTCTGGTAGATATTCAACGTGTCAGTGAAGCCAGACTTATCTCATGTTTCATTACACCCCTACCAAGGGGTTTGAATCGCTGTTTCTGCCTCTAACGCTACTGTTTATTTATAATTTTATCAGTCTCTAGATCTGGTACATTCATGTGTACTTTATCTTCCCAAACCAGGCAGTATGTTCCAGCAATGAGTCGATAACCTTCCATGCCTGGCTGTTGTCTTTGCGATTAACTTATTGATCCCTATCTTATTTGCATGGGAAATGAATATTGTTGTTGGTAAAATTTCACTTTGAACCAAATTCAGTGATTTGTCAGTATTTGAACGGATTCCTATGGCTTTGTTTTATCAGAACTGTTGACATAAAAGATAACAAATGCTTTGAACCATGTTTGTATATATGTGTGTGTGTCTGCACAAGCGTTCATGCATGTGGTTCATTAGCCTGCATGTTTCATCCAACGGGTCCCCTGTGAATTGTTTAGCTGATCACTATTCAATTGCAAAGGCTAAAAGGGCTTGTTGCTGGGCTACCAACACATCCCATAAACACACCTGGGTGTGTATTTACATACTAGATCTTGTCACAGTTCTATAATTCACAGATCCTACCATTTATTAAAAAAACACCTTTGTATCCTAAACAACAAACAGCAGCTGTAATCTACAGCTTTTCACATAGACCTATCTACAATGTGTATAATATGTATCAAGAAATGAATGAAGCTGCAATAGAAGAAATCGCTGTTTTATTGATAGCATCTTATGGTGCTGTGCTGTAATTGCTAGTTGACAAGCTCTGGAGTGGAAATGGAAGCAGATGATGTCACTGGTCTTTGGGGACACTCTATTGGTTAATGCTCATGGTTCACGATCTTAATTATTTCCTGCGCTGATGCCTTGGTGAGTGTGAAGCTTCAAGCCAAATGGACCCACGGTGGGAGAGCCAGAATCACCCCAATCACTGCCCTGATTTCCTTGTACATCTGTCATAATGGGCTATGAGAATAAAAGGCAATGAGCTGAAGTCATAATAACACGATTAACACAACTGCAACTACAAGAGCAGTTCACAGGTTGTAGCAATCACAGCTTTATCTGGTTATCAAAAGCAAAGGTAATATGGCTAAATAATTGTGTTATTTTTCCTTTTGAAATTATTACAATTGCTTAATTTCATCCTTACTCCCAAGGCAGGTATGCCACAAACAAACATTCAAAACAAGTCCCATAATGACAAAAGATAAATCAAAACATTATTACAATAAAAACGAGTGGTGGGAGAAAAAAATCAATTCAAATCGATTAATGTAAGAATCCCAGTTCTTATTCTCTACAATTCTGAAATCATTCATAATCAATAATCAATTTTTATTCACATTTCCTCTGTCTCAATTTGTGATGCTGCTTTATTATTACTGCCACTGCTTTAGTATTGTATTTGGAAGATTAACATTAATGCTAAACATAATTGGTCCCAGAATGGAGCCTTGTGGAACCACACCAGAGGTGAAGTGATTCCTAGTGTTTCCTATCTATACAACCTACCTTTTATTTGAGTATTAAATACATGCATTAATTGACTATGATATCCAGTGGATTTCTTGGTGGGTTTTATAAATGCGAGTTTCACACTGTGTCACTACTATATTTATAGGCTTTTCTGTGCTGTTAGGCTATGTGTCCTTGTATTTCTGTTCTCTTTGTGTCTATGGTATAGATGTGGGTGTACACTGTGGAAAGCAGGAGTATGGGGGGGGGGGGGGGCATAATGACGGCTCGGCTGTGTGGGTGCTGAAGAGGAGCAATCATGCTGAAGTCATGGGCCTGACAAGCGACTGGCCTGTGTGTGTATCTGTCAGTATTGTCTGCACAAGTATTCGTGCATGTGCTGCACCTGTGAGTGTCTGATTATATATTTGAGTGTGTGTGTGTGTGGGTTTCTGTCTTGGTCTGTCAGCCAGCGGAGGGGGCCGGCCTCAGTCAACGTTAGAAAAGAAAGCCACCAAACACGTATACATGCTGAAAGGCTTGAAAACAGAAAGAACAGGGAGAAAATTAGTTCCATCCATCTTTCCTCCGATTGTCTAATCTTGTTTGAGTTTTTTTCTCTTCTAATCAAGGCAGGATGCTGATGGGAGTAATGTCGACCGAATGAGCCATGCTAATTGGTCACTAAATCAACTGCTAACACCTCCCTGTGAGTCAAATGGTAGCTCTTGGTGACCCAGCACTGACGCATTGTCCGCTGTTGAGTAATAGCCCGTCTGCAACACAAATCATTCACTCATGTTGAAAAACCTGTATCCCTAAAATAACATGAATGAGGCTTTACAGCAAGACAAAACTGACTTTTAGGCTGGCTGTGTATTTCTGAGTTTATCTAAATTAATTCAGATACTTTGTGTAACTTGTGCTACAGAACCTAATGCCATGTTTGATAATGTGCCTGAGATGGTAATTGCGCACTGATACTGGCAGCAGATGTTTGTTTGCGCTGCTTCTGTGGCAGGAGATCTTCTGGGATTTGATACCTGAATACTTTCCAGCTGGAATCTGATGAGATAGAAAATGAAGACAATGAGGGAAATAAAGAACACAAAAGGAAAAGAGGATGAAGGAGATGACTGATAAGAAAGGATCAGAGAGAAAGGAGGCTGACAAGTAATGATAGAGACTGAGTGAGAAGTGATGATGATGATTAGGCTCTATAAGTCATGGAAGAGAGGACTAATGGTCAAAGTGCTTGCAGGCTATCTTCACGAACATAGATATACACAGAATGCAGCTGCCATCTTGGGAAGGGCATGACTGCTACATATTTTTTCTGGATCAAAAGCACTATAACATTTACATTGTTCAACTGATTTCAATTATTCATTTAGTCATTTTATGTTGTGTATGTATGTGTTGATGTGTAGGCTGCATTTTTGCCTTTTACAAATACTGCCCCTCCTCCAATTCAAAAATTCAAGGAGGCCATATTGCAATTGATTAATTGTCCAGCTCTACTGTGGAGGTGGATGTGCCATGTGATGATGTAATTCTGACTTTCAATATTTCCATGATATTAGAGTTTGTAATTATAATTGTCATATAATGTATGAATATTAGAATTATAAGGCACATCTCTGGTTAATTGGAGGAAAAAAAAACAACACTGAGTTATAACGCTTCAATTTCACAGCATCCTCTCCACAAGTCCTCTGTTCCTGAAGGGCTGAGTGCTGTTACCGGTCACACACAGTCCCACTTAGCATTTGTTCCACTTTGCATTCAGTTGCCACCATCAGCAATGACTGGCCTGCTAGATTTGTTCTCATCCGCATTATCAGTGTGTCTGTGAGGCATTGTCGGTTTAAGGATTATTATTTTTTCCACAGTGAAGCGAGGGCTTCAAACATGTCGGTCACATTTTGTCTGTTCTGTGGGGGTAAGTTTCTCCAAGGATTTGTGCAGTCAGTGAGCAGAAACTGGAATGTGAACAAGTTAAACTGTGAAAATGTGAAAGAATTGAGGCGTTGCATTCCTCAAAGGTCCTGGTTGCACAGGGCTGCATTTCAGCAGTTTTCACTCAGATTGATTTCCCCTTAACGCAACGAAGGTATTAGCGGATGTGGCACAATGTGCTCATTTAAGCTGAAAAGACTGAGCAGCTCTCTTAAAGCGCATTTATTAGTCTTCATATGAAATCATTTGGCACATTACAGTGGCTGAGCAGACACTCTCTGAGGGATAGGTGAAACAGGACAGACATATAAAGGTAGGCAGCACAGACAAAAATATGTGGGTGGGGGTACTGTGAGAAAAATATAAAACAAATTTCCCTGTAGATTTTAATTCATTTGGCTGAAAACCTCTGGCGCTTTTGTCATTTAGCCCCAATCTTGCCAACTTAATTAGCATTGGTGCAGCTGGCTTGTCAGAGTTTAATAAGCATCTATGACGATGATGGAATTTGGATGAGGTTGTCAGCACAACAGACAGGATTCCTGTGTGTGTGTGTGTGTGCGTGTGTGTGTGTGTGCACGTGTGTGCGATGTAAAATGTCAAAGTTGTTCTAAAATAGAAGAGCTCCTGTCCACCACTGAAATGTGTTTGTATTGAGACTGAAAATACATGAGGCCTGCATAATGAAGCTGCATTTGAATTGCAAAATCCTGTATGCGATTAGTTTCGTAAGCAGTTTAAAAGTTTAATTACCATTTACTAATGTCTCTTATTTACATTTGTATAGTCCCAGAAGCTGTGAGGTGAATTTTATCTCTGGTGCTCAAGAGTGCCAATGCAATCAGGAAAATCCTAATCAATATAGATTAGTCTTTCGGTGATCACGGATTTGCAGCATTATTATAGAAAAAGGCTGCGTGTCGACACATGTGAGCTCAGACCTATTGAGGGCACATATAAAAGATTGAACTAAATTACTTAACATTTTGAAGGCGAGACAGGATTCTTTTTTTATTTTAAATGAACCATTGGCTTTGGCAACCTCAGTTGTCACAAGTGAACGTTCATTCAGACATCTTCAATTTTGAAAGAGAACATAAGGTTACGACCGATAAATGTGTATTTCAACCTTTTTTGCACGAAACAGCCATCGGCAAAACAACAAAAGCGTCCCTGGTGTGTGCAGTGTTGCAGTGCGTGTGCCACTCCTGTGTGTAAGCCTGCCACTGGCGTTGTCTAGACTTTTTTTTCCCTCCTCTCTGGCTATGTTGTCCACAGGCAGACAGCTCGCCCACAGCAGCGCCAGCTCACTGCCTTAATATGTTTTGACAGACGAAGCATCATCACAGCTCTCAACGCCCATCTGCAGCACAAAGCTGCAGCACGCCCAGTGATTACAGAGCTTCAAAGAGAGGCTGGAGTGTGAACTAAGACTTAAATTATCTGACCCATCAACAGCTTTGGTGTGTTCTTCGGGGCAGACTGTAGCTCAGAAATAAAAGTCGCATTGAAAAGGAAATGGGTCATTCCTTATGTAGTTCTATTTGTCATACGCATTTCATGAATGATAATTTTAAGTAAATCTTGTTATTTCCTCTTAATTGTATCAGATAATGTGTTTTGTTAGTAAAGCTCTCAGTGATCTGTCTCTGTCTGTGATTATAAACGTGACAGCAGTCACACAATCATGTGATGTTGTATCTATTAGCAATGCCGCCCCACAGTTTCCTTTTTCTTTGTTTCTCATTTCTGTGAGTGGAGTTGAAGTTGCTCATCTTGCTATATCTGGAATTCATTCAAGTTTATGTGCCAAGTATTTCAGAGTGAAATGCTTTACCAGTTATATGCAGCTTGCCACTGTTTGTTACATCCCTGCATTTTGTTTTGCACATAAAAATCCAGCTTGGAACTGAAGTAATGTGCAGTGTGTAAAAATTACAAAGTATATAATTTGAAGCCATTCAGTCGGCTAATCTTCTCTACAATCTACACTATATTCATTTTGGGGTTCCTAAATTTTGAACTTCAACTTTTTTGCTTCATTGGAGCCTAATTTTTTGGTTGTACTGTATTAGTGCAATAAAACCCAAGACTGTATGGTCATCTGTATCCTATGCAGTAAACCAGCTCTGTTTCTTGCAGTTCACTTTTATATATCAGTGTGAGACTCTCACAATGTGCAGTTCCCTATTTCACCACCAGGTGTCTCTGTTCTCAAATCTGTGCTTGTGTTAATTAACTATGTCTCTGCCAGCAACAGCTGAGTCTGGAAGCATTATGTTTTCCTGTTGTCCATTCATCCATGATTCTGTTTGTCACATTGTCATGAATGAAAGATCTCAGGAACGCCTCGAGGGAATTCCTTTAAATGTATGAGCTTGGCAAAGGTCAATGTCACTGTGACTTCACAAAACACTTTTTTGGCCATACCTGTGGTTCATACACTAATTATGAGAAAGGCATTTCACACAAATGTCTAATATGATAAAATTATAAAGTCATGACATTTTATATCTGAAATGTTTAGGACTTCACTGTGACCTCATATGGTATTGCAAAATCACATTACTGGCCACTATTCAATGCCATAAAGTCTTTGTTTCAAATATCAATATATCAAAAAATGCTTTTACCTAATTGCATAGTAAGTGTAGCTGTAATGGGCCCTCTAGCCACTAGAGGGCCCTTGTGGTGTTTTGATTGTTTGTCTTTCTCCACAGATTGGATGGTTTAAATGGCTGTATTAAATGGCACTTTTGTCCTGTATAAGGCTAACTTGATTTTTCAGAAACTTAACAGTGTCCAAAAAGTAGTAGTAGTAGTAGTAAAACATACATGTGTATATATATATATATATATATATATATATATATATATATATATATATATATATATATACATACATATTTTTAATGAAAATCCATTGCCTTCTAGTATTTGTCCTTGCCCTTAATGTTTTAAACAATGTAGGTAAACTGAAAAATTTTACCAACCAAAAGTATTTTTACAGGCCATAAATCTGCATTTATGCATTATATGATTATTTTATTATTTTATTATTACCTTACGTTTTTAATGTGCAAACTTGTCTTTAGCATATCTACAACATGAATGAACATCATTGGGTTTATAATATATTATTGCAATATTAAGCATTTAGCTAATACTTCCCCAGTGTCACACATGCTTTCATCCTCTGTGCACATTTATGCCGTCTGATATTGTCACACAGACTTCATTTTTTGGATGTTTGAGCTTTTGATGCTTGCGCACATTGACCTGGTTAGCTAGCAAGCGGGGTCAAATTCGATTAGTGCTTCAAGCCGATCCGACAAAAGCATATGTTGAATTTAATTTCAATCCTCACTCTGAATCAGCTAGGGCCAGAGAGGGAGACAGAAACCACAGCTGACACCTGCACCTCCCAGATCCACCAGCAGCAACAGGGACATCAGCTATAAGTTATCCACTCTCTGTGGAGAAGGTACCTATTTTTTTTTTTCTATTTTGGCCTATTTTGATTTGGCCTCATGTTCAGTTTCACATATAATTTTTAAATAGATGATTATATGCAATAAGCAGCCTTCATTTGGAAGTGAGCAGAGGAGAGGGAGAGTGAGAAGAAAACTTCTTATTGTCTTCCCACCAGCTCCTGTCAGTGTGTGCGGTTTGTGTTCATTGTTGTTATATAGGCTACAGGTATACAGACATTAAAGCTGTAGCCTAACTTCAGTTTGGCTACACTAACACAGACATATGGGTTTTGTAGGCCTACTCTAAAACCATTTCATTGCACCCAAAAAGGTAAAATTGTTTAGTTAAAAATGCTGATTTAAGCTGTACCATTTTACTTTCTAACAAAAGAAAAGTTTTTGCCCTCTGGGTCCAGCTACTGATTGCCCTTTACTTATCTTCAAACCTCCCTCCCAACTTGACAGTTGTCCAATATTCATTTATCTAGCCTGTGGTCTTTAGGCGTTGCAGTGGTTACATAACCAAGCATCCTCAGTGGTCTTGCCATAATCAGTATAAATTGTGAGATCAGCCAGCAGCTGTCCTATAATGACATCAACGATGACTTTGCTCCTAAAAAAACCTAGGAAGCAAAGGTTTTTAAGTTGGTGGCAGATGATGACGGTAACAATGCAGATGAATTACTTAAAGTTTTTACATGTAAAAATTAGCATTTGGTCTAATTTATATTAATATGTATTTAATTATATTTGATGTACATGAATTTCAGACACACTATATAAAAACTCCAAACATCAAAACAGCTAAATGTTTAATCCAGGTTTAATTAAGGTTAAGGTTAATTAGGGTTTAAATCCAGCAAAAGTGCAGAGGTATACAAGCATATAATCAATTAAAACATTAGCAATTATTGTCTCAGATTCTAATGATTTTACAATGCCTTTGCATTCAGAGAGAGTAACTAGGTCCTGGAGTTTAAGATCATTTTGCAGACACTTCCAAGCAGATGGTGCAGAACGCATGAAGGTGTTTTTTTTCCCTGACTCAATCTGAGCTTTTGGAACAGGCGTAGATATAGTTTCCTGAGACTGTGACTCCATTGTGTGGCCCACAAGCACTTTTGCAATTTAATGAGAGATGGGAAAGTGAACCCTGCCCACTCACAAATGCTCCTCTGAGCTCTTACCTGCAGTCACATCTATCCAATCTACAATGTATCTCTATGTAAAAACCTAAACAATTAAAGATTGATTGCGCAACAGCGCTGACAAAAAACTGTAAAATACTGCATGGTGCATTCAAGTGCACCTCATGAACTCTGAAATCAACAGCTATGTATGGAAAAGTGTGATACTTTGAAGTGCATTTAAGCTCTTAACTCCAAAATGTATAGTCTATTAGCCATGAAGGTCATTTAAAACAGGAATGCTTAAATTTTCCCCTATTTTTCTTTGTTGAAATGCAAGCATCTGTCATTACATTATAGTTCTTTCACTGCAGTATTTTTAAAGAATTTATAGCACAGCAAAACCATATATTTCATTCATTTATCTTCAAAATTCCATAAAATAATTAAATCAAATTGTGAGCAGTAGTTACAACCAGTATGTCTCTAGTTATCAGTGAAGATTGTTCATGTTTTAGTTGGAAATAAAATGCACCTTTGCTGTTTATTCATGAGTCTACACACCCACCAGCACCGGTCTCATCTCACAGTGATCTCATTCAGAAACATGAATAAATAACATTTTGTGCATTGATCAGAATGTTATTGTTTCCCATGAAATGCAGAGTTATATTGTCATGCTGGTTGGCAATAAAGCAGAGCACAGTTTATCAATAATAAATCCAGTAGAAGTTGTTCTGGACTGTATACAAACAATACATATCACATCTAGGGACTAATTAGTGCCAGTCTGTTTCATTACCATGAAAAAGTCAGGATAAACTATTGCTCAAATTGTTTACTGCAGCTGTTGAGGAAAAGGAGAATATGTTCTCTCTTACAGACAGACAGGGATTAAAACAAGCAACCACCTATCCACAGGTCTGCCTCTCTAATCCCATGGTTACTATCAACAGAAAACTTAATGTTTCCTGAAGGGTGAATTCAAAATGCTGCATATAACGGATGCAGAGTATTTTATGTGTTTTTAAATGGATCATTTCATGTGTCTGTTCTGGGGACATTAGGAAATAAGTGCATCCTGTATGACTGTGGCTTTCAATAGGCCTGTAACACCGTAATGGAATTACTGTAATCTTATTTTAAATTCATGTCTGGGCTTGAATAAACAGGCAGATAATACCAAGCCAGTCTTTACAAAATGAGATGTAAATATGTATCATGTTTAAATTGGAAAGTCCTTCTTGCGCCCCTGCCTTGTTAACTTATTCCATCTTCCTTGTCAGAATGTGAATATTGCCTGTAAGGCTACCGACAAAGACTCCTTATCCTCCATACAGGCCAACGGGCTGAATTCAGGATTTATCCAGAACTCTTTTGTAAAATTATCTATTTTAAAACCAAACATAGGAGGAAGGTTGGCTCAGCAAATAACCCTTACAGCAGGATGCTTTGCCCCTCTTTAATTAGATTAGATAAAACTTTGAGCCCTTCGGGAGGTTCCCTCAGGGAAATTGATTGAAAAGATTTTGCTTCACCTTATCATTAAGGTGCTCCAGTTTATTCTATTTTCACAAACCAAACACATGCGAGTCACATGGAATTGAGCACCACAAGGCTAATGAGTGCCATAGAGTTTAACCTGCCTGTCAATGGGATGCTAATCCTGATGGAGACAGACAACCTGTACAAGACATCCCCCTGCCCTCAGCCCTACATTACTGATTACTAATGAATTGATCAATGTGCTGGTGTAAAAACTTTTAGAGGTAATAGAGGTGCAATTCCTTTTTCTTTTTAAAAGAAGGAAGCCAAAGTTATCCAACGTCATAGAAAGTGAGATTTAACTCCTATTTGATTAGAAGCTATAAATTCAGTGTTTCTAAATTCTTAGTCTGTAGAGACACGCACACAGTCATATTTAGAAATGGGAACCACGGTTTCTTTTTTAGAGCTCCCTGAGAAGCTTGAGAGAGATCATTTCTGGTTCTTAAAACAACATATCTTGTTGTAAAGGTGTACAATATGGGACCTTTAAACGAACAGATGGGCTGCTTTAATACTATTGAGCCTCATAGGTTGTGGAGCAGGTGCTATGCATGCTTTCATGCAAACCAGTGGCTGGTGTGTTTGGACAAGGTGCACCTGCACATTAGTGTGGTGCTTTTCATTTGGATTCAGTGAATTCTGCATGTAGTCAAAGCAATAGTGAAGGCTGATAGAACATGAATAATAATAAATTAAAAACAGATACGTGCTGACGGGTGGTATGTAGTTTGATTAACATCATTTTATGTAGCCTAGATTTATCACCTTCTTGACTTTTAAGAAGACAGAAAATATGTTTAAAAAGTGCAAAAAGCATTAGTCAGCTTCCAAATTTCAGGAAAAGAAGGGAAAAGATGAGACGACACTTGAGAGTGATGGTGATCAAACTTCAAACGCGGATCATTACTACGTTTGACCATCTTATTATGTAACACGTCGGGAAGCACCGTCGCGTTGACGTTACATCATGACGAGTCTCAGAGACGCACAGCGAACACCACAGCTCCTTCAGGGATGGAGGAGCGCTCAATAACCAGGAGACAAGCCGACACTCGCCTCAGTGTGTCTGAGGAGCCCGTGATGCGGCAGGGACGGAGACGCCGTCCTTCCACCTTCGTGCAGCGCAAGTGAAGATGCGGTTTGCGCGCGGCGTCGGTCGCTGACTGAGCCTGATCCGACACCGGGAGGAGCAGGAAACATATTGGCCGCTCTCTGCTGGAGGCAACACACGGGGAGGCAGAGAGAGGGGAGAGGGAGAGCGACATGGCAGGCGCTAAGCTGACACCCTCGCCCTCAGAGATCGACCCGGACGTCAAGACCGAGGTGCAGAAAACCCCGGAGCCCACCTGGGTCAATCCACTCCGGACCGTGGGCTCTCTCGGCAGCGATGCCGGCCAAAGGTAGCTGCCGCAGTTTATATATGCTGCATTCCCGAAATAACACTATGCCGCGAGCGCATGGCGCAAACAATTTTTTCTCTTATAACTTGGCTCGTAAATCTCCTTAAAGCAAAAGTTGCACCAGATCAGCAGGCTATTCCATCACTATTTCTATCCGTTGATATTTCCCAAGGAAATTCTATGATATAACCGTTAGGCTATATATTCCTATTTTTCCCTCGCTGGGAATAAACATGAACGCAACCAGTGCGTCTCTTTACGAGTCCGTTTCATGACAGGAAGCGTGAGTGATTGCAAACGCATCTGCATCATTTTGCTCTCAGCATCATTGTGGTTCTCTTAATGGCTGCAGTGTGTAGTGATTACATAATTCCACGGACGCCGCTGCATTCCCATCACAGTTTTATGAATCACGGTGCTGTTATAGAGTGGGAATTACCTTATTATTAAGCGTATATATTCAAAGACGCGGTGATTTTGACATCTAGGTTATTGCTGGATAGAAATGCAAAATGCAAACCATGGGAGATTGTGTTGACATACCCGTCATGTTTAGATAAACTTGGATGTTATATTCAGCACATGTGTACTCCCTTAGGTGCAATGCATGCAGACATCCACACTATTTTCATTTGGTAGACAAATTAGATTGTGGGCAGACTGAAACCATAACAACTGAGGGCATATATATATATATATATATATATATATATATATATATATATATTTTTTTTTTTTTTTTTCTCAAGATTGGCAGTGTTTTCTGCAGGTTATTGAGGCTGCTGTGGTTGAAAACAAAGATACCATAGTGCATGCTTGCCACTGTTTTAGAAACAACTGCCAATAATATGCTGAAGGTGCATTTATCAGTATTAACAGCACATTTTTTCTAGGATCGTTTTTTGAATACATTGATATTTTGTGATTTGTAAATTGGAGGGATATATTGATGGATATGTATTTTGCTTTTGCATTTATTGTCTAATATTTCTAATCATTACGTGTTGCAAAAAATACTATAGAATAATCTGTAGATGAAATGACACATAACCGAGAGGCTTTACTCTGTTACATCTCTTTAAATGATAATATCACAAGAAACTATAATTTCCCATCAATAATAGAGGCCAGTTGAGATTTGTTCAAATGATGTAAGCAAGCCACAAATACTCCATCACTTTTGTACATTTCTATGTCACTACAGCCTTTCAATAGAGTGAATAAATACACCCCTGCAAGGCTGTCCCCCGAGGCAAGATGTCTGTTAAGCTCTGCTGTATTTTGATCTGATGTCATGATGTGTTACAGCGTTGTCAGTGTTATACCACACAGAGCACAGGTGGCATGGCCTTAAAAAGGGACATGCTTGTCTCAGGGGTTCAGGCATGAGGTGACACTGATGGGCATCTCTCTTATTATTTAATTTTTTGCTTTCTAGTGGTCTATTTTAGGAAAAACGATGCAGTGGTGTTAATGCCCCGGTGTAAAAGAAAGCTCTTGCCAGTTTTGCCCATAAATGTGAAGTCTGCAGTGGCAATTCTGAGGAAGGTTTCACTCAATTTAAACTCATCCTTCACCTCCAGCCATTCTTAGTTTGCAAAGGTGACACTTATCAATTCCCTTTCATCCATATAAACTTTATGATCTTTAAATGCGACAACAGCAAAGCCATTTCATTTAAATAACCGTCTTTCCAGTGATGCAAGAAATGAAGCTTGTAATAACGCTGACTTACCTAAAAATGGCTGCTGACCTTGATTTTTATGTCACCGCTAATGGCAAATGCAGGTTTGAGCCTTTAGATTATTTTTTTTTTTTTTGGCTGCCATCATAAGCAGGATGTAATGTAGACTTGGTGACCTGGCAACAGTGCACAATGCTAAGAATACCATGAATAACCACAATTATGATTGTAATCACAATAATTATGATGGCTTTGATTATTTGCTGCATTTGATAGAAATTTTATATATATATATTTTTTTTGTTATCAAAGCTAGCAAAAACTTGACATAGCTGCAATAATGACAATGAATAATGAGCATGAATGTTATGTACAATGATAGCATTAATCAGGCAGCTGAGCAGTAATATCTGAAATAACTGTTGAACAGTTTTATACATTTTGGAGTGCTATGCTGTTACTTATATTAAACCATATCTGCAACTGACTGAGGCTGTAAAACCTAATGCATCCATTGGCCAGTTGCCCCTGGCAACCATATACATTGGGCATTGTTGGCAACTGGTGCCTATATCTTTAAAAATTAAATAAATGAATAAATGTTTCATCCTGTCACTTTACTCTTAGAAATGACAAAACTCATTATTAGATTTTTAAACCCGCCCAGAGCTGCTGTCTGTCCCACTGCAGGCTGACAGGATCTTGTCAGGAATCACTGAGCTTTCTAGGTTGTGAAATGTGATCAGCAAGGGATTTCTGTCCAGAGGGTTTGAGAATAATGGACGGGGAGGAGTGAGAGAATCAATAATCTGGGCCAGCGTACATATACGACACAGTTTATCAGGAATCTATTTACTTTCACATAATATACAGTGAATGGAGACAGTTTTTTTGTAGTTGTAGAATTCTCCACACAGTATCAACAACTCAATACTGTCGGCAGTAAGGCACAATTAATGAGACTTGGAGGATCTTCAAAAACAGAAGGGTTGACCATCTTTTAAATACAAGATATGGTCAAGACAGATGAACTCTGATAGATTTTATTTTGGCTTCATTCAGCCTCACCTCCACCACATCTGAAAAATCAGTTTGAAATATGGGCATTTGGTTTAGCCTGTTTGTGCATTCACTCTGCAATAAATCTAAATGTTGGAGCTTGGTTGGAACTGTTAGTCATATTCCCATCAAGGCTATGTCAGTCTATTTCCCGGCTTGATTTGCCACCAGAAAAACAACTTGATAAAAAGCAGGACTTGAGATTGACGCATATGCAGCATAGACCATATTCAATATGCTGACATTTCAGCAACTGTGGGTCCTCTAGTATACAAAGTTATGTCTGTCAGTCTGAAGAACCTCTGCTATTTATCAAGTAGTAATGCTCCTTACATGTTTAGATCTTTATTGTATGCTGCCTCACTATCAAAGATACATAGTAGACTTTGATATTAGCCATTCATGTTATTTACAGCTTGAAGGTTTTGATGAATTAATACATTTAACATATTTTTACATATTTGTGTTTCAGTCATCTGATCCACTAGACCAAGCAGAAGAATAACTGCATAACTCGTTCTGGCAGTAAGGAGGCAATTTCTCTGCAGAAAAATGGTCAAATTCAAAGTTATTCATTGAAAGTACAGTATATTAACTACTGGATTTGATATATTTTCACATAATTTTAATAGTTTGGATAAGAGTTATGGTGTCATGCAAAGATCAATGATTTCATTTGTGAGGTATGGCCTGTGCAGATATGAGAACAGTATTGGAGTTCAGAGAAACACAATTTTTGCACATGAAATACACATGAAATATAATTCTCTATTCAAAGACTATGAAGTTGAGCTTCCAGACTGATTTTTTATACCTTTAAACCTTTGTGAATGCACCAAAGCTGACTCGTCCTCAACTCCCACATATCTTATTGTTGTACCACTGCAGACACTTTGATGCGGTTAACATTTTTATGTAGTGCATATTTCTTCTACCATAGATTCATTTTTAGGTTCCTGGTAATATTATAAAGTGGAAGTCTTTTTTTTTTTTTTCCCCGCTTCCTTCCGATTCTG
Organism: Lepturacanthus savala; assembly: GCA_030544235.1. NCBI lineage: Eukaryota > Metazoa > Chordata > Actinopteri > Scombriformes > Trichiuridae > Lepturacanthus > Lepturacanthus savala. The sequence goes on along the minus strand of CM060473.1, from coordinate 5,846,133 downwards.
TTTTTATGCAATGGTCAATTGGGAAATAGTGGGAACGAACATGTACAGTGTTTTTAATAAATACTGCTCAATTGTAAATGATTGCACTATAGTTCACAGATTTGTTGAATCACACAAACTGCTACAGTATGCAGCTTCCCTTTTCTTCTTAATGTTTATTTATAGCACTCTGCTTTCACTGAACAATTATGCTTTCATTTTGATTTACTCCCCATGGTTTAATGAGGGGTTTTAATGTGGTCCTTGGGGTAAATTACATGTTGTCCATCATCAATGTTCATTAACACAGGAGGATGACATCTCTCAGCAGTTAACTTCAGAGTTGAAACTCAGAAATAATGGTTTCTTAGCATGCCCTTAAATGAATTGAACTCTTAAAAGGCCTTAAATATGAGGGTGTATATTGAAAGTTAGAGTTGTAACGGTATGGATTTTTTTTCTCATCCTAGTCAGACCAGCAATGCGATGCACCTCAAGATAGTTCACACAGTCACCACCGTATATCGATCAAACTGAATGGGAGTTGTACTTTAGAAAGACTTTTAACACTGACTGCTCAGAGTAGCAGATTGTCACCACAACAGTTAGATATCTGATTCGATTGTTAGAGAGTTCTCTAGAATGTTTAATCATTAAATTTATAATCATTAATCAATGTAATATTTCCAATGAATCACATGTACACATTAACTCCATTAGTATCCTACATATAATGAGACCATCAATAGGGTGTGGACACAGTATTATAATTGCCTCCAAACAAAAAAGATGCCGTTAACCATAAGCTGCAACTCTGGGCTTCAACCAGCAGCTTCTGAATTCATACATACATACATTATGCTGTAACCCAAACATTGAATGTCATCAATGATGAGAATAGCATCTTTTATATGGCCGATATGTAAGTGATAGTAGATGACAGGAATTTACTGCCTTATTTTCAGTGATGCAGTCCATTATCCATATTTATTGTTGATGGGTGAGATTTAATATTCTCCAGTGTTTGGATTTACTAAAGTTTGTTGCTTGAAGAGAAACAGACGATTCTAATTGAAGGGGTGACCCAAAGGTCATGGGTGTCATTAGAGAGTCACATAAAGAGATCAAGTTAGAAGTGACTGAAATGTTGGTATGTGATATGAGATGTGAGAGGGGACCAACCACATGATGAGGTCAAGATGCGGTCAGTAGAAGTCAGACATGGGTAGGAGGAGTCTTTTGGGTCAGTTAGAAAATAATTTGCTTGTATCGCACATGTAACAAACTCTGCTCTCAATGAAGAGCTACCTAATGAAATTCTTTCATAACATTTCTGTTCATATCTACCCTGTTATTTTTTTGCCATTTTATCTTGTGGTTTGGTCCATTTTAACAGTAGCAGGTTATCGCTAATATATCACGAAGCAGAGGTGCTGTTGCTATGGTTACCTGGAAGTATGGCAATATACCTGCAGACTTATTTAGCAGTGAGGTTTAGCTGTCAACCAGAACGGTGTGAGGTGTTCTATTATAAGCTTTTGATGGACACATGCCAGCCAGTCAGAAAGAAGGTATTTTCAGCACAGTTTAGTATAATTCATAGATTATTTTTTTTGTTTGTGTGTGTAGCCATTCCCTTATGTGTAGTTGAGCTACAAGGCAGGATCTTTATTGTTGTTCTTGTTGAATATGCTGACAAATCTCCTGATGCAAGTTAGATTGAAAACTACAAATCCCATTTGTCCTTGATGCTGCTGCAGAGATTGTATATGTGTGTTAGGCCCTCCCACTTTGTATCAGTCAGTCCTTGAGGGACTTCTCAGTGAGAGCAAGTGATCACGTACTTTGAAAGTGCTGGTCATTTTCACTTGTCTCAGTAGCTCAGCTCATACTTGTGATTTCAGATCTGCTGCAAAGAGGTGAGACTCAATTTTGTCCTTCATTGAATGTCTTTATTCTAACTACAGCATGATATGAAGGGCAACATGATGTTAACTGCATTTATCTCTCTATATATATGTATATATATTACTTTAAAAGCACATTTCTTTTCATTATTGATAAAAGGCAGATGAAGAGACAAAGTGTGTATTGAGTGCATCAGCTTTAGCAGTGTAGAGGCTAAGATAAACAGAGGTTACCTTTGCTTCCATCATCTTGCAGCTGTTAGCAGCCAGATAGCATCTTTATTGCTATTTGATGAGGCAGACTAATCATTTTCAATTTTTTTTAAAATTTCAATTCTGAATTCACTTTATAAATAGGGCGACACGGTGGCGCAGGGGTTAGCGCTGTTGCCTCACAGCAAGAAGGTCGCAGGTTCAAGACCTCCTTGGTCCGGGGTCTGGGACCTTTCTGTGTGGAGTTTGCATGTTCTCCCCGTGTCTGCGTGGGTTTTCACCGGGTACTCCGGCTTCCTCCCACAGTCCAAAAACATGCTGAGGTTAATTGGCAACTCTAAATTGCCCATAGGTGTGAATGTGTGAGTGAATGGTGTGTGTGCCCCACGATTGGCTGGCGACCATCTGGGGTGTATCCCTGCCTCTCGCCGTAACACGCTGGGATAGGCTCCAGCAGACCCCTGCGACCCTAATGAGGAATAAGCAGGTATAGAAAATGACTGACTGACTGACTTTATAAATAGCAATTGTCAAATGGCTTTGCAATAACTGTGCCACATGTAATGCATCAGTTTGCATCAATGATGCAAATCCTTCAGAGCGGGTCATTTCTGCTATTAACTTTTTAACATTTGTGACAATCTGTCATAAAAAAGAAGAGATTTAATCTTTTATTCCTTTCATGTGCACTGTTGGTCTGAAATCAAGTGAATGAATTGAATATTAAAACTAAACCATTTTTTAAAAATGTGAAAGTCTGTCACGGAATTGAACTAAAACCTGATGAATCAATTCAAAGTCACATAACAAGAACCTCAAACATAGTGAATAGAAAACTTCAGGTAATAATTGTTTCATTAAATGACCATTTCAAATCATCTATACTTTATTTGTAGCACAAATAGAAAGTCAAAGTTTGAACACTGAATGTGGACATATTGTTATACCCACTCATACTAATTTGACAGTAGAGGAACCCCACAGTTGACGATTTTATTAGGTCTTGGGGGCTGTAGCAATCGACTGTGTTCTGTTGTTGAAATTGCAAAAGGTTCCTGATTAATTTCTAGAATGTTACTGGAACTCTCTTGTGACTAGGTGCTTCCTGGATTTAATGGACACTCCATTAGTCCATTGAAAAAGGCGTAAATGGGATGATGGTGTTCGGTGTTTGGCCAAAAACCTTTCAACTGGACTGCCTGAACTGCCAAACTAATGACCTTTTTACAAGGACAGTTGAGTTGAGGAGTTGAGCCTTTTTTAAATATATTTGATGTATCTACAACACTCAAGTGATGAACTATCAATGGTCTGATTGGCAGACTATTAAAAAACATTAAACAAATGAACTAATTAATCAAACGTTTCTGAAATTAATTGCAACGACTGTCAGCCTATCTGCAGTAATTGCAGCTGAATTTCAAAACTGCTTAGAAGAGTATCCAACATAATATAAATGATAATCAAGAATAAATGTGTTCAATGTTCAAGTGCAGGTTTTTCAACAAGCTAAAAATAATCCTGCAAATGTAAAGAAAAAAAATTTGATTCACACATGAAGACACACTAGTGAGTTCAAAGGAAGCTTTTCCCTTGCTAAAATGACTTTGGAGCTTTTTTTTTTAACTTACAACCTGACAAGCTATCATCCAATGTGTAAATGAGTTTAAATGAAAAACATTTCTATTACACATGGAATAATCTTAGAGCTGTATTGGTCTAAATGTAAAATCAATAATCACTGACAAAATGTTATAAGGAAGATAACAGACAGTGCACAAAATAAGAACTGTTAGTATGGAAGCTCTAAGATGTTTGCATATCTTATTAATTGATTTCCGTTCAGATTGGGCTGTGCGCCCAGTTTTGAATGCTGTTGTTTTTAGTTGTTGTTGTCTTGTTTAGTTGCTATAGCAATAGAGTAAATGAGTCAATTTTTTTGCATGTTTATGTTCATGTTTAACCTTTGACTCCAGGCCAGTTTTTGATGATTTAGATCAATATCCGCCTGTCAGTTCCCTCAGTATTACACATGCTTCTTTCCTCCTGGTCATCTTCATGTCTGCTAATGAGATTGACCAAAGAGGGTGTGTCCACTGATCCCCCGTGGTTTGCATTCAGTGGAACAAGTGTTCTTCATTCGAATGAAGCATTGTTTATGATTAACATAATGTGTAGCGTTTTTTCTTGCATCTCCTCAAGCTCAGATACTGTCAATATCTGCTGTAATTATTCATTTTTACTTTTCTGTGGAGTTTGAAAGTGACTCATTGAAACCTTGTTGGAAACGTTTTGACAGTAGGTCTATACTGTGCAGTGTGAAGCCATATTCCAAGAGTTTCCCATGGAATCAGATCCCACCTTGGACCTTCCTGCTGCACAAACGGGTCAAAATGTCCCTCAAGGTTGTAAAATGGTTACATTCTGACTCGAGATGCAAGTGCATGCAGAACATTGCACTGGCATCCTTTTCTTACTCTCCCTCACCCCCTCTTCTCGACCCCACTCTTTCCTAACCTGTGCCTATCTGTGTCCATGTGTGCTGTGTCCAGGTATCAGGAGGAGTACAGTATGGACTCAACTAATGCCCAGTAAGTCCCTGGCAGCATCATGCTTGCATGGCATGGATTGTGTCTGCAATGGTCACTGTACACAGGACGAGCACAACAAACCAACCAAAGCACATACACCGACTTTTCACTTTTGGAATTAGCATAGGCTCTATATCAGGGGTGTCAAACATGTGGTCAAGGGGCCCAGTAAAGGGTCCAATCCGGGATCTTATCAGGTAAAATATAATATTATAATTTAATACAATTAGGCCAATTTTGAGTAGAATTTTCTTGATTTGGCAGATAAATTTTGCTTATTAATGTCATTTCTGCCAATGGAATAACATATTTCAATATTTCAATTTCAATTATTTCTACTCAATATTAGACTAACTGTACCAAAAAATGAGAGTAAGTGAAATATTTTCACTTATTTTTACAATTGATTGATTACAATTGATTGAGATGTCATATTGTTGAAATTGCATTTTTTTTCTAATGTCATCTCTCCTGTTTTGTAAATTGAAGGTTGGAAAATAGTGTCGATATATATAATGTATTTCTATTCATACAAAGGAGGAGATAAATTTGTAGGTGTTATCTATATGTTAATTCTTACTTGTTCGGCCTACTTGAGATCAAATTGCGCTGAATGTGGCCCATGAACTAAATTGCATTTGACACCACTGCTCTATCTACTGTTGACATAATACCTTGATTATATTTAGAGGGTTTATTATCATTTCCTGCACAGCAGGCAATGATTGCATTGGTGATGGTACACAGAATGTGGACATATTTGTCGCTACCTTTTCAACACTTGTGGCTCAATGAAGACTCAAAGAAGAACATTTCTCTCTTCACAGATTTTTGTCCCATTCGATCACACCACACTGTATGTTGAAAAGGCAGCTTATGTGTTCTTATTATCTTTCTGTTGGTATATTATCTGTCCCATGACTTGGACGTGTCTCCACTCAGTATCATTAATGTAAAAATCTGTGTTTCAAGCATCCATCATGTGTAATATGGAAATATCTAAAGAAACCAAATCTATAGGTTACAGTTGTGAAGTGCTGAATACACCACCATGTCAGTTTTCTGTCCTGTACTCATTGTGGACTGTGGATGCTTCGGAGTCTCTGAACATTAGTATATTTAATAGTTTTAGCTGATGTAATAATTTGCTGTTTCATTATTAGTTTATTTACTGCAGCTGGAGTATGGCTTGATAAGTAAACAAAACCAACAAGAATGAGAAAATGGTTTTGCCTTTAGTTTTACAAGGTTGTGGCTTCCAGATTAATTAATGGAAAACTTGGGCTGCTTTGGGGATTCTGAACTTCTTGAGAGTCTGCTAAGCCCATTAGTTTGCAAGTGCAGGAAGTCAACACATTCAGATTCAGCACTAAACTTTATATTAAACAAGATAGTTGCTACTATGGCATCAGCCATAGATCTCAATTGGGCTATTTACATATCAATCCACAATCTTTACTGAAGCCACAAAACCCAAATTTGGTCAAGGAGATAAACACTTAATGTATGGTGAACTGATAACCACTGCACATGAGTTTCCTGTTAATAAAGCAGCTCAAACATAGAATCCCATTAAACCAGCATACCATTAAAGGCAGAATTGGTACTGAGGTGTGAATTAAAGGAAGTGACATCTATATATATTAATTGTAATAGACACCAGCATGTAGCAGCCAAAAGCAGAACTGTTGGTATATGGTGAGACAGTCTTGAGCTGTAGCTTCACTACTTATTCATGGCAGATTGCCATTTACCTGTAAGTGTAGAGTTTGTAGGGGCGCTGCTGCAATTGGAAAATGCATAATGATCCTTGGGGGATGTGCTAAGTGGTCTGCTATAAGCATGCAATGGCATGAAATGGTTTCCTTCAACACTTATCCAGACAAACATAGCATATTGCTTTATGAGGCCCTTCATCATTTTGCATGAAGTGAATGATAGCAACGCGTTGTTACAGGCAATACTGATCCTAAACATTATAACCTTTTAGTTTTCTTTTATTCCATTAAAAAAGTGATTGTAATGAAAACCTTTGGCTAAAACCAGAGGTTGTGATTCCTCAATGTGTTCTGGCAAAGAGCCAGAAGACCATCTTTGCATTTGCATCAACTACATTATCATACATATCTCTTCATCTGCAAAGAGCTCCATCATTAAATCTGGAAGGCTGTTTATTTTAAAGAACTGTAATGACAAAGATATATTTGTTTATTTGTAGTGTCTTCACTGCTTTTCTTTCGTCCATTTTAGTTTTTATTGAAAAAGTGCAGCTATAATTGACTTAGATTTTCTTGAAATAGAGTAACATCTTAAAAATCATTGAGTTAGATATGGGTTTACAAACTGAGCACTCAACCAATATCCCGCTAAAGCCTCTGTGAAATTGCTTTCTGAAGGACTGCCTGGACTGCTGCTGTCCAACTATACACCGATTCACCTTTGATGTTTCAAAATAAAGCTCTAAACTTCAGTGAACAGTGAGGAGAATTTGTTTTCACAAATTGTGATTGTTCCACAATTAACAATTAAATTTCAAAACTCAGGCCTGAGTCGATCAATAACACTACTAAATATATAAATGTTTTCATGGGAAAATAAATGGTTTTGGAGGTTAGTAGTTACTCTTTAAACACAAGAAACTAGCTATTTCATGGTCATTAGATATTATTCCAGTTTTTAGACATTTTTGTAAATGTATCAGACAATGGTTTGATATATTAGGGAACTTTTACTATTTAAAATTTGATAATTAAACATGACCAGTGGTCACATCTCTCATACTGGCAACGATATCTGTAGTTTCCTTCTCAGTAGGAGGATTTAAAGGTCGGGAAAGATGGAGAGCAACCTTCAGGAACTCAGACGGAGACCCAGCAGTATGAATTATCATCTCTGACAGGACTGTACCAATGTTGAGTAAATAATTATTGAAAGCACATACAATATAGGATGGGACGTTTTTTTATTATAACTGCAATTCAGAGCCAGAGCTCTTTGTCAGGCTGTGAAAGACAAGTGACAACTGCTATGAATGAGTTTCTTTCAAATGCTAATTCAGAACTAAAAGTTCTGCTGCATTGCACTTTCAGTAGCTCTATAAAGTGTTTTATAACACAATGCTCCAGGCTTGTCTAGGTCCTTAATCTGTTAGAATCCAAATCCCTCTGATACAGGGACAGCATTGAGTTTTATTCATATATCGCATGAGAAAGCCTTAACTACAACAGTAAATAAAGTACATTTTATCTGTACTAAAACACAATGTTATTGTTAAATATGTATCAATACAATATCCACATCATCAATACAATAAGAAAGTAGTTTAATAAAGCTGCAACTAAGCACTATTTTGATATTTAATTTAGATTTGGGCTGTGTGATTGTTTAATTGGGTCTTTTATAATCTCCATTTTAAACATTTTACAGAATATATTCCTCATGTTCCTGTAATTATAATTTCTATGATTTTATAGACAGAAACATAAATTGATTCTGACACTTCTGTAGTTGCCTCATGTGTTGTAGTTTTCGTTTAATACCAGGTTTCTATATAGCAAGACAATTGGAAAAATAGACCTGAAATTGTTGTGGTTAAAACACACACCATGTGCACATACAGAAATTATCTGTACCTGCTCTTTCATGTTGCCACCCAGCATCAATTAGGTGATTATAACAGAAACTGTAGCCTTTCCTCTTGAGCTCGAGTACTTTCACAGTTGCCACAGCCCATGTCTGGCCTGAAGCCCATTCAAATTTAATTTTTTGTGCTGTTGGAAGACTGTAACGAAGACATTGGACAAGAACCTTCACAGCGTGAGGTTTTAGATGCAGCAGATGGCACAGCTTTTGAATATTCATGCCTGACAGTAATATTTTTAGAATCCCGCCAGCTTTTATATCAGGTACACGTCAAATGGGGGTGCTTAGAAATGTATTTATTTTTGGTCTTGTACTTTGTCAGACAAACTTGTGATCAGAAAGACTGATGAAACTCTGATACTATACTGTTTGCAATACAATTTGGAGTATTATTGGAAAAAAGGGGTCTAAAGCCAAAAGGGCTGCGTGCTGTTCCTTAATTTAACCCACTGACGCCTATGAGCCTTTGAGTCAATGACTGTCATGTTGTACTTCAAAAAATCTAAATGTTAACTCACACATTTTTTCTATTCCTTGACATGGTACTAGACAACTTTTTGCATTTTAAGCAAAAAAAATATATAAGTTTCCAAGTGTTTCCTGTCACTTGACTTGATCCACTTCCTGCCCCTTCCTCTTGAGAACATGGGGAAGACATACCCTCCCAGAAAGAGGTCATTTTATTTAGATTATTATGAACCATAACTCTGTTGTAGCTTCTTCCCACAGTGCCCATGATCACTTGTGCCCCAGGTGATTCCACGCAAGCCTAACTGATAACAACGTTCACCTTTGCTTGGCACTGCGATATTGTCAAACATTCCACATGGTACAGAGCATCTGGCTGCTAACGACAGAACGTATGCAGCTCTTAAAACAGCTCTGTTCTGTCAACAAGATTATCCCGAGGTCAATAAGCTGTTTGCCTATTTACAGTCTACAAAGCACTTATATTCTGTGTGTTTCAAGCAAGGTTGTCTCACATTTTAATCCTGTTAGTGGCTGTGTGTGTGTGTGTGTGTGTGTGTGTGTGTGTGTGTGTGTGTGTGTGTGTGTGTATTTATTCACATATTCTGAATGGCTGTTTTATACACAAGAACCTCAACATACCATGTGGACTTGTCACTTGAGGACATAAAGACATGTTCCATCTATTGTGGCTATGTGCAAATGCCTTATGCCTTTGCCTACCGTCTTTAAACTGAAGTTAAGTGATGGTGCCTCTTCCTAATGTCAATAGGTACCAGCCTGTTGCAGACGTTGTCTGACTTTGACACTGCTTGTGTTTACATTGGACAGTCTGCCTGATGTCAGTAGATTGCTAGTGATGGTTTGCAGACTACAAGTAAGTGAAAGAAGCATAGGTACTTAAAAGGTATTGCAGTGAGTTTAGAAACATTGGCAGTCATGCACAAAGTGGTGCTATTCATAGCCTTAGTTTCAACTGTGATGGAAATGATAGAAACAATTAATTATGGTGTAAAAGTAAGGACTTTTTTCCTGTTGGTAGTTATATCAACCAAGGAGATTTTAAGTTGATTTGTATCTATTAAATACAGCAATGTTATTTAAGCCTTTAATTTGCACCCTACATATTATTCCCTTTAAAAACATTGCCAGGCTCTACTTAGGAGATCCCTATAACAACACTCTTTACATAAAAATGCTGCAACAACAGGAAAAACAAGTCCTTCTCTGTCCAAATCCTTAATAGACTGCACTGCAGGTGTCAAATAAAAAGGGAAATCCTCACATTAGACTTTTAGTAGAAGAGGGGGCACATTACTGCTTCAGGGTTGTTACGCATCACATAGGCGGCTCAACTGTCAAACCAAAAAGGCTCAGGATCATGTTCACCTTTTCTGTATGACATGTTGAAGCTGGTTAAACATGCAGCTTTAGTAACAGCTGTCCACATCTGTTCTAACAGCTGTGTCAATAGACTGTCCGAACAATATGGATTATCGATTGCCTAATTTGTCAGCATTAGTCTTTATGACAAGTCCTGTACTGCTCCTCAAGCGATAGAGCAGTCGATACCCTTGGTTTAGAGCACAATTTTATCAGCTGATACATGTCCGATATGCACTTGAATGAAAGCCTAAGTTTTACACAATATAATGCAGAAAACGCTGCTTGTGGCTATTCAGAAACGGTCTCATCACATAGTTTGTCTAGGAGGGTACACTCTGACTTCATTGTTTTCAATACTCTCAGTCTGAAAGCATGAGAACTGAGCAGACTGTGGTGCAGAGTCGAGCAGTGTTTTCATGGTAAGTACGTTCCTGACTAGTGTGGAAAGGTGATTTTGTTTGATTTTTTTTTACTTCCCCAATATCAGCGGAGTCACAGGGATGTGAGTGTGTTCCTGCTTATCGACAAAAACGTGTAATGGGGTGGGTGAGTGCGTGGCTATGGTTAATTCCTTGTTCTAGAAACCTATACATGAGCGAACATTTCCTGCCTTGGAAGCTGTCTCCATGGTGATACAGTCAGGGGAAGGAGGGGCAGGGGATAGCTTGCATTTCTCATATTCTTTCCCCCACCTACACTCTATAGGTTTCACATGCAGACCTCCCAAAGGAGGCGCCTGCTGTAATTGCCCTCCTTCCTGTCTTTTTGCATCCTGTATTTATCTTGTCAGATAAGGTGAAAAGCTCTATGATTTTCTCCTGTATCTGTGAGGTCATTATTACTTACCTTGCATGCTCATTAGTGACAATGATCCCTCAACAGTAGAGCTGTTAATAGGCTTTATCTCACCAGTTGCATCCATCAAACATAACCCCCACATCCATTATGTCTGCTTAAAACCTTTTAATACCACAGGATTTGTCATTATGCACCCCTAGAGGTAAAATATTACTATTTTATTTGAAATGAACAGTAGTTGTTCTCACTAATTAATGCAGAGAAAGAGTCTAGTAGGCAACACAGCCTAGAAGTGATTAATCTCACACATCAACAGATCATGTTTCAATGGAATAATTAAAAACTCTTACCTTAGCGTTAACCCAGTGTCATGTCTATACAATATGTTTATGCATCACAGCAAGTGCACCATTAGGATAATGTCTGTGTATGAAAATGCATCTGTATTTATGTAATAATCTGCATTATTGGAGAAACATGAGGGTGCAAGCTCATGAATTTGTACCCTCATGGCTGATATTGTTGCATTGTGAGGGGGAACTGTACATAATATAGTACATAGTATAGAGGGAAACTGAATTAACCAGAAGAAAACATATACAACTGTTTCTTAAGATATTTAAGTTTCTGCTTGGTCAGATTCCAAGACTGATTTACTTATTTTATTCGAGTTGCCATGAACCGTTATTTTCATTTTTAAAAAGTGGTGTTTTTTTCCATCAATTTTTCAATATGTGAGCCCTAGGTTAGCTAAAAAACAGGTTTGTATTCTACAAGCTAAGGTATCACTACTTAAACTCAAACTTTCAAAATCATCCCTAAGCGAATGTAACATGACTGTGTCTGGACCACAACCATTATCACATCTCTAACATCTGCTGTAAGTGATGCTGAAAATGCACTGCTTCTTCATACACCTGATCAAACAGTATGGTATCATTACAATTTTGGGTCAAATATAATTTACTCTCACTGTCGGTATGGTGACACATGGTGAGACATGTCTGCGTGTTGGCGGGGGTCTCTGAACATACAGGTTACTGCACGCTGACATTATGTCACTGTTCCCCACAGGGTGCAGGTGGAGTTCTATGTGAACGAGAACACCTTCAAGGAGAGGCTGAAGCTTTTCTTCATCAAAAACCAAAGGTCAAGTAAGTACAGCCGACGTGGAACCTGACACCATCCTCCTTTGTTACCCACAATGCAAATGGTAAGATGCTTACTGCTCCCAGATATCCACAGAGCTAAATGAGAGAACAAAAGCATAATATAGGAAATTACAGACTTTGATGACGCATATCCAATTTCAGTCTCCGTTGGGGGTTCCATTATTGCATTAGCTGACTTATTGAATTACTTTATTTTTGAGTGTGCACACTGTGACCCATCGTGGACTGAAGAGTACGGCTCATTTGTTGAATGACAAGGCTGCGGTGTTGTTTGCTCATTAAGCGATAATGCAAGGCAATAACACAAAATCGGAGATTGACACTGGTGTACTTCAGCGGTTTGTTGCATCACGGCTAGAAGCCATTTATTTTCATCGAGTTACTCATCCTCAGCCAGAAAAATTCTAACACGCCACTACATTCAACCCGTATTCTAGCCTCATGACGCTGGCTAAATGACCATTTTAGAGTCGATTTTAAGATTTAAATGTTTAACATCATATGAGCCTTAGTGTATCCTGAGAACATCTGGTGGTTCCCTTTTTAGAAAGTCCTAGAGACCTAGATTGAAAACCAGGGGAAACTGGCCCTCTGCTTTCAGGGAATGACTTGCCAGAGATCATCAGGCAACCCACACTGTTGTCCTCTTTTATATCTATTATAAAAATACACTTATTTTAAACACATTTAATTATTTACTTGCTGTGTATGACTAATAATCTATTCTATTATTTTATAATTTTAAATATCCTATTGTATACTTTATTTTTGTTGTTTTTTTGCTATTGTAAAGCACTTTGTAACGATTTTCAAAGGTGCCATGATCATTATTATCTACGAATGTAACATAGACTATGGGGAACTCTGTGTCTCTGGTTACAGCATGTGGTGAACATGTTGTTAGCCCTGACCTGCGTCTGGTGTCTTTCTATCCACTTGTCATTGTCAATAGGCAGCCGCGGTCTTTAAAATGAAACAACACAGTAATGAAAATGTCATGCCTGGCTGCAGGCGTTGCACGGTTTGTCCAGTTTCAAATCATTTTAGCATTGATGCCAGCTTCATCTAAAGAGGATGTGTCAGGAGAGATTAGGTAGCTACAGAAGCTGATTGGAAATGGGTAATACAGCTAGCACCCCCCTCAGGCGAGCAAGCATGTTTGCATCCAACTTTCTGATTTATTTATATCTGATGGTGCAGGTCATCTGTATTTATCAGTATATACCTGCGCCTTTTCAAACAGGAAGCATTCCAGCAATTTCTGCCCCCCCACCACCACCTCTGCTCATTAACTTGAATTATCCAGCATTCATTATATTTTTAGCACATAAAAGTGCTGGTGTTATGTTATTCTTAGAGGATTTGAAAGTTACACATCAAAATAAATCCGTTATGACAGGGTGCTAGAGCAGCATGGACCTACGTTAGTTATGCTTCAGGGCTTTCGACAGATATAGTCACTTAAAGTTGTTCACTTAAAACGATTCCTGCAAAAAAATTGGTGCTCAGGCAGTCCTAACTTTCTAGTGAGGAGAGATCCGGCTGCATCAGTCATCAGCATCAGACCCTCAATCACAGAGCGTGTCAAAACACTGGAGGGCTTGAACTTCAGAAAAGTTTGAAGTATGACAAAATGTGAGGGAGAGAGGGAATTCAGCTGGAGAGTGAATGCCCTTGAGAGAACACCTGAGATTTAACGTTTTCCGCTTAATTCAGATGTTATTGTTTTTGTCAATCCACAGGCCTGAGAATCCGCCTGTTTAACTTCTCACTGAAGATTCTCACCTGTGTCCTCTACATAGTGAGAGTCAGCCTGGATAACCCTAATGATACCCCATGGTGAGCATCACACTACAATCACCACCTAATCCAGATGTGTCCATGTATCTTATGAATACTTAAATTTATAATCTGTATGTCTTAAATATCTTTGTGCTGCTCTTCTCAGGGATAACTTAGACACTGCGGAAGCATTACTGTTCATATTATCCATCTTTTTTCATGTATTAAGTCCAAAGCAACCAGATGGCTTACCGTATGCCTAAGGAGAAATATTTTCCTGCTGCCATGTGCATAGAACAGCAAGTGTGAGAGGAGATAAGGACAGAAGAGAATCTACATTCATGTATTGTTGAACTTAAAATGTAAACTCAACATTTAAAGCTGAAGTAGGAAATATTATTTAAATATAATTTTGGAAATAATAATTTGTGTTAGTAGCAATATCAAATTGAAGTGTTACATTTTCTTTCTGGGTTAGTGTTCTTTTATTTAGATTTTTAAAAAGCTGAAGCAGGTCTTCTTAAGCTAAAACAACCAATCAGGGTTAGGTAGCACGTAACTAGCTTGCTTACTGGGCTAGGGTGTTACATAGTGCAGCTTTAAGTTAATGACATTGTGGCTGTGATGACATTGAAACTGCATGCAGTTGTCTTATCAATGTTGAAATTATTTTTATTTAATTGTGTGTCTGTCTGTGCCTTGTTCAGTCATGTGTATGTTGCACGTTTCCACTCACTCACACACCTTCCTGCTTTCGTTGTGTTTCCCTTCTCACAGTTCAATGTGTGGGAACAACACTGCTAATACAACTAATACAACAGAGTGGGCAGAAATCGACTGGTAAGTTTTTACCGAAAACAGGATTTATTTTGTAAGACGAGTATCCATCAGTGTTGCAGATATATGTAGATGCAATGACAAATGTGACGCCATTTTTTCTTTTGCTTTTTGACAGGTCGTTGATATTTTGGGTAACAAGACGGGATCCTGTATGGGCAATACAGGTGAAAGGACAAACACTAAAGAAAGCCTCATAAATCAAATTCAACATAAAAAACAGCCTTACTTAAAACCACTGTAGAGCACAGTGAAGGCAGAACAGCCAGAAGAGATGAGTTTGCAGTTGTTGGGTCTATTAATCTTCTTCTCTGCTTTCCTCCAGGTGACAGTGGCCTTAATCAGTTTCTTGGAGACCATGCTCATCACATATCTCAGCTATAAGGTAAGGAACAATCCACAGTGAGAGTAATCAATGTTGTTGCCTTACAGCTAATCTAAACACCAGATTTGCCCGGTTTTTTTTCTCTCCCTTGGACTGAGAGCTTTCAGTGACCTGACCAACTGCCAGTAAAGCCTGGGCTAGGAGTCTTCTGCCACTAATTTTAGATTCAAACATCACTTACTCTGCCTTTAGAAACACATTGCTGCATATAAATGGCATCGGAGAGCTAGATGTGCAGTTTGGGTCCTCTCAAGATCTACTTCTGTCCTGAGTGCATACACATTAAAGGGACAATCACACGTAAATCACATCTATCGCATTAAAATGACTCATGTTCATAAAAATAGCAATAGTCTTTGTATAAAATCCCTCCTCTCCTTATTAGCTGGAATAGGCAGATGATTACTGCTCCTTCATTAAGCCTTGTCTGCCTAAGCCTTCTGCGTATGTAGCTACCCTGTCAACGCAGACCCCTACACCGTAGGCTGACCTGCACCTCCAAAATATGTGTAGTGACGCAAATCGCAAGGGCTGTGTTTCTGCTTTTAAACATATTAGATTGTGGGATGGATTGCATTATACATTATGTACATAATTCTTTGTTATATATGACATATTGAAGACAATAGGGTTCAATTACCTCAGGACCATTAAGAAGACACTGTCAGCAACACTGCCCATAGCTTGTAAAGATCAAATCTGCATCTTGCCAGTTTCCTCAAAGTCCTGTTCAAAACATGCCTGTTAGAAAATCTTTAACTCTTCTGCTCTGAGACTGGAAGTGCCTTCTCCCCCTGTGGTGGTTCTCTAACATTTGATCTGGGTCTCATTATGTACAATATTTTGTTCATCGTTTTGTCTTGCCTTCTTTTTTCTTTGATGAGGAGCAAATGCCCAAATCCACTACTGGCTCGTGATTTTCAAACTCTGCTTCACTTCCAGTCAGCGTGGACCCATAACCATAACCGTGCAACCATAAATTTTGCTGTATGTTTATATAACTCATCTATGCACCGACTCTTTTGAAGTTAAAAGTCTGCACCTTACCAGCTTCTCAAAAGAAGCTTGTCTTTTGAAAATATTGCTTTAAGCTTTGCCTCATTACACCATTTTAAATGAATACTGTGGCATATAATTATAATGAGAGGATGCTAATAAACATAATTTGCATAACACAAAGCAAAGTACCAAAATACTTTACAAAAAGTTTTTAAATGTAGAAGAATGTAGTTCTTCCAAAAAGATTTAATTGGAGAAAATGTAAGGGTAATTATTAATATATAAACTTTTGCGGGTTAGCAGCTATGCCCCATAAACAAGTTTGTGCCTTGAATACATTGAGAGCAAAATTGGTTCAATCTGGTTGTTTCTAAACCTAAGACTAATTACTGCACAGCTTCATCCGAGCCTTGATCTGTTCAGATAAATACAACTATTATTGTTTTCAATGGGATTACACCTTCTCTGAAACAATCTGCATTCTCCATGGCTCATTAAATTATTTATCACTTCCATTCCAGGGGAACATCTGGGAACAGATCTTCCAGATATCCTTCATATTGGAGATGATCAATACGGTGCCATTTATAATCACGGTGAGTAAATAACTTCATCAATCAAAAATATGCAGTATTAGCAAAGGCACCTTTATTGGGGCTTAAGGTCAGTTTGGTTTTAGGTTACTTGGAGCAATCCATTGCACATTTTGCCCTCATCCCATACTATACGGTTTACCTTCCAGGCAGTCTTTATGAATAACTGCATGTGGCATATTGAATTTCAACCTTATATTGTTCTTTTCAACTATATTAACTGTTTAGCATTTCACTGATATATTTCTCCCTTCTGTTGTTCCTTTAGATCTTCTGGCCTCCTTGGAGAAACATATTTGTCCCTGTATTTCTTAACTGCTGGCTTGCCAAAGGTGCCCTGGAGAACATGATCGTAAGTACTTTTCAATAATGTGTTTATTGTCCTGTACAGACTGTAAATCCACCACATGAAGTTAACTCAGAAACTGCTTAGGTTTTATGACTCAGGGATTCAAGGTTCTATTTTCCATCCTCATGCAGCTATATTACAGGTCTTGTAGGCTTCAAGTAACACTGACTATAATTGATGATTGCATTCATAAAAATAAATTAAAGTCTGGTTAGCCAACCCTGTCTTTATATAAACCCATTTGATTAGCACACAGCCAATACACTTAAAGTCGAAGTAGATTAGTTTTTTTTCTTAAACTAATAATTTTGAATTAAATGTTGATTGCACATTGTAATGGCTACAGTATAATGACGCCATCTGCATTTAGATTGGTTCCTATTAGCCTCAGTTTCACTGCACAATTCTGTCTGCCACCGGGTACGATCTTCATGGAAAATAAAGGCTAGATTTATGCACAAAGGTTATCAGCTTCCATGTCTCCATTATAGACTAAATGAATGAACATCAGTACAATAGCTTTTGTCTGTTCTCAAATTCAATATCATATATGGACAATTTTACATCTTCTGAACATGCTTCGTTCTTCATTATTTTCAAAATGGTGTTGGATCATTTCTGAGGAAAAGTGAAAGCAACAGCAGAACAAACAATAATACCACAGGGCACAAGTTGAAAAGATGACTGTGTTTGTGATACCACATGATATATTTGCAATTCAAAGTATGAAATTTCAACTCAATGAAGTTTTAAGTGCTCTCTCCAGAGCCTCTCTGGAGCTTCAGAAAGCACAGGTAGTTTTTGGTTTGTCCTATAAATATTCATGAGCCTCTCTTCTGATTGGATGGTTTTTGCTTGGTAAGGCTTGAAAAAATGATGGGGGCAGGTGAGCCATGCAAAGTCAAGGAAGTCCAAATAAAGTAGGTTCAAACTAGGACTGCATTGTTTTTACTTTAGGAAAACATATCAAGATATATATCATATATTGCCATTTAGCAAAAAAACATATTGAGATATGAATATTGTTAAATATTACCCAGCCCTATTGTGAGTACATACAGAGTAGAATCTTTTTTTCAAAAAAATGAAAAAAAAAAAACTAACTCAGAATAGCGATGTTAGTGTAGGACTGAACAGACTATATAACACTGATTCACACTACAGGAATCATTTTAAAGGTTGGTTTTGACTATAACAAAGGTCAAGGTATTTAAATATTCCCCTATGCCCTGTATTCAAAAAATGTTTCTTATACCAGCCATCAGATTTGCATGAAGTTGGTAGTCACCACCCTTACCTTCCAATCTCAGCCATTCAAATCAGACAGAGGACAGGCTCAGTCATAGTAATAAGACAGACAAAAAATTTATTTCTAGAGCTTCAGAGAGAAACTTGAGGGAGGAGAAACTATACTGATATGATCCGTACAGAGTGTACAATATGGGGCCTTTAATGTAAAGTGTTGGATATGGTTGTATACAAGGGGAAGGGCTGCAGGATTACTGCAAGATTACAGTCCAGATTTGTGATGGCTGAGAGAAAAGACTTGAACACCCTGACAACCTGATGGATGAAGCAGTTATTCTGTCTGGGAGAGCTGGCAAAGAGGCTCCAGTACCTGCTCCCAGATGGCAGGAGGGCAAAGAGGCTGTGTGACGGATGGGTTGAGTTGCCCACAGTGATGAATACTTTGTGGGTTTTGTAGATGTCCTGGACAGAGGGGGGGTCTTGCAGGTGGAAGCGGTGCAGCTCCTGTACCAACACAGCAATGAATCCTCAGTAGAAAGTGCACAACGGGTGCCGCGGCACTGCCTGCTACTTGTGACCACTGCATAAGATTCAAAGCAATTAGATAATATCCAACTGGTGTAGTGTTTGCTCTCACTGAGATTCAGAAGAGACCATGACAGACTAAGAGATTTATGCCAAGGCGGCAGTTAAGCAGATGGTGGAATTTGGTGCCAAGCAAACCAGCACATGGATAGAGAGCAGGGACACTTCAGAGAGGCAGTGAACGGAGGCAGTGGCAGGCAGAACATGCTAACAAGGTGCAAATGAAAATGAGTCGTGAGCTCACACATTTTGAGCTGAACAATGTACTAATTAAATGCTCTACTTCAGAGGAGAGGGCAGTGGAGATGGATAGTAATTATCTGTGGAGCAAATATATGGAAGGATAGTGAAATTAGACATTTTGCTGCTTTAACTTGTATTTAGACTACTAGATCTTTTCTTTTTCTCAACTGATGTGCTAAGACAGGGAAGAATCTGTACAATTCAAGGCAAATGCAATAATTGACGTTTTCAGGTATCCATAATACATAACACAAACTATGCTTCATTTACCCGTTTATGTAATAGATCTCTCCTCTTTTGTCCAGAATGATTTCCATCGTGCCATCCAGAGGACACACTCCGCCATGTTCAACCAAGTGTTCATTCTCATCTGCACCTTACTGTGTCTGGTTTTCACTGGGTGAGTGAACATCTATTTTTGTTGTTTAAAATGCAACTGTGATCGTGGAGGCTTGCAGCTAAATGTGTCCTTCAATCCCTGAAGATTGTACCTTATGCCCCAGAAAGTCTTTTTACTAACGCATTTAGTTTTGTACATGTCTTGGGGGAGAGAACATTATTTGTGAAAGGGCAATGGTGTGTGTTAAAAAGCAGAGATTGGAAAAAGCAAAAGTGCTGTTTTTTTTCTTGTGAATTTAGATTGAAAAACAGGTGAAAAAGCAACTTTAACAACAGAGTAGGAGTTGGATGACATTATAAAACCACTTAACTACTCATTCTAGCAAAAGCAAATGAAAAATATGCATAAAACATTTTGGGGAAAAGTAATTTAGAATTTTTAAGGTCAGCTAGTTGTCTTCTCAAGGTTTCAATCGAATCAACTGAATCAGAAAAAATATATACTCTAGTCATTAAATATCCTGATGTATCATACACCAAGGAAATTTTGTTTAATTGGGTATCAAATCAAGCCAATTCAGTTTTGTATAGCCCAAAATCACAAATCACAGATTCTCCTCAATGGGCTTTACATTTTGTACAACAGCAACACTAGGAAAAAGGGAAAAAAGCGGAAGAAACCTTGGAAATAGTAAAATGCAGAATTCAGAAAACTGTTTTTATATACACTGTTTTTTCCATGCTAACCTTCTTCAATTCCTATGACTAATTGATTTCCAATGGTATAACAATACTTGTTTTAAACAATTAAACTTGAATATTTTTGGCAGATGTCATGGCTTCTCCCACAGCTACCACCCAGCAGCACCTGCCACTTCCACTTCACTCTGCCCAGTGTAACTTATTCCTCTCCACCTCAGGCACTCATTAAATTGCCCATTTTATCAATGAAAAACACAATTAAATGAACACAAGCGTTGAGGTGGAACTGACAGCACAATCACTGTTGTCACTTTAAATGACATATGGAAGAGGAGCCTAAGCTGCATTGACTTTGGGTGCCCTTTGATCTGGAGCAAATTGGATTTTTATATCCATTCCACCAGGCTAAATCATAATTCTGAAACGGATACCCTTAATACCCGTTAAAATGTTTCACTTAAATTACACCCACAGGAGATGTCTAAGGTGAAACCATCATGTCACTATATTAATCTCTTGGGTTTTTTTCAGAGCTTGTGGGATACAACATTTAGAGAGAGCTGGGAAAGCTGAAAAGCACCTGTCCTTGTTTGACTCCTTCTATTTCTGCATCGTTACCTTCTCCACCGTGGGCTACGGGGATGTCACACCACAGATCTGGCCCTCCCAGCTGCTGGTAGTCATCCTCATCTGCGTTGCCCTGGTGGTGCTCCCACTACAGGTAAGAAGGTGGTGTTTCCAAAATTGCAGTGAGGGCTTTCACACTTTGTAAACTTTGCATGAGGGTCCTGTCCTATCATTAAAAATTCTTTGATATTCAGTGTCTTGAAATGACCTGGGGTTACGATAAAATATTAAATTACTTTTTCTTGCAGCTTTTTCAAGCTGACAGGGGGAAAAATCAAATATGATGCTTACATTTGACATTTTTTTTCCTGCAGATTTTTTTTTAATTTAGATGAATACATGCCATCCCAGTGCACTGGTCTTTCCTCTAGATTAGGACGTGTTGCTGCAAGATAAAACCAAGAGTTGTCTGTGTTGTTTATCCACGATATGACAAACATATTCATCACACATTCTGCTAAGTGTGATATACTGTCCTCAAAGAGCAAAATGGTTGACAAATAGGACTCCTGCAGAATGTGAACTAATGCATCAGAATTGCTTAGACTGCCTATGACTGACAGTCATCACATCTGCTTATGGTCTGCTTACTTATATAAGCAAATGGGCAATATAGCCGACAGCTAAGTAAGATAATGCTGCCATGCTTGCCATAAAGCCTGAAACATGAAAATGACAATTCCTCACACATTAGTGGCACCAATCAGGCGCTCTTACAAGGTTTTGTAAAAAGAAAAATGGAAATGCCAAATGCCAGGAATAATAATGTACAAAGCACCATGGCAGATGCCAAATATTAAGAAACTAGCTGCCTTTTGCAGCTAGGTGACTGCAAAAGGCTGTGGTGCATTTAGGTTCCATCAAATGAATCCCAGCCCTAAATGGAAAATAGAGGGGAAAAACATGTAGCCTAGAAAATAGACCACCGAAACAGACCTGGCCCCACCCCTGCTTAAAGAATATTACCAGAAACCTGCCCGATCTGTCGGGTCCATATGGGACCTGTCAGGCTTAGGTTGTGTATCCTACCTCTAGTCCAGACAGAAACCCTGTCTCTAATCCTTAATTATTATTTAGTTGTTGTTGATTTTGACATGTTGATTCTGTTGTTATATTGTCAGTTTGAAGAACTAGCATACCTGTGGATGGAGAGCCAGAAGTTAGGAGGGAACTACAGCCGCCATCGGGCACAGACAGAGAAGCATGTAGTGTTGTGTGTCAGCTCACTGAAGATAGACCTGCTGATGGATTTCCTCAATGAATTCTACGCTCATCCCAGATTACAGGTACAGCAGAAAGCCTTTAACGACATCTTATTATAAGCACTTAAACTATAAATTTCATATAAGTTTCAGTGAATTCAGTGATATTTTTTTTACTAATACAACAAATAAAGAATTCTCTGCATATTAGATGCATGAAGATGAAAGGATTCTCATGTTTCTTTGTTCTGCAGGACTACTATGTGGTGATTCTGTGTCCAACTGAGATAGATATTCAAGTCCGCCGTATCCTGCAGATCCCTCTGTGGTCCCAGAGGGTTATCTACCTTCAAGGATCTGCACTCAAGGACCAGGACCTGATGAGGGCTAAGTGAGTAGCCGCATGCTCGCAAATGAGACAGGCATGTCTGTACATAAAAAGCTACACATGTAATTATATCTATCTATATAAATAAGAACAGAAAATACAATTTCTGAATCTGAATCTCTTTAGAGAGTGAAAGCGATGCACTTCCCAGGTTTTGAATTTGAATATTGCACATTTTAAATAAATGCAGAACTTCTGGATAAGAATCTCAGCTGAAGGACTTACAGTGTAAATTTCAACTTTATGTCCTCCACAGTGAAATTACTGCCACTAAAGTGCAGTTGGAGATACTTACATGTCTACTTGGCTGCCCTCTGCTTGCATATTAGTCTAATAGGTTTTACTCCTTATTGATCATCTGCTAACATTAAAGGCTACATACCCAGACGAAAATTTCAATAATAGTCAAATATATTTATATATATATATAATATATATATATTGCAGCAATGTGCCATTAATGCTTGTGCTGTTGCTTCGGGAGTTCTTGTTGCTCACTAGCAGATGGTATTTTGCTGCTTTTTATATTACTTGTCGTGATGTTATGACATGAAATTCAATGGGACTTAACGACCTCTCACCATCATGTGAAGTCTCCATAATAAATCTGTCCAGGAGTCCATTTTCTTTTTTCCATGCCCGCTTCAATGTATAAAGTTGTGCAGGTGATTGAATGCTGTCAATTTTACACACTAATGTTTTAGATAAAATCACTTAGCCATGAACCAGGATGAGGCGAGGTGAGGCCATCAACATCAGTCTTGCTGAGCTGATTTTCCTGTAATCATTTCCTATTGATGTCCGTCAATAATTAGTGTATATGGTTGAATGTTCTTATCCATCTAACAATGCTGTTCCTCTCTTTTTTTTTTTTTTTTTTTTCTTTCTGCTTCTCTCTCTCGCTGTTAATATTTCAGAATGGATGACGCTGAGGCCTGTTTCGTCCTCAGCAGTAGGAACGAAGTCGACCGAACTGCGGCTGTGAGTCATTCCAATAATCATTTATCAAAGTTGTAAGAAAGCCTCATTTCAAGTATATACCCTTTTCAAGATAATACATAGTTTAAACGTAGAATATCCAGGATTTAACTGCTGCTGTGTAAACAAATGGCAAACAAGAGAGATATGCAGGAAAACACTGAATCACATAAAAACGCCGGCAATGTGAAACCTGTTGTGTGTATTTGAGACCTGATAAGTGCAGTGTTGAAATTGTTGCCAGGTGGACTCGCCACACGTGTAATATTAATAAAGTATGAATTACAATGAGATCAGTGAGCCGCTAAACTCTGCAGCAGCGAGGCAGGGCTTTAGTACTTTTAAATTAAGTCATTTTTTTCCATCACACATCATTTTACATATTAACTGAGAACTGAAGATATTTTGATGATGATGTGTCGGGAAAAATGAGTAGTGAGAGAGCCCTAGAGGCAAAATTAATGGTCCATAATTTTCGGATTGCATTTACTGTATAGATGACTTACTGGATGAATTGAATATGTAGAACTGCTTCTTCTCCCACAGGATCACCAGACTATCTTGAGGGCTTGGGCGGCAAAGGACTTTGCTCCAAACTGCCCTCTCTATGTCCAAATTCTCAAACCAGAAAATAAGTTCCATGTTAAGTTTGCTGGTAAGTGCTTTCTATTCTCTTTTGTCTGTCTTAGTCACTTCTTTTTGCATACAGACTTCTTAATGAAAGGATTAACAATAACACTGTAATTTATCTATCAGATCATGTAGTGTGCGAAGAGGAGTTCAAGTATGCCATGTTGGCGCTGAACTGCGTGTGTCCAGCCACGTCCACTTTAGTCACACTCCTGGTTCACACCTCCAGAGGGCAGTGAGTACAAACCATCTTGTACATTTATTAGGCATAATTAAAAGTAGCATTTATATACACTGGTGTGTAGAGCTGCAACAGTAAGTTAAGTGCCAAATTTAATTGTTTGATAATCAAATATTTCTTCTTGTCATTTCTTATTAAAAATGACCAAAAGGTGCTGGTTGCACCTTCTCACTTGCGATTACTTTAATATCATCCATTTTTTAAAATTCATGACCATGTCTTGCTTTGCTAGACATATGCCGGTTGTACTACAGCTGTCTACAATATCAGCTAAGATACTGAGTGACCCCATGACAAGTGCATCTGACTTTTTTACAGAATTTGAAATGTTGTAGAAGAGCTTCTCTTCTTCCCTCTCCCAACTTTTTCAACTTTTTTTAAAATGTATTCTGTGGTTTCGACATCCTCTCCCAAGAGATTTTGAGCCTACATCCTGGTGAAATTACCTGCATCAATTTGTACCAGGTCATAAGAACAGATTGAGAATATACTATGATCCCAGGAGTTCCAGCTCCACCACTTTCACAGCACTCGAGCAGGAGCAGCTGGAAAATTAAATATTCCACTTCATGGTAATCGAACAGTCGAGGCCACTGCTCATGGTTAGGCAGTCTACTTGCTCTCTCTTTTATGCATCCTGCCTATTCGACCCATTTTGAAGTTGGTACTGGCCCCATAGGTTTTTACTAGGAAGGAAGTAGATTGACTTGGGTGAAGAATCACTATGCTCTAAAAGTCATGGTTTTAACAATGTTAGTACTTGAAATGCTGACTAAAAGGGCACACAATAAAAAACACTTTAAAATATACATAATATAAATGTTTTTGTAATTTTGTTTTTTTTTTTATAAATAGATATTACTTGAATTCTTCCAACCTCTGAGTGCTCCACTAATGTTTCCACTTCCACTAATCTCCATTCATTTCATTACTCATGTGGACAGATTCATTTCCACTTGATGAATAATACTAGTGAATGATGACTGTGATGATTTCAGCACAGTTTTTATACAGACTGTAAGTACTTTTGGTCTCTGCAGAGCTGACCACTCCAACCACTGCAGAAACTTGTCACTGTCAACTCAGTTAACATTACACTATTCCTTATTTGGCCATAAATCTGTCTGTTTTTCACATCTCTCACTGTGCAAGGTGAGTGATACTGTATACAGTATCTGCTATCCAAACAGCAAGTTGACAGGAATGTAAATCAACTAAATAGAAATATGGCAGCTCCTAATTTAAACATCATCAAATGGATTAAAAGTTCTGAAGCAAATTAAATGACACTGTTGCTTTTCTGTCCATCATCTTATTAAAATCAGTATTGTGATTTTGATTTCGAGGGCCAGACCTTTTTATCAGTCCACAGGGAAATTAGAACCTTTAAAGGTGATTTATGTTATGTATTGAAACTACTTTTGGGCCATTGTTAATGTTGATAGTAAATAATTTGAGCCATTTTTAATGTAAATACTTTGTGGAAAAATCATCTAATTTAAGCAGAAACCATATTTTGTACCTTTTATAATAGGGCTGGTGTCTACCCTCAGTGTATGGTAGATGTTCTTCAGTATTCTGATATTTTTCTAGGGAAGGACAGTTGTCACCGGAACAGTGGCAGAGGACATATGGACGCTGTTCTGGAAACGAGGTCTACCACATCCGTTTGTGTGACAGCAAGTTTTTCGGGGAGTATGATGGAAAAAGCTTTACCTACGCCTCCTTCCACGCCCATAAGAAGTTAGTAACACTACCACCAGATTAATATCTATCTCATTACAATGTCTAATATTATCATATACAGCTCTGGAAAAAAAATAAAAGACCACTGCAAAATTATCAGTTTTTCTGATTTTACTACTTATATGTATGTGTTTGGACAAAAGAAACATTTTTGTTTGAGTCTATAAACTACTGACAACATTTCCCCCAAATTTCAAATAAAAATATTATCAATTAGAATGTTTTATTTGCAGAAAATGATAAATGGACAAAATAACAAAAAAAATAAGGTTTTCAGACCTCAAACAATGCAACGAAACAAGATCAAATTAATTTTACACTTAAGAAGAGTTCAGAAATGTAATATTTAGTGCAATAACCCTATTTTATATTTAACCCTACAGCTTTCATGTGTGGTATGCTCTCCACAAGTTTTTACCATTGTTCTTGGGTGAATTTATTCCACTCCTGGTACCTCTTTAAGCAGAATGAGGTGTGCATGTGTTGGAGTTTAACAGATGCTGGAATGAAATGGCTGTAATCAGCATGTAGAGATGCTGATTTCAGAAAAAAAATGCAGTGTTCACTTATTATATTCCAGAGCTGTAAATGCATGAAAAAGCATTTTTCCAGGAGGTCATATTGAACTTTGGCTCTTATACCGCACAGGTATGGTGTTTGTCTGATTGGGGTGAAGAGGGAGGACAACAAGAGCATCATGCTGAACCCTGGCCCCCGCCACATCATGGCTGCCACCGATACTTGCTACTACATCAACATCACCAAGGAGGAGAACTCGGCCTTCATCTTCAAACAGGAGGAGAAGCACAACAAGGGCCTACCCGTCAGCGGCCTCTACGACGCCCCCTCCAGACTGCCTGTGCACAGCATCATCGCCAGCATGGGTGAGACTGAGAACTGAAGCATGGAGGGGTTTGACGTTCATTTACATGAAATCACACTCGCACTAAACATTTCCGATTGACGGCTGCACGGGTGCTGTATGCGTGTGCTGACTGTTGCATGATTGTTTTCTAACTACATGCTTTTTTAATTTCTTGGCTGACTTTATTGTGTTGTGCTTTTTCTTTGACCTGTGAAAGTTGATCAGGCCACTTCATATGGTAAGTTTGTGCATGACACATTACTTTTTTTTCCCTTTTTCTTCTCCAAGAGTTGTTCAATATTTTTGTTGTTTGATGGAGTTAAGACTGTATGAGGCATGATGATATTTCATCACATAAATCTTTTTTCTCAATTCTATAGTTTAATAATCTTTGTTTTATAAGAATCTTCATTTTCACATGAACAATATTACATGTTTTACACACACCTAATCTTGTGCATATATAGAATATTGAAGCTAATATGTATGCCATTTGAAAAAAAACAAGATAATATTGTTTGTAAGTTATTTTGCTCATGAGAAATACGGTTTGTCCTCAAGGTTATATAGCTGACTTGACAAATGTGCTAAAATTGAGGGACGCAAAGCTGCTGAACAAGCTAAACATGGACTATATTATAATGAATATGAATGAATTTTTTCAGCTCCCCGAGTGTTTTCTGAGATAAAATGGTCATTGGTCTGTCATTTGCTGTTGACTTCACAGCACGTTTGAGGGAATGTGCTGCAGTTGCTATCTCTTAATAGCCTTATTGTGTGCCTCTCAGTGGAGTTCATACTGTATAATAACCCTTGTTATTTGCAGGCACTGTAGCCATAGATCTGCAGAACCCTGATCCCCCCGAGGAAAACATCAAGCTGACCTTGCCAACAGAGAACGGCGCCGGAAGCCGCAGGCCAAGCATCGCACCCGTCCTGGAGATTGCTGACTCCTCTGCCATCTTGCCCTGCGACCTCCTCAGTGACCAATCAGAGGATGAGACCAACCAATCAGATGAGGAGGGCTCTGTAGGGTCAGAGTAAGTTAAAAACAAAAAAGAAGGCATTGATTAAAAGAATGTTGGTGTGGCTTTGAAGTTTAAACAATGTCTGGGCTTTCAGTCAGAAGATATAAGAGGTTGCTGCAGTAGTAAAAATTGAAATGTCCTTACAGTGAAAGTGTTCCATACTCGAGTCATCTCTTCTATCCTCCTCTTCTTCATGTCTCAATGGATTTCAAAGCAGAGATTGATGAGGTTGAAATTGGCATGAAATCTGTCAGGAAGCTGCGAGGTTCCGAAGTGGCAATGATGAGTGCTGTATGAGAAGACAGGGAGGTCAACACTTTTCCTCTTGTTGGGCTCATGTACGACGTCCTTACATAGATCTTCACCCCTCAACACTAATTTATCAGCCAGATAGCCGCCAGGAAATAATTTATCTCTTTGCTCGGCTCTTTTCTCTCTGTGTGGTTTCATGAGACTGAGATAGGTTTAGAATGGATTGGCTACTTGTGCCTCACAGTCTGTTCTGCAGCAGGAACCCATCTAAACAGCAAATAAACACCATTGGTTCTCATTAAGGCGGTAGTAACATAGTCCTCCTAACCTCTAAACCTCTATTACTGCACCCTCATGATGCTTTAGTAGTATTTCCTCTTTAAGACTTGTCAGCCGCAGCCCAGGAGTAAATCTCAAGCTCCCACAGTGCCATCATGTGGCGATCCAGTTTTGATGCATTTATGAACAGAACATAAGAAACAAGAATCTGTTGCAATAGCGGAGGGCACTGTGAAACTAGTCAGGGTATTTGATGCTGGCACATTAAAATCAGGCTACACTAAACGAAATTGTTAAACTAAAACTAAACAAACTACAAAAAAATCATGGCTTAAGTTTTTGTGTATTTATCAAGCAGAAATTAGTCTTTCAGGTGTAAAAACACCACTGATTGGAACAAAACAAATAATGTGTCACAACAAAATGAAAAGCTGAACATTTTCATTTCTACAGTAATTCAGATATATTCAGTGTGATTAAATAATGACAATAAAGAAGGTAGGCCCAGAATCTTTAGCAAAGTAGAAACATCTATATAACCAAGTGTCAACCACAATTTGAATGAAATTCCTGCAGTTTCTTTGGTGTGTAAATGTGGTCTGACATTTCTTCATAAACCATACAGAAAAGACAGGTGTCGCAGACATAGAACATACAGAAAAGGTATCATGTGAACAGATATCTGTGGAAAATACTGGTTGAATCTTTGCCACTAAATTATTTTTTTTTGCTGCTTCTCAGTTTTGTGAAGGGCTACCCTCCCAACTCGCCCTACATTGGCAGTTCTCCAACTCTGTGCCACCTCCTACCACAGAAAGCTCCATTCTGCTGCCTTCGTCTTGACAAGGTGAAAATCATATGCCGGAAAAAGAAACGGCTCAGAACTCAACCACAAGAAATTTCCACATGCACTTACCTTGTTCTAACCAACAAGAAACTTCTTAGTTGACTCTGATTGACTTCTTGCTGTCTGAATTGTCTGTCTCTGTACAGGGCTGCACACATAGCAGCTTTGAAGACGCAAAGGCATACGGCTTCAAGAATAAGCTGATCATAGTGTCTGCAGAGATGGCAGGGAATGGCCTCTATAACTTCATTGTCCCTCTGCGAGCCTACTATCGGCCCCGGAAGGAACTCAACCCCATAGTGCTGCTACTGGACTACCCGTAAGATAACAGACCACCCCTCCAAACTAACGTTTGTCTAGTTTCTCTTACTCCTACAGTGAAATAACACTGGTGTGTCCATACAGACATTTTATATACTAAACTCATAATCAATTGAAGCCCTATAGCAAACAATATAGTAATACTAAGTGGTTACAAACTAGTATAACAGGCTTTAATCAGTCCTTCCCTTTGCCACATGGATGCTAACACTACCACACAGTAAATACAGGGTTAGAAGTAGAAAAAACTTTTTTTGCAGTACATGTATATTAGTTGATTATTTCAACCCTTTCAGAGTTTGGCAGACAAATAATCATTAGATAAAAATCAACTGGTACTGATATTAAATATGAGCCAATTTCCAGAGTGAGAGAATTGCCTGCAGTAGAGCTGATAATGTACAGTTTGTAGAGCATTAACTGTTATTCTGCCATAAGATATAACCTAATCATCAAACTATAAAGCAAGAAACCATATAGGCTACATATTACATGATAAATTGGCTGATGTGATTTTGATGATAATAATGATGAGGATAATACTAATCATAATAAACACCTTTGTTTATATAGCACCTTTCAAGTAAACTACTGGCCTCTGTCCCTACACTATTATGGTCCATAAACCCTTCTCTGACAGCCAGATTTACGATGCTGCACTGCGAGTCCACACTTATGTACACAAGGTGAGACTTGACGTTAGATTTAATCTAGCTTCTGTTTACAACCAAATTGATAAACGCAGAACCGAAATTTTCTGTTGTAGGTTTGATTGATAAATGAGGGCCAGTATGCAGCAACAGTAGCAATCCTGCCATTTGTATGAGTAATTACACACATACTTCTTCTGTTGTTGCTTCATACACCATCAATTAATAAAATGCAAACAGATCAACCCCTTTAATAAATCAACAAGCACAATACAGGAAATGACTTCTTAATAATCTGTCACTCTGGTTTCACGGGGCTGATCAGCGTGGGAGGCTAATTCATGATGTTTCCTGTTTTCTGCAGGCCAGACAACCACTTCTTAGAGGCCATTTGCTGCTTCCCAATGGTCTACTTCATGGCTGGCACTATCGATAAGTATGTGATGATTGTGTTCATCTCAACAGTGATTTGTTTTTCCATTTTTAATTCAGCTATCAGTTATACAGCTTTAATACAATATATGATGACTAATGTGTCATATAATGCCTAATGGATGTTAGCAATCAAAATATAATGTTACTGGCACAATACAAAATTATTTTCATCCTAAAATACTAATTAAAAATGGTAAACAACAATTATGATGTAGTCAGAATGACTAGAATGTAGCCAATGTTGGGTCAGACTAAGATTTCCAGCATAGAAGATTTTCCATTAACATCGACTATAAAAGATGTACTCAATTGTTTATGAGGATCTATAACAAATCCTAAAGCTTTTTTTGTAACTACTAGCTATTTTCAAACTAGCTTAGTGATTCATTATATTTTGTTTCACATTTCAAGACATATAAAAAAGCAAAACGACTGAGAAATGAGAAAGAAATGTGTAAACTGCTTGCTAGCGTTCTAATCAAAGGCTGTCAAATGCGTAAACAGGAAGTCACTGTAACATCACAAAGTTTTAACATTAATCTTGACTATCTTTAGTAAATTTAAGAAACATTGGAAACTGTACTGAAGTAGGAGTAGATGATGCATGATTAGGGGAAGAGTGTATATTAAATTGATTTAATGGAATGCATTACAATTAAAAATTGATGATATAGCATTGTTTTAATAAGAATGGGGAGAAATGCCAGGAAGTTTTAAAGGTTGCTGTTTTTATATGGATTAGCTTGGACAACCTTCTGCAGTGTGGTATAATCTATGCCGACAACTTGGTGGTTGTGGACAAGGAGAGCACCATGAGCGCTGAGGAGGACTACATGGCCGACGCAAAGACCATCGTCAACGTCCAAACTATGTTCAGGTGACAGAGAAAGATCGTTTTACTGTGTAGAAACATGCAATAAATGACTATTACTGCCAGTGGCCGTTGGAGGATCAAAGGTGCACCAGACACCACTTAATTAATTTCTTTAACCAGTAAGATTCATGAGAGTAAATACTTGGAGAATGAATTAATGTTTTTCAAAGACAAACTACAGATGCCAAAGCTTTGAAACGACCCTTTTACTCAACAGCCAAAATTAAAAACATTTATCAGTGCCACAGCACCAAGCGCTTAATCTCTTCCCTAACGTTCCTCTCTGTTTTTCTCCCCCATTTCTCAGGCTGTTCCCCAGTCTCAGCATCATCACCGAGCTCACACACCCGTCCAACATGAGATTCATGCAGTTCAGAGCCAAGGACTGCTACTCACTCGCTCTGTCCAA
Source organism: Lepturacanthus savala (assembly GCA_030544235.1). Lineage (NCBI taxonomy): Eukaryota > Metazoa > Chordata > Actinopteri > Scombriformes > Trichiuridae > Lepturacanthus > Lepturacanthus savala. Next base: position 5,814,143 of record CM060473.1, on the reverse strand, counting down.
ACTGGAGAAGGTGAACGTGGATGTACAAATAGAAATATTTAACATTTTATCAAAGATTAATCATTTTTTCTTTTCTTTTTTTTACCAAGAATTAATACTTTATTATAGGACAAAATAAAAAAAAAAAGCACAAAAGGAACTGATAATGATGAGTAATATTTTGCAGATGGCTATCTTCTTAGAGAAAGAGAAAAAGAGCAATAGTTCAGCAAACATACAAGAATAAAAGTGATATTTTATTCTCAAATATTTTGTTTTTGTTGTTGTTCCTCTCTTTAGATAGAGCGTGATAAGGGCTCCAACCTGGCCTTCATGTTCCGGCTGCCGTTTGCTGCAGGCAGGGTGTTCAGTATCAGCATGCTGGATACACTGCTTTACCAGGTGGGAAGACAAACACTGGAAATTATCATGACCTAATTATCATGTAGCTGTTATCTATTATAAATGTGTGTGCTGCAACAGCATCTCCAAGGTGATAAATGAAGGAGCTAAATGGTTTGTCTAACGTGAGAATTGGACAGCAGTTAAGTCAATATGTTCTAGTGATATTCAGTGTCTACAAGATTTGTGTCACAATCATTGGTATTTAATGTTTTACTTAAATTTGGGTCCTAGATTAAAATCCCAATTACATTACTGAGTTACCTCACAATATATTTTTATTTCAGCTAATAAATATTGCCTGTTGCACCTGAATATATATGTATGTAAAGAAATACAAATATAGTTCATGTGCAATGAGAAACATTTATCAATTGTATCTGATATTTGGAGGCAAAATCACCCCTAAAAATCTGTAATGGTCCAAAAAACACAAGGAAATTATAACAATTTGTCACAAAATAATGACAGCTTGACTTCACTTCTGCTTTATTTTGATAGTCGTTTGTTAAGGACTACATGATCGCAATTGTCAGGCTTCTTCTGGGTCTGGACACTACGCCTGGCTCTGGGTATCTCTGTGCTGTAAGTTGTGATGCTCTCACCCAACTCTAAGCAATGTGTGTGAATCAAGGTTCTCGTCATTATAGATTTTTATTTCCTTTTGACTTGTTTGACTTTGTTGTGTTTTGTAAACAGAACATTTTTTTAAGTTATAATTATTTGTTGTTTTTATAAGTTTTTATTTGAGTGAATGAAAATGTTTTAACAAGGCTAATCTTGGTGTGAACCACCTTAATCCTTGTTCTCCCTCCTCAGATGAAGATCACAGAGGAGGACCTGTGGATAAGGACTTATGGCAGACTCTTCCAGAAACTTTGTTCCTCCAGCGCTGAGATCCCCATAGGGATCTACCGCACCGAGTCACACATGTTCTCAACCTCTGAGGTAAATTCATTCTGCTAATTCATATCTGATACCCAGCTCCTGGTGTGGCTTTCTTTAGAATCAGCTTTAGCTTCAGCTTCAACTTTAGCTTGCATCCTTACATTCTCTCTTCATTACTTTTACTTTCTTATCTACATTGCTTTGTATTATTTCTGTTTTCATGCTTTTTCTTTGACATCTACATTTCATTCGCCTATATTTCCTGAGATCAAGATTTCTCTCCTTTCTCTTGTCCTGCCCAACTGTTTTTCTCAATCATTGTTTGCTCCTTTATATATTTCATTCCTGTATTTTCTTTCTCTTTTGTTAAATTGAATTTCCCCTCTGTAACGTTACTGCCTGCCACAGGTATATTGCATTTATTTAGATGAAACGATGTAATGTCATGCAGGCAAGAAAAATTAACATTTCTAATAAAGGAATTAACCTCTAAATAGATATTTGGCACATTATCTAAATGGCCTTGCAAGATTGTGAATACAAGCAGGCAAACAGGGTTTCCTCCGCAGGGTGGCTGGGCTCCCTCTTACAGATAGGTTGAGCCGCATCGAGAGAACCGAGAATAGGTGGCTCAGGCATCTAGTGAGGAGCCCCTGGTGAGGTGTTCCGGGTGCGTCCCTCCAGGAAGAGGTCCCAGGGAAGACTCAGGACACGCTGGAGAGACTATGGCTGCATCTGAAACATTAGTATCGGTAGCTACCATGCAGCACTACAGTAGTAGCTTCTAAGGGACAATTTGGACGTACTACTGCACTGTTTACACTATTTTGTGTCATTGACGCTATCACAGGCTTGTAATATTTTTTTTGCTTTGGGTGCCCCCATCTTTCATTGCATTTCTTTTTGTTTGGATGTCTGTCTGTCCTTTTGTTCCAGTGCAAGGACAGTAACGTACAGGTAAGATCCAGATGTGCTTGTTTTTAGTTGCTGTCATGCCCAGCTAAAGCATGCAACAATGAAAAATACCTTAATGGCATTTTTCTGCCAAAAAAGAAAAGCATCTTTCATTGTCATAGAAATGAGCATTTCCTAAACAAATGAAACAGTCTAGCCTCTCACCTCCTTTCTCAGTCTCAGGTGTCCATCAATGTGGAGCAAGGTGAGGAGCAGCGTGACCGTCGAGAGTCCTGGAAGGAAAAGACAGCCCACAGGAACTCCACCACGAGTGACCAGTCGGAGCACCCGCTGCTGAGGAAGAAGAGCATGCAGTGGGCACGGCGTTTGAGCAGGAAGAGCACCAAGCCGTCCAGTCGAGCCGAGCGCATCTCGCAGCAGAGACTCAACCTGTACCGGCGATCTGAGCGACAGGAGCTGTCCGAGCTGGTCAAGAATCGCATGAAGCACCTGGGCCTGCCCACTGTAGGATACGGTGAGTCTAACAACTGATTGCATCATGGTTACATGATAGGATTTGCTTTCTTCCTGCATGGGAAGTTGAATTTTTAATCATTTTAGTTTACATTATAGAATTTATTACATGCTAAATGTATAAATAGTGCAACTTGTTTAAACAAATAAATGCATGATTAATTTCTAATATTACTAAATGATTATTAGTCATAATGTCTTTGATAATATAATAATTGCAAATTATACCTTTGTTGCAGATTGGAGTCTCAGTTCTGTAAACTATTAAGCCAAAGCACCTCTGAAGCAGAAATAATCTCATTGATTTAAACCTCAGAGGATGGAGCCTACAATAAGAATCATAGATTAAAGTAGAGCAAGTGAAAGACGACTTAAAAACATGACTGTATCTGTACAGCCAGTTTAAACGTTGATCTATTAGCTATCCCATCGTAGAAGTCTCAATAGTTTAAAGCTAGCAGTACATTTAGAACGGCAATGACGATCAATCATTTCAGTAATTTAATAAAATGACCTGATTACAGCTTCTCAAATGTAACCGTTTTAATAATCATAAGTTGAACATTTATTTTCCATTTGTCTGACAACATTAATGTTAACTTGGGTTTTAGGTAATCATAAGGGATGATTATCTGCCATTGGTATGGAATGAAATGATTTACTGTAGATGCTCCATTTAGCAATGACTTTCTGCTGCTACAATTTTCTTTTAAAGGAAAGTAATTTAGTTTTGTATTTTTTGTATTGTCCATGCTTAGATTATCTTTGAGGATGAATTCATTAAAATAAAAAGAGAAGACTGGACACAGAAGGAAGTTATTAAATTCTTAAACTGTCAACCATGGATGTATTATAGACCTGGATATGTTTCTGTCTCAGCAGCACGCTGATTTTTCCAGTGGCCACTCATGGTACTGCAACAAAAAAAACATGCGACCCAAAAAGGTGTTTTCAAATAGACCAAATGAGTAAAAGAGAAAACCTGTAAAACTGTTGATAGGGCACTCCCAGCTTACTAATCTTTGTGTCTTATCGCCCCAGAGCATGGTGGGAGGCCCAAAGCATCATGGGGGGTGACTCTACTTCAGTCTCTATGGGTCACATAACGCAGAAGTAAACCTGGCAGTCAAGGAACTTTTTCACTGTATTCTTCCATTGAAATGAACAATGGCCTTTTTTCGTTACAGTATCCAGTTCTTATAATACATCCATGCTTTGAAATAAACAGGAAAAAAAATGGAGTTCAGACAATATTCTGCTCCGCCCACTGAGGCTTTACTCAACCAATGAATTTATTTCAGCTGTGAGAGAAGTTCTGTGTAAGAAAAAAATGTAAATATTGAATCTCTGTTCTGGTCATTTAATCTCATTTCATTGCCTATTAAGATCTACTGCTGGTCTTGATAGTTCAGATCATTAAGGACATCACCATTAACCTTCAGTGTACAGTAAACATGCTTCTCATATTCATCACACTGTTCCACTAAGTGCCACACACACACAACCCATTTCATAGTCATGATCATACCAACATGTGGGTGTGAACACATCATGCATGAAAATAGAGCATTCAACATCATCTCAATTGTATTTCATCACAAACTGCAATTGCCTGCATTCTTATCTGCTCACTTTTGTTATTTTTAGTTCTTCTCTTCTCCCAGCTTCATGCTTACAAAGCAGAATCATGCTCCAGATGTGTTGCACCTGCTAAATCTTGTGTAACATGTCAATTAAATTCATTACAGGAATAACCCCAAAAGCTCCAGTTCTTCTTAAGATCCCTGAAAGTCAGTGAGGATTATGGTGACAGAATTGTGACAGATGAATCATTTGGAATTGATTCTGTGCACACTCACTAATGCATGGCTTTCTTTTTTTGCATTGCTCTCACCTTTTAGTTATTTTTGAAACTGCAAATGCATTTGCTGCCTGTCTGATTTTCTTCCCTTTTCCCTCCTTCTTGTGTTCCTCCCCTCTTTTCTCTCTCTCTCATACCGTCCTTCTTTTTGTCCTGAAGAGGATGTTTCTAATCTCACTGCGAGCGATGTCATGAATCGAGTAAATCTAGGATATTTACAAGGTAAATTGTGTGCTGTTTGTAACTCATTTACAACATGTGAGCGGTTACGGTCCGTCTTGAGGAGAAAGGCATTTCCCCAGCATCCACTGAAGACTAGTGCAATGAATTTATCCACAGAAGTAGAAATACTGATTTATAGCACTTTGTTTTGTTCACGCTTTGCTTTAAAGGATAAGGCTGGTGATATTTAAACCCACGATACTTAGTTTGATTCATGATCAGTTTGGCTCTCTACAGGAGTTTTGTTGTCAAAATATAGAAAAATATGTACATATAACATCACCAGACTTATCTTTTAATATTTAATTCTAATGAATAAATTAGGCCATTGAAGTTAACAGTGAATACCGTTGCTTAGAGTTGCAGGACATTTCACCGCACCCGTATACAGAGGGGACCAGGCCGTCAGGTTAGCTGGTTGATCACAGTACTGCAACTATTCTGCATGGGTGTGTATGCGTGTACGTATGAGTGTGTGTGTCCTGCCAGTACGAGTGGTTAATCAGCAGCCGATCATGTCACTACTTCGCTCTACTATCTCTGTCTCTATCTGGTCTTTTCTGCATTGTGTTTTACGTGCGGTGGCGTCCCAAACGGCGAGAGAACTGCAGGGCATCGTGTGTGGCTTAAAGAGTAGAGCGGAACACATTGTGTCTGTGGATGGAAGGTTACATGTAGGAAATTCATGTGTATACCTCACATCAAAGACTATATCAAAGAAATAACAGTTTTACCTCCTTTGTTAGTTTAATTCATGAGTTTATTATCCTACTTATATCATGGCCGTTTATTCATTTATTCATTTAAGTTTGGTTGTAGTCAGTTTACCTCATGGATTGGTGCGTTTCACCTGTGAGTCGACTGGTGATGTAGAAAGAAGCAGAAATTCTGTTGCGATGTTAACTTTGACTTACATACTGCTTTAGCACTAATGGAGAACATGTTATACTGTTAGAGTACAGTCCTCAAACATAGCACAGTGAAAACTTTTGTGTTGTTTGCTCTGTATTAGATCCTGACAGATTCATTAACCAGCTGATATTATTTTATCTCATCACAGTTTTTCTATGTTGACACAAAACGTGTTGCAGCATAGAATGCTTTGCAGTCATTTAGAAATGGTGTTGCCATTACACAGTATGTCCACCAGATGGCACTGAAGAGTTTAATTTTCAATAATTTTTCCTAGTTACAATTCTATAATAACCCAATTTAGGATTTTCATGACAAAAAATGTTTGAACATTATATATAATATAATTTTAACTCTAAATAAAGCCTTATAAGTCTGTGTTGGTCAATACACACACTGGAATACAAATAGAATACAAATTTGAACTATTTCATCAAGGTTTTAAATTCAGTCTGGTTTTAAATATTTTAATACAGAGCCACAACTATCAAAAACATCACTGAACTAATAATTTGTGACTGGATTGCATATTTACTGTAGCAACATAGGATTTAACAACAACAACAACTATTCTACAATTTTCTGTGGCCATGGTATGATCCACATTTAATGCACTTGTTGTTCCATGATCTATGGAGAAACAGATTCGGTACATACCTTAACGTCACTTTGCATTTGCATCCACGCTGACTGTACTGATGATCTTCATTAGATTTAACTTCCAGAGGTCGGATCCAGCAGCTTCTTCCACTCTCACACTGCCGATGTGTTCCGCTTCACTCCGTTTGGTCCTGACGGATGCTGAAGCATGTCCTCTGTGCCTGGGTGTGTCACATGTCCCTCTCGGCGGGTTGTGGGGGGGGGGGGGGGGGGGTGGAGGCTGAGTGTGGTCCGTTGGCATGGCAACCTGCCGCCTTTACCGGCCTGTCGGTCCAGTGTGGAATGTGCGGGACAATAGAGGAATGTGATGGGGATGGATATATAGCTGCGGAGCCTGTGTGCATGTTGGCTCTGTTCTGAAGCTGCGCATGAGGTGCTGTTCCAGTCAGCATGGGCCTCCCCTTGTTCCACAAAGTCAGTAACAGTTAGCCCTTCTCTCTCTTCCACCCCGTCTGGCTTTATAAAGGGCCACGAGCAGGTGGGTGGTCAGACACACGGGCCCTCCTTCCCCTTCCTCCGTCCATCACATGACATAATTAGGAGCTGCCGGCAGACAGACAGACATCACACACACACACACGCACACGATTGATTAAACAATTAACATAAGAGATAATACATTGTGGAATTAATGTTTAGAGATGTAAAGTTTCTGAAAAGAACATAACCAGCTACCCTACAGATGTTTTTTTCTTTAACAAATTTTAATTTTCAATTTGGATTTAGAAGTTGTCTTGTTTATTTTTCTATTTAAAGATTAAAGCTATTATTATATCCAACTACAGTAGTGTTCAAAATAAAGCAGTCCAATGTGACAAACTAGATTAATCCAGGTTTTTATCATTTTTATTGCTACATGGAAAACAATGGCCACACTTTATTTCAACTAATTGCCCAATTGCACAGCCTTAAGAGCCTGGGTCTTGATGGTTTTCTGAGAATCTACTACACTCAAATTGGATTGCTAATATTTTGAACACTACTGTATGTGCTGCTTTAGACCAGTGAAAACAAATGTGAAAATTCTGATATTTATTTTCCTTTAAAAAACAAAGTGACCCTTATAATGTGATAGTTTGTGTTACTGCACGTTACTTTAAGTTAATGGTAAATTGTCAAATTAAAAATTGTAACAAGCATCTTTTCAATTTGCAGTCAGACAAGAAACAAAGCATCTCACATGTGACAGATTTTCCTGCTACTTGATCCTAAACTGTGTGTGGGATACTTTGCTCTTGTCTTCACTGTAACACTGAAACCTTGGAAGTGAGGGAGTCCCATATTTGCAGCGGGTAGCGGGCTCATTTCATGGCTGATGTACTGTATAATGGAGGAGGCTGAGGGAGGGCTCCAGAGCGCCTCTGAAGGTCTTTTTCTGTCTCTTTTCACAGATGAGATGAACGACCACCAGAACACGCTGTCCTACGTCCTCATCAATCCGCCTCCTGACACCATGCTGGAGCTCAATGACATTGTGTAAGGACCAGAACAAAGCTTACATCTTTCTTTCTTCCAAGTAGTTTTTTTTTCCTGTTGTACAAACTCAGCATTGTCTTCTTGTATCCTGCTAATCAAAATTATATTCTGTTTCCCTTCCCCACAGCATAAAGGAGGATAAATATTATACAATATGGACATTTATACAGTAATTTATGGTGAAGGGCAAATATGCATATTCAAACCAGGTGGCCAGCAAGTCTCTTTCCGATGTGAATTTTACTGTCTTAAAAGAGGATTTGGGCTTTTTTTTAACATGGACCCTCTTTTCTTAACTTTTAGTGTATATTGGGGTGAGACATTTCTAAATTCAGTCCAGTATTATTAGAGAAGCCCCACTTCACAGTCACGCGATAGCAACACACTATAAAAGGGAGGCTGTGTTTGTCAGATATAGGTGTTTTTTTTCCTCTCAGACTTCTAATGCTGCTTTCACACAAAAAGACAAAAGATATCTTCCAAACTCACCAAGCAGCTGCAGTGTGGTACATGTGGCTCCCGTTCTCTGTCGCCCAGTTGAGATGCCAAGGTGAAGAGAAGACCCCAACATTTATAGATTTAAACTACAATGTGAAACAGCTTTGTGTTATCTGGTGACCGGTGACTCTTCCAGTTTATTTTGGGCAAAAACCCAGTCTCCCCACCGACCTGTTTATCAATGACTTGGTTCCATGCATATAATAAAGACAGCTGACTGACTTCCTACAGCAATTATCGGACAACAGATGTGGAAAATATTGCTTAAAGAAGCCAAAAACAGCAGCAGAGGCATGACATTATAGAGCATAGGCTGTGCAGGGAAAGTGCTTCTTGCTCAATACTGAAAAAATAGACATTTGAAAGACTCAAAGTTAGGAAAACAGGGTCCAGGTTGAAAATGATGAAATTCTCATCAAGTGGGAGCAACCACTTTTTTCACAATATACTAGGTGGAGACCAGTGTGGCAAGAGACTTTTCTTTTTGTTGTATTTTTTGATATATCAAAATAAAAAATAAAATGTCCTTGTGCAGGGTTTTGAAGGGTTTAATCTTGATTTTGAAAAAATAAAAAAGACAAACCCTCATATTACATCTGCTATTACATCAGCAAAAGATCTCGATGTGGTCTCTGCAGGTACATCATCCGGTCTGACCCACTGGCCCACATGCCCGAGGATTCGCAGGTCGGGCAGCAGGCCCGAGGCACCAGGAACAAGCAGGACTATGGTGCAGAGACCAGAGATGAGACTCACCTCTGAAACCTCCTCCCCTCCCCTTCCTCTGTCCTCATCACCCTGACCCTTAAACCTCTGAGCCCCACCCAGGCCGACAGACCTCGTCCATCTCACACATGAAAGGAACACATGTCCATGGTGAATGTGCATCGATTAGAAGACGACGTCTGCTGTTCCCCCACTGAGCTGCTACAGGTGGATGCATGAAGAGTGCCTCGTTATCGACCCCCAACCCCCCCGCACATCTACTGTACTGATACACCTCACCATCAGAAACTAGCTCAACGTGAGAAGCCGGCACTGGAAACTCTTCCCTCCTTCCAACCAAAGGACTGAGATGTGATAGATGTTGTGAGACAGTCACTAGACAAGATATCATGGTTGTACTCAATATATTCTGACCAGGGGTGAAGTTGCTGTGACTCAGGCTCCTCCGCCTGCTTCTCACTTCAACTCACAAAACTGACTCCAGGTCAGAATCTTGGGGCAACGACACCCTATATCACATCTAATCAATCACCGTGTTTTCTAAAGACGCACAGAGATCCTTCTGAAATTCTCACAATCCAAGCATTTTTCATGAAATCACAATACATGTGCAACATGTATTAATTTATTACAAATGCCTGGTTTTGTTTGAGGTATTGTTTCTAATCAGACGGGATTTTCACTTTCTTTAGAAACAACGTTTTTTACTACAAACTGCCATCTTTGTGTAAACACGCTCTAACTGCAATTTTATCAGCCATATTAGCATTTCTCCAGGTTATTGTGGAAAATTAAATATTGTTAATTTATTTCACTATTTGAAGCGTTCCAAATTAAGTTGCCTGTACTGTACATTCCATTATTTGTGTTTATTTGTAAATATCTTGATTTGTACATTATGTGCCATTTGATTGTTTTCTTTATTGTTAGAGCTTGTGATATGTTGGCTCGGCTGGTATTATCAGCAGATTTAGCTTTCAAAATCATGAAAATATGTTTGCCAATAAGTGCCAAAAGTGCATCAGTAAGGCTACTTTAACCATCAAAAATTAACAAAACTACCAAGTTATTTCCATGGAAGTTAGTTATATTTGCAAGTTTATTTTAATTGCATGTCTCACAACTCTTTAAAAGAATTAGTTTCACATTGAAATAAATACTCATTTTCCTACCTAGAATCAGATGAGGTTTGATATCACTCACTCCTGCACAGGAAATATGAAGCTACAGTTTTGACCATAGAGCAAAAAGAACTGGGAGTAGTGTGCTGCAGATATTTGACTCATCATCATGAGGTTTCTGAGAACACAGGCTGTTAAAGCACAACATGTTTGTTGGATGGATTCAACAACCAAGCTGCTGTGTAACGTGGTAACTAGACATGGGTGGATTTCGTTAAGACTGAACCAGGCTCATGTTTCTCCCTGTTCTCAGTCTAACTCTAACAGGCTACTAACTGGCTATAGCTCCACATTGAGACATGAGTGATGTTAATCTCCTCATCTGCTTTAGCAAGAAAGCAAAAAAGCTTATTTTCCAAAATGTCAAGTTATTCCTTTTAAGATATTTTATCAGAAACTATTCATTAGCTTTTTTTTTAAGAACAAAACATATCGACCATGATCGCCCTCAAAAACAGAGGATCTGTTGAGCTCTGTTGTTTTCTTCATTAATTTACTCTCAACTTGAAGTCATAAATTGATAAATATTACTACATATTTATTATGATCCTCCAGCTTCAGTTGCAGTATGACTGGTAGCAGAATCGTTTTGCACAGACAGTGACAGGTACAGTGGAATCTATGAAGTCTACTTTGAACGTACTTGAGCTGAACAGGAAGTGCTCTCCTCTCCACGTTGTACAGGCAGCACCTCGTCTATAAGCCAGTGTCAGTATTTACTGTTCTATTATTTCTCCATTAAAAAAAAAAATCACTGTAAATAGTAACTTTCTATATCCATCTTTATGCTGTTTTGTTCTTCTGTTTCGGTCTTTTCCGTGTGATAAAAGTGAAAAAAGAGGAACTTGAACTATTTTTGCACTAAGCTCTACGGAGATGTCAAGAGCATAACAGCATGACCCTTTAATCTGAATCTGTACAACACAGCAGGCAGTATTCAATCAGTGTCACATGCAGTATCATGTCACGTTTGTTGGTTTTTTAAGTTTGTGAAGCTCACTTGTGCATGTGCCATTTTCTTTTATCTGTCAAGGAAAATAAGCGATCGCTACGATGACGTGATCTCAAATGGATTTTAGTTTTGTTTAGGAATAAATGTGCATTTCTCTTTTTTCCATCTTTGCTCTATGGCCCCTCAGAAGGTCAGTTTACAGGACAGCGAGAGCTGAGGAGCAGAAGTGTGAGGAAGTGTGACGGAGGATACAGGAAGTGTGCAGATCCTTTCATTTAACGTCTTCCTGGCTCCTCACTTCTAACTCATCTAACCCTCCACTGTCAGCTCACCTCAGACCTACAACCCTCTGTGCATTCAGCACCACACGTACAGTTAACACTAACGCATGTTTTGATATACAGCTTGCCAAGAATGATCATTTTGTACCTTTAGCAGGTCATTTAGTGTGATGCCCCCACAGATAGAGAAAACCCATATTCAAGTCAACTGCTTGCAAATCGGAGCCATTATTTGATACTGCATATTTATATGAATGGCACGTGCATGTTGGCTAGGTGTTCTCCAATTATGTTTACCTCTACTTTTATGTTTCAAAGTCACTGTCAAAAAGGGGTTGATCCATTTTGTACGATTTCTTATGAGAAGCCAGTGTAAAATACAACATGTAAAATATGAACAAATAAATGCTGCATGCAGCCAGATACACTTGAAAAAAAGCCGTTTTTATTTCATCTCTGTTCATCCAATGGGAAAAAAAAATCACATGCTCATCTATGTAAATAATCTGCCAATCAGGTTTCATTTTATAAGATTTCTATTATTCACCTGCAGTTACATAGAATAGTTCCACATTTTTTTGCTAGGGAAAAAAAGCTTAGACAATAATGACCTTATTACATCTCATTTGTTTAAGGCCACAAGAACTTAGTGGTTAGACCCTGGCTATGAAACAGCGTGCGTCACCTTCCTGTTTAAAGCTCATTAAAATCCAGAAAAACCATTAAGCAGCTGCTGAGCTCTTTATAAACGGTGCTAATATTGGCATAAGTCTTGTAGTGAACTGAACTGAACAGAACAAACTAAATAGGACACTGAAGTATCACTGTGACGCAGTTATAAAACTAGACCCGTCGGACATTAGCGTCATTAACAAAGCGGCGCACGTCTGCGCTCGCGTGAACATTTTGAGCTTTTTACAATACAAAAGTCATCAAATTCGGATAAAATTGTGGGGATTTTGTTCTTACTCACCTCATTGAGCCTTCGGACCCTTTACCACAGCTAGCGTTAGCTCGAACTACAACTTCAGCGCACGTGTCGGTGATTAAGGCTAATTGTGTTACAATTTTAAGCTCGTGACACCTTCTAGCAATGGGTCGGTCGCGAACGAACCGAATCAAAGAGCCGGTTCTTTGAAGTGAACAATGGGAGCCGGCTCACATCCGTCTGGGAGCCGAGGTTTGAATGTTTTAAGTTTTGTTTGAATATTTAACCAGGGGATTTAGTGTTTTAATACAAGTCAAAGTCAAAACGGTGCTAAATTTGGCTAAACTACAATAAGTAGTAAAGTGATAAAATTGAGAGCCATTTAGGTGCCGAAAGAGCCGACTCTTTTTAGTGAGCCCAGCCAAATGATCCGGCTCAATAAAAAGAGCTGAAATTCCCATCACTGACACCTTCTGCCCAAATTTCAGGCAGAAAGAGCTAATAATGCAGCAGTGAACCAAAAGGAAGTCAACAAAACAAACGTTAATCTATCCTGAAATCAGCACAAATGTTCTTAAAAATGTAAATTTATAGTAGGACAGTAGTTTGCATTTATAGGTATTAAAAAGACTAATGCTTGTTTTGCATCTTAATTGCAGGCTAACAGATTGAGAGAATCAAAAGTGAGCAAAATTATGCTACTGTTATACAGTATAATTACTAATATTCTGTAGCACTGTGCTGCTGTTGTAGCAAGAGTTACAACAGCAGCACAGGGAAGAATTATGCAGGATATTTACTACCGAGTAATTGTGATAAATGATTCATAAAAAGGCAAAAAAAAAGTGCATCTATATTTCACAATAAATCACAAATACTTCAAAATGCAGCAACAGGAACATTAACCCGTTGACTTTTCTTAATGGAAAAAAATTAAATACAATATTGTAATGATGTGAGCATAGGTTGTCTTACCATAGAGGCCTAGGTAGGGCTGCATGAGGCCCCCCCACCAGGGTATAGTGTATATGGTTGATATATCTTAGGGTATATCTTTGTAAAATATTGTAAAAAGTGTTAAACAGTGCTGGTTTTCTGACATTTTGGGAAAGATGTATTATCTGAAATCTTTGTTTGTTGGGTTCCATCGTGATTATTAGCTTTCCATCTTCATTTTAAGTAAAGAAGTGTTCGAAGTGGAAAGTTATTTTCCTCCTCTTCTACTTTTATTCATATAAAGGGCCCCATACATACCTTCACATCAGGCCTGATTTGCTAAACCCACCAGCGTAACTAACTCTCCCTCTTTAAGCCTTACTGTCCCTGCAGGTTGTGGCGCTGCTTGTTGGCTTGTCTCCACGTCTCCCTGGTCCAGCGCCCGTTGTTCTGCACCACTTCCTGCAGCAGGTCCATGAACATGGACTCGTTGCCGTGAGCCTTCAAGTTAGTGCGTCTGTTTTCTCTGGTCTTGGACTCGTTTCTCAGCTTCTTGCTGCTGCTGCTCTTACTGATGATCGTCTGATCCACATTTCCTGCAGGTTTGAGCCGTTCCAGATTCTGTTTCTGGAGCTCCGTGACTGATCCCTGGACCTGATCCCCTTCCAGCTGCTCCTCTAGTCTCACATCAGTCTGGTTATGAGCCTCATTGAAAGAGGAGCAGCAGTCGGTCACATGAGGCGTCTCGGACTCTGGCATCTTTGAGGACTCGGAGTCTTGTGTTAGATCGGTTACTTCTCCTTTTTGCTCAGCTCTGACTTCCTGTTTATCAGTGGGATTCTCCACTTTATGTCCCTCACCTTTAAACCTCAACCATTCACCAGCTTTTTCCTCTTGCTCCATGTTACATCTTCCCTGCCACTGAACTGCAGTTGGCGGCCAGGTGCAGATCCTCACCATCTTTTTGCCTGTCTGTGACCTTTGACCCTGAGCGTCAATGGACTGTTTGCTGAACTCTTCGGGGGTCGGTTTATTCTGGTTGGCTCCGATGCTCAGATATGGCACAGATTCCATGTTGACAGAAACACGGCGATCGTCTTCATCTGGATCTCGTTCCTCCGTTTTCTTTCTCTCATCAGTATCTGTGACATTTTCTGCTTCTTTACCTTCATCCCTGGGCGTCTTCTTGCCTTCAGACGGGTTTTCCGTGTCCTTTGATGAAGCCTCAGTCTCAGTTTGTAAAGTCACTTGATTTGACACATAAAAAGGAGACGTGAGAAGCAAAGCGTTTGCCGACTTTGCTCTAACTCCAGTGAAATGTTTCCTCCTCTCTCCCACCTCTGAGTCCCACCATTTGTTTCCAGTGACGTCGCTGGTCTCAGGGAGTCCTGATGATCCAGGACCTGACCCGCCGTCTACTTTCACCTCCACGTTTTCTTCTTTTTGAGATCTGGGCATCACAGCTTTGCTGCTGCGTTTCCTCCTGTGCAGCAGAGCCAGGACACACAGCAGCACACACAGCAGCACTAAAGAGAAGCAGGGAAGGGATTATTTAATTTAATTCTCTGATGTTTTAGGACAAACAAATCTGCAAAAGAAAAATCAAACCCACTTATGACAACAGTGAGTGAGAGGACAATGTTTGGACCCGTCGGAGGTCGTGGTGGAAACGTCACGTGAGTTTCTAGAAGGAACAGATGAAGCACAAATTATAAAAAAAGAGATTCTGTTATTTGAGATTTTTCAAACGTTAAAAGTCAAAGAACTAACCGGTGATTGTAGGAGCTGCAGTATCTGTTGGAGGCAGGTCAGAGGATTTATGGAGGGTGGAGGTTTCTGTATCTGATGGAGGTGAAGTCACACTAGACGTCACTAGAAGAAACAATACAATTACACTTTATTTTATATTAGCTTTATGTGAGGAATGCACAGGTGTGACTGTTTTTGGTTTTAGGAAATTTAGCAAAAACTCTTTTTGTTATCGTCTTAGTAAATTAGATTTTTAAAATGTCTTTAAACAGACTGGAAAATAACCTTTTCAACAGCCAAAAAGAGTAATACATATTAAGTGTTTAATCCACTTAGACTGTAAAACTAGGTGATAGCATGTGTTTTAATTTTTTGAACCTTTAAGATCGTTAAACTATCCAGTACCAAGTTTTGAGGGTTATACCACTTGTCATTTTTGATATTATCCCAATTGAGGTTGTTTCTTAAAAACAGGCGATAACAAGAGTTTCTTCCCTCTCCGAAAACACGTTAACATTTCCTAAGTAGCTGCTGTGTCACTGCTCACTAATGTTATGTTATTTGCAAGTTTAGGAGAAATGTTCTCATTATAGAGAATTTAAGAACTAACCTAATATGAATAATCTGATGCATCAAGTTTGACATTCTGTCTAAATGTCCAGAGAGAAGCTTGAGAGAGGAGATGTGAATGAAACGGGAGCTTTAAGTCCAATATTTTGAAGAGAATAGAAAATAAAACTGCGATTAGAAGAACAATGAGTACCGTTGGTTCTAGTGGCTGAAGGGACGTCAGTGAGTGAGGTCGTTTGTGGAAGTGAAGGCGATGGAGGTTTTGTTGCAAGTGTTGCTGGCGGGGGGGAGGGAGTCATTAACAACATCAGCCATCGTTCCATTTATTATTACATGTGCTTCCCTCGTGTTAAAATGTCACCTGATATAAAGTATATACAAGGATTGGAGAGATATTAATTAAGGTACCAGTGGATCTGGGGTGAGGTCTGGGCGTGTCGGTGGTTTCAGGGACGGTTTGTGTCGGTGACGCCGGTCCCGGTGAAGGTGACGTCACACACACCGACACGTTCCACACCGGTTGACCTCTCAAAGATGGCGGACTGTAACAGGTCACCCTCATCTCTTCTTCCAGCAGGGATCTGCTCTGTAGATCTGAGAAGAGGAGCAGCTTTAAAAAGCAGCTTTTCTGACAATTCTCAAGTCTGTCAGAAAACAACATTCAGCTGCCTCATTAACCCTCATACCCTCCTGAAATTATTGCAGCCTTTCGACACCTGTGTGGCAAAAACCTCCAGCACAAACTGCTATAAAATCATCATACATCAATATTTTTTCCAGCTTTTTTTCCCCACTTAGGATTTTAACCCTTGCAGTGCCAGTTTATCTGATATAACGGGCAAAATGACAGGAATTTCATGCACCAGCTGACAATGAGTTAATCTGATCAAATACAGTAAAAATGTCCAATACCACTATTTTTCTTCTAAATGAAATGCTGACATTACAGAATTCAAGGTTTTATAATATAATGGTAGTGGGAATAAAAACGGGTTCTAATAGAAATTAATTTGTCATTTGTTTTCATATTTGGAATTACATAAAAAATACTAATGCATCAAAACAATTTTGTTATTATTCATTAGACATATCTAAGGCTCTAATCACCATGATTTTAAAGTGGTTGTTTTTTTGCCATGAAGGTGTCAAAAGGGTGCAGAGAATATAGAAACAGGTAAGACTAAAGGACAATGGATTTCAGAAATTCAACCAAAATAAGAGTTTCAGCAAAAAAGCTGTAACGGGGGGGGGGGGGGGGGGGGGGGGGGGGGGGGGGGGCATGAGGGTTAAAACATTGTTTTTCTTGTCATAATGATCCTTTCAGTAAGTGACGGTGCCAAAATCCACAAGCTGCATCCTCTGCAGAACTGTATATAAATATTTATCTGAAGCTCCATTCACCCAAATGAGTGACAACAAAAAAGTGTTTTTAGTGGAAACGTTCCTCTTTGTCACTTCCACCACAGTTCAACAGGGAGTTGGAATTTGTTAAAGGAATTTGATGCTAAAAAATATCTGTAAATGTGGCAGATGTGCCGCTTGATATGAAAAACTCAGATTGCTGAAGCATCTATTTTCTTTCCAAATGCATTTTTGCACAATAGAAGTGTAGATAACACTGGATTTTGGGCCCACTCACTTCCAGCAGGGATGATAACAGAGAGGAAAAACTCTTTCAATCTTCAAGGGAAAACAATTCTTTTCAACATCAAGACGTTAAAGGATAAATTGACGTTAAGGAGACAATGACATGAAAACTAAACGATAACATTCTGAAATTAGCGTTTTCACAAACCTTTTAGAAAGACGACAAAGTCCTCAGCATCACAGGAACAGTCCCAGGGGTTTCCATGGAGACTGATCCTGGTGGAGTGGAGAGACTCAAAGACTTGAGGCGAGAACCGCGTCAACCTGTTTTCAGACAAGTCCAACTCGGTCAAGTTGGTGTGGGAGCTGAAACAGTTCGGATCAATAGTTCTGATCCTGTTCTTATTCAGGTGGAGCTTAGAAAGGCCACTGAACCCGTCCAGCATGGACTCATTCAGAACTTGGATCCGGTTTCCTGTGAGGTCCAGTTGGTTGAGGGCGACGGGTCGGCTGAACCAGGTCGGGCTGATCTCTGTCAGGAGGTTCTGCTCTAAATTCAGACCGCTGAGGTTTCCCATGGAAGCGAAGGCTCCTTCAGCGACTCCCGTGACCCCAGCATTGACTATACGGAGCCTAGTGATGGAGGCCAGGTCAACGCTGCCCAACACGGTGGAGTTGATGTCTCCAACGTCCGTAACAACGAGCACCAGAGATGAAAAACCAGGGAGGAAACCTATGAGGAGGATTAGGAGTCACAGTTTCTGCAGAGTTCAACTGTTGAGTGTAAATTATTACTGCTCAAAGAATGACCAGTTGGGAGAGAAAGATCTAAAATTAACAAAAAAGGGAAATTTAAATAAAACGTGTCATTATTTCCTTGCTGTATGGAGCAATAATTGATATAACTATAATTACAAGATCTAACCATTAGTCGATTAAAGGGCAGCAATTTTAATCATCAAATTGTTTAAGCAATTCTTTTCAGCAAAGATTCCAGTGACTTCACAAGATTCACCGATTCCAACATCCATGTGAATATGTTCTGGTTTTCCTATTTGGGATTATAAATTGATTATATTTGGGTTTTGGTCTATAGCCGATGAGACATTTTGAAAAGTGAGCCATGAGCTTGTAATGGATATTTTTATTTTACTTTTTACATTTTATAGAACAGGAATAATCCATTAATCTGGAAAATGACATCTGAATAAAAAGGTATAGTCCACAACTCTAATCAAATACACTTTTTTATTAAATTTAGCAAATATAGAAGGTGGCGTTCAAGCAACTTCACTGAAAAGGGGGAGAAAGCAGCTACCTTTAAACCAGTAATGGATGGAACATGAAAATAAAGAATGAAAACAGCTGCATTCACAGCAGATTAGTACACTTAATGTTTTCTAAAAACTAAATGCATGAATAAAGTTTGCACCAATGCAGGTGTAAGATAAGTGTATTAAAGGGAACATCCGTATAATTTGAGTGACCTACTGTACCCGTCTAGTATCTGTTTAATGGCTGTGGTTAATTAATTTAATTTTTGTTAATTTCTCTTTCCCTGTGATAAGTTCTGAGATACCCAAGACATTCAGAATGAGTTTAAGGTAAAAATATTGAAATTTTATGAGAATACATTATTACCATAATAAAATGCTGCACATTTCTTTACACACAAAGTCGACTTAAAAGTTGAGTCACCTTGTATCTGCTGACACACTAGAACCGATCCCTCTCCGTAACAACAGCGACTCAAACGTATATTCACCACCAACAAAGTGAGAATGGCAAAGGCTGGGAAGATACAGAACAACCAGGTTAGTTTGGACTTCATCCATTCATTAAAAAATAAAACAATCACTTACCCTTCATGGTGGATCAGGCTGCAGGTCGACAATCTGAACACAAGCTGGAGAGATGAGTGTTCAGAGTTTTCTTGTGATCACCTGAACTGCAGCCAGGTGTGAAAATGAAACACGGTTGCCATGGAGACAAGAGTTTGCCATGGTTATGAGTGCTGGCGTTAAGACGTTAAGATGCTGTTCCAGTTGGTCGATAGAGAGCGAGGCCAGGGGAGGCCTGAAGATGTTTTGATGACTTGGATTCCTTAAAATAGAATCCCTGGTTTCATGTTGGAGGATACATTTTTTGCTTTGAGAAGAAGAATAAAACCTTGTGAGGTTAGATAAACTTAATAAAATGTGAAGAAAGGTGAGGATTCAAGTGATTTGTGAAGTTAGTGAGCTGTTGTGTAGATTATCAGTGAAGCGTCTAAAACTAGTGACAGAAAAGCAAAAGTGAGTCACACAAATGACAAATCAAACCATGAGAAAAGAATAAAAAATGAAAATGTGACTTTTTATTCACTTGAAAATTTATTCCGTTCGTTTCAGTGCTTCCATTTTAAAATAAATAGATGGCATGGGATCAGAGATAAAAATCAACAAGGATGAAAAGTACACTAGTGTAACAAAAAACGGTGACAAAATGCCGATACAATCTTTTTAGTTAACATAAAAATACACACATTTAAAGATCTACGACCCCAACCCGCCCACCCAGAGCCCCGAAATAAATCAAAATGCAGCAAATGAGAAATCAAGTATTCTGTTGTTTTTGGAGACAGCAGTAGTATCATATCAGCGGAGGCCCTTCAGCTTTACTTGTCCACATTAAAAAAAGGTAAAGTGTTTAAGATTTAGCAGCATCTAGTGGAACAGACTTGGCAGAAATGGAATATTCAAAATAGTGTCTAATTCAATCAAAATTATGTTTTTATTAGTTGTGATTGAGCGGTTTTATTTAACTATCACATTTTTTCATGGCTGAAGTTCTCTACATGCTTGTTGCAATCTGCAACCTCGCCACAAGATGCCGCCAGAAACTACACTGTACCTTTAAATCTTAGTGTTTGGTTTAGTCTTCACACTGTTAGGAGTGCACAACAGCAGAATTATTCATTAGTTCTCTAGTGTTTTTTATGCCCATTCAAAAAGTTAAAATTCCCCCAACAAAACAGAAAGTAAAGTGCTCGTGCAACACTTCTGGTTGTTCTCGAGGCCAACAAACGGTTTCTAAAAAAAAAAAAAAAAAATGCACTTTGATATTTGAAAAAGACAGAAGAGAGACGACGTGGCAGTGTTTATCAACACCTTGAAGGAATGTTCTTTAATGTTGGTACAGAACTGAACCACAGTCCCTCGCCCGCCGCCCGCCCGCCCGCCCTCACACACATACACACACACAGGCGCGCACACACACACACAAACTAACCCTTTGTGAATATATCAAATACTGTCATTCAAAGCGGTTTACAGAGCAGCACGAGAACACTCTTTCACAAGAGTGTGTGTGCGGCTCTCGTGGTCAAAGATGGGACGAGGCGGACAAAAACACACGGGGGAGGGGGAAGGATGGGGAAGGAGGGGGCGGGTCTACATTGCATGAAAGAAGCCGTCGACAAGTGTTCATGAGTGCACCTTTATACAGGACAATTCAAGAGTGCCCAGTGGAGAAAGAGAAAACACAACTAAGCTCTAAACATCAGAGAATCCCCGTTATGGTGAAAACATAACATCAGCTCAAACTCTATACCACATTGCTTTAATAATAAAAAAAAGCTAAAACAAAAAAAGAAAAAGCATCATTTCTGTACCAAAGCCTATCATTCGCCTCTTTTTGACACCCTTTAATAAGAAGGGTGTTACAACAAATAAAAGTATTTAAAATGGCTGTCAATTTTTTTTCGTTATACACATAATCCAGTGCTACACAAACAGCGTCTAGTTTAAAAAGCGGTTGAATGAACAGACGATAGTACCACGATGCGTGAAAAGGCCAGCAGACGTCCGAGGGAGACGAGAGGAGCTCCTCTCGTGACAAAAAGAAGAAGAAGACAGTTCAGAGCAGCAGGTTGTTTGTTTTTTTTGGAGATCCCTCCCTGGTGAGGCAAACTCGGCAATGCCAGCCTGATACGACGGAATCGACAGTCCACGTGGGAAGAGATTGTTGTTACGTTGTTGTCCTAAAGGGTTTGTACGAAGGTCCCCGAAAATATCGTGTTCCTTTTGTTCAAATTTTGTCCAAAGGAGAGGTGATATCGGGAGAGGAGGAAGGATTTTAGTGCTGCATCTGAGCTCTGGACCGTGACAGTGGTGAACTAATAAATACTTGATGTAAAAATAAACATCCATCACAAGAAGAAGAAGGAAAAAAAAAAAAAAAGCCACATGCTTGAGTGGTGGTCGTCGTAGAAAAAACAGGAGCCGGACTAAAAAGAACCTGAACAGATCGCACCGAGACCACAGGGAGGAGAAGCGAATTCAGCCGGCGTTTCTCTCTTTAATTTGCGAGCACCAGTCCCTCGGACCACCTGTGACAAGCACTCACACACTCAAACACACACACACACATACCTTTTCCCTTGTTCCTGGTCCACCTACAGATGACCACATGTCTTTAGATGTGGCCTCTCCTGAGTAGGTTTCCAAACTAGCGTGGCGGTGAGCTTTTGCTGTGGGCGTCAATGCAGTCTATTCAGGAAAGAAGCCAGATGGGGGAGATGATGATTGGGATTTGGATGGAGGGTTTGAGAACCCAGCCTGCTATTTTCCGCTTTTCTTTGGCACAGTGCCTCTCTTGACCTGCCACAGGTGGTTGTGGATGGTCAGGGCATCCACGCTGACAGACACAGTCTTGGTTGGGATGACGGTGAACTGCTTTCGGTCGGAGTTGTACTTGTACAGCTTGTCGATCATCTTCTTGCTGATGCTCTTGGGTCCGGTGCCGGTCAGCTTCTGGATCTCTTCGGTTTCCGGGAAGTACGAGTAGAGCGCCCGGAACTGGCAGCCGCCGTCACGAAATAAGATCATCAGGTGGTTGGCTTCGCACTTTTCTAGCTCCTGGGGGAACAGAAGAAGAAAAATTGTGCAATAATTCAGTATATTTTTGTCACAATAGCCGGCAAAATCGTAGAGAAACAGAAAAACAAAATCTGTGTGAACAAATTGAATAAAGAATACTTCTTTTTGACCTAAAATATAAAAAATTCTGTGTCAAAGCATACGTCTTCTTTAAACAGGGCAAGTGTGTTATTTGGAACTTTAATTGTTGCTAGGATAGCTAGTTTCTCAGTCACATATATACAGCAGGGATGTGAATCTTGATATCCTCAGATTACAGGATGCAAATTTGATTCAATTTAGAATCGATTTCTGACTCAAAAAATGGTCCTTGTTTCAGTACACGGGTAGGGTTCCTACAATAAGTACATTAATGTACACAGTAAGATACAAGAGTTCTCATGGTATATGATATAAAATATACCCATAGGAATCATCACGTTCAATTCATCAAGTTATCACTATCTTCCATATACATGAGCTTTTAGAAAAGCCTTAGTTGTTGTAGTTGTATGTTTAGAATACACATTACACACCATTACTATTCCTGTTACTTTCAGCAAAAATATATTTAAGATATTAAGTTATCAATTCAGATTCAAGGTAAACCTGATTAATATATGAATTACAATTCTTATGTGAATGATGTTTTTCTGTGTGTACCCAGTTTTACATACACTTACAATTTTCTGCTGGCTCAGTTTGCATAAAGAGTTAAAACCACCCAACTTGAATTACATAAAATCAGAGTGAAGTTGTCCCATGTGAAGCAGAGAACTGACCTCTAGGATATGGTTCTTCTGGGGCTCGTTGACTTTGCCAGCCAGGCAGCAGTGGGAGATTGCATTGTGGATGATTGGCTTATTTGATTTGGCACTGGGCTCCTTGAAGAGTTTGGGACCTAAAGAAGGAAAGCCATGAAATAACAATTACAACAGTCACTGGTGTGTAAATAAAAAGTTATTGTGATATTAAGACATTGAAATAAAGCTGAATATACAGTCACTGACCAGTATATTCTGCCATGGAAGCGATGGAGGAAGCGGTGGAGCCGTTGTCCCAGTCTCTTTCCGCAGCGCGACTGTTGTTGCGACTTCCAGGAAACGACTCCACAGAGTCGCAGCTGAAACACAGAGACGTGTTCAACAAAAACAGAACCCAGAATCATCTTTTGCATAGAACTCAGAGCAACTCATGAATATGAACAGACTTACCGTTGAGAGCCAGCTCCTCCAGAGTTGACGCTGTCCGCCTCGTTGGTGGCAGCGGAGGCCAGAGACAGGCTGGACCCTGACTGGGCATTGCTCAGGTTGTCAGCTACAACACAGAAGACATTTTAAAGATTTAGTCACTTATGAATCAACAGCCAAATATATATATAATATATATATAATAACTATGAAGTAAAACTCCTTGTCTCAGTAACGTTAGTATTAGTCATTGTGTCTGAGGCAAAGCCAAATGAAGCGCACCGTGTTGAGACTGTGTTGTTGTTATAAGAGGTGAAGCTTTATCTAAACATTAAACAAGTGATGCAATCATCTTACGTGTGGAAGAAGAGCACTTGGAGAAACTGTCGCTGGACGACTCCTCTCTAAAAACAGACTTGGGTCTGTGTTTCTGTTTGGGTTTGGGGGTTTTGGGCTTCGCGAGGCCTTGCTCCTCAAAGATCTCCTGCTGCTTCCTCCGCAGATACTCCTGCTTTATTAACTCCCGCCGCGTCTTCTCCTCTTCTTTACGCAAACGATCCTCCTCCGCCTTCCGTCTGGTGTTGAAAAATCAAACATTGAAGCATCAGCATTGACCCCATCACTTGTGGAAACAAAATACAGCACAGTAAAAATTAGCAACCTGGCTTCATCTCGTTTGAGCTCAGATTCCGCTTCTAGTTGGTATTTGCGAAGCCGAGCCTCCTCAGCTTTCTTCTGCTGTTTCAGCAAGAACGCTGCTCTCTTCTTAGCGAGCTCATCCTCCGCCTTCTGCTCATCCTGAAATATAAGAAACAATCATTTTAGCAATAAACTTTCATTTAGTGCCAAAAAGAATAATAAATTACAGCCTCAGAAATAAAAATTGATGACAACTTATATCAACTCAACTACACAAGATCTCAAATTTAGGATGCTGAATTGAGGAATATGTCATCATTTTATGATTTAAATGTATCAAATCATTAATAAATATCAAGCAAGAATAATCACTAGCTGCATCTATACACCTAAAATACATCAACCATAAAATAGAAATGTTGGTCACTTTTCTTATTAGATTTATTAACTCATTTAAACTAAATTAATTTAAATAAAGTTTAATAAGTCATTTTCCTGCAGATTACCTTGAAGAAGAAGCCCATGACTGACTTCTCTCCTTCTCCTCCCTCTGTTGTCTGGTCGTCTGCAGCTTCTCCTTCGTGAACCGTCAGCTCGGACAGATCCACCTCGATCAGGTGAGCTCTGCTGCGCTGGGTTTCCTCCGATGGGAGACTCTCTTTCCCTGAACCGTCAGAAGCCTCTCGTGGGGCGCTGGACAGGCACTCGTCGAAGGGCACTTCTTGGGCGGCCACCGCCGTCAAGTCCACCCGGGTCGGTAGGCGGATGTTCGCCTCATCATGAAGCCTGAAAGTGGCGCTCCTGACGTGGCCGGCACCCGGCCTGTCAGTCGCGTCTCCCGCCATGACGCTCCGGGGACTGGGGGTGTCGGGCTGCTCGGCCCTGGGGGACCTGCCCCCGGCCGACTGCCTAGGTACTGTCTCTGACCCACTCTGGGTGGGGGTGAGGGTCCGGGAGCTCTGCCGGCCCTGCTCCTTGGCGATCTTTAGCTCTGACGGTTTGGACCTGGAGCTGCGGCCTGAGCTCAGTTTTGGGGGTTTCCTGACAGGGGCGGTGCCGGTACCATGTTCCACGAATTGAAAGACGGCTCCGGCCTTAGAGTCGCTGTTTTTGTCGCCGGTGGGGAGAGGAGGCGGTGGCGTGGCGCCGGAGGGGGACGGTACATTCTGTTTCATCAGCAGCTCCTGCTGCAGCGACAGCTGCATCATCTGTTGCTGGATGCTGCCGATAGCGTCGTTCAGCAGCTCGATGGAGCGGCTGCACTCGTTTAGGTCCAACTCTTCTTCCAGATAGAAGCTCCCGCTGTTCCCCTTCTTGTCTGCTTCTAAGGCACCTGTCGGGGTGGTTCCCTCCACCTCTTTGTCCCCCCTCAGGGCATCGACACACATGTCGTCTTTGCTCGACATTCCTTTCTCCCCATTGAGTTCGTCTTTGGACAGGTCGGCTTTAAGCGGGTTGGGCAATGTGTCACTTTTGCCGCCGCCTTTCTTCACTATGTGCAGGAAGGCCGCCTTACCCAGCTTCTGCCTCTGCCGGGCGGACAGCACCTCCATCTTCTTCTTCTGGTGCTCGATGGCGCGCCGCTTCTCCTCCAGCTGCATACGGAGCTGGACGATTTCGGAAGCGAGGACATTAGAGCCGCCATCGCCTGTACGATTGCATCCCCCCAAGGGTGAGGAGGGGCTCTGGTCTCTCTTCAGCCTCCAGGAGGAGGCGAGGGGCCCACTGCTCTCTGAGCCATCTGGAGTGGTTCTTTGCGAGCTGGAGGCACTGGAGCGGAGGTCGTGGTTGCTGCCGAAGCGTTGCTGCTGGGCTTTGCGCTCTGCGAAGGAGGTCATGCGCACGCTGCTGCTGGCCATGCTGCTGGCCTGGGAGTGGCCACTGAGGCATGGGCTGGAGCGGCCGCTGCAGCCATTCAGGTCTTTGTCGTCGTGCTCCTTCACATTCATGTCCTCCCGGAGTTTGGCGGATTCATCTTCCTCGTCCTCGTTAAAGGTCTTCCTGGGCCAGGCAGGGTCTTTAGTGGTGACCGCTTCGTCCAAATCCTCTTCCTCCTCGTCCAGGTCTTCCAGCTCGGCGTCCAGGCCCTGGCTGGGCTTTGGTTCTTCAGAATTCGTATGCAGGTAGAAACCCCCGACCCGCTCTCTGGACGAGGGGTCCACGCTGCTCGTGACAATAGGATTGAAACCTGCCTGACCCTGCGGAGGCTCCTCTAAAACATCTGTCTCCTCTCCTGGAGGAGGAAAGGTTTGGTTCAAGCTGCAGGGAGCTTTCCTACGAACAGCCGATGTGGATCCGTCTCCTCGGCGTAGAGAACCCCTTCCTGTTGACTGAGGCCCCTCGCCACACTCCTCCTCTTTGTTTAGGCATACAGACTTCTCTTTAGCCGCTTTGAGCACGGCAGGCATCAGTGGTTCTAGGTAAAAGCTATCTGGTTCAGGTTTGGACTCGGTGGAAGGTTTGGGTCCCACTGAGGCAGTCGCTTGCATCCCGTCAACTTCTTTAGAGATGGCGAGAGCGTCAGTCCTGGCGACTGCCGTCAGAGTTTCTTCCTGGTTCTCGATGTGGACGTTTCCCAGGAGGCCGTGGCCGTTGACCCGGCGCATTGCGGCCTGCGTGGGTTGGTGGACAGAAGTCTGGTGTTTGGGTGTGACGTTGAGGACGTTGGATGCCAAGCTGTCTTTACTTATGGAGCGGGCCAGACTTACGCTGTCTCCAGAGACTATATCAGCGTCACTGTCTGTGGCTGAATTAAACATGTAGGGGCCCAGTGTGGACATCGGCCTGTAAGAAAAGAGCAGAGAGAACATTTATAAATTCACTGACAAAATAACTGCAAACTTATTAGTAGAATATACAGCTTAAAACATACATGGCCTGAACACATTACCCATTTACACAACATTTAACTTTTAAATTTATAATGATAATGGAGCCCAATACTTATCACCATGACAAGCTTCTACATTATCTGGTCAGGATGCATGCAAACTGAGCTGGTGCTGGTGTAATGTCAGCTCATTTTCAGTGTAGAAAGGATTATAACATGGTCTGGATTTCCATAAATATCTGCAGCAAATTTATGATGGTTTAAAATCTTTTTTTTTTTAACCATAAAATAAAAGCTTTAGTAGTAGTAGCAGCTTTATTTCGAAATACACATCAGAAATTACAGCTCCAACTACACTGAGGGCTGTGTTGTATATAGGAGTTGTTTTTGTAGACTAAAGATAAAAAAAAAAAAGTTGCCTCAATTAATCTTTTGGGAGCTTGCAATATTCATTTTGGGGAATATTTACACATTTAAAAAGAAATGGCCTAAGGATATAGTAATAAGTAATAATTTAAAGAAATTATTACTTGTAACCAAGCAATAATTCAATATTTGATGTGATTGCTCAATTGCGCAATTACATTTTTCTTTTTTAGATTAGACAGGCACTTTACGCCTTTCTCTACAATGTTAAGGTAAAGCAAATTATTTTTTAGTGATTTATCTATAGCTTTATGATGTTCAGGATTTAATCGTTTGTGTTTTATATATGAGGCACTTTGTAACTGTGTTTTTAGAAGTGTGACATAAATAAAGTTTATTATTACCTCTGCCTCTTGTCAGGCCATGCAACAACGGAGCCTCGAGGTTGTCCGTCCATCTGGGACAGGGAGTTGGAGCGGTTTCTCAGACCTTGCCAGAAATACATACCCACATTTAGGATGCATGAAAACTGCATTCTTTGATTACCACCAAAGAAAGAGCTGAACATGGACCCAAAGCTTGTTGGTTTGTTAACCTCACCTGCACCATCATCTCCTTGCTGCTTCTGCTGCCTCTGTCGGAGAGGCAACAGTGGGTGGGAGGGACTGAAGGACGGACCCCCTTTACTAAAAGACAAAGAGAAAAGAATCCAGTATGACTTTTACCTTGTTTAAGTCATTGCAATGTGTTTCAGGATTTCAAACAGCAAAGCTTTTCACATAATTACAAAAACAGTTGGCATTAAATCATCAGCTGATGAAACCAGCACACACGTTACACTCGGGACATTTTCCAGTGAAATGCTTCTCTCCAAAACTTTTAACACAGAGCCAGTGAAATATCTGTATTTCACTGTATTTGTTAAATAGACAGCAGACAAGCAGTGGCATGAACACATTCCCAAACATTTCTGTATATCCAATTAGAAAATCTAACCTTTCAGTCTTCCATACAAGTCCCAACAATGCACACACACACAAAGCCAGTGCAAGAATCATCTTTCCTGTGCACTTATCATATTTGGTGAGGGAGAAGCCAGTGTGGAAATAAAAGTCAGACACTGCAGCATATCTACCCGTCCTTTGAGATGCTACTGTAACTGCTTAGGAGACAGGAGCATGATGAGGTGGAATGACAAGGAAAGTGAGAGAAGACTTACAGGGGATCAGAGTCTTCAGGGTGCAGGAAGTACCTGTTACAGACTTCAGAGCTGCTCTGGTTATCGGCCAAGCCGGGGCTGGCCAGGAAGCTGCGCTTGGTGGCATTAGAGATGGGCACTGATGGGCGGGCACTCTTGGGCTGAGCAATGGATCGAGCTAACAAAGACGACGAGGAAAGAGATGCTAATCATTAAAAGTGCAGGTAGAGCCGTAAGTTGACTGCCAATAGAAGAGTTTAATCTGGGAAGGTTACATATTGGGCCTTCAATCAGCTTAAAGGCCTGCTACAAAAGGGCACAAAACCATATCTTTTATAAAGCTAGAACCCTGGATATGGTTTTATTATATTACATACTGTATTAAAAGCAACTTAGTCACATGCTGTTGTTTGTACTAAGAGCAAAATTACCATCTTTAAATTCTTGTAGATCTCTGGGCTGGACGAACTCTGGCTTGACAGTCTCGAACCACCAGAAGAGTTCAGCGATGAACACCATCACATTGTGCTGCACAGGGAAAACACATCAGAAACACTTGAATGCTAACGAATGTGGCATTTAAGAGCACTGAAGAACAATGAATCGGCAGATATATTTGTACTGCAAGGTTAAGTTTTAACTTCGTAATGACTAATTATAAAAACACAGTAGGTCCATCATTCTACCTTGAGCACGAGAGGCGAGTAGAGCATGTCCTCTGTTGTCAGATAGAAACTTTTATTCAGATACTCGTTAGCGAACTCTCTGAGCAGCTGGATGTTGTACAGGCTATCAGCGATGGAGGGTACTTCCTTCAGGCAAATATCTGATCAGACAGGCACAGCGAGTGTCAGATCAGGACACAACTCTATAAATGTCACACTGACGGCACTAGGACAGGAAGCCATGTGTGACTGACAAAAATAGTATCACACATGGATATTGAATTCAATGTGTTAGCAAAGAAAGCTGGATGCTCCTTACAGGAACATTCTTTGAGGAGGAACTGTAAATTACTTTGAAGCAGCCAACTCCTGCACATAGGTGTGTCTGTGAGTGTGTTGGAGAATGAACGGCAGCTAGCACAGCATACCTTCTTGCTTCATGAGGTCTGGGCAGTAGTAGTGGACTATGGTAAGCAGCGCAGCGCCGTCACACACGTCCCTCATTAAGTCTTCCAGCAGCGGGAAGAAGGGAAGCTGCCGGCCCGACGCATGCTCCCGACGGTACCGTACCTACAGTCACCACCAGGGGGAGAGGATGAGGCTCTAATGAGAAGAAAGCACACACACCAACACACACCGCCACGGTACTAGCAACAAGTGACACATTTTAAAACATCCCAGACGCTGTGACTAACGCCACAACTACAAATCTCACTTGTACTGAGCTTGAACTAGTCAAAGCAGGTATTGACCATGGATTCAGCTTCAGTTAATGGTGTAGACTATCAACTCAAGAATCCAATCAAGGTTCTCCAAGGGTGTTTCACAGTAAAAGATGCTCCCTTTTGAGTTCTACAAGTAGAAATTCCTCTTCAACTGACCAACAGCAGGTTTAGTCTGATATCGGTGCTGAAGAAAAAAATCCTTGTGATCACCCAGTTTAAGGAGAACCCCGAAGACCTGGTTTTATCATAAGGAGATGGAGGTGTTAGAGCAACGTTATAGAAACGACACACAGTGAATGTTTAACCTTCCTCAGGCAGCTGCCGGTGGAGCCCAGTCAAACCAGGCAACAAGAACCAGCTGACCGGAAAGGAAACTAGGATAATCACTGGCCCACTTATGGGAAATGACTGTGTGCTAAGTGGAGAAACTCACTCACCCCCAGATGCATTCATTTATATATATTGGAATGTATACAGCTGGCTAAGATGAACAATTTCATAATTAATTTTAAAGATTAATAAAGAATTAATCAGATATTGCAAACTCAAATGTAATTAGCTAAACATTGTTGACCATTTATTACAATGACTAAAAACGGAGAGCTTTGATTTGAAGCAACACAAATGCTAGACTAAACTAGACTGACTGGTGCTGCTGCTTCTGCACGACCTTCAAATATTCCCTTTACTCTGGGAAGACCTTATGTAACTACTACTACTAAACAATTTGACATTGTGTGCAGCACCAGCAGAAAGAAGAGACATGAAGAAATTAATCAGTTATTCAGAAATACAGATCAAATTAGCCTTGAACCAGTTTTATTTGAAGCACATGATGCAGACGAGGGAATGACTGCAACAAGACTGATCAAGAGTCCAATATATCCTTTGATAACAAACCGTTTAATAAAGAAACCAAGTTTTTCATCTCAAATGATTGACTAAGCATGCCAACCCCTAACAGTTCCGGAGAAACAATGAGACAACTGGATCTACAACTAATGATTATTTGCATTTTCGATTAACCTGTATATTATTTTCTTGATTAATCAATTAGTTGTTTGGGTCATACAATGTCAGAAAATGAAGAAATGTCAAACACTGTTTCCTAAAGCCCAGGGTAACATGTTCATATTTAGAAAATGGAATCAGAGAATTTGATCAATTATCAAAATAGTCAAATTAATTCTTTCATTACATCAATTATCCTGAGGTAGCTTAGGTTAAGTGAAACAGGTGTACTATACAACTACTGATTAAACTTCAGACATTGGACTACTAGAGGTGTTCCAATTAAGATGAGACTTCTCCTGATTGGAAAATACTACACAGCTTCAGAGAGCTCCTCTGGCTCCATCATGCTGTGGGCCAGCTTGTAGATGACATGAGGCTGACACACACACAGAGCGGAGATAGTGTCAAAGAAGTCCGCGGGCACAGAGGAAACAGTGTGTGAGAGGAGAAGAGAGAGTGAGGAGAGTGAGGAGGATGACAAAGCAGATCAGTGAAGAGGAGGTGGCCAGAGATGGGACTGCAAAGCAAAAGGGAGGTGTAGGCATGGATTTGCTCTTATTCTCACTCGCCAAGCAAATACATACACGCACGCACGACGGAACCACACGGCCTACTTGAGCTTGAAATGAGATAGCGCACACTGCGTAGCCGAAGAAATATCTGTGACCTTGTTTACAAAAGGTCAGAATAACCTTACACCAGTGTGACATATTTGCCACAAGGAGGGAAGAGAAAAAAAAGGGAAAAAAAAAGTGTCTGTCAGCTTTCTCCCCCTTGCTGACACACTGGCTGCAAGCAGCACAGAATGAGCTTGAATGAGCCATGGTGGAGAGTGTGCGCGCACATCAACACAGAACACACTATGCGTGCAGGGGGGAGAAAAATGGGGTATGGGGAGGGGGGAGGAGGGGGAGCTGGCATCCAACTTACAGGGACTAGCTTCCAATACCATTTGGAGGGAGACTATCCAGTTTGCAGGGACAAGAGAGGGGAGGGAGGGACAGATGAGGAACAGGAGCAGAAAGATTAAATAGGTCAGAGGTCACAGACAGACAAAAGGATTGGATGTGTTTCCGGTTTTAACAGAGAAAAAGAGAGCAGGGTCAGAACAACTCCACAATGCCTTCAGAGAGAGAAACATTCCTCATTATAAAATAAGATTCTTCTGGATTTTGTGGCCATGACACCAACCTGGATAAAGACTTGATGAGGAAACATATTTGCAATAAAAAGGGAATTATTTCTAAAATTCCCAAGAGGCCAGAAATGTTATGCTACTGGCAGAGAGTTTTTGGCCAGTCTGACTCTGGTGTTTTATTCATTTTTTTTTGTTTGATACTTTACCTTTTGGTGGCTGGGAGACTCCAGCGGGTGGTGCTTGACTTTGTGCTCCCGTTCTGTGATTTCTCTCATCTTCGTGTTCACCTACAGACGGAATAATGAAGGACATTTAACCAGGTTGTGCAGGAAATCACAGTGTACATGCACTGTGGTGACCTGGTTACTGTAAATCTGTGTCTACATGCAGCAGTCAGTAATTAGATTTCTCCCCAACTCCCCCAACCTTATTTTGGAAGCATCGCTCTCTTACTTTAACAGTTCCCTTTTCCCCTGAAGGTGCAGAAAGAGGACAGAAACACCATAGCTGTTCCTCACTCCAAAAATGTGTCCAATAATCACATAAAGTACATATAAATATACAGTGGTGGAAACAGAGGCACTTTTTTTTGTCTGACTTTGAATGCAATTATTTAAATATAACCAAGTATTGGTATGTGTTGAGAATTCTCTTGTATGCATGCATTATGGAAAGCTGATTAGAAACCCAGTTATGCTTTTACATATCCAAGAAACCAGTGTCCTCCAGGTGAAGCTGAGGATATCTCGTCCGTCACAACACATTCCTTTGCCCTGACGGTGATGGTATGGAACATGATGACAATTAACGGACACACTGAGTCATGGCTTTCACTACCTCCGGGCCTTTAACACACTGGAAGAGGAGTGCAACATGAGTCTGAGTCTCATGTTTGGACCAGACTCCACAATCTAACTGTTGGTCCATCTCTGAGCACCAGTGACAAACACACCATGAGAAAACAAGTGGCCCACTGTCAATGATTATTTCAATGTGAAACGCATTATTCATCCTACATTGTGACAAGTGAATGAGTCAGTGTGATTCCATGATGGCAATCAGCTAGGTTATAGCGAGGCTGCACTCAGAAACCACACAGATGTATGAACATTTTAGAAACAAACTGTGAAAAGTCTTTAAAAAGAAACACCAGGGACACTGCTGTGTTTCTTATATTAACGCGTGTATGTGTTTTTCGACCTTGTTGATCCAGAAGACCATCGCGTCCTCCAGGTCAAAGGGAAGCTCCTTAGAGGCACTGAAGGTAGAGAAGCGCTTGACTGAAGCCACCACTTTCTCAATGCTGATCATCTCCACTGTGTAGGCCATCATCAGGGCATCGATCATGGGCATGTGAGCACTCTGGTTAGGAGACAAAGAGAAGCAAAGGGGAAAATTCAATTTCATTGGATTACGCCCAGTTTCCCATGCAATTAAGATCAAAGCTGGAGGCAAAGAAGCTGACGTTGCAATCTAACGTAGGGTTTATCCAAAAATCATAAAACAAAAAAAGGAATATTGATCTTAGAGAGAAAAGAGACTTTGTACTAGATTATAACAGTTTGTTAATTTCCATCTGTAGTCCCCGGACCGGGCCATCTGTGATTCCTTCATCATAACACAAAGTAATTAACCGTTTTAAAACATCTACATAGAACATCCACTCATGAAACGGATAGGAACCCACAGCTGGTGAAGTTGTTCCTTCTACCAGTTTAATTGGCAGGTAATTAACCATACTTTAAAGGCCAAATATTGTTGAAATGTTTGTTGCTATAACCACTTTGGCATGTGGACAGTAGATAAGATTAATGGATATTGGTTCTGTTAAAATTCAGACTGCCAACTGGATGAATTAGGAGCTTTAAATAATCACCATGGCTTAATCCACAATTGCAACTAACAACTACTGTGTGAATATGATATTTTCAATCTAGGTTTCTCTGTGTTTTCGAGCAAGCACTGAACGCAATTTTGTTCTGTGTTACATTACTTTATCCATCCATATTGATGTATCCATTTAATAATTTGGTCTAAAAAAAATCATCCTGAAAACAAAAAATGTCAGCTACATTTTTCCATAGACCACAATGTCTTAAAAACCCTATGATAGGCATCAAATACAAAGGAGAAGTTGGAAGCAGGGAATGTTTTTTTGCTGAAATAACTCAAGCGATAATTCAATTATAAAGGCCAATTTATTTTCTCTTGATCGACTAATCAACAGTGAAACTTCTCATTTAGTACAACAAACCTCACTCTGTCGTCATCCTAATATGACAGATGAGCAGCAGCAGTATTACTGCTCCAAGTGGCCCAACACCTGGTGCCTGCCAGTCAAATTCGTCTTTCTTACAGCCACCAGCCAAAAGTTAATTCAATCTCTGCTCTCTGCTGATGAATGTGTCTGTTTCAAAACCCTATTTTGGTCTCATTTTATGCAGACACTGCTTACTACTCGTGTTTTTAGTGAAATTACCAAACTCAATAAATGCAGCACAGAAGTCCAGTTCAGCACAAATAATATACATACTGTTGTATACAATCAGTGTTTGTGTAACATGCAGCCTGTCCTGACTAATCCAATTGGTGATGGAAGTGCACAGAGATTAGGCTCTATAATATAACAAATGAAAGCTATTGAGAGCTTTCTCCACAGCAAGAACCTACATGGGCACAAACAACAGTGGAAAACTACTCCCTGACTAATCTAGACAGTAATAAACAAGGAAAAGTTTAGATAAAGAAGAAAGGATAAAGACTGTGTATGCAGGAAGATGCAGACTGCTTAGGTTTTGCTGGGTCATGGGATTCACTCTTTAAGTAAACAATGTATCCATGCAATACATGGAATTTTTTTAACTTTTATTAATGCAGATCTCTGTTCACAACCTTCATTTAAAGCATAATTCAGGTTCATTACAACTTGATCACAGGTTGGTAATATATATAAATTCATCAGAAACATTGGCAATAATCGCCCATTTCACAAATATTCCCAATCAACACAGCAAGTTCTGTAGGTCAAAATTGATTCTGGATGCCAGTCAAACGTGTGTAGTGGATGTTTACAAATAATGGTTTGGGTAATTTTACCAATTGTCCTTATTTTCCCTTCCAAATACTCTGTGTTTGCAGTTTCATGTCCCATCATACATCTTTGTAATAAAAAATAGTGAATAAAATGAAGATTCAAGTGATCTGAAACCAAACTTATGATGTCACTGTTAAAAATATGCAATTTGCAATTTAAAGGTACAGTGTGTAATTTTCTGCCAGCAGCTACCGAGTACCCAACTCATTTTTACCCGACTCATCATTTGAGTCATTAAAGGGTAATGATACCCGTCTAGTGTCATCCTTATCAGGTGTCTTTCTCTTCTTAGAGAAATATTTCAACAAGCTCATCTGAAAAGACGAGATGCCAAGTCTGTTGCTAAAGGATGTTGCTAAATTCCACTTAATCTTAATCAGAAAAAAAATGTTCAGTTAAATCATGTGCAACATAATGCAGGAACATGGAGGGCACTTCAACTTTAAGAGCGACTAAAATGAGCAACTACACATTAATTTGTACTTAAATTACCAACAGGACAAAAATAACAACCTGACGTGCAGTTCAGCCTTTTGTTCTCCAACACTCTCACTATGCCCTTCATCAGCAAAGCAGGGAACCCCATGGGGGAGCAGGGGCTACTTTTGCCCTGAGCTGTGTGTGTTCGTACGTTCATAGAGATACATTCACATGGTTTTAGGGGACCCGAGAGGATGGCTAGATTTTTAAGATTTCACAAGCCCCAGCTGTTGCCCCGACACGAGTCAGATGCAGTACAGAAGAGCTGTCAGCAGGTAAAGATGGGTTTTGTTCACACAAACACAAACACTGCAGGAAAATGCAGGTTTCTATGGAAACGCCATGTGAAGTCAGCAAACTAGAAGGGGGGTTCCAGCAGTCTATCAGAGATAAGCGCCGTCCTGCCCAGGATTTTCCATCCTCTCACCAGGCTTTGTGTCTGGATGCCTACACACAGCCCTGCGTGGATTACTTTGTTAGGCCGCTAACAGGAAATGCAGACGCACATCCTTACAGCATGCAGAGAGTAAGTCTGCTCCTCACCCACTGGTTTCCATGGAAACAAACGTGAAGGAAGATGGCTGAGTGCAAGTGAGCTGGCTGGTGTTCTATTCTATCCTGCATGAAGTACACTTGGTGAGACTGTGAGATAACAGACCTCAGCGCCACAGAGGGAGGGGCGGCTCTGTGCTTCATTCACTACACTGTGACGCGGTGGTGCTGATTTAGGTGGTGACCTACAGGATGTGGGTTACACACCGAGGACACTCAACCTGTTAAAGAGCTGATCTGTGAAAAACACTGAGCATTACACCTGGCAATGACTACAGAAAGATGCATGATTTATTAACATTTTAACTGTAATGTAAATTTTATTTTAGAAAACCAAAATGAGATGTAGATGAGAAAAATATCAGACAATAAAATCCATTCTTAGAAGTCTTAACACAATAGTAACCCTCTTAACCGATGTCCCTGATTAAACAGCCAGTAAGCAGCCTTAGACTGTAAGCTCATCAGCATTTTTCATAAGGATTTAAACTTTTTTTTTCATAGATGACATTTTCAAAAAAAATAAAATTTGTTCCAGAGTTGGCAACTACAGCAGAGTGGACTCTTATTGACACTAGAGTTAAAAAGCAACACCCTCTGATTTAAGGATGTTTTTTTTTTTGTAAGACTGAAGGATTTACTTTTTCTCATTTACTTAGCTCACTGGATTGCAGCAGAACCTTGATTCTGCTGCAGGTCAGTAATAATGGTCCAGCCAACCTCTTGCACATATACACAACGTAAAGAACACCGATTCACCATCAGTGAGATGCTGGCCTTAAGTTGTGTTTACTGCAACGGTCAGTAATATTGTCACAAAAGCGCCAACTTTTACAGGAGAATGATAAACCAAGTCTGGCTAAAAATATACTGAAACACTGTTGCCATAGCACAATAACACACAGCACAAACTCTCTTCACAGCCCTCCCATGCATGACAGTCCTCACACAACTAGTATAAGTAATAGTCAAATTGCACCTCTTTATTTGAATAAAACAATATACGGGCACAGCTAAATCAATTGGAGAGCGTTTCACTAAGTAAACCGCATATCACACCGAAATCTCATTCACACAGTTTATAACCTGAAAAAATGCAAATATTTTCATGTCTATTCACACTACTTAGGTTATAACAAAGTTATTTCTCAGTGTCTCAAATGCCTGTGGTTGAGACCGATCACACTGCTGGATAAGGATAAAAGCAACAGCCTCTTCCCCTGATTTCACTACGGTATGATAATACATCAGAAGCAGGAAGAGCTGGGATGTTGTGTGCAAAGTTGTTATAGCATCTGGCCTGGTTTCCTTTTTCTGACAGGCGATCTGTGCTACAAACTAAATTTTGTAAAAACCCTGCTGCAACGTTGCGGGCCGCCTGAATGTCTCTGTTAAACAACAAGAAAATCAACCTACCTGTACTAGTTATAATTTCAACATGGCTTAAATTGGAAAATGCCTTTTAGTGCTTAGAAGATTAAAAAAAACAAGTTGATGTTAAACCACGTCTTTTTTGTGTGGATGATGAGGTGATTGCAACCATGTCTATCAGAATCTTCGCTGCATCCACTCACCATTTTGATGGGAACACAGGCCAGGTCCCCCTCAGTGACGGGTGTATCGTCACTCTCCACGACATAAATGCCCTTCCTGGACAGAGCCTGGATGACTGACATGTGGGACTGAAGAGAAGCTGCCTGCTCCGTCTTCAGAATGAGGGCACAGACACGGCAGTAGAGCTCGCAGGACAGCAGCAGGCGGATGACGGGCGGCTTGATGTGCTCCTGGTCATACTGGTCTGTGTAGAAGGGGTCCCTCAAGTCCTCTGGGATATGGTCTGCAATAAAGACAGTGGCTAGGTGAGCTGTGTGGCATTGCCATAACCAGGTTAAGCATTCAAATTGTGACCAGGATAGAACAGATAAAACACATTTTCTCACATTGCTGAGACAATGTGGTGACAATGTTTGGGGGGGGGGGGGTTCAGCACATTTGACCCTTGACTGGACCACACCACCATCTACAAAGCACTTTACTGTCGATTTATTTGGATTCATTTGAATTAACAAGCCACAGCTTAATGCCTCAGAACAGGTTTGGAAACAGACTGGCACAAAGCAGAATGCTCAGTGGGAACAGGCTTCTCAGGTGACACCGTGGGCTTTGCCAGCTCTTTAGCAACACTGGAGCCACAAAAACTAAAAGAAAACAATGACCTACACAGGAGATTCTGCTGTGAAGTCACTCTTAAAAAAACAGAACCGCAGCCATATAAGGGAATAGGACAAAGCCCTGGACGTGAGGCATGCTACAGCAAGATAAACCACACACTGAAGCTTAAAATAGGTCTAGAATGATGACAAAACCAAATTCCTACACATTTCTACAAGAGGTAGTGGCCAGGGAAATAACCTTGTTCCGTAAAATCTGTTTTGAACTATTCCTGAGCACCAACAACACAGCATAAGCTGTGCATGTGTGCATGTGAGTGTTCTTAACTCTGATGGGATAAAATGAGCCACTCGTCAGCAATCTCCTGTTCACAAAAACAGGAAGGCAGCCTGTTCCAGCAGTTGCCCCAACAAATAAAGCAGAACCACACAGGTAAGGAGGCAAACTAGGAAAATATCCAGGCCAAACAATGTTCAAGAATACAATCACGACCGAGAAAATCACATGTGAATTTATGCTGCACAATTTTGGACAAAGAAGTCTTCATTTTCTATGACACTCTTTGGGACATGAAATTAAAATTATTATTAAGCCGTCTATTGTGCCATTGGATACAGCATTTTTGTGGCCTTTAGCACATTGAATTTTCTAGTAAAGTTTTTATGAAACCTAAAATTGACTGAAAATTGAATTGCGAACAAGGTTGAACATCTATAATTAATTTAAACAAATTTAAAAGCATGAATGCCACAAAGTATCTGGTTCAGGATTCTCAAACATGAATATTTGATAGTTTTCTACTCTTCTATAAATGATAATTAATTTTTCATTTGCAAATAAGAATATATATGTTCATGCAAGTACAAGATTGCATAAAGGTGCTAATCCTCACATCAAAATAATCATGTAGACTAGCCAACCTTGCTGATATGTGGCCTGCCACTGTACACATGGTGCAAATAAGAAGGTCATTGTCCACATTAACCTATTATGCACAACATCCAGTAGTGTGGGTCGTTCCTGAAGAGCTATGTCTGAGTATATAAACATCCTGGAACAGTGGGAGTGATTGTGCATGAAAACAAAAGGGTCTGGCCAGGGACAATTCTTCACGTTTGACTTGATTCCACAGAATCTGATGTTGCGTGGCAGCTGCCCCTCCCAGCCTCCTGCCAGCAGGATCCAGGCTAATAAATGTCCAGAGAGGGATGGGGTGGAGCATGAGGTTGAAGATGAGCTACAGACGAGTCAGCCAACCACGATCGGCAGGGTGAGGACTCGCAATAACCCTGCAACCAGGGGCAGGTGCTCACTCTCACCAGTGTTGTGTCTGGCTGTCTGTCGCTCAGGACGGGAGCAGCTGTGGCACATGCAGTTGGACGAGGTCGTACGTACACAAACACATACATACACAGTCCAAGACTTAACAAGCAACCCAAGGTGATGAATACACACCAGATGCACCCAAATCCGTCACAAGCCCCAGATCATGGGGTGGCTGCATTTATATATAATAAACTACATCACTGAGGCCGTTCACGTGACTCCACTAGGGTCTGTCACTCAGTGCATGAGTCAAGGAAACAACTGTGCAGTATTAGCTGCAGACACCATGTGAGCATAGGGTGAAAAGAAAGAAAAGGGGTCTAATTCATTCAGTTCCCATGGGAGGAGGAAAATTACATCTGCACCACCTGAGAATTGCCTTCCTCTGGGCCACTAAAGCTTTGGGGATACTGCATGCTTTCAGAACAACATCTCCACCCAAGTTCAACTGTGGTGCATCCTTTCTGTTTGTGCAGAGATTTTGTTGTTGTCCATCTTTCAGGCCGCATCATTAGCTGGGGCCTGTGATGACAGTAAACAGAGCAAGCCAATAAAATCAGCCTTAAACTGAACTCTGAGACAATATATGAGCCTTACTAATGAATCCGAGTGGGGGGATTAGAAGAAAACAAAGTAGAGAAATACTTTTCAGCCATAACCTGGATTACCATTAAAACTTAAGATTTTACGGTCAGTTGTTAAATCCTCCAGTGACATCAGGAAATCTGTGTAATGACCACAGATATGAAAGGGACTGCAGAACACAAAGGAAAGCTTGTACTGAACTCTGAAATAATGGTGTATGATATGGCCACTGGTGTAACTGACATGCAAAACAGTGGGTGAAGGGACGCGTGCAGATAACAGAAGTGAACGCTAAGCTTTGCTGCTCCCAACAGCCTGTTGCAAATCAAATCATAAAACAGCAGTCTTTGTAGTAAAACAATAGTGGTATGAATCCTGCTACATGTTTGACTGCTGACGACTCAAACACCCGCCAACCACTCAGCATGTTGTCTGTTGCCATGTCTGAGTTTAGAAGTTAAAAAATGTCTTATGTGAACAATGGGTCTTAGATAAAAAGGCTAATATCCTCATACATTTTTTTTCCATGACCAATATAAAGATGCTGAGCTACACTTCCTTAGAAAACAACTACTACTATAATTCATAGCATGTCTTAAAACATGCCAACACTGTACTGGGTGGTGATAAAGACAGGAAACTCAGTTACAACAGGACAAAGTTTTTAAATAGTGTTAGTATTTCACTGTTTTAATTCCCCTGGAGTACCAAATTATAGTTGTTTACCAACTGTTAGCAGAATCACAAGGATAAGAAACACTGACAGTTATTTGTCGTTAAAGACCAACCTCTGATAAGAGCTGTGAGGTTTTCAGAATGCTCACTGACTAGGACATGAAGGACATTCAACACTTATTCTAGCACTGCTATAAACCAAAAGGGCAGCCATTGTCCAAGATTATAAGTAATGGAGAAGCATCTCCATAAATGTGCAAACATGTGTGTTTCTCTCCCCCCTGCTTGGATATAAATCAGATCTAGAACCACATTTACAAGTTGCCCAGACTTTAAATCGGACAAGCTGAATTGGTTTGTTCACACTTCCATGAAGAAAAAAAAAACAGATCTAGGTCACTTGGAGGCAAACACAATAGAAAACAAAAAGGTATTTTAACCACTTCAGCATGTGCTGTGAACATAGCTGCAGACAGAAAAGCTACACCGTTTGGATTTACAGCAATTTGACAAATCTCATGTGGAGAAGTAGAATATAACTCAGTATTATACTTAAAATTATTTATATCATTTGGCCCAGGTCATATGTGTGGGCTGCAGGGTGGGAAATTGGGACCAGTCACCAGCTACAAGGCAAATGCTGGTAAACAAACGAGTCTGGTAGATTTCAGACACAAAATAATGATTTACGATGAGAGTGGCTGGTGAGTGTGAACATTTATCTGACAGTGGCTGGATTCATTTCCCACCCTGGTAGATTCCATTCGTTTTGACAGTGTCCCTTTAGTTGTTTGAAACAGAAAGTGTAACAGATTGTACAGATTGCCTTATTTTACCAAACCTCAGATCCATACTAACTTCACCTGTACAGAAAGAAATTCAAGCGTAAAATCCATGATGAATTCCATTCAACTCTTCTACTGTATCAACTTGAGGCCCATTACTACTAATGCCGATACCATCTTAACAGGGAGTGAGAGTGACTGGCAGCACAGATCCGTATTTTCCATACTGTGAGTACAGTCTAGCCTAATCCTCAGTGCTTGTCTTTTTGCCTGACCTGGGTGCAATCTCACTGGCCATCCTACAAGAATGGAAGGATATGGTGAGTCAGTAAGGGAAGCTTCAGTTGCCAAGTGTCAAGGGGGGATTAGTGTTGGCTGAAGTGCACCCTCATACACAAATATTTGTTTTTTAGGCTGTTGCTGTCAAAGTTTCACCGCTGAAGCTTGACAAATACTGCTGAATGTTGAAAAGTTTAAACTTATTGTTCTAACAACAACAACAACAACTGAAATAATTCTGACACTAAGAAAAAATATGCTGCGGTATAAAAAAAAAACTAAAAGTGTCCCATACCGCACATTTTTTTCTGGGTTTTATTTAAAGTTTTGATATCACTAAAATACATTTGTGGTTTTAAGAAGAAAAAAAATATCTCAAGATAGTTTTACATCCTCTGTTCCTCTCTGGAGCTCTAGAAAGAATAGGTCCTTTTGTGTCTGTCTCATTAATATTAATGAGTTTTTTTAATTTGTTATGCACTTTATGTGAAAGGTGCTAAATATTATGATGCTGTACTATTAATATTAATATACCCAAGGTTTTTAAAATTGATTCCACATTGATTAACTGGAACTTTAAAAAGTATTTAGCTATTGAAATCAAGTAGTACAATAAACTATTATAATATAACAGTCTGCGAGTGAGAACTGTTACTTTTTATACTTTAAGTACATTTTGCTGATTACACTTCTATAAGTAACATTTTCAATTCAGGAATTAACTTGTTATTGAATATTTTAGACAAAAGCATTTCTACTTCTCACATAAAGGATTGAGTACGTCGTCCACAATGAGCGGTGATTGGATAATTGTGACATCACAACCTCATGGAAGGCACAGTCACTGAATACAAGCCGTGTTGCATTTATCCGTGGTAGTGTTTTAAACCGTGGGACAGCCTAAATGTGAATTAAATCACTTACCGATGCCATAGGCTTTGGCAAACAGCCACCGCAGGTTGGCGGCTATTTTTGCTCTGGCAGAGTCGTACATCTCCAGTGGTACAACATCCATTGTCCCCTCTGCCACCCCAGACATGTCCACTTTCCTCCTGGTGCCGTCCCCGCCAGCACACAAATCAACATCCATCCTTAAAAAGCAAAAATAAACAGTTTATTTTACAGACAGTCACAGTTAGACTGAAAATCTTGCAAAGCAAAGGTAAGAATCAAAATCATAATCATCATCATCTGTAAAGTTACATTTCACCACGTCATGGCTTCTGAGTGGATTTGAGCGATTCTTAAATAAATATTTAATTCAAATCCTCATCCGTTTGTTGATTATGAAGAAAAAAGTGTTTTGAGTGTTGCCCCTGATCCCCCTTTTAGTGGATAATCAGAGCTACATCTGGCAGTACAGACCAAAGTGGCATCCTTGCAGGCGTGATCACATTCATTATGTCAAATGCTTGATGACAGAGTGGAGACAGTGTCTGTGCAGTATCTGGTATTAAAGTGATGCACTAGTCTGCCACTGCAGACCAAAAAATATCTGATGATGGTCAGTGCAACATGTTCCTACTTCCCATTAATCATTGCTTTAGTTGCAGCCAAGACTACAGGCAGAAAGTAAAACACTAGAGGACTCTTACTGAAGGTTGATTTAAAAAAAAAAAAAAAAAAAAAAAACACACTATCACATTGATATACACCCACAAATCCAGACTTACAATTACAGACGACTGTTTATTTGGTGTCAGGGACCAAACTCTTGAAGAGCGCCTCTGTTGAAATTTGTTTGCTCAGCAGTAACTTCCTAAACCTATTTTATATAAAACTTTCATTTTAGTGTTTTATCAGCATAATTATCCTGTAAGACTTTTCAGTTATTTTTTGTCAGTTCTCATTTCAAGTTTGTTTGCTATTGCTATACAAATACAGGTCATTCGTATTACCTAACAAAAATAAAAAAAAAATGCTTTCCAGGCAGTGCGTACTGTACAATAAACTCTGTGCCCTTTCACTTTCAATTCTAAACTGATGTCATGCTTTCTCATCTCCATCCCACTCCCAAGTTCCCCACTGTTTTGTGAGATTTTAGCACAATGGACAGACTGTCTCACAAAACATTTAAGTTAACAGTATTCACCCCTTCGATACTTAGAACACATGTATTTAAATAAAGTAATAAAAGAAGCATTTGAAACATGTAAATCATGCCAATATTGGTGTTAACTTAGCAAGGATATATCAAATGAGAAAAGTTGATAGATATTTGAAAGCGACACAGAATGAGAGCCTTACTGCGTTGTATTTTTAATTGTCACCTGGTGTCTAAATTTGGTGTTTTCATTTACATAAAAGACGTTTACACCATAAATTCATACAGGAAAAAAATCAACAGGATGTTTGACAGTCAAGATTTCCTGGAGGAGGAACACCAGACCCCACTGGAACATTTTAAGAACATCATATATATCAATTTAGAACAAAAACAAGTGCATGCACCTGCTAAACAGATCCACATATAATAATACTAGTTAAGGCCCCAAAACATATCACCTTTATTTCTTCAGAACATCACAGGCAGCCGTGGTAAAGTTAACGTTA
Source organism: Lepturacanthus savala (assembly GCA_030544235.1). Taxonomy (NCBI): domain Eukaryota; kingdom Metazoa; phylum Chordata; class Actinopteri; order Scombriformes; family Trichiuridae; genus Lepturacanthus; species Lepturacanthus savala. The sequence continues at coordinate 5,769,743 of CM060473.1, read as the reverse complement.
ATTACCTGTAGCATCGTTACTGACCACCTCACCATTATGTTACCACCATCGGCCCAATGTTGGCCACTAACGTTATAGCATTAGCTGTATTAGCCAATTACCCCATACCAGCTCTAATCATAACGTGAATGTGCTGGTGTTGTGATAAGCTCATTAAACGGGGAATTACCGTTAGTTAACGAGGTAACGTTACGTTTGTCCAACACTGGGCTAGCTCACGTTAAGTGACCATGCACGCGAGTATCAGCAGCTAACGCTAGCCTGCTAACGTTGAGTGTAACGTTACTGCATTCATCGGCCGCTTGAATGACGTTAGCTAGCTGGCAACCCGTTACCTTGAAAGGTGTGGTGTGTTTCCAAGTCACCCTTCGGTTCCGTCGGGGAGAACAGTTAACCAAGGACCCGCCTCGCGTCGCACTGGCCTGCTGTGTGGGAAATACAGCAGCGGCAGCAGCGACGCATCGTAGCCAGCTAATAATGCTAGCAGGGAGGCGGCGGGTCTGAGCCGTCTCCTCCCAGCAACCAGCGCCGATTCGCGGCCTGTGTGACAACAGCTCCACGGCAGAGCTGTTTCAGCAGAAACTGACGCCTGGCTGAAAAAAAATAAAAAGGGAGCACTATCCAAAGAAAAAAGGCGGCTTACAGAGGGTCCTCGGAACAAAAATCTATCTGTGTTTCAGCAGCCTCATTTCTGAGCTCATATTCACAGCGGTGTGTTCGCGCTCTGCCCAAAGAAATGTAATTATCATCCCTGTCTGCGTAAAGCTGTCTACTGCGCATGCGTGATTACTTTCCAGACTGGCAATAACAGTCATATTCAGCAGTGGTGGAAAGTAATTAAGTACATTTACTCAAACATGTGTGTACTACTTGTACTTTATTTGAGTAAAGTATAAGAGAGGAATATTGTACTTTATACTCCACTGCATTTATTGGACAGCTTTAGTGCTACGATACTATAACTACTTGTCACTTTTCAGATATAGAGTTGGCATAATAGCTAATTCAATAGGCTTTTAAAATACAGCACACTGCTAAGGATTAGTTCACATGTCTATGAGTTAATAGCACCACCAAATAGTGATTTTCCTCTAACATTCTGACATTTTTTTCATTTAAAAACTGTATAATTGATCTAATATTTTGCCCAAAAAATAGAGAACAAGTAAAACAGGTCTATGTATCAGAATTTAGTTTGTTTAGCTCCACCTCCAACAGCTACAGCAGTAACATGCTGGATACATAAGCACTGATGTTTCATATTAATAATATAATGATGTTGTATATAATAATATAATAGTCAGAGGACCATAGCACAAATTTTACTGCAATCATATAAAATATGTTGTTGCTAATACATATGTGCTTTTACTTTACTTCAAATAAGATTTTTCATACAAGAGTTTTATTTGTAGTATAATACTTGTACATTTCTGCATTGACTTTTACCTAAGTATATGAAGTATATATAAGTGATGGGGGGCAAAATTCACAAGCTTCCTTCTGTGCAAAGATGTATTTAAAAGTCTATCTGAAGCTGATCTGAAGGTCCGGCCATTCAATCAAAACCAGCAGATACTGATAACACATTTGAATGTGTTTTTTTTAACAGCCAGCATGAACAGAAGGATCACAGCAAGGAAAACCCCTTCATTGTTAATATGGGCACCCCATTTGTGAACATATTTTGTCATTAAGGTCTTGTGTTGTTTTTGTGATATTGGCCAATAGTGTCATCTAGTGGCTAATAGCAGTATCACAAGTATTACATTGCAGTGGGGTGCCAAAGAATTTGTACTGAATACAGAATATTGTACAGAAATATTGCACAAGTATTCCTACAACCCTCAAATGCATCAGTGAACACAGGATGTAGTCTAGTGTTGTGGATGCAGTGCAGTTCTGTGCAATTATTGTAAGTAGAAAAAAAATAAAGCAAAAGGCATAAAAAGGTTGGTAAATGTATTGCCAATGAACCCAAAGTATCAAAAAGTACTACTTAGGCAGTGGCAGCTGTAAGTGTTATATTAAATCATGTATATTATTGGATCATGATGCAATAACATATAAACAGATTGTTTTATGTGGTTAAGGTGAAGATAGTATTATCTGTTTAGAGTTTAGTGGCAGTTCCACTTCATCACATTTTATGAACGGATAATGATTAGTTTAAACAAAGTGACACTGCACACTATCCAGTAATTCCAGCTGTTATATACTTTACTATACTAGTAAAATATAATATTTAAGTATAAATTAGCAGAGTAAACTATTTATAATAAACTGAATTCTTCACAGACAACATTTGTGATATACTCCTGCCCTCATCTTGAAGTGTCCTGCCACTAGTTTGCTGATTGATAATTCACTTAAAAAAAAACACAGAATCCAGGATACAGCCACAAAAAATAACTTTAATGCAATAGTGATTTAGATGCCAGTAGCCATGAGGCTGTTTGAATGAACAGAGTGTGAGTATATTGCATAGGTTGTTGATCTGGGACGGTCCTGCATGAAAGCTGAGTGAAAACGCTAACCTGCAACTCCAACATTCCTTCAGTGTCCCTAAGCAATAAAGTTCAGTTTGTTCTTTCTGTGTTACTTTTGACCGTTTTTTAAAATGTGTCTGCATTTTTTGTGGACCTTTTTTTTCTTCAAATGTACGATCTCCCAAACATTTGTTTCAGGATATTACAATAGAGAGACGGTTTCGTATTCATTGCCAATGCAAAGCATGGAGGTGGTGAGACAGCTGTTCACTGTGGCCATGGTAAAAGTCCATGTCGCTGCAGTGCAGAAAATGTGCAGAGGCTTCCAGAGACTGTGTAGAAATCCTCCTCCATTCAAAACGGTTGCATTTCCTTAAATCACACTGTGACCTACAGTGCCAGTCCATAAGCACATTTTTATAATGGTTTGTAAAAACAACATTTGAATCATTTAATTATTTTTTCACATTTGTAGATTAGCTTTGAGGTTCGCTAACAATTTTATAAATAAGAACAATTCTCTCGTTTGGCTTTGATATAAATAATGTAATAATACATAGTTCAAACAAACACTTCTTTCTAAAAACCTTTAAATATTTTCAAATATTGCATTTACGAAACCATGTCTTGTGGTGTTCTTAATTATAAGCACAGTTATAGACAGATTAGTTAAAGCCATTTTCATATGCCAAACTAGAAGGGGGTGAGCAGAGGTTTGCTGTAACGACAGGTTTAGAAAAACAATCTCAGCCTCCCTGAGCAGAAAGTCACATCAATACCACATTTTAAATATTGAATAAAAACACTCAAAAGCTTGGCAAAACACACCACCCTCCAAAAGGTTTTTTAACTCTCGATACAAGGCGGAGGCGAAGGTCCTCCGCCTTGTATCTGTAGATTTTAAGTACTCAATGCAAAGGCTAACATTGTGTATCACACTACCCATTGCAGTTCACACATCTCTAACACTCAAATCAAATATATTTCTTTACAGGTCAACAGAATTCCAAGTCTTTTCTATTGCACAGAAATACATGGTATTTTCAATGGGTACATCTACTGACAAGGCAGGTTATATAGTGACATTTTGGTTTGGTTTGACAGCATAAATGTTCATTGCTCTCAAAAGAAATAAGTAAACCAAAAGATCAACATTGGTTACATCTCAAATTCCATGTAGTATTTTTTTTGTGTGTGTATGAAGATGCTAGCACCTCCGCAGCATGAAGTGAGCATGCATCCTCATTCATTCAGATTTTACGTTAAAAGGCAAATCACCCTTTTGATTAGGCTCAACTTCATTTAAAATCCCATATAGCCTTACCAGACACAAGATGAACCCTTCTTTTAACTTCCTCAGTGCTGCAGTGAGCGATATTCAGAGGTGAACAAGTGCTAAATGAGCGCAACATGATAATATGACATTCAAGAGCACGTTGACAATAAACACACAGGCCTAATATATAATTTTCTTGTAAAAACATGACTAGACAGAAACAGTTTAGTGTACAGCTTTCCTCTAAAAAGGCAAAGTCAAATAAATAATCTTGAAGAAGCTCCTCTATGAACTGAGAGGCGTTACATTGACCTCACAGGCAGGCTCTCACAGTTGAGAGAGAGGTAATGTGTAAATAAGCCCATTTTAAATGAGCTTAAACACTCAACTTTGACCATCAGCCTCTCAATTCTAAGCAGTTATTTTTTGGGGGGGGGACAAAACAAAACATTACAGTGACAGAAGTCATACACACATTCACCACTGATGAAATGTAACAATTTAAATAGACAGACAAAACTGTAATTGATATTTAAATATTGCAAAACATACAAAAACTGTTTCCTTTGAAGTGTAAACATTAAATTGATGTCTGATGTCATTTTTGCACACAGAGAAATTATATAAAATAAATCATGTCTGTCATAACTATAAATCGTTCTCATTAAAATGTAAAAACAACATACTAAATATCAATTTTTATTATTACTGCAATAATAATAATGTTTATGTTAACATTTGTTTTGTATAAGTGTTTTTACTGTACTGTTATAAATAGTTATATGTGTAACACCTTATTTCTGTACTCCTCCAGCTTTATCTTTACAAGGCAAAAACAATACCTTTGTCTCTGCCACAACCAGATAGATACATACACACACACACACATACATACCAGTCTGGTCACACACACACACACACAAGCTGCCACATTCACACAGGGGGTCACCAGGAGGCTCTATGTGCGATTGAGGGTCTGGAAGATTCTGGATATTTGGAGCATGACGGGGCCAGTCTCAGGGTCGTTCATCCACTGGGTGCTGTTCAGAGGATTCTCCAGCATGTCTTCAAATGCTGCACACAAACACAAGTCACACCATTAGGACATGATAAGTGGTAAGACACTTTTGGAGTTAAACATAAAAAACTGTCTTTCCTATTCTGCCGAGAGACTTTCAATTTGTTGTTTTGTCTGATTGACATTTCAATTACTAGATTAGTATACATTTTCTTGATTTGGTACTGATAATCGTCGAGCCTCCCCCATTCAGGGCCTTGTTTCCCAAAAGCATCTTATGATTAAGGTGAAGGTACATTCAATTTGATTCAATTGGTTCTTTGTTAAATGACATTTTAATGTAAGAGTGATATTTGCTCAAGTTAGTAAACCAAAAAAAGGATTATTCAACAATTCAGGAACTTGGCTTCATTTAGTTTTAATATGATCTTCAGAGTAAGCAGCTAAGTAAATGAAAGTTTACCTTTTTTAAATAAAAAGTATCACACCACAGACAGCAGACATTAAAAAGTTCTGACGGGCAGCCGCATGCATTTACGCTTTTGGAAAGTCATATTAAGATTTAAGAGTGTAGAAAGACTCTTTGGAAGCTTGGTTTGTTCATAATTAGGAAACAAGGCCCAGGTCTGCTTCAGTGAGTGATTGGACTGTAGCTGCATGAAGTTACATTTTCCAAAACACCAGGTTTTTGCTATTACTTGAGGTAAAATGTTTCTTCAAATTCTGACTTTAATGTTTACAAAACACTTCAAAATCTTGGCTTTTCCACTTGGTTTGATTAGATGGTACCGAGCAGAGTCTTGGGATTGGTTAAACCTAGCTGGACAACTGGATTCTCCAGGATGGCTTGGAACAGCGGGCTGTTGGTATCGATGCCTTTGTCCAGGTCTTCTGGAGACGGCTTCCTGTCTCCCAGCAGCCACTCGCACTGCAAAACACAAAAGCACTGTGAGAAGACAAATTCTTCTTCTTTCTTTTTTCAGTGAGCTCTAAAAAGTTCAGGGTTGGGGACTGCTTGAAATTAAAAACAAAAACAAGCATGATATAATTTAAAAACAGTTGATTAAAAGGGGAAACCAACCCGAACAGTGGTGCCCAAAATTTAGGGCCCAAATTAATTCCAGCCTTGCCCATGGAATTTCCTGCTTGCCTTCCCTCGCTGCCATGAAGCACTGCAGTTTATTTGAATTATTACACCCGGTCTACACAGAAAGTGCAGCGTGAGCAGCATGATTAGCAGAGGAGCAGCAGCCGCAATTCCCCCATCTATGTGTCTACATTGGAGGCGATTAGGTACAGTGTTGAGTGTAGGTCACCTGCTTTTGGAATCACATAGTAACATACTACCTACTACTACAATCAGTATTTATTGTCTATAACAGGCAGTTTAGAAAACTGTAGTTGCGCACGTAAAAAAAGAAGGAAAAAGGATTTGAATCTTAAATTACACACTGGAAAGGGAATGGCATTCGGTTTGTCAAACATGTCCTTAATATTAATGCAAATAAATAAAACAAAGAGTGTCCAAAAGTTCGAGTCTGTGTTGAGTTTTGAGTCTTTTGAAGAGGAATCCAAGTCAAGTCACAACTCACTTATGAGACTAACTTAAGTCGCAGACTCAAGTCTCCTTCTCTGCGCCTAACTCTTTTAATAAAACATATTATATATTAATATTTCATGATTATGTTTATTATAACGCTAAATATATTACCGATATTAATGGTACCAGATTAGCACTGTCAGGTTTTGAACAAGCGACATTTAAAGCAGTTGAAACAACCTTGAGCTGAGAAAAATTCTTCACTTTACAGGGACTCCAACAACACAAACCAGATCATCCTATCATATAATTTATCTACTTGTGAGTCTGATCAGATGCAATGGTATTGAACAGTTAGTGCATGTTCCAGAAAATTCTACTCTGGACCTATTTCTCGAATGTTGTGGGGATGTGTTAACTTACTGCAGCGTCCTGTTGGTTGTTATTCACTCTTAAAGCATCAACCACTTCCTTTTCATCAAATCCCATCTCCATCAAAGCAATGACAGCCTGCAGAGACAAAGAAAAATTTGTGGGTTCAGATTTCGTAGTTTAATAGAATAAACATAAAATATCAGTAAGTTATATGGAGCTAAGTAGTGCACCTAGGGAAACTGTGGCAGATAAACATCTATAGGTAGTTCCCTGACAAGAAGCTTAAACATTCATCAAAAAAAATACATCAAAAAATGACTTTATATTTTATAGGTAAAGCCTTTCACACTTTATATCCACAAGGGCGCATTTCATTTTTTATTTATCTTGTAGGCTGCCTTTTTTCATCACTCAGTCTCCCAGATATACTGTATATCTGGATAATGCAGGCAGGCTGAAGAGAAACATGAAAAAATGATTTTCCTTTTCTCACAGGCTCACTTCAGCTTCTCTTTCCAATGGTAAAGAAAAGTAGAACAAAGCATGCATTAAAATACTCACCATAAAAAACAGCGTTAAAGCCATGGTTGTTGTCTATCCCAACAGACCGTTTATTTTCTTCAATACTATGTAATTTTTGTGTAATTAAGGGGTTTACCTGCTCAACAGTAAAGCAGAAATAATAGAAGCAGGTTTTTAAGAGAAATTAGAGGCAATTACAAACATATTTTGTAATCAAAAAATCCACAGTAAAGAAGAAAACAAGACACGTCGTCAGGATAGACAGCAACCATGACTTTATGGTAAGCACTGGTTTTGATGTAAACGTAAATGTAGGAAAAAGTAAGGGTGGAACGAAAGAAACCCGCGGTACCATGTGAGCAGTAGGTACTTGGTCCTGTGTGTTTGTGTCATGGTGAAACGGGGAGTTTCACTGTAACAAAATAAATAAATGGATGTAGTCGTTACGTCCATTACAGTCAGAGTTTTTCCTCTGTGTGTTTTTCTTCTCCTGTGGCGTTATGGTAAACCAATTTAAAGGTGCATTACCACCACCAACTGGTGAGACTGATTTTCCATTAATATGGTTGTTTTTTGACCTTTTTTTCTTATCCCAGATTCCTCAAGACTGTTTTGGCAAAGTTTGGAAGCAACTGGAGCAACGTTGTGACTCTAGACATACAGACACAATGCCAATTATAGTAGTAAGAAGATTTGAAATCTTGGAATAAGTTGGTCTTGAATTTTCCTTGCATCATCACCTGTTAGATTTGAGGAAATACATAACATCTGTCTACACAATACACAGAGTACTGACAAAAGCCAAGACAAATGTCTACGGCAAACATACAATATCAGTTAAAAGTTTGGACATTCTTTGTCGTGTAATAGGAATGTTTGTCCAAACATTTGACTGGTACTGGAAGGCAACATCTGCCTTAAACCCAGCAGTTGTTAGCTCTGAGATGCTCTGCTATAGAAATTGAGAAAGGTTCATAACACTAGACAATGACACCCACTCTTGAGTCTGGTCTGAACTCCCGTTTCCTCCGGATTCTCTTGAAGATCTCCGTGAGCTCGTCCTGCCTGCTGCTCTCGTCTGTACTTGACTGACTTGAAAGGCTGCGGAGAAGGTTAGAACCAGACACCGAGGCTGAGGCTGATGAAGAGGAAGAGGCGGAGGCCGAAGCTGAAGCTGAGGCTGAGGCTGAGGGGCCTGGTGTGGCAGCGGCGGTGGCTCCTGCTGCCCCTGAAGATTCATGGCTAGGTAGTGGTGTGTCTATTGAAGGGTCGTCTACATGCTCAATCAGCCATTCCATTGCCTGGGTCACTGACATGCTACAAGGAAAAAAGATAGAATAAGCATTTTTTTATATATAAAGGCTTATAAAGATAAATTCATGTTGCAGATGATTGTTAAGATGTAGTCTAAAGTTGTTATTAAACTAACACCGACTTACTGATTTAATCTAAGAGCTTTGATGGCTCTACTTTCGGGAAAACCCATCTCAGTGAGCTGCTGAAGGGCTGTTTCATCCACCCGATCCTCTTCATCTTCATCCAACATGGCTACAAAACACAGAAACACAAAGACACCATAGATATGAAACCGAGGGTTGGTCCATTTGGATAAAATGGCTATAAAAATTTGCTTTACAGTCCATTTTCCCAGCAACATTATATATATATCACAATGTGGCTTATGTTAGTAAAACATATACACATACTGTTCAGTGCACTAAACTCCACTGTAATGTCAATTTTGCTGTCAAAGAAAACTAAAATATTTGAAAGACTAGAATATCTCTGGTTTCATTCTGTCAGAGTTGTTAAGTTGAAGAAACATAGTATACAGTTTAGGTAAAAAGGCAAAGTCAATACTGTTGTCTCACAGCAAACAGGGCCTGGGATTGACCTTGACAAATCCAGCTGCTGTCTTTCTGTGTAACGTTTAAGTTTACTAACACAGACACAGATACAACACAGTCTGTGTTAGCAAACTCAGAGAGATCAGTTTCCACCAACAAATCAATTGGAAACCTTGTATTGCCCTCAGAAATTAATGTGTTTATCTACAGCAGCAGCTTGTCCCTGGTGTACCTTGCCTGTTGCCCAATGTGTGCTGTATACTATTAGCATAAGTGGTATTAATTTATTATTGCTCAGTTCAGACACACAAAAATGTCTCCTGAAGGTTAAGACACTTTTGCTGTGGCTACTGTAGGTCTTAAACATGCCAAACAAAACCTCATATCCTTACTAAGTATTATTTCTATACAGTTGTATTTTATTGTAAGACATTGCATGTTTTACCATTGGCTTTTTTGAAGAGTTCAACAGCATCAGGATTCAAGGCAAGAAGCTTCTGGGCAACTTCTATGAGGGAAACCAGGATTTTTCTAAGCTCCGTCTGAAACTGGATCAACACAAAAGCGTCAAAAATTCAATACCATCTTTGACACAGCATCAAATTCTCAATATTTCAGTACACAGAACATACCTATACACAGAATATATGTATGTTATGTTTGAATTTTTATATGCTCTGTGGGCTCAAACGTCCCACAAGAAGCTTACATCTCTGATGTTGTGCTGGGTAACAGTGCGGTCAGTGTGGCGTGTGGACAGGCTGGCGGTGGCTTTCAGGATAGCATCTTTGTCTGGAGCCTTGTTATCTTGTTTTTTCTGCGACAACCAGGACACACAACAAGTAGAGATTATTAAAAAAAGAGGACATTTAGATAAATGCTTTATATAAGCGATCTATTCGAAAGAACGGTTGATTAAACGTACCTTTTCTTCTGTACTGACATCTGCCATCTTTGGAGGGGTCGGTGGTGGTCTTTTCTTTATGAGCAGCAAAACATCTACAACATGAAAAGGTGAAAAATGGTTGATTCACAAAAAACAGTGTAGTGATTTTTTTCTCATTATGTCATAACCATTTCATACCTTTATCTTTGAGATTTTCATCAGCGACTGTTTTCGTGTCTGTGAGGACTCTCTCTGTAGCAGCATGTAGAAGTTTATGGTGGGTAAGTGTTTTGGGATCTTCTATACTTCCATGTACATACTATTTAAAAAAAAAAAAAAGTGAACAAGTGGAACTCAACCATTCATCATTTTTACTATGAATAATGACACTGTCATTATTAATCAATAATATATTTCCATATAAAATATCCGAACATAGAAGATAACTATCGCAGTTTACATAGGGCTAGCAAGGTGTTTTCAAAAAGCTTTTTGGATTCAATCAATGGTCAAAAAGTCTTCAATTCACAATCATATGAAACAGTAAAGTAGAAAAATGTTGGGTATTTCTAGATGACAAATTACTTAAGTGACATAATAAAAATGTATTTCAGCAGATCGCTAAGTCGATAAATTAGTTACCTGATGGTAAGAATAAATTGTCAATATTGATATTCATTTTCAACGATCAGTCAACTATCAGTCACTGGACATTCTTAGGATGCAGCTTCTCTAATGTGACGAATTGTCAATTTTCCCTTTGCTTTAACACTGTAAATGGAATATCTTCGGCATTTAAACTTTTGGTCAGACATGATAAGAAATAAAGAAATCACCTAGAGTTGTTGGAAATTATGACAGCCTTTCTTTGCTATTTTCTAATATTTAAAGACAAAACAATTATCGGACGGCTTCACTATTTTTAAAGATTTTAAAGCAACAGTCCCAGGTTTCCAAATGAATGTAATCAGTTTATTTTTCTTGTTCCGTCAGTTCATACAGACTATTAAGATAATGCCTTTTGGAGACCAAAATCAACAAGTCCTCTTCTGTGCAAACATTAATATAAAAGTTTATTTGAAGCTAATATAAATCTTCAGCAATCCAAATTAGTCAAATTTAAGCAGATATTGTTCCAAGTTCTCACCAGCTAATTCTCCATAACTGTTGAATATTAAGACAAAAACATAAAGACAGAATGGAGTGAAGCCGGATAAACAATAACTTCCATCATGAAGCCTGTATGTGTTGCCTTTCTACAGAGCATGTGCAGTTCCCTGTGCTGTCATGACTAACACACATGCTGCTTTATGTTAGACTATAGGTTATACGGAAGGAGCAGATGAGATGAGCTGTGTAATTAATAATAGACAGTCTGAATAGCAGCATGCTTCTCTGGATACCCACACTAGCTGGAAAGGGACAGAGTGGGACTGCTAGTTAGCTTTCTTGAGGGAAGCAGCCAAGCTGCTAAATTATAAATAGCTAAGTCTACCCAGTTACTATAAATACAAAGCCAGTGACACTGACACTGACTGTTTACACAGAGGGCATGGTAGCCTGCAAACACCCCCGGCGGAGGAGTGACAGGACAAAAAAAGCAACAAGGAAGACCCCCCCCCCCACTTCTCCGACCCCTTCACTACCCACCGCATAAAGAAACACCTACATGTTTTAAGCACTTCTCCTTCAGTTTCTCAACAGTGGTGTCTTCTGTGACCTCTTCCAGCCACTCCGTGCCGTCCATGGTGCAGATGTGTATTTTCAACACTTTGCCGGCGAATATCTTCTCCTCCTGCACGAACATAGCTGCAGCCGTGAGACAGAGTACCAACTCAGTGACGTTAGCTAGCAGCAGTTGCTATGTGCTCCTAGCAAACTAGCGTGCTAACGTTAGCACCTAGCTAACTTAGCCCCCCCGTCCTGTAAAATCCACCGACAACAGAGCAAAAGCGGTCGCCGATTAGCTAAGGGCCATTTTCAGTTTCCTCTATCGGTCTGCGGTGCGGTAGTAACCGAGTAACATGTTCTGCGTTCACCCAGCGGTTTATTTTGCCCAGTCAACAAAACAAGCAGCCGTACATCCATCGACTACCCTATTTTTACTGTAATAATGAACTTTGAACTTTAACGGTGCTGCTACCGGTGTATCATGGGAGTCGTAGTTGTTTTGAGTCACAGGCTAATCGTTAGTCCATGGATTGAAAAAATCATCTTAAACTGGTTAAAAAGCAGTAAAAGTCTTACAAAATCAGTGGACAAAGTAATGTTATTCAGATACTTTATTTTAGTACCAATATACAAATGAATAAACCGACTGAAGTAAAAATACATACGTATTGCAATAAAAATAGTGTTTTGTCCCTCTGACAGATATATTATCATTATTATTATAAATATGACCTCATTAGATTATTAATATGAAGCATTGGGATGTTACTGTTGTAGCTAATAGAGGCAAAGCTAATTTCAAATAATTTACAGTAAGATAGTTTAGTGCAGTGGTTCTCAACCTAGGAGTCGGATCCCGACAAGGGTCACCTGATAAATCTGAGGGGTCACGACATGATTAATGGGAGGAATGAGGAAAAGACACAGTTAGTTTATATTTCTCATTTAAACGATTATTGAAATGAAACTATTTTAAATGCATGCTATATTATACAATGTTAAATCTTCATCTGAAAACTAAAGTTATTAGATCAATATAGTGGTGCAGAAAGGAGAATGTTTCCCTCTAAAATGTAGTAGAAGGAAATAAAATTAAAATAAAATACCATCAAATGTAAATTAAGAAAAACGTATTATGTAGGCATTTTTTTTAGTTTCTTCAGTAAAATTCAGTAACATATATAAAGTAATATTCCAATATACAGTACTGTTGTTGATCCTGGTCTCCAGATATCCAAGGCTTACTATATGTCATTGGTATATGTGTCTGTTTTAAATGTTTTATTTGGTGAGAAACAAAGAGATTTAATTTACAAGATTATAATACTATAATACAGACATATATATATATATATATATATATATATATATATATATATATATATATATATATATATATATATATATATATATACACACACACAGTATATACTTGTAGCTGGACCTCTGATAATATATTTCCACCACTAGAGGGAGACATACTATGTAAAATAATCATCCTCTGCCCCTTCAGAATATGTTGAAAGATGAAATGAGGTGGTGGGTGAAGACAAAAGTCACCATTATTTGGTATTATTTATTTATGAATTTCTCATTCTGTGTTGCCCAGACCTACAGAGTCAATGACATATATTGTAGTTATACTGGATGTGTAATTATTCAGCTAGCCTCTAGTTTCTTCAAAATAATTGCATGTAAGATATTGATCTTTAAAATTCTCTCTAGCATTTTAAAGAAAAAAAGACAGGTCTCATAAGTTTAAGACACACAAGTGCCATTTATTATATCAAGAAACATTTGTACAGGTTGACAATGAAAGGGAACATACATTTCTTGCAAATCATAGTTTTATAAATGGAAGAAACATATGGAGATATTACAAGTTCACTACAACTTAATCGTTTAAATTATGGCATTTTGCAAACTATACCAGGGAGTGTCTCACAACCAAGTGAAGTGGACACATCTGAGAACTTAGCCAACAATTTTTATTTTTTTTACCAAAGTGTAGCAAAAACATTACATAACATACACAAATGGTTGCCTCAGTGGAATTTTATGTTACAGAACAGTAAATAAATATGAATTTATAAAACCTCAATATTTATGTATTTTTTCTTTTTTTATGAGAAAACATGTCTCCTAACAATATATTGTATCTATTTGTATATAGTTCAAATTCATTTATTTATGCATAAGGGACAGTACAATATAAAATATATATTCTGTTCTGTTTGACATTTTAGAGGCTGTTGACCGGTGCGAGACCTATCAAAATTGCATGCTTAAGACATCAGATTTCTTAAACAAAATCTTGCTTACAAGGGAAATGCATGACATATTTACAAAAAGGAAGAACACAGCCATAGGCTCAAACTAATAGGAGGGAGAGGGAAAATGAAGTTTCCTTTTCCCTCTGGACAATAACATACACCGTGACCAACGGGCCAGTTCTCCAACACCACAGGACTAACAGATACTCAAGCCTGTCGTGACTGCCAATCTCCAAGATGGCGTTATACTGTACAGCATATCACATCGTCACCACATCTCTACATACGAATGCAATCAAATCTAGAGGCACAACTTAATGGTGTTCCATTGATTAAGGAAATGTACACAAGTCTAGTGAGTGTAACTAAGAATCACGTGACATTTAAACAGGGGGAGGGATTGTGGGAAACGGTTACTACATCATTCAGGACCTGTTAATGAAATACAGGACATGTACTCTGGTCTTGTTAATCTGCAGGTGGCTACAGTATTTCCCACACTCACAAATTAAAATAACACTGGAACTGAAAAATGTGCTCTATAAAATGCCCCTTAATCACAATTCTCTTTATAAACAAGATTATACAAAAGAAATAAAAAAAATATAAACAAAGATTGAGAAGTATGAAAAAAAAGGCAAAGACTTAAAGTCCTTAAGGAAATAAATACCCAGTGTGTATGCCGCGACTTCACTGCAGAAAATAAGTACTAAAAGAGTCTTTCTAAAGGACTTTTTCTGTCCTGCGTATGACCCAACACCATGGATTCCCGAAATTTCTGTAAGCAGGCAATGTGTATAAATAAGACATTAATAAATAAAAAAGAATGGATGAAACACAGGTGTTGATGTTAGTATAAAAGCATATAAAAAAAGTCCTATTAACTGTTGCTTACAGTTTTGCCCTTTTTCTTTTTTCTTTTTTCCACAGAGTGCCTTTTTTATAAAAAATATATTCAGCAGCTCATCTGGGCGTAAAGATACAAGCTTTTTATTTGAACTGTTCAGGTATATGTCCGATCTGAGACTGCATGCTCGTCGGTGGACTTGAAATGCCCTCGGACCAGTCGGACATGTTGGAATGTGGAGATGAACTTGACCACTGATCCGGGGATCCCGGGGAGGGGGTCAGAAAGGGGTGGTCCGGGACCTGGACCTGATGGTTCGGGGTGTTGTCCATGGGGCCTGAATAACTGTGCTGGGAGGGAGGGGTGAGGAACTGGGTGCTGGGCATCGACTGGTTGATGGAGGAGGTCATTATCTGGGTCTCCTGCGGCAGGATGGTGTGAATGGGCATGCTGGAGTTGCCCGTGCCCTGCTGGAGCTCCGGGGAACCGAGCTCGCCGCTGATGAAGTTCTGGCCGCCAGCTGTGTTTGAGTTCTGGTGCTGCAGCTGAATGGTTTGCTGCTGTTGCTGCTGCTGGAGCTGCTGGAGGTTCTGCATCTGCTGCATCTGCTGAGCCTGCTGCTGCAGGATGTGGTTCTGTTGACCCAGTCTGGGATTCTGGATCCCCTGGTAGCTCATCATCTGAGACAGGCCGGCGGTGGGGTGGCTGTTGTGGAGGGAGGTCATCATCTGGTGCTGACCCCCCTGAAGCAAACCTCCCTGACCACCGGGCGCTCCCCTCATGGGGTTGAACTGGCTCGGCTGGCTCATGTTGTTGTGCATCCTGGAGAGCCAATCGCACCCCGGTCCACCGGAGCCAGACACGGGCAGATGGGTGAGGCGGGGAGGGAGTGGGTCAAACTGCATCCGGGCCAGCTCCTGCTTGTTAGGCATCACCATGTGGTTCACAGCCAGATGTGGGTCAGACATGCCCTGAAGGTGATTTAGAGATACAGACGGTGATGGCTGGAAAGGTGAGGTCATCATGGGTGGTGAGGCCACGTCAGAGACATAGCCGTGGGGGGACTCCAACGAGTCAACCGGAGAAAGAACCGCCGAGCTGTCCAGGAGGTTCCCGGACTTCCCATCCTGCGAATTCTTCTTCTTCACCTTCATGTCTTTGCCCTCCTTGCACCCGATGCCCTTGGTGCTGGGCTTTCTCGCCTTTTTCCCGTGACCTTGGCCCTGAGGCTGAGGCTGCTTCATGCTGCCCAGGTAGCCGTTGGGCGAGCAAAGAGGGGGCGACAAGTTGGTGCCGAGGGACCCTCCGTGCATGGGAGGACTCCGTACCAGGTTGTACTCGTCCATCAGCCGCACAATGTCATGATGCATCCTCTCCTGCGCAATGTCTCTAGGTAGCCGGTCCATGTGGTCGGTTATTTCTCTGTTGGCGAAGTGGTCCAGTAAGACCTTGGCAGTCTCGTAGCTTCCTTCCCTGGCAGCTAAAAACAGAGGCGTTTCCTCCTGAGGTGGACAGAAAGAAGGCAAAAACACAAGAGATTCAAAGATGCAATCTTTGGAAGATGTTTCACTATTATATTGCAGCGCTAAGAGGAGGAGGAGAGAGATTTTTTTTTTTACCTTATTGTTTTGCATGTCTTTGTTGGCTCCGTTCTTGAGTAGCACAATAGCAGCCTCGACATTATTTACTGCAGCGGCCCAATGTAGCGCTGATTTACCTACGGAATCAAAAACAGGTTTATCAGATCTAAAGTGATCTTTTTTTGATGTAAATCTTTTTTGTAATGATGTCTGTTGCTCATATTGAGCGGCATCAAGCAGAGAAGCTTTACCAAAATCATCAATTGCATTGACATCAGCGTGGCAGTTAATGAGCTCCTCCACCATGCCCTCCACTGCCAGCCTCGCCGCTAATATCAGGGGTGTAGTGCCGTCATGCATGCGGGAATCCAGGTCTGTGGCGCGGTTCCTTATCAAAATCTATAAAGATAAAATAGCAAGTCATTCCCATTGACCTCAACAAATTCTACTTTTCAAAGGTCAAAGGACCGGCGAAGGACCGTCAAATGACCGCCAAACGACGAATCAAAGGACCATCAAAGGCCCATCGAAGGACCTTGTCATTTATTTTTTATTATCTATAAAGACAAAATAGCAAGTAATTCCCATTGAGCTGAACAAATTCTACATTTCAAAGGCCGAAGGACCATTGAAGGTCCATCGAAGGACTGTCGAAGGACCATCAAACGACCTTGTAATTTATTTTTCAAGAAATTAAAATTGGCTTTTGAAGCTTTACAATTGTAGTAGACAAATTGTGCGTCAATTGACTGATTGATCTTGTCATCTGAAGCCTACCTGAAACACGCCCTGGGCATCAGCTGCCACAGCGGCATGCAGCGGCGTCCTGCCCATGTTGTCCTGGATGTTGGCGTCAGCGCTGGCCTCCAGCAGCCGTTTGGCGGCGTCAGAACGTGCATAACGAGCCGCCAGGTGAAGAGCCGTTTCACCTGTCCGGTCGGTCTGGTTATGTAGGTTAGCGCCCTGGTAGATGAAGTCGTTGATTACGTTGGCGGACGCATCCTCCTCCTCCTCGCTGTTGCCTGTCTCTAACCCTCCCCCACTGCAGGACGCAATCATCAGGGGCGTGAAACCATCTGGACAGAAAGAGGGGGAGGAGGCACATGTAGGCATGAGACTGCACGGTCAGCACAGGCCTAGTAACTGATCCAAAAACACATGAGCCTGCACTTCAAAGCATAAAGGCAGATCAAAACACAGCAACAAACAAATCGAACACGGATTTGACACTTTTTGCCTGAGTTGAATCATCATGGCTCTCTCCTTTCGATAATGGATTCTGATCAAGGCCTCGGCACGGGAGAAATCTTCAGAGGAAAAGTGAAGCTAGGGGGATAGAGGCCGGGGCTCGCTAAAGCTGGGCTGCTGCAGAAACAAAGCGTTAATATCTAACTGTGAGAGGCAGCTCAGTCAGTCGTCTTCGAAAGGTTTTCTCCTCTTCAAAAGGAAAGCAAACCCCAGATCTCACAGATTTGGTCGATTCAAGTGCGTCAATCCACAACGGGGGGAAAAAAGTGTGCTATCAAGTTGTTAACTCTGTTATTTTCCTTCTACATAGCTTTTCTTCAGGGAATTTGGTATTTGTCACAACATTTTTTTTGCATTTGATGCTTTCATTGGTTTTCGTAATGTGGTGAAAAAAAACAGAGGCCCAATACTTGTCAAATGATTAATCTGATCAGGAATCAGTATTTTCCCCCAGGCGCCAGGCTTCCAGCTGGCTGCTTTGAAGAAGATCCTTTACTCTGAGGACATGGGGCTTTAGCAACTCCTACATTAGCGAACAGACACATGCACATGCACATACTGGCAAAAAAAAAGAAAAATCACCCATACGAGAAATGTGAAATGTTCAGTCAGTAAAGAGAAGAATTAATCCAGACTTTGAAATGTGAAATGCTCAGAAAATGTGTGAAGCTACCCACACACATAAAAACAGGCAAGAATTTTTATCTTTATGTATTCTTAAAGTAGTATTTGTGAGATTCTCTATGTCACAAAGAGAGGAAAAATGAAGGAGAAAAGTCTGAAAAAACAAAGCGTCCTGACATGAATATATTTCTCTTTCTTAAACCTTAAATCACCCAGTGAACCTGTCTTGGACGTTGGACCCTTAGTGGTACAGCAGATAATTTCAAATTTAAGAATCATTGACAAAAACTTGATAAGAAAAAAGATTTAAGACTATATACTAAGACTGTATACTAAAGATAATTCCCACACAACCAGATCTATGCTGTCAGATGGAAATGGTTTATCATTAGATGATTTTAGAAAATATTGCAATATGTACTTTTATTAAGAATAACCAGAATAAGAAGGTAATAATATAGTTCCAATGATGGAGTCAGTCCCAGAAAATGCCTCGATAGATAAGTAAGTGAGTCTATAGTCACCCACCTGGTCCCCGGACATTGACATCCATGCAGTCGTTCTCAATCTCGCCCTGAGGGGGTGTGGGAGCGATGGAGGGGATGCGCAGGTCAGCGGCATCCAAGTGCTGCTGGGTCCACTGCCGGTGGTCCGTCTGGTCGTCCACCTCCAGTATAGCCTGCTCATCAAACTGCTACAAGGACAGAAAGAGGAAAATTTAGCATGTGAGTCTAAGTTCAAATATAATTATATAACAAAAATAAGCATTTCAATTGGACAGTAAAAAATATGGAGAAAATAAGAAAGTGGAAATTGAAAATGTACAATAAAGAAATAATGAATCCCAAATAGATGATAAAAATAAGGGGGCAAAACAGCATTGGTTGTTTTATGTTTAATATTGTAGATATACTGGTATTTCTCAGAAAATTGTTTGCAAAAGTTGTAAAAAGAAAAAAAAAATCATATTCCTGTTTCCTCACCCTGAAGCGTTTGGCGTCCGAAGGCTCATCTTCTGCCCAGTCGTTATGGGTGTCATCCATGAGTGATATGTCTGAGGTGTTTTTCAGTGGCCTGTGATCGAGCAGAAAACGCGGTGAAAATCCTCAAATGCTTCCATCTCATCTGAGCCGCTCACCAATAATGTTGCAGCAATGCCGAAAAAACAAAGCATTGATTGTATCCACACCCCACCCCTCTGCCCCAACAAGTCAAGTAATGCACAGCTAAAACTGCTATATCATTATCAGTAATGATCCAGGCAAACACCCCTTTACTAAATTTGACTGATGACTGGTTTTCCAAATTCGTCCTTCAGAACTAGCTCTTCAGGAACGCGATGACACTGCGTGCCAATGGTGAATAAAAAGAAACTTACTTTAATCCCACCGAATCCTCTCCGACAGGCTCACGTCTCTTCTTCTTGCTAGTCTCTGTGGTCTTGAAGCCCTCGGGGAGCCAGAGGCGCCCGTGCTCATGGCGGCGCTTTCGTGCCGCCACCATCCCCACTCCCAGGAAGGCCAGTATCCCGACTGCGCCCAAGACCAGGTAGATTGCGTAGGGGGACGCTTTTATCTCGGGGTCCGTACCGCCTGATAGGGAAAGGGAAGACATGGTCATGGCGGGGAATAGATGAAGCCCGGCAAAAAGACGGGACCGGGACACCCAGGATCAGCCCGAGTGTCGAGCAGAGCGAGTCCGGCTCTTCTTCACCCTCACGGTTCCCCCGCTCCAAAACACACCAGTTTGTCCGCAACCAGCAGCAAGCACCAGAAACCGACTGACGATCCTCACCGTTTGTAAAGCTAGCTTCTACTATCTATTCAGTAATAATCAGAATTGCTAACCACTTTTCATCAAAAAAGAAAAAAAAAGGATGGGGCGTGATATAAAAAAAAAGGGGGGAGAAAAAAAAAGACCACTACCACCTCCTCTCTCTTTTCAACCCAGGGTACCAAGAGACAACTTTACCATTTCTTCTTTAAGAGAAAAAAGGGAGGGGGATTAATGAACTTCAAATTACTGCACGCGCTTTAAGCTGTAAAGACGGAGGATTTATTAGGATTTTCGAGATAACAAAGACTCCCAACTTCTAGCACACTCCCGATCAATTTTTCCCCTTCTCTTTTTTTCCACTAACGATTTTGAAATGATAAACTCCCCCAACCTAAACCCTTAGAGATGCATTAAGTCCTGGTATTACATTCAGCGAGGTGAAGGTTGCAGCAGCCCCTCGCACTGTGGGATGAAGTGTGTGTGCCTGCATATGTGTGTGTGTGTGTGTGTGTTATCCATAGATGTATATGTGTACATGTCTGAGAAAGGAAGAGCGAGACGGAGATAGAGTGTTATATTGTGTGAGCAGGGGGTTGGATGAGCTGATTTGCGGCAATTAACCATTTTGGAGCCTGAAGCCAGTGGATTTACACACTGAGGAAAGGATTGATTGTTTAGGCCATGAGATTCACAATTGCATTTGTTCACCCCTGCATAACAAATACACAATCAAAGAGTGTTAGGGTTAGGACCCGACCAGAGGGCATGACGGATATTCTCAGTTTGGGTGTGGAAGAGCACGTGTCTCATCCACTTGTGTATGAGTATGTATGTTAAGACACTAGAACAAGGCCTGCATATATTAGTCCAGACCATATCCATGAGTCATTCACTGCAAACCACATGTATTTTACATCACAGCTAATTATTATGCAAACCATTTTGTTGTGTTTAATGTTTTTGACATTAGTTTTACAGCCATTCCAGACAACTTTTTGGTTTCCTTTCATATATAAAATAAATACCAGACCCTTAGAACAAAACTGCATGAAAGTTGATATTACATTGCTTATATTGCTAGTTAGCATTAACCGTTAGTTAACCTTACAAAAACAAGTAAATGGTATTTGACTCAAAATAAACAAAGACAACTTCACCCTTTGAAGCCTATGAGCCTTTAAGTCTAGGGCTGTCATTTTATACTTATTGTTACTTGTTATACTTATAATTTTCAACCCTGACATGTATATGTGTATTTAATCATTCCATTCTCTGGAATAATCTTCACCAAAATTATATTTATGACCATATTTGTACAATTTTATGCAACGAAAAGCATACAAAAAGGAAAAAACAATAGATACATAACATGATTGTTAGTGACTCAACTGATATAATTATATGTATGAAATCTTAAAAAAAAATCAGGTCTTAAATACGTTAAGGACTAAAGGACTGGTTCATTGATGTGTTTTTGCCAAGTGGCAGCTGCCTGGGTGGAAAAATGAAGCCAAAGCAAAATTGTTCCTCAATTCCTCAAATGGCCTCTTGAGGCTGGCTCCAAAAGCGAGTCAATCCTCATACTTTACAGTGAAAATAAACATGTTAAAAACCTGGTACATAAACTATTTCTGTCTCTATAGATAATTTCCCACTTCATAACAACTATAGGCAGCCTGAATTTCTTATAACTCGCCTGTTTACATTACATTAAGGCTTAATATCACACATAACTAAGACTAACTAACTAAGCTTTGAGTGACAGGTGGTTAGCTAGTAGATTTTCCCCCCATACTGAAATAAATACAATGATGTAGGCCTGGAATCATTTCTAGTTATGGAGCTAAAACCTGTAAAAGCACTGTCATAGTCCTTTAACTTGTAGATGTTTCTAAAGTGAAACATGAAGTGGTTTGGAATTTGATTCTCGCAGCTTCCTTTAACATATACTTACTGAAAACAGCTTCGATGGTGTAGGGAACATCCAGTTTGCCGCTAGAAGCCAAAGCCCCGAGGAAGGCCGCAGCATTGGTGGCGCTCTGGAAACACTCGGAGGACTGTTGGAAGCATTGGCGGTTGTCCACCTCCAAGTGGACGATTGAGCTACAGAGAGAAGAGACAGCACGTTCAGAGGTAATGTTTAGTAAATTTACGTTTTAAATGCAGAATCCTTAAAACCTACTTCAGATAGTAAGTAAAGGAAATAGTTTCAGATCTTCTTGCTCACCCTTTGATCTGCAAATGATCCAACTCCCGCTTCCATCGCTTGCTTCCACTGGCTACATCGTGAAGGCTCCTCTTCACCACGTTCAGCACCTTGCTGGGAACCTCCGACCATGTGTCCACCGAGCGCTTCACGTTGTACTTCTTCAGCTCCTGCTCGTTGCCGTAGTAAGGGTACACCATCATCTCCCCCTTGCCGTCTTTCCGGAATATCACGTTGGTACGGAGGACACGGCTCAGCTCGCGCAGGAAGCCGAACGAGTTGTTGAGCAGCTGCTCCGGCATGATGTGGACCACCAGGACCAACTGGCCCACGGCCAGCTTCTCCGGCATGTTGTTGGCACAGTCCAACCCGTCCCACTCACACTCCGCGTTGTTGCAGCCCCGGTCGCAGTGGTCATCGGCGTAGTGGTCCTTGCAGTACTGGTCATACAGAGGGCTAAAGAAAGGAAAATTATTCAGCGGTGCTTACACTACCGTCACCCAGACAATTTAGTGTTTTTCATGAGTGTCACACTTTTATTTACCACCATGAGTTGTGAAATTAATAGGAAAAACAGTCAAAACATTGACAAATGTGATTCTCCAGATACTCAACCTCACTTTTCTAGTTTCTCTAACCAACTAAACTGTTGGTGTAAACACATTGTACCATTAGAACACTGGAGTGACTGAGTTGCTGGAAATGGGCTAGAATAGTCATTTATCACATTAGCAATGTATAGAGTGTATTTCTAATTACTTTAAAGTTATCTTCATTAAAAAACAAGTGACCCCAAATATTTTGAATGGTTGATTCATGATATAAAAATTCATACCATCTAGTTGTCATGAACAGGGAAATTATCAATAGAGACTGATTTTTTTTGTACTAGGTTTATTTCTACTGTAAAGTCGGGCATTTTAAAATGGGACTTTATCAGAATTGACTTGACTTGCTTTGGCTTCCTTTTTCACCCTAGCAGCTGCTGCTTGGCAAAACCACATCAATGAGCCAAACTAGTTCAGTCATTTACCACATTAGTGTAAAAGTTATCTAGCTTCTCTTCATTGAAATAATACATACATACTATTCTAATTTGAATACAATTTAAAGACACAAAGACCACTCACTTGCACTTCCCTTCCAGGTTCTGGCAGTCGAAGCCATCGTAGAGGCACCCCGCGTTGTCACACTGCGAATCGCACTTCCCGTCGTTGAAGTAGCGCCAGCACTGCAGCGCGGCCGAGCAGTTCTTCCACGGGTCGTTGAAGTTGAGCGAGCAGTCACCGTTGTCCCAGCCGCACGCGTGGTTGTTGCAGAGCAGGTCGCAGAACTTGTTGTGCTTGCGCTCCTCGCACTTCGGCTCCTTGCACGCTTCCTCCACCACCGGCGGCATGATGTCGTGGCCGAAGCCTCCCGGGAAGCTGTAGTCCAGGATGTGGCACCGGAGGCCGTTGAACTTGGCCGGGCAGACGCAGTGGTAGAACGGGGCCTCGGTGGTGTACTCGCATGTGCCCCCATTGTAGCAGGGGTTGGAGTTACAAGGGCTGTCGGTGGGATACTGGCATTCGGGCCCTGTGAACGACGGCGTGCACAGACACTTGGGGCCCGCGGGGCCGGAGATGCAGGTCCCTCCATTGCGACACGGAAAGCTGCCACAAGCCTGGGCGTCATATTCACATGTGGAGCCAGAAAAACCCTAAAAGAAGAGGGGGACATTTATTATGAATTATTAACCCTCATGTTGTGTTGTGTTTCATGTTAATCAATTTGGTGTTCCCGGTTATATTAAAACTCATCATAAAAACTGTAATAATACATGTATTAACATCTGTTGCTGTGTTTGATATTTTTTTATCAACATAACTTCTTGTGAACATTACAAGATTTTAACTTCTATTTGTTATTTATGGCCTGTATGTCTCAATGATCTGAACTTAGACATCTTGAATTTGAGTTCTGAAAAACACAATTCATGGATTATTTTGACTGTAAGAATTAATCAGATGAAACATAGTCCACTGTTTATAACAGACTACTTTGGGTTAAAGTTACTACGGACATTTGTTTTGAAACCAATTAAAATGTAGTGGATGTGCGTGTGTGTGGTGTGCCTGTGATTATTTTTATTCCGACAACCTGGATTTTTGGATATAGTTACTGTAAGAATTGGGGTTGGGTATGTAGCAGTTACAGATGGAATAAATACAAGTCAATAAGATATCCTTAAAAATGGTATGTGTGTGTGTGTACTCACAGGAGGACATTTGCAGATGAAGCCATGTGGGGTGTTACTGGCGACAGCACATGTGCCTCCATTAGCACACGGTTTTCCTTTACAACCATCAAACACTGTTTCACAGCGCTGACCTGTGGAGGGGTCACACACAAAAAAAAGAAATTACAATTATGCAATTTATGCCAAATATTCCTTTTTTTTTTGCATGGCCAATATATCAGTGTCTTTACATGTTCCGATTGAAACATATGAGGAAAAACATAAGAGGAATTTACTTAAATATTCCAGTGAAAAAATGTAAAGAAAAAAAAAATTAAAATTTTAAAAATTAAAGAAAAATCAATAGGAAGGAGAAAATTCAAATTTTCATCCCTCCTCTAAAAAAAGTTTTAAGAATATAAATTTAAATGAAATGACCAAAAATGACCCCTAAAGACCCATAGCCAAACCATAGATGCAGCACAGATCCACTCTTGCTATGACATGACACAAAGCAATAAAATAGCATTTTCTAAACATACATATAATGCATGCTGTTAAAACTGAGGATAAAACTAGACATTTACAAATGGTGCAGTCCACTCCTGCTCTTAAACATTTACCTGTGTATCCGGTGCGGCAGTCACAGCGGTAGTTGTTGGTGAGCTGGATGCAGCTGTGTGTGCCCCGCGGGTCGCAGGGGTTGGAGTGACACTCGTTGACATCTCCCTCGCAGCGTTCCCCGACGTATCCCGCGGAGCAGATGCAGTGGTAGCCCCCGACCCGATCCACACACTTCCCATTGTTGAAACACTTGGGCTCCTGGGTGACCGGGTCGGTGAAGGGGTTGCAGTCGTCGATGTTGATTTCACAGTGAACACCTGAGGCAGGGAAGAGTAATGTCAGTTCAGATCAAAAACAACATTTAAGGGGCTGATTCAGCTTTTAAAGGCTGTTGCAACATGTAATCGTGTGGACAGGAATTACAGGAGAGGTTTTCTGAACATGATGAGTAAATGGAGGTTTGCACATACAAGGAATTTGACTCAGTGTTGTGGTGCATAAAGTGTGTCATAAAGTATTTTCTTGTTATTTAAAAGCTCACTCAAATAAACCCATTTACAATTCCTTATTTTCTCTTGACTCAGTTTTAAGAAGAAACTTTGAACTTTTGTGCAAGAGGACTTCATTCTTCATTCTTTCAACAAATCTGTTCCTTTTAAATATTTAATATTTTTTTATAAATATATACATATTTCATGAAAAATTTAACTTTCTTTATTTAAGCCTAAACTTCAACAATTTTTTTAAAACAACAGCTAAAACAACAGAGGGGACACACCATGTGCGACTGTCACTTTTATCTGACCTACAACACACTACCCTAATGTCCGAGAGAAAAATCAATGGCTTATTTGACGAGCAGAGGAAGGGATGGAGGGAAGACTGGAAGAGGAGTTTTCAGACATGCCCCGGGTGCTGTTAAGCCCTAATTAATGAAGCGTGGAGAGAAGGGGAAGGGGACGGAGAGGGAGAGTGGTGTGGAGGAGTGTGCGTGGGGTCTGCTGACCTTGAGTTCCTCGGGGACAGGAGCATTTGTAGGTATTGATCAGGTCAATGCAGGTGCCCCCATTCTGGCACGGCTGGGAGAAACATTCATTGATCTCATCGGAGCAGTTGGTCCCCGTGTAGCCTGGCATGCACTGAGAGGGAGAAAACAGGAGCAGGAAGAAGCCAAGAAAAAAGGAGAAAGGAAGAAAATGGAGCAAAAAAAAGAAGGGAGAGTTTAATCAATGACTGACGTGAAACAAAGTTGTTGTTTTTTGTTTACCTGGCTGTTTTCTGGCCTCCATCCTGCCAAGGCCATCAGATCCTTTATTCTAGGGGAGATTAACATAACCATGCTGTTCGCCTTCTATTTATAAAAAAGCGTCTTCATTAAAGCTGCCTAGTTTAAAGGATTCCTGCTGTACACCCAGGAATTTTAACACATTCTTGATACCGACTTTGACTTACAGTGATTTTGAAATCTATAAAATGAGCTGTAACTGTTTTAATCAAGCTAGAATATGATATACAACCTTTGAAATATGATATACAACCTTTGAAATGTCTACCATCATGTCTAATGACATGATGGTAACATGGTGACATGACAACATGACGACATGACAACATGGTGACACAAACCAGAAAGAGGCCATTTCATTTAGATTATAATGATTTTCAACCCTGACATGTACATATCTATTTAATTTATTTAATTCAAGTCTCTAGACTACCCCCCCCCCCCCCCAAAAAAATTTTGCACATGGGATAAATAGGTTTTTGTGTATGGGTGTATTTGTGATTGTTAGTGACTCAACTGATATAATATTATGTATAAAAACTCTAAGCCTAAATGGGTTAAGTATAAAATGACAGTCATAGACTTCGTAGCTCTTAGACTTTAATGGGTTAAGACCTTGTGCATTCCCACCGTGCAAACATCATAAGTTTGGACATGATAAGACACTTTGTGTAGCTGATACACACCATTACATGGAGCGAAATAAGCTCAAGCACAATGCTCCTAAAACTCCTAACAACTGTATGAGTCTTCTTACCTTGCAGTGGTATCCAACTAGAAAGTCAGTACAGGTGGCTCCGTTCTGGCAGGGGTTCGGGGTGCATTCATCCACCTGCTCCTCACAGTAACTTCCAGTATATCCCACCTGGCAGTGGCAGTAGTGAACGTTTCCAGCGTCCAGACACTGGCCTGAGTTACGGCACAGATGGGCAACATCAACCCCTACAGAGAGAGACAGAGAGACAAGTCGGCGTTAAGTTTTTACAGGTTTACAGGGTTTTTACAGGTAAAAACAACACTAAATGCACATATTTTCAAAGCAGACTGACAACATTCGTATTCACCTCGTTGTTTGGCTGCCACCTCACAGGAGACACTTGGTACGTCACAGTAAAGGCCCGTCCAGCCCGTCTCACACTCACAGCTGTAGGTGGTCCCTCTCTGCCAGCAGCTGCCCCCGTTCTTACAGGGCGACGAGTCGCACCAACGCACCAAGCTCTGATGACACACAGACATACATACATATTAGACATGTGTGGTGGAGAAATGAATGGAATAAAACAGTGCTTAACTGAATTGAAAAGAGAAAAATATTTTTTTTGGCCTATTTTTTGGTAAATTATAGTTAGTCGAGCAGACTTGTGTGTGTGTAATTCTTAATTAATGATCTATAAAATATATATATAAATGAACTACATGAATTAAGATTAAGATAAGTGATCGATGTAAAACTTTGTTCTGTGTGGATGTGGGTACATGTGAATATTTGCCAACTGAAATAATGTATATTTTTATTTATACTCACATTGCTATTTCTTTGATCTTTGATTTTACGAGTTTTATTATGATTTATTTTTCAATTAATCAGTTTGTATGTACAATATATATAATTATTTATTCATTTATTTATTTTATTATTTATATTTATTTATTTCTATCTATTCCTGTATTATGGTTAATGCTTTATCCTATACACTAAGTGCTGTAAAAGATTGTAAAAGACTGTAAAAGAAAATTAAAAAGAAAATCTGTCCATAAAAAGGAGGTTTTTAGACATACAGGTTACATAGAACCATATTCAAATGAATACATTTCAATGTTGAGAAGGTTCCAGCCTTACACAATGGAATTAAGTTACAGAAATGTCTATATGTATATCTAAACAACTTTCAAACACAGGTAAATTGGACTGAGTTTTAACATTGCTACAATACAGTTCTTGCTGCGATATGTTTTACATGTGATTTAAGTAAAACCTTAACATCAAACATCTAACTGTCCTCGGTGGGCCCTCTCTCCTCCTACCTGACAGTTAATGTCGGTGTAACCGTGTGGGCAGGTACACTTGTAGGTGCCGTAGCTGTCCTGACAGGTGCCGCCGTTCAGGCAGGGTTTGGAGTCACACTCGTTGATATCGTGCTGACAGTAGTTCCCGGTGAAGCCCGGCGGGCATAAGCATGTGAAGGTGTTGATACCGTCCACGCATGAGCCACCATTGAAGCAAGAGCTGCAGGAAAAAAAAGGAGAAAAATGTGAGTGAAATGTATCAAAACAGGTTGCAGCTTATTAGGGAGATGAAAGCAGGAGAGAATCAATAAAGCTCTAGTTCCATGAGCTGCTGGCAAATTCACATCTGAGTTATCTAAGTTAAGAACAAATACTATTATCGATGTTGAGATATAAGAATTAGGGGGAAAACTACTGGGTTATTGCACTTGAAGAGTGGGAACGAAAATGCTGTCCCAAATAAAACAGACATTAGAAGCACAAACTGGAAGATGTGATATGAAAACCTCCAGCAGAATAACTGTAAAAAAACAGCAAATGCCTTGAAGAATTTATTGTATTTTATTATAATATACACAGATCGAATTGTTCCCAAAAGGCCATTGCCAGGTGGATTAATACAGACATGCTGTTCATGATTTGGAGTTGGTACTAAACTATCATCATGTAATGCATTCTTACTGGGATACTGTATATGACCCACTGCTTATGGGTCAAGAGCAGAATCAGCTGTTGTGAATCAATATTTTACCAGAGGGGGCAGTAGTGGACAAGGAAATAGGGTCCACATTAACTTCTGAGATAAAATGAACCTGTTGATCTGTATGGATACATACAGTTGTTACTAACAACTCAACACACTCATGAGCATCTTAAATAAGACACTGATTCTGTGAGCTCGGTACCTCTCGGTGCAGTCGGGTGTGTTATTTTCACAGTGGATCCCACTGAAGCCAGGAGGGCAGGTACAGGTGTAGCTGTTGACGCAGTCGGTGCAGTTGGCCCCATTTTTACACGGGTTGCTCTCACACTCGTTGATGTCCTCTTCACACTTTGTGCCCCGAAAGCCAGCCAGGCAGGTGCACAGGAAGTTGTTCACCTCGTCTTTGCAGAGGCCTCCGTTGCTGCAGGGGTCTGCGGGAGGGCGCATGACGGATGGTAAGTATTTTGTAGCTCCTGTTACAAGGTCTTGGTGTTTGCCGTGTGATGGTAAAATGACTTACTGGGCTTGCAGTCGTCCACGTCGGTTTCACAGTTGCGTCCGGTGAAGCCCGGTTTGCAGCCGCAGCGGTAACTGCCCATGGTGTTCTGGCACGTTGCTCCATTGCGACACGGGTTCTTCACACACTCTTTGATGTCCACCTCGCACGTTTGGCCTTAGAGAGGAAAAGAAGAAGCAATAAAATCGCTTTCATCCTTTCTTTAAATCCTAGCACAACAGATATATACAGGAAGTATGACAGGACTTCACTGATCACAAGAAGGAAGTAAATCTTTCTTGTTTTTTCAGCTGGGTGTTTGAACTTTTCTGTGCCGACTTTGACACTAACAAGGCTGTTTTCACATTTATCTGCTGGAGGGGGAAAGTTTCTCTGTTGCTCGTCTTGAATCTCGGTTTAACACATGGGGCGACTGAGCATGATTTGTGATATTACAACTAGTTTGGAGCCAGTTGTGGTCCAGTGTGTAACTTATGAGCAGATGTGGAAACGTGAAGGGAACAGAATTAACAGTGAAGTAGAAGATATCTGTGTCCAGCAGTTGAAATGAACAATATTTACATATTCATAGGTTCTGGATTTTGCATTTTTAGAAGATTGGTGAACTGCTGTGCAGAAAAAAGACAAAATTAGATGAAAATATTTAATGTGTTTTATATAATAGCAGTATAATAATAAACATGGCAGAAATGGAATAGAATAGTATATAATTCAATCAAAATGAGAATCGTTGCAATCTGCAACTTTGCCACTAGATGGCAACAGTAACTACACACTGTACCTTTAAATATCTTGAGGGGATCTTTAAGTTAATAAAAGCTTCTGGCTGTTGCTAAGCTATTAATGAAAACTTGTTTATTAACCTTATTTTCTAAACAAATGTATCAGATGTTTTGTGAACACACAGCAAAACCATGCAACCTTTCTACTGACCACAGGCAATAAAAGATCCTTAGGGGACACTCAGGTATGCTGACGTGTGATGTTTACCTTGCCATCCTTCCGGACAGACGCAGGAGAAGCTCTGATAGTCTTCTGACTCCTGACACACTCCTCCATGTTTACAGGGTTTGGAGCTGCATGGTGCCATCAAGGTTTCACAGTTTTCTCCTATAACACACACACACACACACCGCTCCTATTAATTACAAGGATTTACAAACCTCAACCTTTCCTGTGCGATATCACGCTGAAGTCATGAACTTGGAGATAACCCAAGCCAAATGGACACAGAATCATCTTTCAATCAGTGCTATCAGAAGATTTTAGCCAGGGTCTGTCACTATTAGAGGCCTGCGGAGATATTTCCCTATCTGTTTCCATAACACACGGCTCGTACAGGAAGCCGGCTCCAGTTTCCGGCCATTGTGAAGACATTTGCTGTTCTGTGAGACAGGAAGCAGGCAAACAGGAAATGTGTCAAGCACCCCGTTCCCACCCCGGCACAAGCAAAAGCCTTTTATTATTCAAAGTCCTGTGGATTTTTCCCAAAAGACGACTTGACAAATACAAGAAAATTTGCCCTCAGCCTTTATCTCTAATAAGCGAGATGACACGAAAATATTTTCCAGACGCCTTATCAGGGATGCTTTCGTATCACAGGCGACCAGAGTGAGTCAGAGGTTTGGTGTCTTTGAGGTCTGAGGAAGTCTTGCTCCTGAACTTTACTCGACAGTCATTCCATCCGCCGCACATTTTTCCTCTTTGACCAATAACTTAAAGCACACCGTCTGTGGAAACTGCCCCCCCGTCCCCCGTTCCAGTAAGGAAATACCAGAACACCAGGCTAACACATAGGCGTATCAAATATTTTCAATAATATTTTCATACCAGTGTAAGGCAGGATACAGTTGCACTTGTAGCCTGCGACGTCGTCAATGCATGTCCCCTGGTTGAGGCAGGGGTTGGAGGCACATTCGTTGATGTTGGTCTGACAGTTTGGCCCTGCAGTTACAACGGACGACATATTACACGCTCTTCAGGTTAAGTTGGAGGTCAAAAGTCAAGTGGCTATACAGAGACGAGTGAGGTTTCTCCACAAGCGCAGAAATACTAACCAGTGAAGCCCATGCGACATGTGCAAACGTATCCGCTGGTCATGTCCTTGCAGGTGCCTCCATTCATACACGGGTTGGATTCACACTCATTGTTGTTGATGTCACAGTTTTTACCGCTCCAGCCAGAGTCACACAGGCATTTGTAGCTGAAGAGGAGAAAATCTGAGTGACACATCTGTCTGACAAACCTGTGGCATGTAATTTAGATCCATGGCAGGGGTGAAAATTCCATTTCATTGATGGGGGGAACAATAAACTAAGATTTCAGAGAATAATTTCTGGAGGGGACATGAAAACAACACTTATACTATGCTACTTTAAAAATCTGGCCCTATCATCTTCTCACTCTCTCTGTTTGAGCCCTCAGCATGTTCAAAAGTTTAAAAACAATGGTATTAAAAGTCATAATATTAGTTATAGCAGTCTCCCATATTTATTTATATTTACACATAAGAAAAATTAGATGATGAATCAATGAGGGAAAAATGTTGAAATTAGCCATTAGGCCCATTGGAAAACAACATCAAAACCACTTAGAGGAATGAAGTGTATGCCTATTAACCATGGGAAATTACACATTTTAAAATGTATTGTTTTTTTTAGATCTACACCACTATTTAAGTAATCTAGGCAAGGCAAGGCAAGGCAAGTTTATTTGTCTAGCACATTTCAACAAGGTAATTCAAAGTGCTTTACATTAAACATTAAAAGGATCAAGATACTATATAAAAACAGTTGATTAAAAGTCGAATAATCAAAAAATAGAAACAAAAACAGACAAAAGTTACAGTGCATTGAACAATAATTAAGAAATGACATCAGCAATAGGCAGCAGCAAACAGAAAAGTCCTCAGCTCTGACTTAAAAACAGTGAGAGTTGCAGCAGACCTGTAGTTCTCTGGGAGTTTTCTCCAGATCTGTGGGGCATAAAAACTGAACGCTGCTTCTCTTAGTTTTAGTTCTGACTCAGCTTTATAAACCAGTAACAGTATTTTAAGGTTAATTCTTTGGCAGACAGGAAGCTAGTGCAAGGATCTCAGAACTGGAGTGCTAACACCATGGAATCTGTCTTCGACTGATGATTACCCGTTGATCTTGTCGTCGCAGTGGCCGTGGATACAGGGATTGCTGAGGCACTCGTTGACCTGAGAGAAGCAGGTGGGGTCTTGGTAACCTTCTGGACACATGCAGGTGAAGCTGTTGATGCCGTCGATGCAGGTGCCTCCATTGTGGCAGGGGTTGATGGCACACTCATCAATGTTGATGTTGCACATGGTACCTAAAAGAAAGCAGGTGATGACTTTCTTGAATTATGTAATCTCATCACGTGAACAAATTTTTTGGCTTTTGGATCTGCAGCGCCTTCCAACCTGATAACCCTGCTCTCTATCTGAAGTATCGTTTTGAAATACACAACGCCGACCCACGAAGCTGCAGACAAAGCCACCGCACAATGAAGTCTACATCTCAGTGCAGCGAATGTATCCATTTTCAGAAACATGAGGGGTTTTAAGTCCCTTCTTTGTCGGCCACTTGAAGCATTGACGCCATTCAGGCCGGTGCCACGCATAACATAAAGGCAGCCCTTTTAGCTTTAAAACACGAACCGACTTCCAAGCTTTTAAAAGCTCAACTTTCAGGAATCTTTCAGGGAATCTTTTCTCCTGCTCGTATCCCTGGTGACTCTGTGTGCCAGAGTGTGTGTGTGTGTGTGTCCTCTCTTTGTTGTGGGAGGGCAGCTTGCGTGTCCTAACAGCAGCAGGTTGGGGACAGGGTGGAGCTGGAAAGTGACACCGGTCGAGCCTCAGAGGAGCGTGCTCACTCGCTCGCCATCTGTCACCCTCCTCCTTCTCCGTCCACACCTTGGATCCTCCTGTCCCGCACCTTAAACATTTATCTATGTGAACCGGTCACCTGAGAGAGGACCCATGTTCATCCTGTCATAAATCAGCTCTACACTCACATCAAGACTTCCTGCAGGTTACAGATCTGAATAATTTGAGTCAGTGGATCAGAGTGATGTATCCAGCACCGCACTAATGAGGATAAACTCTCTAGATCTTAACAGAAGATATACAAAAATATGTATATAGTACACCTACCATCATTTGGTGTAAATAAATTAAGCTTTTAAGGATTGTAGTTGTTGCATTATTCACTGTATTCTTCTTTTCATCTTTCATAGAGATAAGTTGACAACATTACAGAGGTTGAGTTAAATCTTCTGCCATGTAACAGCTTCAACTTTCATCAAGATCAATAATCAAATCATGTATTCGTTGCTCACCAGTGTACCCAGGCTTGCAGGCACACTCATAGCCATTGATCTTGTCAATGCAGGTGCCATAGTCACAGGGGTTGCTCTTGCAGTCGTCGATGTTGATTTCACAGTTGACTCCTGGCAGGAAATAAAAAATGCTTCAGAAAGACTTACTGTAAATTCTCTAATATAGGCCAGTATTCCATTAGTGGCTGGTTGTCTAACATTGGCCGGTTTATTTAACGGAGGTAAATAAAGACCAGTCTCTAATACAGCCCGGGCTATTATTAGAATCAATGTTTTTAAATGTCTAATTGAATGAAAAAATATACAGATGAGACCATTTAGCTCATTAGAAAGTCTGTTACTCCATCACATGAAGCCATTCTGTTACTAGCTTAACCCTGCTGGGTTTCAAACTTTATTAAGCTTTTAGCATGTAGCGTACATTCAGCTTGGTTACTCCGGTGGTGTCACTTTAAAACATGTCCATGTGTCACACTGAATTAAACAAAGGTTCCTTATTACAGCCTTGTTGATGCCCTGCATTAGTGATTATTTCTTTATTGTCATGTGATGATTTCAGTCCTGGTATTTAAATTATTATAGCAGGATTCTTTTATTATCGCTATTTGATGTTAATGTTCTGTATGCATACCATAATGTTATGGTAACTGTATTTTTTCAATAAATGAAACTTTGTATTTTATAGGTTCAAATAGACACAAAATCCTGTTTTTCTTTATTCTACTGGTAGTCTGGTTTGCTGAAATAGAAATAGAGGCCTGTCTCTAATTGTGGCCTTGTTTCAATAAAGGCCTGGGCCAATATAAGAGAATTTACACCATATTTGTATGTGTATTTGTGCGGTCCCTACCTGTGGTGCCTTTGTGGCAGCTGCAGGTGTAATAGTTCTCTCTGTCCAGGCAGGTGCCGCCGTTCCTGCACGGCTGGCTGAGGCACTCGTTGATGTTGGTCTCACATAGCCGGCCGGTGTAACCAGGGTTGCATTGGCAGCTGAAGGAGGCCAGGCCGTCAACGCAGGTGCCGTAGTGGCACGGAAAAGAGTAACACTCATTGATGTCTGTCTCACAGTGCTTCCCGGTGTAGCCTGGAAAAATAGTTGGATTCTTTTGAGATAATTTTCTCACTTTTGTTACCTTTATCATGTATATGTCAGAGGCATATGTGTTTGTTTTTAGTTCCAATACCCTCTTTTGACCTGGTAAAATTGCCTCTATAAGTTTACACTTAATTTCAGCTTTTTTTAATAAATGTGTATACCTTCCGTGCACTCGCAGGTGTACTTGTTGGGCCCGTCTGTGCATTTGGCGCCATTTTTGCACGGCGTGCTGGCACACTCGTCAATGTCTATCTGGCAAAGGTTCCCAGTGAAGCCTGAAAAAACAACGAGAGCGGTTTTATTGTGTTCATGTGTGCGTGAAGGAGTGTGTGAGTGTGTGTGTGTGTGTACAGACATGGTTACTGTTGTTCTCACCATTTCAAACCAGACCCACTCATAATCCCGGGCCCATACTACGAGGGCTCTCGACGAATCAGAAATCTGCATGTTAATTAACAACTGTGCCACACTACAAGCTCTCTATTTTCCCCCTTTCACTTCTTTTCAGCGCAACTCCAAAAGGAGTTGGGAGAGCGGGGGAACCAATTCGTTTAAAGCGGGAGGGGGTGGGAGGGAGAAATGAGGGAAGAATGAAAGTTGCGAGGCCTCCTGACCAAGGGGTGAGAGACAAAGGAGGGCCTGTCTGCTCAAAGCAACGCCAAAGTGAGGCTGTTGCCTCCTTTGTCCCCCAAAACTTTTCCATCACAATGTGCATTCTCCTGTCTTGCTTTCACCCCCTTCTCCTCTAACCCCCCCCCTTATCCCTTCCCGCCTCGAAAAAGAGCCGGCTTGACCTTTGATCCGCCACAATTCAAACTCCTTGTCATTCAAAATAAACCAGCAGGTTTTCTCTTCTTTTCCTGAAGATTTTCTCATCTCAGGTTCAATTTCTTCCGTCTCCCTTTTCGTCACACGATGGTACAATCCGAGGACCGGTAGGATGTTGACTGATGAAGAGATAGAGTGCTCCTTCCTCACTCCCCCCTCCCTCCAGGAACACACAGGTGTTTTTTTAAGATTGACTCAATTGCGGCTAATCTGGCGAGGAAGCATTTGTGTGGCTGGCGGCGAGCTGATGTCTCCCAGTGGACTTTGTTAAAACTATTGGCCGTTCTCCGACTTGGCCGCAATGCATAAGCATGACGTGAAAACCGCAGTGAAGACACAGTGGAGCCACATTCACACACGTGTTCACACACATTATTGGAAGAAGAAAAAGCGGATGATAGGAAACTGGGTACCATTTTCTAATAATTATTATACATAATAATTATATAATGAATACTAAAAATATATTCATGAATGGATTTCTGTCCACATCCTTCTGCAGGACTTTTCCAGAGGACAATCCAGAGGACAATCCTACAATTCAGAAGTTGTTCCTATAAATGTTAGGGCAGTAGATTGAAATATGAACCTCTCGCAGGCTACAGCATCAATAATGAACAAAACAGACATGAAAATACAAAAATTGACATATGGAAAAATCAGTTATTTGCAGACCAAGAAGGGAAAACAACACCCGTCCCTTCTGTAAGTAGGGCCAATTTCCAGCGGTGGGAAATAATTTGGAGCGAACCTCAGCGGTACAAACTGAGTGTTCATTCGCCAGAATGTTACTTTTCTTCACAGTTCACTTACAGCACTCCAGAGTGAAATTAAAAAAAAGAAGGAAAAAAGGAATCCCTCTGAAAAGGTTTCTCACCCAGATGCACACATATGCATATGCACACAAACGAACGGTGAAGCAGAAACGCAGGCGTGCACCGAGCCACAGACAAGACATGCACCTCAGCAGCCAAAGAGGGATTTATCCCCAGACTGCTGGAATCAGACATTTCAATGGCTCTCAGCGGGGTTTCCATGGCTATTCCATGTACAGAAATGAAAAGAGGGGGACCCTCGCCTCGGGCCTGGCTCGCAACGGGGACAAATTTACATCTCAAGCAGGGCGGTTAAGACCCCTCCCCTTTTCTTTTACCCCTCCCCTTAACGGTCTGTGCCTCTGGAACTCCCCCCGCCAACATCCCTCCATCCACCCTCCCCAAAAAAAACACTCTCACCACCGCTGCCACTTTGAGCTGCTTCCTCACATATCCCTTTCTCACTGTCACACACAGAGTTTTCTTAGACGTTAAGCTCCTGTGTTCACTCTTGTACCCCCTCTCTATTAATTCTAAAGCTTTCTTGTTGGGGTGTCTTTCTTTCTTTTCCTTCCTTTCTCTCCTTCCTCCTTTCTTTTTCTCTCAACAGGAGGAATCCTGCCTCTCTCCACCCAGGCCGCCTTTGATCCGCCCGACTCGAAGCTTCGCTATTTGCCTCCCAGAAATTAAAGAGAGGAAGAAAAAAAAAATCACTTCCACCTCAGTGATCCCGATGAAAGAATGCAAAACAAAACAAAACAAAAAAAACACACACACACACACACATTTGGTGAGTTTGAAGAGGCTTCTTTTTCCCTTTCTTCCTTTCTCAATTTCTCTCTCTCTCGCCAAGATTTGATAGTTGCATTCCATCACCCCTGAACAAAGCATCAATACCTCTTTTCCAAATAGTGTAACAGCAATGGCATGCCTGGAAATTATACAACCAGCTGCCCTCAAAATAGACCAAATCATGACCTCAATCTCCACCATAACACAGACGATTTTATGGCGCATAGTCATAGTCATAGCTCTGCCTGCTATTATTAGCTCCCCCTTGTTCCCAGTCACAATCAAAACTCTTATTTAGATCTAGAAGTTTCCGTTCACTCATCAGACTTTGTATAAAGGATAAGAAACTTGTTTAAAAAAAAAAGTTTCTTCCTCAAGCCTTTACCGATTTATTTTTTTTCCCCTTCACCTCGATTGCAAGCGTTCATTCTGGGCTACCAGGGCCTGCGTAAGCTTGCCTCAGGGCTGGGATTAATGCCTCGTCCAGAGGGGTGTTTGTGTGTGTGTGTGTGTGTGTGTGTGTGTGTGTGTGCGCGAGTATGTTTGTGTTTCAGAGGGAGGAAAAAGCAAGGTAGAACAGAGAGATCGACCTCAGCGCCCCCTGGCCCTACGCCCCCTCCCTGCACCCTCCACCCACCCCTCCCCGCTCTCTGCAGCAGCACGGCAGCCTCACCTGTGGGGCACTGGCAGTGGAAGGTGTTGATCTTGTCGATACACTTGCCGTTGTTCAGGCAGGGGCTGTTGGCGCACTCGTCCGTATCGATCTCGCAGAACTCTCCCTCGTAGCCTGGCCAATTAGCAAGGGAGGAGCAGGAGGGAGATGCATCAGTTAGACAGAGACACGCACCGAGGAGCATCATCGCTCCGCTCTTATATACCGCTGTGATGGCTCGGAATTATAAACAGAGGCTGGGAAATCAATTATCTCCATTATTTTTCAGATGGAGCGATTCATCTGGCTAGGAAATAGCATCTGATGTTTTCAAATTGCTCGTTTTGCTCGACCAACTCTCCAACTCCAAAGATAATTTAATTTAAATTCATGTATGAAAAATAAAATCAGTAAATTCTCACAATTGAAAAGCAAGAACCAGTAAAGAGTGACTATTTTACATTAAATCGATTATCAAAGTTGTGGTTGATGGTCTTTTTTTTTTTGATCAAGCATTGATTGACGTGACTTAATTGCCTCAGCGGGACCATGTAAAAAGGAGATGACAGGGTGAAGTACTAATATTTTCCTGATGACTTGCTAAATTTGCAGGATCCAGAATTGTACTGAACAAAACTACAATGAGAAACTTTCAGGTGCGTGTGACTTGCTGTGACTGACCTGGCATGCAGATACAGTGGAAGTCTCCTATCTGGTCCAGGCAGGTGGCCTCGTTCATGCACGGGTTGGACATGCACTCGTTGATGTCCAGCTCACAGCGCGCCCCCACGTATCCTCGCTGGCACTTACACTGGAACGACCCCTTGGTGTTTATACACTTCCCTGCATGCTCACACGGGTTGGAACCTGTAAACCCATTAATACTTTAACTTGACTTCACCCAAATACGGGCCGTCGTGTACATACAAGATGTGACAAGAAGATATATGATTGTAAAGACATGATTAGTGTTGTTTGGTGGAGCCAAAACCAAAGTCATGTCTGTGTGTGATTGCAACAATAATGACCCCAAAGGGGATTATTTACTGCGATCATGGGTACCCATAATAGCAGGAAGGAATGAGCTTGTATTTTGGCTTGTACACTACTGTTCAAAAGTTTGGGGTCACTTAGAAATCTCCTTATTTTTGAAAGAAATCACTGGTGCAATATCTCCATAGGTGTATAGAGGCCCATTTCCAGCAACTATCACTCCAGTGTTCTAATGGTAAGAATGTGTTTGCTCATTGCGTCAGAAGGTTAATGGATGATTAGAAAACACAGCTGGAAACAGTTTAGCTGCTTAGAGAAGCTAAAACTGACCTTTCTTTGACAAAAACAAAGTTTAAAGGAAAAAATTAATATTTCAAATACAAATC
This sequence comes from Lepturacanthus savala, assembly GCA_030544235.1. Taxonomy (NCBI): domain Eukaryota; kingdom Metazoa; phylum Chordata; class Actinopteri; order Scombriformes; family Trichiuridae; genus Lepturacanthus; species Lepturacanthus savala. The sequence goes on along the minus strand of CM060473.1, from coordinate 5,730,365 downwards.
ATTATTTCCGTGTCAATGTTTTGACTATATTTTCTATTCATTTTCCAACTCATGGTGGTAAAGAAAACTGTGACTTTTCATGGAAAACACTTAAATTGTCTGGGTGACCCCAAACTTTTGAACGGTGCTGTGTAAAAGAGTTACAATAGGACATTTTACTGAATGTCATAAATATGGGTGAAGCAATAATGATCAATATTTTTTAGTGATTTAGATGTGTCATCAGCCTGAAGCCTTACCCAGGGCGCACTCGTTGATGTCCTGATCGCAGGAAGCACCGACGTAGCCCGAAGGGCAAGTACAGAAGTGATTTCCACTGACGGGGTTGGTGTCACAGTTGGAGCCTTTCTGACACGGGTTGCTGATGCAGGCGTCGTCCAGCTGGCAAAGCAGACCTGGCGCAAAACAGGAGGAGGTCGACTTCATTATTCTGAGCTAAACATTCTTACATGTACATATCAATTCCATATGTTCCCCCAGTCAGTTGAAACCTCTCTAGGATGATTTCAGGGCCTGCAACACTCATAAACTGTAAAAATATACCAACAAAATGGATAAGTCATTATTATACGAGCACTCTTATTCTTCTTTTCATTTGTAGTTGTAAGTGATGCTTCTTTTACTCATGAGAAAAGAGAGGGGTTTTTTTGTACAGGAAACACATTTAACATGGAATGAGAATTTGGGATAAAGTGAATTACAGTTAAAGGGAAGTTGGTGGAGTTGCAGTATAAAGGATTCAACAGACATGGCAACACATCAAAGATTTGAGTCTGGGGAAGACAAAGGAGATTAAAGGACTAAAGTAAATAGAGGAAAAAAATAATGGAGGTCATTGCAATAATGTCTTCAAATGGCAAGAATATATAAAAATGTCAAAATGATAAATCATATGGCCCGAAACTGCAAGTAACATTATTCATTTCCTAGGAAAAAGTGTCTGACTGGGAGGTTGGAAATGGGAAATATTTGCCATTTTTGCTTTGAGAGGTGATGATTGATCAAGTGTTGAATGAATTAAATTAAATTTCTTTTTTCTTCCTGATGAACAGGGTTTTGATGAGTTGCAATGGATGTTGTCCTCATGCTCCACATACACCACAATACATTTCTCTTATTCTATCTAATGTCATACATAACTTTTCCTGTTTGAATGTATTACTTCCATTCCATGCACACTTCATCTACTGTACGCCTGTCCATCCTGGAAGAGGGTCATCCTGAGGTTTCTTCCACTTTTTTGTCCTTTTTTTAGGGAGTTTTTCCTTGTGCGATGTGAGGGTCTAAGGCCAGGGGATGTTGTGTTGTACAAACTGTAAAGCTCATTGGGGTGAATCTATGATTTGTGATTTTGGGTTATACAAATAAAATTGACTTAACTTGAATTAACTGTCTCTAATCTATAGTTGTCTTTGATTTTTTTTTCATACAAATTAAATAAAATTAGTCTGTGATTCAGTTTAAGCACAAATCTTCAGGAGATACCAAAGACTTTTCTCACTGGTGTTTACAGTCTTTCTGTTTAGTTAGTTTGGATTAATACCACAACCCACAATAAAATGTCAGTTTGCTAAAGTCTAATCAATTCATACATTAAATTTAACAAGAACCTACCTGTGCGGCCATGAGGACATTCACAGTAGAAAGAAGCCACGCGGTCGTGACAGGTTGACCCCTGGTGGCAGGCGGCACTGGCACAGTCGTCAATGTTCTCACTGCAGTCGTCGCCGGCCCAGCCGTTCACACACACACACTGGTAGCTGCCGTAGGTGTTGAGGCACGTGCCGCCGTTTTGGCAGGCGTTGGGCATCAGTTGGCACTCGTCAACGTCCTCTGTGCACAGCTGACCTGTGGAAGAAACGAGGGGTCAGAGTATTCAAGTTTGACTGGATTCTATCACAAAGAAATTTGTTTTATGGGTTTACTGGTTCACTACAGATGTCTTTATGCAAATTTGCACATATAGTGTTGACGGATACCTGTGAATTCTGGTTTACACTGGCAGTTGTAGGTGTTGACACCATCAACACACGTCCCTCCATTCTCGCAGCCGTGCCCCGGACAGTCGTTTATGTTGTGGATGCAGTTTTTTCCTGTAAAACCTGCGACAGAAGAAGGAAAATAGTTGCTGTTATGTTTACTGCTCCAGAGGCCTCAGATTTTCAGTTGCTCGCTCCTCTTGGGCTGCAAACAGCCTTCTCCCATTTACAACAAAGGGAGTGAAAACTCTCTACAGTTAAATGTGGTCAACTGTCTTTTTCCTCCCTAGAAAGAAGACAGCTGTACTCTTGAGGTCTGTGGCAGCTTCGCTGTGTAATAGCATCCACACTGCTATAACAGTTACACAACAGGCAACCGCTGAACTCTACAAATGGCATGTTGGGTAGTGCGACATGGACTAAAGAACAGGCCACTGCTAGAGTGTTGTTTGTTAGCATGGAGAAACTTCACTTGTATAATCAAGGCATAGAGCTGATTAAACAGGCTGGAGCCAGTCCCAGCGTACTTTGGGCAAGACACAAACACACTCATACATATTGGCAATTAACCCATTTTAGCTCAGATTTATTTCAAAGATCTCATGCATATAATTATATCAGTTGAGTCACTTATAATCATGTTATGTATCTATTTTTTCATTTTGTACTCTTTACTTTGCATAAAATAGCATAATATCTGCACAAATACAAAATACAAACTTCTTTTTTGGGGGATTATTCTAGAGACTTGAATGATTAAATAGATATATACATGTCAGGGTTGAAAATCATAATAATCTAAATAAAATGACTCTTTCTAGGAGGGGTTGTCTTCGCCATGTTCTCAGGAGAAAGGGGCAGGAAGTTGATGACGTCATATGAGAGGAAGCATTTGGAAATTCTTTTGTTTAAAACATAAAAAGTTGTCTACTATCATGTTAGAAAAAAGCTGTATGAGTAACATTTTGATTTTTATTTTAAGTATAAAATGGCAGTCAGACCTAAAGGCTCATAGGCTTCAATGGGTTAAAAGAGTCTCCAATTAACCTAAGTGTGTTTTTGGACTGTGGGAGGAAGCCTGAGAAGCCAGAGACACAGGGAGATCCCAGGTTTGAAACAGATATCTTAAATTTCAGGTACTTCCTTCACTAACAATGTGACACTATAATTGCTCTTCAATAACTGCAATACTTCATTGATGCTTCACACCCAAGAAGGCATTTAGCTTTGATTAAATACATGATTTTCTATTATTTGATCCATGGATATCCTGTTCTGTTTTTGGGGGACTCTGGTGCAGTGGAGACTAGAGTGACATGAACGTCTGTGTCCATCTACAGTAAAACAAGTGTTGTGAGAAAACCAATATCACTCCAATATATCTTCTCTTTTTCAATAGGCTGACTCGGGCTGCAACCTACAATTATCTTGACTATTGATTAACCTGTGTATTATTTTTTTGATTAATTGCTTTGTCTTCGTGTGTCTTTTTGTTCAACCAACAGACCAAAACCACAAGCAAATCAGGTTACCATCATGTTTGGAAAAAAAACAAAATTTTTTTTTCATTAAAAACATTATTAACTTATCAAAATAGATTCATTTTCTGTCAACCAATTAATTGACGAATTGTTGCAGCTCCAGCTGTTTCAGTCAAGCATTATATCATATAAAATAGGGTAAGAATATATAAAACAAGAATAAAATCATACCAACTGACACTAGTTTACAACTGTGTAACACTGAAAAAGTATCTTATCAGTAACATTAGTAGGAGATAAATGTTTTTTTGGCCATGTCAGTGCAGTGGAAACCAGCTGTGTACACAACACTGATATATTACCGCCAACATTATATGTTATTTTTAAAAGTATTGATTATAGTGACCTAAGTACCATCACTACAACTACTGGAAGTGCTAACTGTTGGGAAAGTGTCTCTTGATAACCTTTTCAAGGAAAAGCAGAGGATCGAGGAGCTAAAAGATATGAGATGGAAAGATTTATTACACAGGTTTCTGGACTCTGTGAAAATCTGACAAAAACAACTCCAACCCCGTCTGCATGGAGGTGATGGAGGTGGTGGGCGGGACTCTGGTCCCACCAAGCTTTGCTTCACTTGGCTTTGTGAAAAGGATGTTGTCCTTTGACCATTTCCTTATGATAAGCTCTGATGCTTTCCTGCTCTCCCTTGTTCACACACTGTACACACCCAAGCTGAAACACACATGTACACACACAGGACACAACATAGGCCGGAACGGCCCTGCCTTAAATGACATCATCGCTCAACTAGCAGCCACTGGCATTTCAATTTGCCTTAATCAATCCTGCGGAAAATTGATTGGTTGCTTAATTGATAATCAAATAACTGTCAGTCTTTTCTTTTCATTACAAATTCTTAAATGTGATGATTTGATGCTTTTCTTCATCACACATAGTAGTTCAGTTTTGGACGGTTGGTTGGACAGATTAAGCACCTTTGACTCTGGGATATTATCATTGTCATTTTTCACAATTATTTGGCATTTAATAGACAAAAAGTACACCATTTAGAAAATAATCTGCAGGTTAATCAATAAATAAGGTTGAGACAGCTTGCTATTTGTGTGTAAAAGTTCACTAAAGTTTAAAACCCACTGGCGCTGTGATTAAACTTCATTCGGATTAGGGCTGAACAATTTGGTAAAATAATATAATTGCGATTTTTTAATTAAATTGGACACACACAAATATGAAATATGATATTAGATACATTTAGTGTAAAATGTTTTTCTTTCTTACCCAAAAGATCAATGACTTTAAATTAAATTTTTTATTTAACCGCTCATTACAGAAACATCTGTCAGTGATCCCTGTCTTGAGGTATTTGGCTTGTCTGCAGCATTGGTGCATTTCGGCCATACAGCTGTCATATAGCACCCTACAGCTGTCATATAGCAACATATAGCTGTCATATGTGGTATTTTTTAAGTGGTGGAACAAGTTAAAGGGGCAGTATGAAAAGCTGATGCAGCAGAGTCCTCCACTCTTTCATTTGTGTCACGTAATCATATTGAAATCATGCCCGTTGCAGTTAGAAAATCACATTGTATCATATTGCGATATTATTGCAAATGCAATTAATCGTTCAGCCCTAGTTGAGATGATGATCACATCAATAGAAGACTTTAACAAACCTCCACCTCTCATTTAGCTTCCTAACCATGAACATAGTGACATATCTCTACCTGGCACACAGGAACATTCATAGCTGATTTCTCCTTTTTGGATGCAGGTGCCTCCGTTGTGGCAGGGCGACGGGTTGCAGGGCAGGTAGCGGTTCTCGCAGTGCTTGCCCGTGTACTCGGCCGGGCACTGGCACCGGAAGCCGCCAACCTCGTTGATGCACACGCCGCCGTTCATGCATGGCGACGGGCTTTCGCACTCGTTGACGTCCTGTTTGCAGGTCTTCCCAGTGTAGAAGGGCGTACAGGTGCAGGCGTAGTAGGACTCGATGGGCGTGCACTGGCCACCGTTGGCACACGGGTTGGAGGTGCAGGGGTCAGCTTGTTGGCACAGTTTACCTGAGGGCACAGAGGGAGAATGTTTCAACATCTAAAAGACTTTTTAACAAAAGCATCCAGAGTTTAGCACAGCTGTATTCAGTCTAGTGATGGGAATTTCATTCATTTGGCTCAGCTCACTGAGAAGAGGCTCCCAAACGGCTCTCCATTTTACCACTTTTAGTGAAAATTTAGTGCTGTATTGACTTTGAATTTTGAACACATATATCATTTAAATTTCAATACATTGCTGAAGCCAACTGCATTTTTAAGTTTTAAAATCGCTTGTAAATCTCTAACAAGCTACAAAAGGCAGACAGAAAATGTCTATAAAAACCTAAGCATAGAAATTAAAAAAGGACAGTTGCATTTTATGTATGTATTAAGTATTGAAAAAATAGAAATAATTACAGCAATAAAATCAATGTGATTTGGTAAAATAAAACCAAAATGTTTTAGTATAGACAAAAAATAAGCACCGCTAACCCCTCCCTTCCCTGCTTGGTTGTATGACCCTTGTCAACCCTTCAATTCCACATGATTGGTTGCACAGCATGCATGACACCTGCCTGCAGGTACTTTTCCGAAAGAGAAAAGTAAAAAAAAAGTGAGCCGGCTCTTTGAACTGGCTCGTTCAAGACCGACGAGACCGCTATTTCAGTCTGTTTTGGTATTTTCTCACTTAAGTAGCTTTTTGGTTACCTGACCATCCAGGGGGGCAGCGGCACTTGTACGTCTGGAGGGATTCCACTTCGCAGGTGCCCCCGTTGCGACACGGCGAGCTGATACAGGCCTTGTCGACAGGCGTCATGCAGCGGCGGTCGCTGTAGCCCAGTCTGCAGGTGCAGCTGAAGTCCACCGTGTTCCCCTTGGACACGGCCTTACACATGCCGCCATTCATGCAAGGCGAGCTGGTGCAGGGGTCGTGAAACTGGCACCTGCTTCCTGCGTATCCGTCCCGGCACCTGAGGAAAGACAAGTGGAGAGGTCAGCAACGGGATTTCCAGCAGTTCCACAAAGTGTAAAATAGTGATTCTGACTTGCTTTTCAGCTTGACTTTTGTATGTCTCTATGTGCTATTGGCTATAATGCTGTGATACATTTACAGATGGATTATGAGATCATCAACAAGGTTTAACATCTTCTGAGAATGATGGCTTCTGTATTGTTAATTGTTAATTTATTGTATAGAGTCAGTTATTTACAGTCAATGAATCAATGAAAGTCATGTCTTTTTACTGTGTTTTTATGATCAAGCTGTCATCGTATGCATTGTAGAAAAGGGGACATGGATGGTATTCTTGCCATGCTATTGTGCTATTTTTTCTCTGCTTATTTGAATGGAAAATTACAAATACACATTTTTTATGTTAGAAAGGAACATTTAATGAAATCACATAAAACTTGATACACTTTCTGTTCAAACAATATAATAAAGTGTATGTTGTGGGGAGAAAAGGTCAAACTTCTTTCCTTTTAACATACCTTCAAACTCCACAAAATATTATTTCATATGATCGGGCTGGATTACTTTTTATGTGATAAGATTGTTGCTGCTGTTTTTATTATCAATTTAGCCTGTCATACCCCTGCTGTGAGTGGAAAGGAAAAAAAAATATCAAACCACAAGAATCAAACTACCCCTCTCAGTTGTAAATTACCAAACAAAACAACATGTCTAAAGTTAACCACAAAGAACCATTACCAAGAATTTACAATTCAATAAAAACCCACCATCCAAGATATATTAGTCCTCTAATGAACGTCCATCACAAAGACTGGGACCAGTGAAAGGGAATCCCAAACACTGTTTCTACCTAGCTTTTCAACCCAGGCTGATTGAACAGTTCACGAGGGTAAGACATCACTTAGGCCTCGCAAGGGTCATCCCTTTGTCTGCTATGCTTATAAATCAGCTGCTCAGGGTAATAGCTTTTGCCAGTAGCACTAACTACCCATGTCTCTTAAAAGAGTCCTGCAATGCTGTTTTTTTTACAACACAGCAACACAGCTATGAGAAACTATGCTTTAAACTGGACATCCGTCTTTCTACCGTCACCCCCCACCCCCCAACCCCCAAACAACAATGTGTTTCAGGCTGTAAAAGCAAGTGGTCTGACCAGAGAGAGGACGCACGGATTCCAGCAAACGAGTTCCCATAGAGAGAGAGAGAGAGAGACAGAGAGAGAGAGACAGAGAGAGAGAGAGATCACAGGGACACATTCACACATTTACAATTACAATGAGAGGACTTGAAGGGTGTCCCCTGAGGATACGCACGGCTCAACAAAGAGGCCACACACACATACCTACACAGTGTGCAGTCCTTTACACACACACACAGACATTCACACACACAGGAAGATTACACGTGGGACTTTGCAGGTTTCCGTTCACTGTTGCACGCATATGCAGATGTAAGGTGACGGTCAAATAAACAGCTCCGCATTTCAGCTGTTAGACCAGTGCTAAAACATAAACGGAAGATATGAAATAGAAAATTAATACATTTTACATTTTCATTTATTCATTTGTAAAAATGTTGTGCCCAACAGCTGACTTTTATTTTGGAGACAGAGAGGATGACAAACAAGGATAAAAAAAGTAAAATCATCTAAGAAGTAAAAAGCACAGTATTATATTAACAGAAATTAAACAATTGCTCTATTTGAGACCAAACCATCCGCGACACATGTCACTTGTTCTGTCACATTCCCATATTTATCACCTTCAGGGATTTAAACACCGGGTGGCCAGAGAGGCCAGGTCAGTACAAAAACAAAGCATCTACTCAATACCATCAGGGCGAGAGAACAAAAAAAAAATCGGAGGTATTTGGAATTCCTGCCCCTAATCCGTATTTTCCAAAAGTTGACACACAAGAAAAGCCGCCATCATGGCACCCTTCAGAAGCTCTCGGGGCTGAAATGTGCTCGCCTCGACCCTTTTGTCAGCACTCATTCATCCTGAGGACAAGGCCGCGTCTATGCCGCGGTGTTTGAGCTGCAAGCCAACATTATGGCAACTTCAAAGTGCCCTGCCACCACCTCAATACGCGTTCCTCTTCCCTCCCCAGAGCGGATTTCGCTCCAGCATCAGACAAGAGGGATGGGAAGAGGATGAAACGGAGCGAGGCTGCGGAGCACCGTCAGTCAAGAAACTCAATAGATTTCTGAGAAGCGGATTCCAACACAGAGGAAAATTACACAGGAGACGAGAACTGCTTGGATTTCGTTGGGTTCTTTTTTTTTTTCTTTTGCAAAGGCAGCTGACTTTGAATGCTTTTGTGTTGTACCCCTCATACAGAAACAATATAGTGCATAAAAACATCCTGCCGACATCAAAGCGGCCTTCCCATGACATAAAAACCTGCTGTCACACTCAAATACCTGACCAGAGCCAGCAAGTCTATTAGCCCTGAGGGGCTGGCAGGACCATGTCCCCAAACATTCCCAGGGGGTCCAGTGTGTGTGTATGTGTGATAGTGTGTGTGAGTGTGTTAGTGTGACTAGGTGGGGGCTGATCCGTGGCCCCTCTGTAGGGACAGGCGTGTGTTTAGACAGGGTCTCCCTTTCAGAGGATTAGGCAGCCTTAGACTGTGGCAAGGAAAAGAAAACATCACATGCTAGGCTGCCCGCTGCATAAACACTAGTAGTGAGTGGTGGCATGTCACCATGTCGGCTGAGCGTCACTTAGCTCAGGACGACTGTAGCATCAAGGTCAAACAAGGAGCTACAGACAGCCAGTGTTACATAGCAGAAAACCTCAGGGGTCACACAAGTTAGACTGTCGGTGACCTCATAAGGAAACATCCATTCAAAGTCCTGATGGCAAACTTTGGCTCCTTCACTGGCTGATAAAAAATGGATAAAAAAATAAGCCTTTTTACCTGATGAATATTGTGATGAGCTTTTATTACGGGACTGAAAACAACTGTCGACCAGAGTCATCAAGAGTTTTGATTGAACAAAAAAGCGTCATATGGGTGTAATCCTGGTGTGAGTCTAGTTTGTTCTGGATGACACACAATAACAATATTTTACTACTGAACGGGAACCCCACCAGTTTTACATATCAGTCTGTTTATAGGTGTTGGGCTATCGGTAACACTGTGAAAATGAAGAATCTGGGTGTGTGGAGTTAAAAACATTGAAGTTACAAAACCTCTGTAGGCTGCTCCTCCTCTCTGCTTAATACTAGTGGCTCCAGGCTACATTAACTGCTATTACATACTAGTGTATGACAAAGAAGAAACATTGAAAAAAATAAATAAATCTTAAAAAAAAATATCCCAAGTACTACTTCTTTTTTTTTTTTTAACTGGCCAACAATGGACCAATGGAGTATAGGGCTGTTATATAGTATGACTATTATGTTATTATAGATCATTTTAGATTTACTTTACTGTCATAACGGACTACATGAATTAGGAAATATTCACATTTGAGAAGGTGGCTTTTTTTGCTTTAAAAAATGACCCAACACTATTTCTGTGATTGACTCATCGACTAACTGTTGCAACCCTACTGGAGTACACTTAAGATTTGATCTCTCACTTCCTGTCGACGCAAGTGACAGAAAACAGATATATTTACAGATTGTATCACATAGCTTCACTTTCTGATTTCAACTGATAAAACTGTTTCAGTTTTACAATAAAACTTGGATGTGTAGTAAATATGTATAGCTGAACATTCTTCCACATCCATGTGTGTGTGTGTGTGTGTGTGTGTGAGGGGGGGGTGACTGTCCTTCTAGCAGCAGATCTGGCTGCTAGAAGGACAGTCCAGTTAAGCCCCAGCGGTGGCGGGTGCTGAGGTCGTGAGGCGCCACACGAGCTCGCTGCAAAAAGGCCGTAGGGAGCAGGTGCGCATGTTAATGAGGAGACAGCAGCTGCTGCCCTGGCGCATTCACCCCCCTCCTCCCCTACGCCTCCCATATCCCCTAACCCGCCATCGCTACCTCCTTCCTCTCCGTGGCATCCCATCCTACCCATGTCCTCAAGCCCAGACAGAGGCCAGGGAGCTGCAAAAAAGAAGCTTCTTACCTCATGAATTAGTCATTTTGAGGGTTCATTTTTTCATCTGAATAGGACTGTGCTGATTTGTGGTGGAGAAAGCTGGAGAAAAGTGTTTAAACATGGAAGAGAGAGGGATCTATCTGCACAGAAATATTCATTAAAAATAAGAAATATGTTTAAAAGTGAATGAAAGTGACTGAAACTATAACTTTATTCCAAGAAATTGCATCTTGAGGGACATTTTATACAGTGTTGGTATTTGAATTAGCCCTCCCCCCGCCTCGCACTACTCAGAAGCGAAGAAAGGAAGAAGAAAAAAAGACGGAGAGAGCGAGAGAGACAGAGAGAGAGAGAGAGAGAGAGAGAGAGAGAGCAAAGAATAAGTAGGCCCATTGTTTTTTCCTCCCCATTCAGAGTTCACCACAGGCCGGGCGTATTCAGCTGTTCAGACCTCCTCTTTCCTCTCCTTACCCGCCTCTTTCTCTCTCTCTCTGTCGTCCCCCAAAAATATGTCCTTCTGATTCTTACTCTCATTATACTGTATGAGGCTCTTCCCTGAATTCTCTTCCTTTTTATTCCTCATTATTGGTTTTTCGTTCTCTGTTCAAAGCCGTATGGTTTCTGGCATCCTCTTGCTCCCCTCTGTGCACCTTCGTTCCCTCCAAACTTCTCTCACCCCCTTCTCTTACACCCCCATTTCTTTTCAAGGAGCTGGTTAGATTTGTAAGGCACCACATTAGGATTTATAAGTCTCAACTGACGTCTGCTTACTCCCCCCCCCCAAAAAAAAAGCTTTCTTCCAAGTTCCTTCAAGCTGCTTTAAAGTGGTCTGTAATGTTTGAGGCAAAAGAAAAGCTTTTAAAAAAATATCCAAAACACACACATATACACACAGGCGAGCAGTGGGACAAACAAAGGAGTCGGAAAGAAAAGGAAACTGGAACTGGTTTGGTTGGGTTTCCAGCGGGGTAAAAGACGGAAAGGGGTCACCAGTTCAAAAGGAATTTTGGTGTTTACTCTTAAGAGCCTCCTGTCCTGATTCTTAACCTGAGAAATCTCAATAGAGGCCCACTGGCAGCCTCACTTTATGGTTCCCTGAAAAAACTCACACCGGCTTTGAGAACCGGCATTTCGCCCTCCTCGCCCTTGCGAAAAAAACAGCCCAGCGTCTCACACCGAGGCCTGAAAGGCAAACAGATAGCGCTCCCGCACCTTCACCTCGGTGCACGTGGACCCGCTATCCAAACACGCTCCGGCCAAGGTGCTAGCAGTAAGTCAACCGTAGCACACGCTAGGCAAAGAATGCTAACAGTTTGCTCTTTAACTTGGCGAGAGCCTGTCAAATACACGCTCAGCACAAAGTAGCTTTTTACAGGCATCAGGCTTAACTGCCTCAATGAGAACACAGACGTATAAAACAAGTGTGTGTGTGTATGTGTGTGTGTGGGGGGGTAAGACAAAAGATAGTCAACGACTCTTTTATGGAGTCTTGGCTGTGTTCAGAACAAACATTGCAAAGCAGCTGCTTCAACAAGAGAAATCTGCTGGCCTGGCGAGTGGGATAATCTCAACAGCAGCAGGTAAACTGGGCTGCTGGAAAGGTAAATAAAGAAGACATGAAAAGAGGGGGCACAAATCAGAAGCTGAGCAAATATCAGGTGTTCGGGAGGTATCGTATAACTCCGGGACAGGAGTGGAGCTATCTCCACAGTAAGGGAGATACTGTTATTATCTTCTCTGTCATCCGTGCCCCAGTAGCGCTCATTGTTCCCCTCTGCGCTCACTTCTGCGCCGTCTCTTCCTCAATTGCCGCCGCAGTAGCCCGTGGCAACAGGTCTGCAGCACTGATGGGATGCGTAAGAGGGCCGGGGCGGCAGCCCGAGCCTGCAGCAGATGTTGTGGTGACATCCGACCCTTGGCCAGGCGTCACTTTAAAGGGGGCTTTCCTTTCGTGTCGGGCCAATCTGCCATCTGCCATCTTTCTGAGGTCACGCACAGATGGGGACGGAGGTTTTGGGTGTAATATGTAGGCAACACATGTGCACTGTATACAAATAAAAACCTGCAGACGGTACACAGATTTTGGGAGCTGTACGAGGCCCACTATGTTTCCATTTTAAGAAGCTTAGTGAATTAGGTTGTGCATTTATTCAATTATTGTTCCACGTAAAGCTCTGTGAGAGACAGAATCAGCGTCTGGTTCGATTCCTATGAATGCCATAATTAGGATTTTATTTATTACTTTAATCTATCTTAAAGGTACAGTGTGTAAGATTTAGCTGCATTTAGCAGCATCTAGTTGAACAGACATGGCAGAAGTGAAATATAATAGTCATTTCAAATTTTAAGTAATGATTGTTCTTATTATATTACCTTAAATTAAGCCTTTTTTTTCAACATAAGCAGCAGGTCCCCATATCTAAAGCCCACCATGTTACATCGCCATGTTTCTACAGTAGCCTAGAACAGGCAAACCTGTGCTGGCTCTAGAGATTTTTTTCTTTTTTTACAGCCACCATTGGTTCTCCTACAGACTTGTACTCAGTTTAGTCACCAGATGCTGCCAGAAACTATACACTGTACCTTTAACTTGGGTCATACAGTCATCAAAGTGTGATGGGACAGGAAATGCAAATATTCTGATTATCCAGCAGTTTGTAAACAAGACAGATTAACAAACACATGTGGAGGTAAAACAGAAGGTGAATGCACCCAAAATATTGTATAATCCCTCATTGCATGGGAGAGAACTACAGTAGGTACAGTCAGTCAAATTTGTACAAAAAGTAGTTTTGTCACATGTCAATATGATCGATAACCATTTACGTTAATTTTCTCTTCCCAATAAGTTTGATTAACTTACTATAGTTATCATCAGTGCTTGTGTTTCTTGCCCTCTTACAACAATGTTTTATCTTACGTTATTATTACTGACAGGAATGATCCAAAGGAGGCTTTTAAGATACCAAAAGTTGTAATAAACTTAAATTATTATTTTACGGGTAATACTTCAGGGGACAAACTGTGTTAGTGGAGCATGTTTGTACCTCTAGCCCCCCTCCCCACCTCCTCTTATCTCTCCCGTCTCCCCACCAACCGTTCTCATTTCCTGGCTGTTTGGTTCTGTGCCTGGGCTAAGTCCCCTTTAGTCCTGTCTGATCTGTTTTAAAAGCATTGCCCAAGGGGAGCCTCTTTCCTCTCCTCTCCTTTTCTTTCCTTCACACTTCCCTCATTTCTCTCTCTCTCTCTCTTATATTTTCCCATCAGCATAAAGTGGGTTACCACAGTGACAACTCTGCCACCACTGGCAGAGAAAACCCAACAATAAAATCTCCATCCAGCTTCAGTCCACGCAAAAATCGTGTCGATTCAAATAAAAATAGTTCTCGAACCAAAACCAAAACCTGGCACGAAAAAACTGGGATGTTGTTTGTTGTGGAACCGAAACCAAAGTTACCACCAAATCCCCGCTGACTGCACAAATTACAGGGGAAGCGCTGCCCCTTCTTTCTCTCTCCTTACAGCCATCCCTCTTTTCCTTCCTCTCTAATCGTACAGGAGAGTTGACCTGGCCAGCCCACATCTGGCAGCCTTCATTAGAGACCCTGTTTATTTGGGGAGCGTTATGGACACAGCCCATGGGAAAGAGCCAGCTCCCCCGGGACCAGCACAACATTCAGTGCGTGTGTGTGTGTCTGAGAGTCATTGCGACTCTAATGACTGCTGCCACTGCCTACTTTACGAGGCTGGGAACCACTTAAAGGCTTTACGGTTGTCTGAAGGTGTAGATGACAGCACAACCGTTCCCTTAGGTTGTTACTGTACACTGTGACATGTCATGTGTGGACTCTGATAAGTGCCGGAGCTCATAACCCTTGAAACTGCCTTTTTTTCCCCTTTTTGTTTAACAGATGCCATGATTGGTATCGGTTTTATGATCTGCATTACTCCGTTTCACGACAAACACTTTATTCTGCTAAACATCCCGTAGACAGCGAGAGTGACTGAGAGCTAAAAGCACACCTGGCAGACCCAGTCAATCTGTTTCTGGGTTGAGTCGAATGAATGGGCAAAACCACAAGTAATCACGGGTATTATGGAGCATGATGCTGTGTGAGCGAGTGCAGGTCCCTCTTAGTTGTTATAGTATAACCCACAGACAGGTGGTCTGGCTAAAAGGAAAAAAAAACAAATGAGGAAGTGTGGTTTGGAGTATGCCCAGTGTCTTTGTCTCGCACACACATCGACTCTCAGACCGCGATCAAAGTTTGTGTGATTTGTCTTGGCATATGTTAACCAGCCAGGCTCAAATATCAGTAATCCTCAGCGCTGAGGTTCCCCCCCACCGCCGAGCCGCTCCGTTCAGCCAGAGCGCTCTGCCGATCAGCCCTCTCACCAGCCGGACTCCTGCCAGAGGGAACCCAACACCGGTGGCAGCGGCCATATAAAAGCCTCGCGCTGTGTGTTTCTCGTTGTGTGATGATATGATCAGATACGGCACCTTTTCTTCCCTCAGGCCACTCGGAGGCTGTTTCCTGACTCTGAATGGAGGAGTAAAGGAGGGATGAGGGGAGGAGGTGGGGTGTAATGTGTGTGTGTGTGTGTGTGTGTGTTGGGGGTGGTAGGTTAAGATAGACTCATCTGACCGGAGCGAACAGAGGTGCCATTGAAGAATCCCCAGAATCGGAGAGACAAGGGCTCACTTTCATTGATGTGCACGTATAGTGTAGCAGTCGCCGCACATACCAGCGAGGACTTAATGGCTCTGTTTGTTATCTGAGGCCACGATCACACAAGTGCAGGAAAAAAAATGTGAAAATCCAGATTACAGATTGAAAGTTCTCACATTTTTTAGGCCAGGAATGTCTGCTATCCACACTGAAATCCATTTATAGCCTGAAACATTTCAACACCTCGTATTATTAATCGATACTTAAGCAGTCATATAACACCAGAAATATAGTGATAATGTTATGAAGTAAAAATCATGAGTGAGTCAAGTGTCGAGGTATGGAAATGTGGCACTGAAAAGAAATGTGGTTTGATCAGATTCATATTCTTAATTAGAGCTGCGACTAACAATTGTTTTGTCTGTCAATTAATCTACTGACCTGTTGGACTAATCAATTGTTTTTTTTTCTATAAAAGGACAGAAAAAACTAAACTTAAAACTAAACTTCTCCAACAAACCAGCATCAATCAATTAATTAAATGGCAAATCGTCACAGCTTGATTAGTGTTGATTGATTTATTAACGGATGGATTTTATTTTGCCTCTTTTTTACTGTGTTTTTACTGTATTTTTTCGGAAAAGATCTCCTTGCTGGTAAAGATACTGTAGGTTAGGTTTTTTTCAATTAAAAAGGGGGTTTGCGATAAAAATAGCTTTTATAACTCATAATATAAAAGTGTTTAGCGATCTCTATGGAAACGTGGGGATCCTCTGTGGTATTGGAAGAGGTATCCAACCAAATTACAACTGATACCCTGGCAAGCGTTATACTGTACATCACTGTGTGCAAAAAAGGTTTACTGAACAACAGGACAAAACAGAAGAAAATAGCAACTTTACCAAGCAAATTTATCAATCTCAGGAGCATTTTAATTTGTGGAAAACTTAGTGTGGATACAAACACATAAAGGCGTTTATCAAAACCTCAGTGCAGCAGAACCAGATCCAGATAATTTATTAGTTCTGGGTTGTGTTTTTTGGCCTCATCTGCACAAACCTCATACAGCCAGGACCTAAATCCTAAAAAAAACCTCTCTTCACATGACTTCCCTGCCATCAACGGGCTGTCGAAAAAACTGTTGCATTTTTTCATCACAGTGACCAACTGACGATGAAGGTATGTGATCTCTCAGCAGCTTCCTTCCTCGCTCCTGACATCTCTCATCTCTCTGGGCAGAGAGGAGCTCTGCTGCATGCTGCTTTGATTCTGGTCATTGTGCCACTGGAATCTGGGAGTTATTTTTCCTGGTCGGGATTGGCTCGGCTCTGTCGCTGCTCCGTTACTGCCAAGCCTCTACAGTAAATGAGAGGCCTTCTTGAAGCTCTTTGGAGATAAACTTCAGCCAGAATCTCAGTGGGCCAGGCCAGATATGAGAAGGAGATGGTATTTATGGTATGGCATGTCGAGTAGGCATCTCCGTCAGCCTATATAAACCTGAAGCTTCCAATGACACGTACTTGACCTCCACGAAACACTTGAGTTCAAGAGCGGCTCCTTTTTTGATTGAAACCAACTAATTCTCTTCCAAGAAACAAATACAAAGAAACAAAAACACCTCTCGAGGTTCTCAAACTTTATCTTTCACCAAGGCAATCAGGCTATTAGTAGACAGTTTACTGATGAAAAATCTAGGCTTTAACTCATTTCGTCATTAGTGAAATAACACACTTGACACGGACAGACCTTTAACACCTTTCTTTGATGGGTTAGCCTCACTTCAAGCTTTGAACAGGATACACCTGGTTGCAATTATTCCTCGCTGATTAATGTTCTGATGCTGCCAGCTGCAGCAGTGACTGCGTCAGTGCACTTGCTATGGAAGTCACAGATCTTGGAGGATGTTTGCAGGATGTTTGTGTAATAGGAATGACGTTAATGAACCTGGCTCAGGATTTAAGGGTTTGAAAGAGAAACTAGAGGTTTGTTGACTTCTTTATTTGGTAAACTGCAAGAATCAATTCACTGGTAGAGGACTATTCAACTAAATCTTGTTGTGTATTCTGTAAAAACTTCCATTTGTAATGCTACTGATGACATGGAGCTTGAAAGACAAAGCAGGATCTATGGGAAGCTCATATTTGGCCTGTGTTGCAATCAGCCTTTACTTCAGATCTGAAAGTCATTATTCTTAGGAGTGTCAAAACTTTAAGGAAGTGTGTTACTATATAGATAATGTTTTACCCTATTTCCTAACATTTTAACGTTTGTACCCACGTCATAAGTAAAGCTTTTCCTATGTAGCTTTTATTATAGCTTCTTCTATCACTGTTAAATTCACATGCAAATTACTCTCACAAAGGCAATATGATCCTACATGTAATTTCAAAATTTAGAAAACCAAAATTGCTCAAAGTTAACTACAATACTGTAAAATGCATATATAGGGAAACTTGAGATTATTACACATTATTAAGTGCAGAAGCAATATTTTCAGCTGTGAAGATTTCAAAGACAAGTTCCCGCCCTGGACCCTCTTGTGGCACAGTGACGACGCACCATGACGCATGCTAATCCGTTTTTGCCCGCTTAAAACCTTCCAAACTGCGAGGATGGAGTGAGCGAGCTCCTCATGCCCATCTCCATGTTTAACTGGAGAAGTCTGGGAAGGGGGACAGTGCGTGGGCCACAATGATGGCTTTGTGGCCCAGTGAGTAGGTGGGGAAGGTAGTGGTGGTGGTTTGGGGGGGGGGGGGGGGGGGGGGGGGGGACAACACAACCAGACCAAATTAAGATGTGTGTAGGGGGAGTAAGATGGCTGCCTGGGTCTTCCAGTCTCAAGGCAACAACCTCTGTGACTAAGATGCTACTGAGATGCCAGGTTGGAAAAAGAACCAGGTGCAAAGTAGACTATTGTAAAAGGTGAAAGATTTAGACAATTTGAAAAGAATCATGTGTGCAGAAAAGTAGACTACTCTCCAAATTAAAAATAAAGCAAAACTCTGAAACACTTTACACACAAATTGCTGAAATAATTCTTTTCAGCAGGTTGGAAAAGATCTACCCTCTGCCATCTGTCCAATGGAATGAGAGGGAGAGGGAGAGAGAGAGGGAGAGGGAGCACTGAGGGCCATTGAGGAGGGGACAAAATCCCAGGAGAGAGGAGGAGGAGGAGGCGGGAGGACGTTGGTGGGAGGGGGGTAGAGGAGCGGTAGGAGGACAGGGTCTGAGGGTCTCTCTGGGAAGCCTCACCCAGATTAGTCACACAGAATTAATCGCAGCGGAGAACAATGGTCGCCGAGCTTCTGGCAACCCCAGCTGTCGCTCCGTGAAAGAAAAGAAAAACAAGATTTAGGGGCTGCAAGAGTTTGGCTGCAGAGGGGAGAGTGTGGTGGCACTAACACACACACACATAACCACACACACACAAACACACACTCTCTCTTGCACACGGTGACCCCTGTCCTCATCAATGTCCACTCTCTTTTCTGACCATTTGCCTTCCAGAAATAGCAACACCAGAGTGAGCGCTTCTCATGTTGATCAAAAAAAAAATATGACTCAACTTGAAATTCACACGTTTCCCAAATCAGCTCAAACAGGTATTCCTCACGATGAGTTGGCGAAAGAGAGAAAACGTCGTGACTTACTTGCACTCTCCATTCCCATCCGGAGTAGCTTCACAGCTCCCCTGGTTCAAACACGACTCCGTGGGCATGGAGCATCTTAGGCCTGCGGAGGGAAAGTTTTAATACACCTGCACTTCTGCTGAAACTTGTGAGAATGCTTAAGCGTGTGCAGCAGTGGTTAAATCATAACAGTGACTGCAGGTGATGCTATTTGTGGTCCTCAGTGGGGGATGATTGGATTATAAATAGCACAGGCAGGTATAGTTTCAAAAAAATGTGAAATCTAGGTGTGACTCTTGTCACCTTGAAGTACAGTTTGTAAGACTTGACACTGGTTTGGCAGAAGCATGCCCCCCCCCTAAAAAAAGGGAAAAACTATTTGGGGAGTAACACAGCTTTGCAATAATGTTGAAAAAACCCTGCTCTGTATCCAAAATGAAAAGGCATGCGTTTACATACTGGTGAGAAAATGTTGAGTGTTTGTTTAACAGCTGTCTGGGCAAAATAAAGCATGAAGTAGTCCAGTTTGCAGACAGGACAGCGATGATGTGCGGGGTAAAGCCAACAGGTGTTTGAGTTCATGTTAAGTCATTAATGTTAATTAACAGTGAAGTTCAGGAAGCCTGCGGGAGCCTGTCTGATCCATAAGAAAAAAAGGTGGGAAAAACCGCTGCACTTCACTTTGAGTCCATCAGTTTACACATGAATGCAACAAGTTCAAATCAAAGTGTTAAACAGATTTTTTTTTCACTGATTGCAAAGATAAATATTCAGAGGAAGCAAATAAAAGTGAGTAACATTTACCTCGTGTTAGTCCGATCAGCGACAACAAGAAAGTTAGTTTCGCAAAGAAAATATGCATTTCCTTCTGGTTTAAATCGGTTGTATTAATCCACGTGGGTTTTTCATAGATCCGACGTGTGTCTTCCTCTTTGTCCGATAAAAAAATTTAAAAAAAACTAGTTCAGTTCATCCTCGAGTAAAGATCCACACGGAGAAAGTTGAGCGGCGCGTCTGCTGAACTCCGAGAATGAGATGTTGTCACTTCAGTTCCCGAGTTGGAAATGACTTGAGGGACGCGTTTCTCCATTCGACGCTGCGCATCTAGGGGCGTCATTCTTACACACACGCGCGCGAGCGCACACACACACACGCACTTTCACAATCACACACACTTTGCTCCCCAGACAGACACAAGCTCCACAGTTTGATGCAGCGATAGTGTGGAAGTTTACTCTATTTCTACCCCCCCACCCACGTAGTAATTTGTTACTTCAACAAATCGGAGTATGTTTGCCAATGTTTTCACTCTGTTCCCACATGTCACTGACAGATTCTTAAAGTCAGCAGCTGTAAAACATGACAAGTTAGTGAAGAGAGAGAGGGGGGTTGAGCTTTTTACGCATTACTTAAGTCTTTTCTGGCTGTTTTAAGTGATGGAAAGTCACTATATATTTATTTATGTTCTTTATTCAAGTACAGTTTTGATGTAGGCTGCTTACAAGTAAATTAGACTTGAGTATTTCTGTCTGATGCTACTTTATACTCATTTCAGAGGGAAATGTACTTTCTTTACAACCTAAGTTACTTTTCAGGCGCAGATTTAACCCCATGGATATATATAATAAGCCATTCAATACATTACATAGTTAAAGACACATGTCTTTGAGTTGTTTCCAGTTCCACCAAATACAGATTGTTCCCTCTAAAATTCCCACCTCATTTCAATAAATGTTTTAAATGATCGAGAAGAGAAAAAGTCAGAACTTTCCTTCCATTTATCATCTCATAACTACCCTTTAGAGGGGCTGAGACCTGGGTACCACTGGACTAAACGTCCTGTCTGTATATGAAGTAGTTGAAACTAGCTGAGCCTCCAGCAGCTACAACAATAACATGCTGCTAATAATATTATTATGTCATTTTCAATGATGTATCAGTGAGAACAAAGCATTTTATTGCAGTACTGCAGTAAGGATATTTTGCGAGTACTTTTTTATGCAGGATAAAATGCTGGATTTTTTATGCAGGATCTTAATCTTAATCTGCTTTAAATTTGCTATATTTTTTAAACCCTAATTCATGAGATCGTATCATTTAGTCTTTGATACATGATTGGAGTGTTTCAGTGTCAAATAAAATATAACAATATTGTTCAAGCATTTTAGAGTAGTATCTATTACATAACTATTTAATGTCAGTCAATATTGATATGAATGTGTGTGTGTGTGTGTGTGTGTGTGTGTGTGTGTGTGTGTGTGTGTGTGTGTGTGTGTGGTCACCTAAACACATAGAAAACAAGCCAAAAACCACAAACAGCCTAAATGTTGCTTTAGGGGGATTTGAAAGTATAATTCAAAGGGCCCAGGCTGCTCTCCTGCATCACACCCTGACAAAGCAGCATGGGAACTGGCCTGTTAGCAGTTAGAATCTTAGATAGATAAATAAACACTGACAGCCGACCTGCAGAGTCAGCAGAAGCAGGAGCCGGTTCCCGTCAGGTGGTTTGTGAACCGGCGTCTGAGCAGCCTCACACAGGTGACTGCTGCCATGATGACCACAGATGAGCCGGGCTGATAAAGTGTGTTTGATATTGTCACAGTGAGGTAGTTGAGGAATCTACACGCCCCCTATCCTGGGAATTACAGCAATATCCTATATCAGATTTCTTCACTTTGGGAAATGAACTGGAATCCTATAATGATTATTTATATAGCAGCTCAAAATAACACATGGAAGTTGTTGATAATTAGTTTTCCTCAAATGGATATGTTAAAATAACTTTATTGTGAGATTAAAACTTGTTGAGCATGGAAACAGCAGAAGAAGAAGTTAAAGGTGTTTAGAATAATAACATTTTGAACATCACAGTTACATAACAACACAACAAACTGAACTTGTTGGTAATGACCATGTGATAATGACAAAAGCTGAAGAAAGAGCAAGTAAGTGGATCTTTAGAGGACATTGTTTGGCACCAGAAGAGTTAATTGGCATTGCCTGGAGCCAGAAACAGTCCATTAGTGATATTTTACTCCGATCTTTTAAACAAAGGTGTTCACTCCTTTGTATTTTAATGGCTTAAGTAAAACCTTCCAAATACAGATAGACAATATTCCTACAATCAGTTCCAACTAATGTTTAGTTTCATTCTTGATCAGTCGTTTTGTCTATAACATGCCAGAAAGTAGTGAAAATCACTATGGAACTACTGTTCAAAAGTTTGGGTCACTTAGACATTTCTTTAGGTTTGAAAGAAAAGCACTTTAAACTTTAAACTAATTAGATATACACTCTATACATTGCTAATGTGGTAAATGACTATTGTTGCTGCAAATCTTTGGTTTTGGTACTATGTGTATAGAGGCCCATTTCCAGAAACTATCACTCCAGTGTTCTAATGGTACAATGTGCTTGCTCATTGCATCAGAAGGCTAATGGATGATTAGAAAACCCTTGTGCAATCATGTTAGCACAGCTGAAAACAGTTTAGCTGCTTCGAGAAGCTGTAAAACTGACCTTCCTTTGATGAAAACAAAAACTGAAGGAAAAAATGGTTATTTCAAATACAAATCATTATTATGACTCATGTAAAATGAGTTGCACCACTTTTAATGGTAAATAAAAGTGTGACTTTTCATGTCTGGGCGACTCCAAACCTTTGAATGTTAGTGTATTTATAAATGGTTATAATTTATATAGGGAGGAGGCAGTACATAGTGAGTGATTTTGTTTTTTTATGTGTGTACTTAGATCTTTGACTGAAAACAATAAAACATGAACTCTAAAAAGAATGACAAATTTGGTGAATGTATTTAAAGAGATCCAGTAGCTATAAAAGGTGTCAGACCACTGCAGCATCTACATTAACTACTGTCACATTAGGGTAACTTTTTCAATTCAACCACTCAGGACTGTTGGTAACGTGTGCTGTTCGTAACCGCCTCTTTCAGCGCTGCCAGACACTCGTTTGTTCAATAAATCACAACATGACACGTGAGAGTCTCTGTCGAGACGTTTCAGGTACAACAGCTGCCAGGAAGCAAAAACACACGAAGCAGACGTTGAAACCCTGAGGGCAGACAGAGCGTAGGAGTCCTGGAAGAGGCAGCGATGGAGGAAAAAAACTGTTAAACAAGAAGAAGAAGATGGTCTAACCTGCATGACTATCATGCACCAAATAACGTGATTATAATCAGATAGTAATACTATATGGGTATTGCCAAGTAAATTTCTTATATTCACCATAATAAGCTCATAATCAGCTTTGGCTCTTAACCCAGATTTGATCTCAATCAGTCAATTAATTTGAGCATTTACAAAGCCCCATGTGCTGTTTTGACACATGTTTACAAGTGAATGCAGTGTTTCTACTGCAGAGTAGAGGCGTAACTAGTTGTGGTGGATCATGTGATATGATTGAAAGCTCCAGAACAGCAGCTACTAAATGGACCTTGAGGTGAGATTGTGCTGTTTCAAAGGTCAACAATGAACTGGAGGTCAACATTTAAGACAACATGGGCGAGAAGGTAGGTAAAAAGGAAACTGATGAAGATTATGTGATATTTACTTACCAACTTACAAATCATTGACACATGGCACGTGGAGACAATGATTCATTTTCAGAGATCATGAGGTCAAAAGGTTGGGAACCAACAGCAACCCTGATGTTGATCTAGTGTCCTGCTGAAAGACGTTTCAGTAAAACAACTCCCTGCATTAAAGGCTGAAACTCAAATCCTCTGAATGTAAGAAGGTCACCGTGCTGGTCTCCAGTAGATTTAAAGGTATCAGTTTCAGAGGATTAATTATTCCTGAGGGAAGAATTTGTATGTAAAACATCGAGGCTTCTTTTTGTTCTTTGGTTCTATTCTGTGAAAAGAATTTAATCAACACATTGTGTTAGTGTTGAGCTCTGGTTACCCATAACACTTTATATGTATCTATAGAGAAGATGAGAAACTGGATCTTATTTGACTACAGAACACTATCATACACGCTGAGATAAAAATATGGATATTTAGGGGATTCTTGGTTTGTTGCAAAGTGATCGGTCAGTGACAAAAATGTGATGCAGTGTAACCCTAAAAAATTCGTACCAGATAGATTAACTCTCTTAAAAAGTTTTAAAAATAGAAAACACAAGCTTTCATCATGTTTTATATTCGAGTTGGATTATATATTTAAAATTTATCATTCTTTTTCGGTTACACCACTTGACATTTTGTGTCAAAAATCGCACAAAATAGTGATTTTTGTACAAATACAAATGTACTTTTAAATAACAAGAAACCAACATGAACACAAAATTTATATTTTGAGATGCCTGATGAATTATTTTTAAAAAGTTTTTTAAAAAAGTTTTAGACTTTCTCATTTTGCCAAACATTATTTGTCGCTGACCCCAATAGCTCTTACTGTCCCTTTGACTTGATTTTTATTTTTGTTGAATGCTGTGTTGTTCGATTCTTTACCCGTGTGCACCTACTTTAAGTCTCTTTTACTGGAAAAATGACAGATGGTGCATGGCCCCACTTGACAGGTTAAACACTGAACTTTCACACGCGCTGGGTCAACCATTGACCCAGGTCTTAACCTTGATCTATATCAAGGTCAGTCTGTGGTTTTGAATTACCTTTATTGGCTATTTAACACTGAAGGTCACTTCCCAGGTGACTTGGACTCCTCACAACAAGATCACAGCACAAAAACGACCATTCCTCCTTCCTGCATGTTCAAACATTTTCAACAATGTACCGATGAAAGTTGAATTTAATTTAACAGTATATAATTCCCTGTTGTGTTGTTCATTGTGATAAAGGGAAATGTGTTTCTTGTGTCACATTGTGAGGTGGAGAATAAACAGGATTTGTGTTGATTTCCTTCTCATTGTGTTGACCTGGGGGTTGGGGTCTGTCCCCAGGACTGCTGCAGCACAGATGGAGGGACCTGTTCTACTTTATCAAAAAAACAGAGACAGATGCTCAGAATCAAATCAAATCAGGAATGTGCTATACAATCTGCTTGATAATACTGTGGCTATTACTATTTAAGAGGTGCATGGATAGGTATAATTATTACAGTCCGACATGATCGTTTAAATCTCAGATTTTTGTCATTATAACCATCTAATGAGATATTATACCTGTAATTATTATTATGTGTATGCATAAATCAAATAAATAAGATGAAATGAATAAATAGTTATGTAATTACAAATGTCAATCAACACCAAGTCTTCAAAACTTTTTAACAGAAAATTATTATCTCTAAAATAATGACCAACACACTTAAAGGGCTGAATTGAGACCATAATGACTTGCTAAACAATTATCGATTTAGTATTTCTAGGGAACTTCATGCTTTTCTGAAGTCAGTTGGAGCATCTAGTGGCTGTCTGTGGTGTGCTTTGTGAAAAATTGTGGTTTAACGTAGTCATTTGTGTTTTAAGTCACTGCAGATGTTTTTTTTTTCTTTAGTTCAATTTTGTTATATTATATTATTGTAAAGGGAATTCTCATGAACAGAAATAAAAAAAGAGAAAATCAGCCTGAGTTCTCTTTCCCCAGTCAGATGTTAAAAAGTTCTCATCAAAAATAGAATTTAAAGTGTATTTATATTGCACAAAGCGCTATTGCACAGGAATAATTACGAACTTGCAAAAACAGATGTTTCAAACTTGTATAATTAATTAATAATTACTAATTATAAAATAATTAATTAATAAGTAGAGTATATATTAGATTTTTATGTTAGCACAATTTCAATTAATTATGCATACATAGAGATATATGTAGGTGTAAATATACTCTGGCTTGTTTTTCCATAAAATTATCCATTGATTGCTTCTCCTACACATTGCATGAAGAGGGTAATATTTTATCATGACATATCTATTGTCATCATGACCACTTAACCCCTTACTATTGGCTGCTTGTTGTCGGTGACATAATGTTAACTGACTCAACCGCTGGACTCGCTTGATGGCAAGAATGTGAAATGCTATTATCGCTTTGCATAAAAGATCGTCTGTTCACGCTTTTGACAAAGCGTGTGTGTGGGCGGCGAGCAGCTCGCAGCAGCAGATGTGGTGTGTGAGGGACAAGTCCGGACATGTTTACATTACTCACACTGTCATGTAAAGTACAAGTCAATTTAGCCTGCATCTGTCCATCGACTGTAATACCGGCAACTGTTATCTCAAAGAAGATTTTCAGATACTGTCACTGCTGTAATAATTCAAAGAGGGAAAGAAAATAAACCCTCAGGTTGTTGCCAACTGTAATAGAGCATTTAAACTTTTGTGGTGGCCTTTTACATGCTTTAATTTGGGATTTTCTTAATTTCCCTGAACAACTGTTAACATTAATCAACTGTTAACATTACGCTATGCTATTTCAAAGAATTTTACTACATACAGTCAATATCAGGCTTTGAATAAACACAACGCTTGCAACTAGGATGAGTTCATTGTCTGTTTGGGCCATTCACAAGAAATTTCATGAGAAAATGAATGGCCTTAAACTTTAAAGTATGTCTGTACACTCTTTTCAATTTCCATTACCGTAACTACTGAGCCCAGGGAAAACCAGCCACCAGTCAGTTTCCTGTGTGACCATAGTTTCCGTCACACAGTGTGACACATCCCTTTTGAATAGAGTTGATTAGCTTGTTGATTGTTGCCTGTGGAATGTTGGTCCACTTCTCTTCAATGGCTGTGTGAAGATGTTAAATATTGGCAGGATCCACAGCATATCAAACATGCTCAATGGACAATGTGTCTGAGTCTGCCTGCTATGCAAGAACCGGTATGTTTTTAGCTTCCAGGAATTGTATACAGACCCTTACAACATGGGGCATTATTTTAAAATTAATATGCTACAACTTGAGGTGATGGTGTTGGATAAATGGCATGACAATATGCCTATCACGGTATATCTGTGCCTTTAAAATGCCATCAATAAAATGTATTGCTGTCTGTAGCTTATGTCTCTCCATATCATATGCCATTGACCTCAGAAAACATGAAGCCATCCACGCCGTCTGTCATCTGCCTGGTAAAGTGAAAACCAGGATTCAAAGTGAGCATTTACCAACTCAAGTCAGTTCTGATCAGCAGTCAGTTCAGGCCTGGTGAGGATGACGAGCATGCAGAGACGGTTTCTAACAGTTTGTGCAGAAATTCTTCAGTTCTGCAAACCAACAGTTGCATCAGCTGCCCGGGTGGCTGATCTCGGACGATCTTGCAGGTGAAGGTGCCGGATGAGGTCCTGGCCTGGTTTGGTTGCACATGGTCTGCGGTTATGAGGCCGGCTTGTTCTGCCAAATTCCAGGAAATGGCTTTTGAGATGGCTTGAGATGGCAGTGAAATGAACATTCAATTCCTGGGCAACAGCTGTGGTGGACATTCCTGCCGTCAGCCGGCCAGTTGTAAGCTTTCTCAAATATTGTGGCATTGTACTGGGTGATAAAACTGCACATTTTAGAGCTGCCTTTTACTGTCACCAGCCCAAGGAACACCTGTGCAATAATGATTTATTTCTGTTAAAATACTAAATAGGATTATCAGATAAACAAGGATATATTCTCTTTAGGAAAAGAGAAACTGACAGCTTTTTTTGTCAATTTCGTCTTCACCTCTTCATGACCACACACTCAAAGAGTAAGTATCAAAGGCCAATTCACTTTTCCCCTTGCTGTCACTTTAAGTGACCCCTGAAATCTGAGCTGCTTTAATCCCTTGACCCATCAACTTACCATCTTCCTCTACAGGCCTTGAGTCATGATTGCTTCACTCCATCTGTCGATATCTTCCCTCAGTGCCGCACATTATTGTGTCGTCTTCATTTGAAGATGACTCCTTCAAGATTTGATTCTAATCTGGACCTTCTTAATGGTGGGAACATCCGAGACAAATTCTAAATGTCTAAACCTCAAACATACACACGCTTCCCACATTCAACTCCTTTCGCTTGTCTTCACTGAGCATCCTGAAGGGCCCCAAAGGATCAACACAGTCCAAAACATATCATCCCAAACAGTGTCCAGAGGTCTCCTTTCATTTGAATTACACTCAAATTGTTTACTTACAAATTCACAAGCATGTAATAAGCTTGAGGAGGGGAAAGAATTGACCTCAGTCCTCTCAATTCCCCCTGTGGGACTCTCATTAGTTGGACAAGATTGCTTATCAGCTTTGTTAAGAATCTGTAAAGGACATTGAATGCTGTGTGATAAAATGGTCGTGTCTGTTGAATTTATTTAGTTGAGCTCCCTTTTGTGTTGTTTTTTCTACATTTGCTGTTTTATTCACCTTGTCTGCCTGAGGATTTTGCTCAGATCTGACTGAAATCTCATTTTGCCATTTTATTTATAAGACCTTGAGTGTTCTTTAATCTGCTGCACATATTAACGTGTGTTGTCGATTATTATTATGATGATGTTTTAATTGTGCAACCAACAATGCTTTATTTTACAGGTTTGTAATTTGGATCAACTGGTGACAGTTCAATTAATGCCTTTTCAATAAAGGAATTTCAATGAATTCCCAATTGTGTCTTTGAGTCAGTGCACTGCTGAATTTAACATTTATTCACTCTAAAGCATACTGCTGTATATATGTATAGTATAAACTTGATGTGAATCAAGATTATAAATGATACATTATGTATTTATTTTTTGAAAAGAATAATTTCTCAGTAAATAACCTTTGAAATAATTTCTCTAATCACTATTTATTTACTATTTTACATAATAGTAAATCTTTCATATAATCAAAAAAATAATATTAAATAATACAATTTCTTAGATATCCTGGCAACAGGAGATATCTTCATAGATATTTGCTAAATCGATTGGGATAAATAAAAGACATATCCAGGTGTTCATTTAAAGTATTGTGCTGTTTTCTTCTCAGTTTCATTTCTTCTTTAACTTTTTCTTTCCTTCTGCTGTGTCCTGTTCTTCACAGTTGTTGTATTCTCCAAATAGATTGAAATAAATGTTAAAATCAGCCAACGGTTCTGTTTTGGAACACATAGATGAACTATATGTGTATTAAACAGTTTTGATGCCAGACAATCAGAAAAGAGTATTCACCGACACCATGGCATAAATAGGTATAGTTTTGGAACAGATGTAATGCCGTCTAATTAAGGTGAATTTCAGTCATTAATTACATATTAATGGGTAATTCTGCACCACATGTTTAGAGGAAGGTGAAGTTGGATGAGAAATTGACTCACACTATTGTAGAAGAATCATCCAAAAATGCTTAGTTGTCTCTTTTGCCTGTTTCCTTTTTCCAGTAAACAATGTGTGACCATTCAGGGTCATACCTTTGATATGTTAAAGTTTGCTCTTTTGTTAAAGTCCACATTCTATCCACCACACACATAATTCTTACAAGTGTGGAGTCCAGTGAGACACGAAGCATACCTGAGGGAGTGGAAATAGGCCATTGTATTACAGTCCTATTATTTCCTTAGTGTTTCAAACAAAGATTAATGCATCCTGGTGTTGCTGTATTGTATTGTACTGATTTTTTTGTTGAATGGTAGATTATGTTGCCCAATGTGAGGAAATGAAGGCGAGGGTCTTTGGCTCCTGCTTTCCTGCAGTAGCAAGGTTAAGGGAAGGAGGTGGCTGCCGTAAGTGTTGTAGGCAAATTTATTGTTGGGGTATTTTGGAATCTCTAGACTTTTTGTAGCCATTTTGTGAAAGGCAAGCAGCAACTAACATGGTTTTGGTCCGAAGCTACTGCCAAAGTGTCGTAAAATGCAATGATACTAATGGCCACTAGATGCTGCCTCCAAAAACATCTCAGGCTCCAACTGCCTAAAAAATACTCCGTCCATATATCATTATGTTCCCAAACTCTAAATTTAGGCTGTCTAATAAGTGTGCTGGTGGTCGCTTTGAAAACAAGTAGATGTAGGTCGCCTCAGCCAGACTTTTGGAACTTTTCACTGTTTAAAAAATAAACAGTGATTTTCTCTGTGTTTCTTTCTTCATTTACACTCTAAGTGTAAGTTTATTATAGGTTGTAATGGAAATATTTAGTGTTATTTCTGCCCTATCCATTTTATTTTGTTTTCACTTTTTTCTTTAAAATAAAATTGGGTTACTCTACAAACATGGACACCATATGGCAGCCAAAGGCTCCCATTCAAGATGATTAAATACAAACTTACAGAATATTCTTTTATATTGTATTTTTTTAACTCTTGCAAAGCCAACTCTACATACAACTGTCTTAAAAGTCCTTCACATGGAAATCTACCATCTGTCCCATAAGTCATGAACACTTGAGTATACCCATCCTTCTACCCACCAAAGACCCAATTTTCCCCTGAGCGAGGGAGCCAATCACAGAACAGGGAGGATGCAGCAAGATAATGACGAAAGACAGAAATGACATTGTTGATAACTGTGGATCTAACATAGCTGCAGATGGTAATTTACTTTTCTATGCAGCATTAGAATGTGTTCTAAGATTACAACCAGACCTCATCTCAGTCTATATTGAGATCAACTCTGGTTTTACCAGGCTACAGGAACACAGCATATACAGACAACTAATCCATTTATTTCAATGAGCCAACTAAGGTTTTAGTACACCATGACTTGCTGAAAGTTTATTTTGTCAAAGAATTTCTTACTAATATGCTATGTATAATACTGTAGCGTTCCTGGATAGCTCTCGGTTAATGGTCAACCATTTAACCCAATGGGAATCTGGGGTTTGAGATGGTCATCATTTTACTACAATACTTAGTTTACTGATACCTACCCTAGGTTTTGCATCCAGAACTTCATCTTGCAATATTCAGATTTTTTTTTACTGATGTTACATTGCTACATTCATTTACAGTCAGATTCACAGTCACTTAAATAATTGGTGGAAGATAAATGTAATGCACTAGTTAATAAGTAGGGACATTTTGCTGATGCAGACGTTTGTACTAGTGCTTCCCATAATCTACAATTGGACAAATCTTATTTTGAGGCAGTCAAACCTCAATAAAAACCTTAGTGGTCTCTACTGGGAATAAGGTCAACCTGTCATAACTACTGACCCTCAAGTTAAAACACCATTAGGGCAGTTTCCTTTACTACTACCCATTAGGCTAATTACACTAATGATAGCTGGTGTGTTGCATGCTGTTAACCACATACATTTGTCAATTTTATGTTTGCTGCAGCTGCTTCCCAGTATTGTGGAGCCCTAGCTACGTAAGTACAATGTGCGGACGGACAGCCAGATGTAGCGGGTCAGTGGTTCTCCTGCCCAGACTGAGACAGAGTCGTGGGAGGTCCAGAGACCCTGGTTCTGTTTTTGGACACATTATCACAAACAGGAAGTCGCCGCAAGCCAGTCACACAGGGCAACTTCCTCCTTTTGTTTACAGGGGGGGTTGAATTAAACTTCCAAATACTTTCAAAGTTGTACCAATGTTTGCGGATCCAACATCCATTTTGCTCCACAGCTTTCTGCCTCTAAACCTGTCTTCTTCTTTGTTTGTGAACTCTTTCAATTCTCTAGTGAAAATAAACTCTTTAACATTAACATTTACTTTGACATGTTTTTTTCCTAAATGTCTTTTGTGTATGCCCCCTTGTCCCCTTATTTTTAAAGGCTCCAGAAAATGCTGGTACACTTCGCCTTGAGTTTTATATATATATATATATATATATATATATATATATATATATATATATATATATATATATATATATATATATATATATATATATATATATATATATATATATATATGCACATCCATTAACATTTAAAAAAAAAATCAAACTACAAATCATTTAGCAATCAAACTGCAGTTCTAAAAGTCCAGTTTCTAATGTGATTAAACATTTGATCTCTGAAACCAGACTCATAGACGGCACAAGGGCATTAAGTTAGTGTGAATCACGGCATGAAATATAATCCTGCTGACAAGGACACTACACTCTACTGTAGATCTGAAGTCCAGATTGAATTGGAGAGTGCAATTCATTGGGACATTTGCTAAATTAACTCCCCGCATGCAATCATTTGGCTAGAGAAGCCATAATTTTCAATTTGGGGTGAGTGTGGAACTTTTTAGAGCGTCACTTTATTCCAATCAGCAGCCCCAGATTATTGCAGTCAGCACTGGCTGATTAAAGTAACATCTTGTGCTCTCTACCACTGTATTAGAAATGAAATTTGATTTAGCGTGTAGATAATCGGCTGTGGAATATGGCACCACCAGTAAATACAAGTTTATTGCTTGGGGCTCAGGACTTGTTTTTAAGCACGAAATGAAGAAGCTGTAAACTGAAGATATGACTCAAATCATTCGCCCTTAAACAATATATAGCTCAGAGGCCACTAAAACAAGGCCATTAGAAACAGTCATGCAACTAAGATTCTATTGTGTATTGTGGATGGTGAATGATCTTAGGTGGACACTTTAAATTCATGTGGCCAGACTGAACAAGCTGTACCACTGGGTGGCACATGCTTTACAGCATGGTGTCATCAACTCCCATCTACCACCAATGCTGTCATCCATCAGATGCACTTCTTGGAGGTGTAGATGTTTGAAGTCAAAGTACCATTTTGCTGATCTCCGGCTGCATTGACTCATACCACTGCCTGGTAGAGCGCGGCTTCTCTCTTCTCTCTTCGGTGGAAATCTATTCTGGGCAGTGACGCAGAATATGTGTCTCTTCCAATAAACATTTTCTTGCATAAGCAGGGTAAAGTTCTGACTAATATATGGTTTGCAACAAGCTGCAAACAGAGGGAAATGGGAGTGTGACAACAATCGCACCTGCAGTTTAACAGGCTAAAACAGATTAAATGCAGTAATATTTGTGTTCACCACTAATTGCAGTTTTTAGTTTTTTGCGTTCACGATGGAAGACGCCTCAATCACTGCAGAAACTGCAGAAACACAGGGACAAACAGAGCATTTCACGTTTACTCATGTGAACGGCTACCACCTCAGTGCAGATTTCCCTTCTGAAGGAATTCTTATAGTGTTGTGACTTAAGACGCAGTGTGACACACCTCTGAGCCACAGTTCCCAGGGGAGAACACCATTCCTTTGTTCCTTAAATATTTGATAATTATCACAGGGGGAGCGAGAGAGCACTCTCTCTCACTCTTTCTGCATACCACCCTACATGTTACCTCTAAGTGCTGTATGTCTGCTCTCTCTGCATCGTGTGAAGTCTGTGCTATTATGCTTTTTTTTTGTTTTAAAGAGCAAGTGGTGAAATGGAAAAACACAATATTAGAGGGAATGATCTGAGGATGCAAAGGCTTGTCAAGAGGATTATGTGTTACTTCAAACATTAGCTTACTGACATTATACTAAGGCTACTTGCTTGAGGTGCAGCCAGGAAAAAAAAGGCAGCGTTTCAGTGAGTTTGGGAACTACGTGGCCTTTCCCTTATTGGGATTTCCCATGGGACACTGTAATTCCACTTCTCCTCCGCACGCCGTTCCATCTTTAATACTGGGTTTCTCCTTCCATCGTAAAATCTGTCCTTACTCTCCTTTCACCCTGGGTTCTGTCACTGCCATCTTGATGTCATTCACTCTCTGCTGCCACACTCTTTGAGGCTTTTATTCTCTGTTTTCTCTTTTTATGCCAGCCAGAAGTGTTTCACCCCTCCCACACACCCAGTGGCTAGTGCCATGAGTCAGAGGTCCAGGGCTTGTTTAATTCCTACAGGGGATTTTAACAACCTTAATCCACTTTTTTCCTGCAGTTTTAGACAGAAACACAAAACTTCCAGAGAAATATAAAAATAGATTGAATTTGCATGCCATAAAAAGCACACTGCTTCAAAATTGCTGCTCAAAAGCAGCATCAAATGTGAACTATCCCGTGCGTAAGACCTCAACAAGCTCATGTTGAATATTGTTTGCCAAAACAAAGAGACAAGAAGTCGTCTAAATCTGCCACAAAAAAACACATTCAGTGATGCCAACTGTTGCACCATGATGTCATGAAAGCTCCAGTAGGCACCATATTCTCCGTCATTGGATCACTCCCTGCAGAATAACGGCCACCACCTAACATTATAGTTAGGTGCGTCACCTTTTCCCGGTCACACCCCATTTTGCTCCAGTTCTGGCATTCCTCCTTTCACTTTTATGAACAGTAGTTCAGTGTCTTTGCAAACATTTCTGAGACATTACAAATGCGGACAGAGACAGGAAATGGAGCAAAGAGAGGTAAAAGTTTGGGCTGCCATTGAGATTCTGCTCGTAAATTAGGGTGCGGTTCATAATTTTAAATCTGTTCTGACTCTAAAAGCCTGCATATTTATTTAGTGAATGGTGTTTAACATTACCATCACACACATTCATACATAACTCAAAATGTGTATGTTTTATTTTTTTTATTCATTTTGTGGCTTGTTTGTTGAATTAGTCCCTCCAGAATTCCAAGAGTTTTGTGATTATCGTGGTCAATAAGACTTCTATTTGCAGTTTTGCAGCATCTTTTCTCAAAAGATGCAATAAAAGTTTTCAAAAACCGTTTTCCCTTCACCATCATGCAAAGCATTTGGGAATAGCTTTACACTGTCCATCTTCCACCTGAACACTCACTCTGATGATATCAGTCATCACACAAAATGCAGCAGGTCCAACTCATAAGCAGTGTGTTGATTCCACCATTTCATGCGGAAAAGCAAGCTCCTGCAATTATTGCAGAGATTAAATAAAAATATTTCCATGAATCAATATACTTCTATTTAATATTGTATTCAGCTCTTTTTCTGTTCTGAATTATATTGTATTCCAGCCTGTGCAGACATCATCATATATTGCATGCATGTCTGTCCTAGAAGAGGGATCCTCTGTTATTGTTACCCTCCTCTGTTACTCTTCCTGAGGTTTTGTCCTCTTTTTCCCCATTAAAGGTTTTTTAGGGAGTTTTTGATGTTTTGTTGTATGATGTGAAGATCTAAGGACAGGGGATGTTGTGTTGTTGTAAAAACTGTAAATCCCATTGAGTGAATCTGTGAGTTGTGATTTAGGGCTATACAAATAAAACCGACTTGACTTGAGATTTCTGGAGTTTATTTTAATCATCATGATCACAAAATCGCAATTTCCTGGGGCAATCAAAAGCATATGCAAGCTAAGGTCAACAGTGAATGGAAACATCACATGAAGGCTCTGTCACATCCTATTTGCTATATCTATCTCTACAGTATATTATCTATATATCCCATATGTTAATTTATATCAATTAGTTACATCAATGCAATGTTTTGAAATGTATTTTTAGTATTGTTGCATTTGGTTTTGTTGCAAAATTTTTATATATTTCATTTTTATTTTATAGTTGACAGAATGTCCCAACATTTCAACTCAAGGGCTTGAAGCTTAGATGCTGTTTTGACAAATGTCTAAAAAACTCTTTTACTTTTATGTTTTAAAAATGGAAAACTATTCATAACAGTTACAGTTTCCTAGTTTATACTTCCTTACATGAGCATGTAAAAATTTCAATTTTAAAATACAGCTTTCTTCATGCATCATTTTCCCAACAGGAGTGTCAGCACCTGACGTCCACACACTGAAAGACGTCTCGTGTGATTTGACGTGCTCTCCTCTGATGTTGCAGTGATGAAGGAGACATGATGTGAAGGGCCTGAAATTTCACTGTGCAGCTGGGACAGACTGGCTCCATGACCCTGTGGGATTGTGGGTAAATATCTGCAGCCCAGTCATGGGAATGAAATAGCTCCATGTCAATTCCGTGAGCCAGGGTTAGTGATATGGACTTAAACCGGTGCAAGGTCACCACTCGGACTGAGGGGGGACTTTCTGTCTCATTAGGGACTCTCCGTTTCTGTCGCTGCAAAACACACACAAATACCCACTGTCTTCCCTTCACTCTGTTTCCCACTGTATAAGAAAATATTTGCTGTAAAATAACTGTTTACCCAAGACTTTGATGCTCTCCGGTTTATTTTTCTAACATTTAATTCCTCCTCAAGCCCTTTAAGTTTGGAAAAAATTAGTGCAAGCCCCAATAATGTTTGTGTGAGTGTGTGTGTGTGTGTGTGCTGCTTGTTTGTGAGAGTAATCTCATAATTGTAGTTTGTGCGAGGGAAGGAAGGGTGAGGATTAGCACTCCTCTGTGTTGCTGTGTAATGTCTGCATGAGAACAGTGTGGGAGCTCGTGACACAGTGCCACACAAAGAGCGAGGAAACCAAGAGTTCTGTGGGACAATGAAGCACCTGAGGGGTTTAGACGCCCGACACTATCAAGGATGTGACGGAAAGAAAAAAAAAGTTCACACACTTCTCGCTTATTTACAGCGAGACTTCACTTTTAGGCGAAGTGGGGGGCCTTTATTATGGGTTTTTACTCCGTAAAGAGCATCTTATGAGGTATAATTAGATCAGATGTCATTGAATATGAATGTGTAAGCTCACGTGAAGTCTATATCAATCCAGTAAGACTTTTCCCTTTATATTATCCCTTTATGTATCTGATTATTCTCATTTCTTTGTTATATTTTTTGTTTTGATGCCTAATAATAATAATAATTATAATTATTATATACATACAAAAGTGTAGTACAAATTCTAGGCTCTATACACTCTTAATTTCAGTGGACCCTTATCAGTGCCCATGCACAAAGCAGGTGAGCACAAAATATTTAAAATAAACAAGCATAAATAGGGGTTTTAGATAGAATCAGATTATACTGATGACTGGTTGGTTTGGCCACTAGCTTAGCATAAAGCATATTTGAAAAAATACCTGTTTCTAGGACTGGAAACCATCATATTAAAGAAATAACACAACACACACCATGTCGTGAGTGCTGCTGGCTGATGGATACGCCATGAGAACCTAAAATCATAACAATGGCTCTTATAACAAGAAGGAACACAAAGTGCATACTTCCTCCTCAGTCGTACCAAGTCAACAGTATCACCTACTGCACTCACTTTTCCCAGCAGCACGTACACACTATAGAGGAAGCAAATGTTTTGTTTTCCGCATTTAAGTTCCTTCACTTCTTGTTTTAAAAGGCTCTCGACTATACGTCTGCTGGATAAAAGATATATCTGACTTTTGTTCAGAATTCCCCTTTCACTTCCCGAAATTTTGAAGAAAGTCCACGAATTATAGACCTGGTAACTGTTTGCTTATATACTTAATCCTGTTCTTAAAAGAAAACAGCTATTTGAGGCTCCTGTTCCCATGCAGTTCTCAGGGTACTGGAATATTCCTACTGTCTAAACAGAGACAAATACAGAAGACTGCATATATAGACCTGCTAGTCTGTGGCTGGCTCTTGTGTCGATCTTAAAATGGTGGGAACATTTATAACTCAGCTGGGCTACATCATTTAGTGGCAGTAATCCCGAAACTGCAGTGGTGAGAAAGTGCAGGGGAAATAAAAGGCTCATTACACCTTTTAACATCTAATAGCTCCAAATTGCTAATCACCTTTAACTAAACAGGGACGACTGAGCAGCAAAACAAAGCTTCATTGAAAAGTATTAAGTATTTTCCCAACACCAGTTCAAAGGTTCTTCTGTGGAAGCAAAACTGTTGGACTGAACGTTCTCATCATGCTTCTTTGTCAAACAGGGATTTGAGTTCAAACACATCAGTAGATCTCTTTTTATCCATCCTTACTCTTCATTGTATCCACAGTCATTTTACGTAAAAATACAATCAAAAGTATATTTGAAGCTTATATGAGCAGCCTGAGTTAATCACATCAAGTAGATATTTGCCACATTTTGTCCTTTTTGCATTAAATTCCCTCCCAGATGAGCTGTGATGGATCTATAGTAACAAAAAGTGGGACTTTGGAACTAAAAAGTCTGCAATGTTGAAAGCTATCTACTAGATTTAACTCATTTAGATGGCTGAAATTTCACATTACTATCAGATTACCTTTTAAATACGTTTTTGCACAGAAAGTGCAGATTTTACCCCCATCACTTGCATTGTAAGCACTTTATGAAAGGATCTAATTGTCAGTCTGAACAGGAGAAATGATTATGGCAAGAAAAACACATTTCAGTGTTTGTTTGGCCTTGTTAGTCTGTTGTCTTTAACCCATCCTTAGTGTTGCTAACTGTTCTGAAACTCACAGAGCTCACTTTACTGGCAATATTTTGTTTTATAACAGAAAGAAAGAAACCACCTGGCATCACATTTCACTTACAAAGGCAAATAAGATCCATTCCCAGGCCCCCAAAAAACACAAAACTGCAACTTGTTCTCTGAACTCTGTGATCTTGTTTGCACCAAAGCACAAATCATTTGGGAAACATTTCTCCTTAGCTTTTTAAACATAAAGTATTGAACTTTTTGGGGATTAAGGCAACATTTAAATGCATACTTTATCAAAGAAATGGTTTGTTTTATTTTATTCACCTTCTTTCTGTCATTGGTAGTAAAATAAAAAAACTACTACTGCAGCTTTCACGAATATGCCCATAAACAACAACCTGTTTATCCCATGTACAAAATTCTCCTTATTATTTTATTATTATTCTAGAGACTTTATAAGTAGGGCGACACGGTGGCGCAGGGGTTAGCGCTGTTGCCTCACAGCAAGAAGGTCGCAGGTTCAAGACCTCCTTGGTCCTGGGTCTGGGACCTTTCTGTGTGGAGTTTGCATGTTCTCCCCGTGTCTGTGTGGGTTTTCACCGGGTACTCCGGCTTCCTCCCACAGTCCAAAAACATGCTGAGGTTAATTGGCGACTCTAAATTGCCCATAGGTGTGAGTGTGTGAGTGAATGGTGTGTGTGCCCCACGATTGGCTGGCAATCATCTGGGGTGTATCCCTGCCTCTCGCCGTAACGCGCTGGGATTGGCTCCAGCAGACCCCTGCGACCCTAATGAGGAACAAGCAGGTATAGAAAATGACTGACTGACTGACTTTATAAGTAACATTTTGATTATTTATTATATAAAATGACAGACATAGACCTAAAGGCTTGTACGTTTAAACGGGTTAATGGTTAAACCTTTTTACAAAGGTGGAGCTCATTTGAACTACTTCATATACTGTTGCAATACTTATCTATTGTATAAATAATTGGAAGCCAGGTATTGGGTAACTATTGTGCAGGAAAAAATACAATATTTACCTCTGAAATGCTGTGGAGTAGAATTGTTCAATAGCATTGAATAGAATTAGTCAAGTCAAGTATCTCAAAATTGCAGCCCAGTCTTCATAGGGAAATGTTGTATATGCATTAATCAGTATTTCATTAAAAACAAAATGAATTCAATCATCATCTTCTCTACAATGCAGGGCCATCACTCATCACTGGAACCAATCAGACAGTACATTGACTGTGACATAAATATTCATGGTATACATCCTGTTTTGCTACTGAGCATGCAATCAAATGTCTTGTTCTGTATTCTGCTCAGGGTTTCCCCCTCTGTCAGAGCTTATCCACTCGTGGTCTTCAATAAAAGGTCCCAATCACGATGGCATGCATGAACACACACTACACCAGCCCATGTCCCTGGTTGATTCGGTTCACATTGCTTTCCAATGTGTGCAGAAGGCTGGACATGTCTGGAATGGGCTGCACGACAGGAAGTGGGCTATTATTCCCATCACTGCAGCAGCTAAAGAGATTCGGTAATTGCAGCATTATTCTCTCAAAACATACATGCTGCTGCAGTTATTTAGTTTATAAATATAATATGTAGACTGTATTTTTCAGACAGGATTAACAATGGCATTTAATTCAAGAGCCCTTTAAGAATGCTAATATTGTATGGGTTGATTATCAGTATTTTTAGTATTTGTGGCTGATGGTGAGAGACTAACTGCTGCCAAACCTCCAACTTCCTGCTCTTTTTTTATTTAGGAAAAAGGCAATCGTGAGATTCACACCTACAGAAGCCTCACAAACCCTTATCTTTGTCTTCCATCGGTTTCCCACACTTTGCCCGCTGCACATGCCGCTCTCTCCCTCTCTGTTTGTCATTGTTTTGTAAATGCTGATGTTGCGTGGTGGAGTTTCGAGGCAGTAATTCTCGTTCCCCTTCTCCTGGCTCAGGTACACAGCTTACATTCAAGTATCTTTGAGATCATCAGACTCCCGTTTCGTTCATCTGACACCTGTCATCCTGTTTCATCTCAGTCGATGGCTTGTCTCCCCTCTCCATTCCTGCAGGACAAAGGAAAAAGCCGGAGGGGTATTTGCTATTGTTTACCACCCGAACCCCGTATCACTTTCTCCCCACTCGCACAGTCATTGGTGAGATTTTCGTTTTTGTTTTTTTTTTCAAGCAGGAACTAAATTCCCTTGGAGCCTGGGAAAAAATCCTAAATGAGTAAATTATATTAATATTTGTGTCCACAGTTTCACACTGGTTTCCTGTTATCTTACGTAGGTTTGGGTTGCACAGTGTTTAAGTCAAATTTACCGTCTGTTTAAAATATGTTTGAATTTTAATGTATTGTGCATGACAATAGACGGATATTTAGCATTGATCTTCTTCTCCAGAGGGACTAAATAGGTCTAAGCTTTGACCAATTTTAGACAGTTGACTCTAACTCACTGTAGCAGCTGGTATCATTTTGAACCACGTATATCCTTTAAACTGCTAACAGAGTGATAAGAAAGACCTGGATATTTTTTTTTCTTTTTTGGTCTGTTATGTAAATATTTAATTTGTAATGAGTTGGTCCCTCTTATATATATTATCTCTACATATCTCTACTAATTTAGCCAGTCAGCCTTGTAACTGAAGACAAACAAAGCCATAAACAAAGAGATCTATTTTTACTCATAATGAGCCCTCTGGTGACCTTCCCTGCAGCCTCTCTGGGGCCCTGTTGGTCCATATGGAGTCACTGAGCTGCAGCTGGAATGTCCAACAGACACAATCAATCCCACCAGCTCCTACAGTTCAGCTGATATATGTCGCTGAGGCCTGATGATATTTATAGATTTCAACTGCCTATAGCTAACGCTTGGTTCCAAATCTCTGAATATGTAAAAAAAAAAAAAGTTATGATTTTAACACAAGTTTATTAAAGTGTATTAATCACTCACAATTCACATCAGCGCTTTTAGCACACTGTGCTGCTTTGTTTTAGAAGTTGTATTGCTTTGCTTCTATAGTTTTAACCATCCACTGGGTTACATTCATTTCCCCATTGTCAATTAGCAGACACTAACTTGGGTTATGCAATCCATTAGAGTGAACATTTTTGTCAAAATACATCATTTTTAAGAGACCAT
Source organism: Lepturacanthus savala (assembly GCA_030544235.1). Classification (NCBI taxonomy): domain Eukaryota; kingdom Metazoa; phylum Chordata; class Actinopteri; order Scombriformes; family Trichiuridae; genus Lepturacanthus; species Lepturacanthus savala. The sequence continues at coordinate 5,689,262 of CM060473.1, read as the reverse complement.
GCTGTAACCTATATTACCAAGCAAACTAATATTATACTGCTAATACAAACATTTACACAGATTTGAATTTGAAGCAACAGCAACCTACAGTTTCAAAGCTGTAGGTCACTGGATGACTTTCATAGACCAAGTGATTCCCAGAACAGTACATTTCACATACAAGTATGTGGATATTAGATGATTCTGCAGAAACCTGGATCATGTTTTTCAAAATTCTGTCTTTCTACCATATCTGTGCATGCAACTATATGGTAAGGTTAAGGTTTTAAAACCTTGTAGGAAGTTAAGGTACATCATAAGCCACTTTGGTAAGGAAAAGCTTGTGGTTATGGTTTAGGTACCGGTAAATATATTCTGCAGAACACAACCTTTGGTTTCCTGCATGACAATAAAATATGCTCCACATCCACCCACCACCTATAAACTCCATACCCTCAGTTTCTGCCACACTCTGTAAATGGAACATAACTTCCCATATTGGCACTTAAACATTGGCATTGGGTGTAAATTATGGGCTGGGGGATACTGGGCTGGGTTCAGTTTCTTTTGAAGCAAAGAAAAATTAGATTTTTCCAAGGGAGAAGAAAAACCTTTTAAAAAACAATCCTGCTAACTCACTAACACACTAAGTTGTGAAGGTTTTGCATGTTCTTTCTATTGCTGTCCACCAAACATCAATCATGTTCCAAAGGACACTATGATTTTACACTCACTTCAGTGGTTGGCTTCACCCCATGCTATAATCAACACACAGCGATGTGAAACTTGAAATAGGTTATAATATGTTGAAGTGTGACAATCATTTATGAAAAAAACATGGTGCAACCATTGGTGATCAGTGTTTCCCAATTACTTTTTTGAAACAATTCAAGGATCCTCAATTGTTAAATATTTGAGTGTCTGCTGCAGGAGAGCAATTGCAAAAATCATGACAAGGACAACTGAGTTTGGTGGATTGTTGTGTCTGTAGAAGCTCAGGTTTTGTTTGTGATTTCTCAAACCAACTCATTTGCACAATTGAAAACTGCAGCTGCATCATTTAATGATGACAGGACAGGGCATCTCTACATGTATTCCGGCAATTCCATTCCAGCATCTGTCGAATTCCAACACATGCACACCTCATTCTGCTTAAAGAGGTACCAGGAGTGGAATAAAGTCACCTGAGAACAATGGTAAAGACTTGTGGAGAGCATGCTAAGATGCATAAAAGCATTAAAAGTAAGGGTTATTGCACTAAATATTGATTTCTGAACTCTTCTTCTAACCCTCACCAGCATATTGTTCAAACTGCGATTGATGCAACAACAGGCCCAGATAACCGCCGACATAGATACTCCGCCGGGTCGGCCTCTTTTACCGCTAAGCTACTTGGTCTGGACCCTCTGGTCATCGCCTCTCTCTCTGTGTCTCCTCAGGGGAACAAAGGCTCTCAGTGTGTGTGGATGGACGACCTTCAGATCAACGAGGCGCCTGGCTCCGACACAGTCGAGCCGATGGCGACGTGGGCCACACAAGCTCTCGTCCTTTCATCGCGAATTATGCCTGGTCCTTCAACTAATTGCGGAGAGCTGGCTGGAGTGAGGCTGGAGCTTTGGACTGAGGGGTTTATTCAACAGAGGGCCGGAGGGAGGAAGAGCGGGACAAGGCATGGTCAGGAAGATGGTCGCTCATTAGGGATTGAACGGCTGCCAATCTCCCAGCTGCTCGGCAAGGGGATTTTCTCTCTTCACCAGCCTTTCTGTACCTTCTTATCGTTCTCTCGTCCTTGTTGCCATCGTCTACTTATTCCTTTTGCTTGTGTGTTCTCTCTCTTGTTTTTCTGCAAGTCTTGATTTTCCAGCCTTTGATGCCCCCCTGTTGTGTTTTTCATCCCTTTTATCAATTAGCCTCACACCTCCTCCTGTGTGTGGGCGAAGCGCTGGACGTCACTGAGGTCAACTGTACCAGTCATCGCCGATATGTCAGGTTGAGGCCCATCTGCTGCATCATGCCAATTAGACAGGCTGCGTCGTTAAAGGGACATTCAGTCAATTTTCATTTCATGGCAGCCATTCAAGGATTCCCAGCAGGTTTGAAAAGGCAACATGGGAAATGTTCAGCTGCTGTGACTCCCAGGAAAGTACCAGACTTTTAACAAGGTGTTTGATAAACTTGCTGACAAATGACAGATTTATTATCGTTTATGTGGCCAGTTAATAGAAGCGACAGATCCCCAGAGGACAGGCGGCGACAGATGGAAAGAGGAAACAATTACAGTCTTTTGGAGATTTTGAGCTCCATTCAGAATATCATAAGCCTTCTGCATGCTACACTGTAATGTATTATCCACATGGAGCTCTTTTCTGCCCTGAGTCAATTAAGTGGCTTAACTACTGTGTACAGTAGTGTAAAACATTGGTAAACATTTGAAATAACTCATAAAAAGTCAGTGAGAGAAAAAACATTCTTTCTCCGAATCGACAAAAGTAATTATGTTGGAAATTCCAAGATTCAATAAGGTTTAATTTCATCAAACCGAATCTAAAATGAATGTTTTTTTTATAAGGAAACACTTTTTTTAAGCTTTTGGGCTAATGTTTGGGCTGTAAGGTTACAGAAATCCTCCAAGATTTTAATGATAGCCAATCAAATGTCACAAGCACATTCACACAGGTCAGTTTGAGTGTGTGTGTGTGTGTGTGTGTGGCTGCTTGTTGTTTCTGGACCAGTTCCTTGTATGTCGGGGACCTGAATGAGAACATTGTTCCTGTAGTGATAAGGTGTAATTCAGGCTTGATTGTGTATGAGAGTAAGAATCTCCGGAAAGTGTTTAGTTTGTTCCCTCCATTCAGTTCCCGGCTGTCAGGAAGACAAAGAAAAAACACGGGGACTAAACGGTTTGGTTTGAAGTCGTCTGCATAAGGTACATTTTACCATTAGGAATGAAATGGATTAAATAATATTTACCCATGACCAGGATTAAAAAACACTGAGGTCATGAATCAAAATCCTATGAAAGTAAGAGATTAGCACTGCCTGTACAAGAAGTTGAATGACAAACTCACATATATATCTAACTAATGTTATAGTGCAACATGTGCAATCTAATAATGCACTTAAAGATTGAAAATAGACTTTGGATTTTTTATAAAATGTTTAACTTCTCATGCATGTACAGGTGATGTCCTTGATGTCCTCTTTGGCTCCTTACTTGAGTTTGTCAAACAGAAGCTCTTGATAAGTGATATCAGGTCGGATGTGTCAGAAGCACTAAGACTGGGCTTAATATCTCTCTCAGCACCTCATCTGTGTCTGAGAGACTGAATTCCATGAATGCCCGTCATGACACATGTTTCTCCACTGACAGACTGACAGTTGTCCCCTGCTTTCTTTCTACTATTAATATTTGTCAATTAGATATTTCACTGCTTCTTTTAGATGGATTTAGTTGTTTTGGTTGAGCTGAACATAGGTCCAAAATTTAAAATGTGAACTTACATGTGAAATTTTATATGCCAGACCTGAGCTCCAGAACAATAAATAAATGGTTCATTGTGTTTTCTTGTGTTTAAACAAATTGCTAATAACTATATTGAAGAGCCTTCTGTTTCTGAAGACTGAAGCAAATACAAATGAATGGAATGGGAAAAATGACATGCTATAGCTTACTGAGACAGGTGCTATTACACTCACAAATTTCTTTTTAAATTTTGGCCCAGAATGCAGTGCAGATTTCAAAGGTGCCCTGGATGTTCAAAAGATTTATATCAGTCCATATAAAAATGAGTGAAATCAGGATTTCCTGGTCATGTGATGTGATTATTTTTTGTCCTCCAAAGTAAAAGACACAATTTTTACAACTAAACAGTAAAACATCAGTTTTATACTACTGCTTTTTAGTAATATTGAGCCAAAGTGATTGTTACCATATAGCAACACTATGCAATAGAATAGGTTTTTTTTGCAATTTTCAGGAAAAATTCTACAAAGCTCTGAGGAATCAGTGAAATTATGTCTTTAATCTTAAACCATTATGTGCCTCATTCTTGGTTCTTATATTTAAAAAATAATATTTGAGTTATCCAAATAAGTTTGATTGAGCAAAACCTGTAACCTTCTGAGCGTGCACTGATGTACAAATGTGCGGTGGGTGAAATCTGCTCTATGAGACGGCCCCTGGTTTGTTTTATCTGACGTGATCTGCCAGATGGGTGGGACTGGTTTACATGTTCCAATATGTGCAGACAAAACAGAAAAAGTCTTTGTCAGTTGGCGGGTTTGTGAAGTCGGTTTAGCCCACTTCGCTGTTATCACCTGCATGAATTATCTTGGCCCTGTAAAACGCTGTGAATCTGAAACTCTAGATATAACAGCTCTAAACAAACAATGGTCACAGGAGACTGCACCGCACTCAGACATGTGCCAACTGACCGAGCTGTGACAGGCCACACTTTGGCATGTGAAGCGCTGCTTGTTCGTTCCCACGACTGCGACACAGGCGCAGCGCTGTGAAACCCGAGAGGCGACAAGTATGTGACGTCTGTTTGATGTTAATTTGTTGTGGGTCCAGGATGTAACCTTATGTATTTATGAAATATCAGCTGTTGATGCTTTGCTAGTGGTGTCAGCAACGTGACACCTCTGATGTGTTGACCTTATTGGGTCATTCACACGACTGAGCGAGGTGAAAATTTGCTTTGTCTGGACAGCTTTAAGGCTTTTCATTATTGGTTAATCTGTTCATTAATTTCTCATTTATTGAATGAACCGGTTTGTCTATTAAATGTCAAACACCAGTAAAAAAAAGTTATAGTTTTAATTTTATAATGTAGTTTTAATTTTATAATTTTAGAGGGACAGTTTAGTATTTTGATGATCTGCATCATATATGGGGCTAGATGTAAAAAATTGAGACCTGTCCCTTTAATGCTGCAATTAACAATGCTTTTTGTTATTGGTTAATCTGCCATTTAATTTCTCAGTTATTGGATTAATCAATTTTTCTATTAAATGTCAAAAAACAGTAAAAGGTTGTAGTCATAATTTTAGAACTAGACCTATTGTCTAGTTTTCATTGATTTTCACAAACAGTTTTCTGCCTTGATTTCTATTTATAGACTCAAACTGTGCAAAGATTATGTCATGAAGATATTAAACTGATCATATCTTTTCATAGCTTTAATTTGGCCTCCATCCGTATGTTTTTTTTATGATTCAGTCAGTCTAAAAGATAAAAGACAGATTGAAAATGTTCTGCAAACCCAGCCAACATGATATTCTCAAATAGTTTTGGCTGAAGTGTGAAGCCTGGAACGTGTATTCTTATAATAATACTGACACGGACTGAAAGAATGGCAGCAGTTCACTGTGAATGTGTGAAGGCGGCCGTGCTGCTTTGAGCTTTGGGAGCAGCCGGCCGCTGTGTTTTTGGCCACTGGCGGGAAGACGTACATGCTGCCGACAGCTGCGGAACATGCATGTGCACATACACACACACGCGCACACACACACATACACACACACATACACACACACACACACACACACACGCGCACACACACACATACACACACACATACACACACACACACACACACACACACACACACACACACACACACACACACACACACACACACAGCCTCCACAGAGGTCTTTACACACACAGCATGCCATTGTTAACAGCTGGCAGGGGTTTAACTGCTGTGTTACTCTAGACACGCTATGGGAGAGGAGATAATGTGACATGGTAACCTTGACTGTCAAAAGTGGGATGTAAATGCAACAATGAGACACAAATACCCATTTTATTTGCAACTGATATATATAAATCTTGTGTACCCATGGAATCCCTGTGTTACTGTGAAGGAGTGTGGAGAATATTCACACCAGGCCTGTTTGGAGAAGTGCATAAAAACGTCAGAGCATTTATTCATTTGTTTCATTTGGAAAGAACCCAGTTTTATAGCTTTGAAGACACCAAAAGCGTAATACGAAAAAGTACAAATACATCAATGCAAAAATAGTCCTGCATTAAAATTCTATCCTGTATAACATCATTAGATTATTAATAGTAAAACATTGGGGTTTAGGCCAAAGAAAGTAAACTGTAGGTGTGAGTACTGCACCCTTGATAACATCATAACATATGACAGAGATTTAACCAGCAGTTCAAACCAAACACTCCTGTTAACATTAGTATTAGTTTCCATAAGTCATGTTCTCCATGAAGTTATTTGAATGAAATGAAATTATGCTAATTCAAGTGTTGAAAGTGTGTATTTCTGGCGTTCACAAACATAGAGATGAACAGTGTATGATTTGAATGTGAAATTATTGGTAATTCAACAAAAATAATGGAACGAGACAAAGTAAGATAAAATAAAACCATTGTCCGTAGACAAAGAAATCTAGTTTTAAGCAAAACATCACAGAAAAATCTTCACCACTAGCTGCTCCTGCCACATTGCATGAACTTTTGTTATGCTTGTCTTGCGTCTTCTGTGTATAATTTGTGGATCTGAATATATCCTCTGAGGGTTGAGTTCTTGTTTTATGATTGTTGTGGAAAGACAGTTTTTACGTCATGCTCTTTGCAATTCTGCAATTCACAATAGGCTATGGTGATTCGATTTTATTATTCTATACCTTCTTGATGTATGGATGGTAGTTTCATGTTCTGTTCTGTTGAATTTGTATTGTACTTTTTTATATATAAATAAAATATATATTTGTATAACATAAAGTGTAACTTTGCTGCCTTTTGAGATTTATCTGTCAGTTATTTATCTGGGAAAATAGAGGTATAATAGAAATAAATAAGAAAAGGTTGAAAAAGAAAGTAAGCAGACTTTGATTTATGTGTCAGATGAATGTAGGGCTTCACCCTCCAGGGTTAAAATGGCTATGATTTCTACAGAGTTGTTGAGACTGATGAAAAACAAGCTCAAATCGAAACTTAAAGTATTTCTACTTCATTTATTGTTTCATTTTAAATCTATGCAGCCCTAGCGTATAGAGCTGAAATAAAACATAAGGTTTGTAAGAAACTACATAAACTGCATGTAAAAGCATACAGGGATCAATTTGTAGGACTTCTTCAGGCACTGTATGGTACACTGAGCAGAAAGCAAGAAAGGAAAAGGTAAAGATTAAAAGACAACAATAACACTTTATGATACAGACCCTAAGCAATAAAATACTTTACTTACATAAACACATTGCAATGAAAGAAAACAGAAGTATTGGAGGAATGAATCAATAAATTATACTGTAAGTCTTTTGTACCTTGGTGCAGTTCTGGGAAACAAAGCTGTTACTTTGGACTATTTTAAATGATAAATAAATAATTTCAATGTTGTGAAAACACCATTTTCCATTTGTCAGGACTTAAACTAAATTTAATGATCTTATATTATATAAAGATATATAAAGATAATATATATATATATATATATATATATATATATATATATATATATATATATATATATATATATATATATATATATATATATATATATATATATATATATATATATATATATATACATACCTGTACCTGTTTTGTAGCTTTGGAATTAAGTTTGATTATTAAGATTTTCTTTTTTTCCTATATTTTTGTTGTTTTTTTTAGTTGTTTTCTTTATTGATCAGTGTAAATTTAAAGTATTGTTAGTTATATTGCTGTTTGTGTGTGAACCCCAGGGAGACCACTCAACACTCACTTTGCTTTGTGGTAATAAATAGGCGATCCAAATACAGCATTGTCTAAAAGAATTGTCCCCAAAATTCAAGTTTGTCTCCCTGGATGGCACCCTGTATGCACCTGACATTTACCTAGAGTATAATTTATGCCTCCATTCCACAGATCTGTAAATCATGGGGTGTATTTTAAAGTGTTACCAAAACAGCAGCAGTGTGACAGCGTGAGGGAAACGAGTGGGAGATCTGAGGTCTCGGGCCGGTGGAGGAACTGGTCAGAGGAATGGGGAAGGGGGGGCGGGGGGGTTGGGTGTAGACAAGTGAGGTTCCCATGCCCTGGAGGCCCCTGGGGAGTAGTGGTGGCAGATGTGACGTCTGGGGCCTCCCTCCCTTCATCTTCACTTCCCTTCCTCCCTGGTCTGGTAGGCTGGACGTCCTCCTCCTCTGTATCCCAGCTTGTCTGCTGCTTGTCTACTGAGAGAGAGAGAGAGAGAGAGAGAGAGAGAGAGAGAGAGAGGAATCCTCCAATCCATCACTCTGCCTCCCTCACACTATAAATACATACAACACTGTCCCAACACTGACTCTTATTGGACAGCAGAAAATATCACCCTCATGAGCAGCTGATTAGACCAGATTATGTGGCCCCGTCTCTGAGGAACTGATACTTTTTCATTTCTATCTCACTGTGATACTGAATTCATTTATTGTGACCTTCAATAAATATCAATTTACACATAAATAAGTTCTTAATTTAATATTTTATAGCCTTTAAATTTTGCTTTACCTTGTTTGTCAAGGGGTTTTGTTTTGGTCTTTTGAAAACTATGTCAAGAATAATATGACAAAATGATCAAATTAGTCAAAATTTGTCAAATTTGTCAAATTTGTCAAACGTGAAATAAATTACATTATTTTAAAAGGAAACCCCTTCAAATCTACTTAATTTGACACTTAAAATATGTTGAAGTTAAAATATTTTACAGAATTGTTGTCTTAATAAAACATAAACAAAGTTATGTGACTATTTAAATAAATATGTAGATTTGAATCAAGATTTTCATAAGAAAGATAGGTGCCTGTTGAAATTGGAGTTCCATTTGGGTTTTTACTTCTGAATGACACTTTATAGGATCATAAAATCTGTCAAATATTTCAATTTTAACACATAAATCCCATAAAATATACTTAATGTTTGTATTAAGAGATTTCCAATGTAAGGTGTTCTCAATGAATTTTTAAAATTAAATAACGTAAAATTTTAACTTTATTTTTTTAATTAAAGTTTTTAAAGGTTGTTTTCACTGTTTTGAAATAAATAAACACCATTTAGATTGGGTTTTAAAGGCTGCAACAAATAATAATAAATAAAAGAAATAAATAAATCAAGCTGAGCTCAAGTGTGTGAAAAAGTGTGAGGCTGTGAAGAGAGCGGCCTGTAGAGGAGATGCAGCAGAGGAGAAGGAAAGGATCCTCCCAGATCAACCCAGAGCCCATTTTTCCAAGAGGCTGTCAGCATGAGACAGCTGTGAGGAGAGGCCTTTATCTCACTAATGCAGTGTATTACAACAGGCCCCTCGGAAAAAGCCCTGCCTCTGTGCGGCGGGATGAAAAAGATCCGGATTGGATCCCCTTCCTCTGAGCAGATTAGGACCCAGTGAGCAGTCACACATCTGCAGCAGCCACATTACTCTTTGATGCCCTCTGAGTGGCTGTCGACACCCATCAAACATGACCAGAGGAGCACGGCCCCCCGACGCTGCACTGAGGGACCAAATCTCCAGGTTTGAAGGGCGGCAGGCAGCCATCTTTGAGGCCTCTTTCCAAGCTCCTCAGATGATCTGTAAATAAACACGTTTAAAGTCCCTGACTGATAAGCGCCTGCTCAATCTGTGCCGGGTTTTCTTTTGGGAATGAGAATAAAGGAGAGGAGGTGAAGGAGGCATAACAAATTAAGAAAGGACTTCCTGGATGGTTGGAAAACAACTGCCGGACAATTGCGGATGACAGTTTTGGGAATAACAAACAGGAAGTGACATCAGTTCCTCTGTGAGGAGTTACAGTAAAACAGACACGTTCATGCCTCATGCCCTTCTAGGATATGGAGGTATTTTTAGGCATTTTTTTCTCCATTTTCTTTTTACCAGTGTTCTTTATTCTTTAATTCTTGATGAAATCTGCACGGTTAGTATGTTAGTTTGTTTGTAACAGAAGAATAGGAATCAACTGATTTGAATTTGATGGTGGTCCTGATCACTAATTACTAATTACCAATTACCAATTACTGATTTCTCTCATTTCCTGATCTTGATATGCTTCTACAATCAGAAAGTGATAGTAAACAGCAAGGAAAAGATGAAAGTGAGGGAAACTTGGACGCAATTAAGGAAAATGATATGTGACCTTTGACTGCTTAGCAGACTCATAAACTCATAAAATCATAAACTTATAGCTGAGTAATAGTAGCCTAAAGAAAATTACTCTTGCCATGGTTTGGAATAAATGAGATATATACAATAAAAAGGCGGGCCTATAATAATAAACAGTTGGAATGAAATAACATTAAATACAAACCTTAATTAGACATCATAAAACCAGCAGGGGTTTTTCAAATGCATTAAATACAGGATGTGAAGGGTCCTGAACTCTTACTGTTGCTTTCCTCCTGGTTTATGTGGTTGTACAGCTCCACCAACTGTCTCTGGGGGCTCCGTATAATATTGCTGGCTGTGGTAAGTGTTTCCCTATATAGTCATAGTGATGTTGTAGGAAATTATACTTTCTTACTAGTCTGGTGTGAATCATCCTTAGGACTTTAATTTAACTCAAAGAAAAAAAAATCGAACAAACACTATTACAAATTGGGATGTAAAACCTAAATATTTAAAACTAACTACCATCTCTACAGGTTGACCCTCAACTGTAATTGGCTGATACATTGGTTGCCAACCTCTGTTGCTGACAAGTTGCTTGGTCTTGTTATGTTTAAGAACAAACCTCTCTGTTGATATTGTGTTATTGATTTGTTAATGATGATTACTGTAACTCTCTAGTTTATAAATTCTGACAAAGAAGTTTCATTTTAAGCAAATCAATTCCTCATAAACCAAATGGGCAATTTTGCCTCAATCAGCAGTGACAATCAGCTGACTCAGTGCTTTAACCACAGTTCTCTTTCTCTCTCTGTGTGTTAGAGCAGCAAATATAGATTTTGAGCTCAAATCCTGCACCTGACAACAATGCTCGCTGACACACAGCAAGTTTTGTTCCGCTGATTGAAACTCTGGAGGAGTAATATATAGATGTCTGCTAAAGGTACCACTCTATTTAATGCATGCTGTTAGGATACTACACGTGGAAATGAAATGGTCACGGTGATGTTCTAAGGGTCTAGGGTAATGTCTCTTATTGAAGTTATAAACACTTATGTCTGCCATCTTTGTTTGATAATTGTACAAATTTAAGAATCCTGTGCAATGTTAGTCACTTGTGGGTCTATTACTTCATTTAAGCCGTTTTGGTCAGATAAAAGTTCTTTCCTTGGTTACTACACAGTCAAGACCTTCTGATCCTACTAACTGTCAAAATGTGATTTTGCATGTGCAAGAACTCCAGTCTCCTGCTTGGAAAATCTAAATGGTTGACTGATCAATCGTCTGCAGGATTTGTTTCAGTACTATTCTGTTAAAATAAATGGAAAGACTGAACATCTACATTACCATTCAAAAGTTTGGTGTCACCCAGACAATGTTTTCCATGAAAAGCCACACCACCATGAATTGTAAAATTAATAGAAAATATATGTCAAGACATTGACAACATTAGCTCCAGATATATAGCTTCTCTAATGAGCTAAACTGCTTTCAACTAACATGATTGCACAAGGGTTTTCTAATCATCCATTAGTCTTCCGACGATCATCCATTTGTCTTCACCAGATAAATCTTCCTCTGTTCAACTCTATTTGCAGCACATCAGGGAGCTTTTGCCAGACAGTTACCTTTTTTTTTTTTTTTACTCTTGCACCACCTTAGTGCTTGCACTGTATTGTTAAAGCATCCTCTCAGAGTCTCTATTCACAGGCATGTAAACTGTGCACCGTAGAGGGAGATCTCTTCCCTATTGATCCTTGGGGAAGCCCCCGTCCCTGCAGCACCTGTTGCTAAAGAGGATGTCCGCCCTCCCACCAACCCCCTACCTACACACAACAATGCAGACAACCTATAGGCCTCTGAAACACAGACACAGGGATACATAGATCATCAGAAGTGTTAAATATAGAGCTCTGCACACTTGTCCCTGTGGAGCGCCCATCTGATACCATTGTCCCTCAGTCCATTAACACCCACTCTCACACAAAGCTGAATCTCTGAGCATGGCTTGAGGTAAGGTACAAGGTAAGGGGCCAGACAAAGGGATGGTTACTCTCCCTGTCAGCCGATCGTTGAAACTGTGACACCAGACCACAAAGAAAAATCCGACCTCTCGGAACTGGGATCAAATCTTTTGTTAACAGAGGGTCAGTATTTGGGCTTTCTTGTCAGGTTTTGTTTCAGACTTTTGGCTTTGAGAGCTCTGCTGAGGGTGCTCTGTAGAGTTTAGTCAAACCTCAATGGAGAGTGGAGCGAGAGTAATAGCACCACCGCCCCCTCCTGGCAAAAGCAAATATTAAAATTAACTGAAGAAAGCTTCCTTTTTCTCTTGACTTCTCAGAGGTCATGAGCAGCATCTGCTTGTAAAAGCTATAAAGTAACTCATCAATTAAGTTAAAAGTTGTTTTTCAAACAAAGTGTTCATTTGGCATGTCATAAAACCTGACATTTTCCTTTTCAGGTCAAAGAAAGTTTCCCAGACTGACTTGTGGGAGAAAGTCTTTCCAGTCTTTGTATTTTGGTGAAGCTGCTCGGCTGGCAGGCAGCAGCGAGGTGCATCCTGAATACTTAAGTTTACACCCAGACTGCAGCTGTGTCAACAACACGGTCCACGCCACAGGCTCTGCAGATAATGATAATCTGTCAGTGTGTTACTGAGGGTAGACTGGATAACAGGTTTTAATGTGCACATACTCTGAGTTGATTTTTTGGTCTTTGGCTGGCTAAACTGTGTTTGTTGAAACTTTCTAACATCAATTTCAACTTCCCTGTTTTCAATGATAATATAAAGCAACTTTGCAACCTGAAGCAAGCTTTAAAGAATACTTTATTACCACATTAAACATAAACTGTTTAATTTACAGTAACATTAATAACTCCTTTGATCATCGGCATCCTCATAACTTCTGGTATGTTCCACGGATCCAGACGTAGGGGGAGTTATAATTAAATTACTCTCAAGTGGCCTCCACCAGGCTGTCATCTCCATATCACCATATGGAACTGATCTGTTGAGGATATATTGAAGAGTCTGAGCTCAGGACAGAGGTCAGAGGTCACTGTGGGTCATCAGAGGCCCATCAGTGTTTTCTCACCACAACTGCCTGAGGTCAAACCAGCAGCCTCTGACACAAACCTCAGCTGTAGATTTATTGTTTAAGGCAGATCTTATTCTTTTCACACAGAAATTAAAGCTCTCACCAGAGTTAGAAGGCTACAAAACTGTAACATAAAAGACAATAAGAGACAAATAAAAATAAGCTTTTAGTAAAATATATTATTTTTTGATTAACCCTCGCAAATTGTGGATAAAGGTGTGGCATTACTAAACTACTATATAAAGGAAATGGCTAATTTTATTGTGGATAATAGATTTAAATTAGAATTTATCAGTGAAGGGACTCAGCAATTGGTGTTTACCTTCTCAAACTGTTGTGTTGAACATGCCAAAGGTTAGAGGTCAATCCAATGAAGCAGACAACCAAGTTACCCATTATTTCCACATTTTTAATTACTTATTTTTATCATTACTACTTATTCAATTCCTCTTTCTCTGTGAGTGTCAAATAATGAACAGTGAAAAGCCCAAAAGTGTCTAAAAACTGTCATGGTATCCAGTTGGAGCAGGAGATATCCACTTTAAAGCTCCTATAGTTAGTAGCTTATAGTATTTGTTTTATAGCCTGATTTATGATCAAGGGTTCAAAACCTGAGGTGGGCATAGATAAACATGGTGCCTGACAGTCAACAACCAAGAGAAAAAGCTGAGTTGACAATAGACAGAAGCTAAACAGGCTTTTTTTCTAGACAAAGGTTGAACTGAGAGGGCTGCATAAAGAGCCTTTAGCCTATAAGATAAATAAGGTGTTTTTTGAAAACAAATCATGCAAAGACAGTCCAGTACAACCAAATATAGACCTAGAAAAAAAACAACTTTGTGCTATCTATCTACAGAAAAATGAGATGTTAAAACTGCTTCAATCAGTATTTTAGTATAATTATGACTCTGAGTTGTCCACTAATAGGATGATCTGTGATTTAATTCTCTGCCTCCAGTCCTCATGTTTGCTCCTGAAGGCTGTGTCATAGGTGTGTGAATGTGTGTGTATAAACATTCATCTGCGACACTGTGCATGGCAGCCTCCACCATCACATATGGATGTGTGTGTGAGTGTTTGTGCGTAGTGTAAAGGGCTTTGAGTGGTCAGAAGACTAGAAAGGCACTATACAAATGCTGTCCATTTACCATTTACCAAAAGATTATGTGTCCCGTGAATGGGGTTGCTTGTTTAGGCAAACCCACAGATAATTATCACGTGACAGATGGGGCGCGCCAGGGATTTCGGGCCCCATGAAAAGGTATCACATCGGGCCCCACCACCTCACCGCCACAGGCCATGAGGCCAACCCCGCGCTACCCATTCAATGCTCTAAATAACTCTACCTTTGCAGGCTTGCAACTCTCTTGTAGTCCAATATTTAAATGGTAAATGGACAGCATTTGTGTAGCGCCTTTCTAGTCTTCTGACCATGCAAAGCCCTTTACACTACACTCACACATTCGCACACTGATGGTGTGACTGCTCCAACTCATCTGGACTATTTCTGGTTCAGTTTGACATGATTTGTTTTCTGTCAAGTTTGACATGTGGACTGGAAGAAAATCAAACCACTGACCTGTTCTAGCTCATGAGCAGTGGCTGCAACTCATACTGCACCATACCTGTGCAGACATACAGCTCCGGAAAAAATAAGAGACCACTGCAAAATTATCAGTTTTTCTGATTTTACTACTTAGAGGTACACCACCGGTCAAAAGTTTTAGAACACCTTGATTTTTCAGTTTTTATTAAAATTGTCGTAGTTTAATGTGTCATCTGACAGATGATGATCTGACAGACCAGAGGTACAATGTGGATTATTTTGCTGTAGGATGAACTCCCGACTAACTAGGTCTAGATCATGGGGTTCTGCTTAGCTCTAGAGTGTGTAGTGTGCTCAAAAGTCAAAGAGAGCGGAGGTGTGTTAAGGTCTGTTAAGGTCTGACAAGACTGTCCAGCTGGGTGATGTGATGGCCACTGTTGTAAAAACTGTCAACATAATCCGAGCTAGAGGGCTGTACCACAGAGAATGATGAGCCTGTTTGGCTCAACATACATATGTGAACAAACATTTTCTCTGTTAAATCAGAACAAAAGCAGACTGAGAACCAGAATGAGTGATAGCCATCCCTGTGAAGTTCTTCATATCTCAACCACCAGGCTTTCTCCAGACATGTCAGCCATCCTTCAATCTAAAGGACAGCATCACTGCTCCCACTGAGTGCAATGTTCTTCACAATAAAGGTGACTTAGAAAAGCACACAGTATTCACGTTTCAGTACGTCACCTCTAGTGTGTGGCCCAGCCTTTGGTTTATTTTTCTGTATTTGGTAATCAGTAGAAACACTTTGGACACCCCTGATTTAGAGCATTTATTTGCAGAAAATGACAAATGGTCAAAATAACAGATAAAGATCCAATGTTTTCAGACCAACAATGCAAAGAAAGAAGATCAAATTCATTTTAAAACAACATAATACTAGTGTACACTTAAGAGGATTTCAGGAATCAATATATGGTGCAATAACCTGTATATTTAGTCCCAGCTTTCATGCATTCCACAAGTCTTTACCATTGTTCTTGGCTGATTTTATTCCACTCCTGGTACCTCTTTAAGCAGAATGAGGTGTGCATGACACTGGAATACATGTAGAGATGCTGCTCTCTTAGTTTTTTTCCAGAGCTGCATATGAAACATTCTGCATATACTAGAATTCACTTTTTTAATATAAGACTATAGAAAATGTGGGAAAGGCATCATTTATCATCAAAATGTCATTTGAATTGTAAAATTCTTGAATGGAATGAAATTGAATGTAAAACAAGAGTCTGCATCAAAGCCATGGACATGTACATTGCATATAATGTTATTTTACTATTGTCAGTTAATACAGATGGAATCACTCAGTGCTTCAACTGTACAGCATCCAGTACAGATCATTTCAGTAATGATACATCTCTATTCATGAAGATGGAAGTCCACATTTTGAGTGAGAGAAGTTCAACTTTCTATTGATTTTTTTTTTACATATATCCAGCAGTGATATGTGTTAATGCTGATAGTTGACCTATCACTCTGTTACGAGGCCAGAGGTCACAGGTCAATATCTGACTTTACTACCGCTCACCAGTGTAGAGTGTGTTTCTTGGGGAGAGTGTGCACAATGGGACACAATAGGCCCTTCTCTCTCTCCCATTACAGCCACAGCCACTCTCCATTCACCACTTCCTGGGTATCTGGTGTTCCAGACAGATTGGGTTGTGTTTGTTTCTTTCCCAAGGCTTCAATCTGCAACAAACAAAGGGGAGAAGCAGGCGGGAACAAACACACCGAGAGGACGCACAGCGCCAAAGCCCACATTCCACCTACAGATTTGGGGTCATTATCAGTGACGGCTGGAAACAGAGCAGGAGATAGTTCAGCCAGGCACAGGAAGCAGCGGGAAGGAGAAAGAAGTATGTTTGGCAAAAACTGAAAGAATTAGAAGGTCAGACTGATGTAGTACTTTGACTCAAGAATGTACTTAAGGAAAATCTGTAATTGTACTTGATTATTTCCTTTTTATATAACTTTATATGTCCGCTTCATTAGGGAAATATTGTTCTTTCCAGTTAGAAGATCAGACTGATATAGTGGTGGAAAATGATTACTGGCAAATAAATACTTTTACTCATGGACTGTACTTAAGGACAACAGGTAATTGTACTTGATTATTTCCTTTTATATAAGTTTATACTTCTGCTCCATTAGGGAAATATTGTTTTTCTATTGCAGTACATTTATTTGACAGTTACTTTTCAGATGAAGATTTGACACAATGGATAAAAGCACATCGTGAATTTTTCCTCTAAACTTCTTGATTTCATTCCATTAAATGTTAAAATGAGCTGATATTTCACTAAAAAACAAAGGTTATTAGAGTAAAAAATGCAAAAACCTGAGACTTGTGTGTCAGAACTTTTTTTCTTTTTCTCACCTATTCATCATCTTATGACCCCCCATTTTTAAACAGCTCTGTCTCTAGCACTACATTAAACTCCACAGGGAATTGCATTTCTATTTTAAGCTACTTTATACAAATACCACTAATATTCTGCAAAGATGAAAACATTTTAGATTTTATTTCACTTACTTATTTGACTTCTTTGGCTGAAGGTTACTAGGCAGGTTGAGATGGTACATTAGCAAATACAAAAAGTGTCCAAATGTACAGTATGTAGACAAGCCAACTTTAGACTTTACAAAAACAAGCACTTTATAACAGGCTCCACTCTTCTGGTTCATGCTCCCCACAAGATTTTGGAACTCGTCTACAGGAAATTTTCTTTCCACAGGGCCACTGAAGAGGTCTGTCCCTGATGTTGGGTGATAAGGTTCTGGCTCACAGTCGATGTTCCAGTTCATCCCAAAATTGTTGGACGGCTTCATGCACAGGGGCATTGTTATATTAAAACAAGAAAGTTTTAATATAACAATCACCCAGAGTATTACCAGGAAGGTGGAAGCACAATTTTATCTAAATGATCAATTTGCTGTAGGAATTCCTGTAATTGGATTTAAGTGGTTTAGCCCAAACCATAGAAACAATAACAGATCTGTATGTGAATAGGCTGTGTCCACATACTTTTGTCTACATAGTCTTTACATAATTTTTTCCCAAAAACAAAGACCATCTGCACTCTGAATAGATTATCCTGTAAAGGGGACATTTTGAGTTTACATTAGGTAATATTGAGGAAGGCCTATATTTATCTAATTCAGCCCAGATGTGGATCCCAGTTGAGCTAACTGATTATGTCAGCATTGGCTGGTGTGTGAGCGTTCTTTGTATATGAGATTGTTTTTGCCTTTTGGGCCATGGACCTGATAACATGTTGGTATGAGTATACTGCTGTAATGCATTACATTATTACAAGTGCAAGTCAAAAGTGACAAATATAATCAATGCGAGAATCACTTTAAACTTTTAATGTTGTAGGTGAGCAGGAAAACAATTTGATTTTTATTATTTTTGATCAATTTTGATTATTATTATTATTTTTTAATATATATTTTTTTCAGGTCTGCCCAACCCTGCCCCTGGAGAGCTGCCATCCTGCATGTTTTAGGAATTCCCCTTCACCAACACACCTGATTCTAATTATCAATTCCTTATCAAATAGCTAAAGCTTGTCAAGGGCTTGTTAATAATTAGAATCAGGTGTGTTGGAGTGGGGAGATTCCTAAAACCAGCAGGACAGTAGCTCACCAGGAGCAGGGTTGGGCAGCCCTGAATTCCATTGTTACAGCTTAAATTACTCAAAAGTACATGAAACATGTGCTTCATCTTTACCAGTTACAGCATTTCATCATGATCTAGGCAAGGCAAGTTTATTCGTATAGCACATTTCAACAACAAGATCATTCAAAGATCAAGTATAATTACTGAACCTTCTGAAATGGGCCAAAAATAAGTACTTGTATTTTCATTAGCGAAGTACATTATTCATTTTTTTTAATTTTAAGAAAACAATGAAGTAGAAAGCAGGACTTTCACTTGTAGTAATGCAAAAATCAAAGTACTTCCTGCAGCAAACTCTCATCAGTTTGTGTACTTAAGGTGGAGCCCATTGTGCAGTCAGAAGTTGCAAACAGAAGAAAGAAAGACAGCTGCTTGTGTGTGTGTGTGTGTGTGTGTGTGTGTGTGTGTGTGTGTGTGTGTGTGTGTGTGTGTGTGTGTGTGTGTGTGTCCACCTGTGTTTATGCATGCTGGCTGCAGACATTAAAGCCCAGTGCACCGCTGCCTGAGGCCTGTAACGTGTGGCTGCTGTCTGTTGGCTGGAGATCCTATCAGGTGTGATTAGTGTACATTGTGTTTGTTGGCACATGCTCTCCATTCTCTGATAGCAGTTACACACTCGTCACAGCTGTGAGCTGGCCCCCGAGGAGGAAACCCCTGCACCTGCCTCTGCTGTAGCCCAACGTAAACAGGTTTTAAACAAATCAGCATCTGTGCATGTGAGGAGGAGAGAAACACTGGATATAAATGGAGTCATTTGCACACATGAGATTGAGTTGTCCAGGCCATCATACTCAAAGAGAGAAATTCCACTGCCCTTACTTATTAAACCACGTGAGACCAGTGGGGGTCAAGGGGGTAGCATCACTGGTGGAAATGTGTCTGAAATGAGGCAAGAGATTGGTATGGATTATACTTAGCATGCAGGAGCAAAAACAACATCATCTCTAGGGAGGATTCAGCCACAGAGAAGAAAATCCCGCAATGACACATTTGACAAGGATAACCTGTCTTTTTAACAAAGGTTTAGTGTGTTTGGCAGCTGGCAACATATACACACCTTCATAAACAAGATTATTCTTGAAACAAGATTTAATTTTTATGTTTTTTTAAGTATTTTACATATTTCAGTCTGGCCCAAAGTGATGAACCATCCAACCAAAGGACAGACTGACATTTCTATCCCTAAACAACAAAGTGACCATGGGAACAAAAAAGAACAGATGCCTGATACTGAAGTCATTATGCCTGAAATTAAATTCCCTGGAGGATTTAACAAACTTCTTTTATATTGCTTCAAAAAGAACCTTTATCTGTTTTGCAGCATCAAAAATAAACTCAATTCTACACAACAAGAAAATGCACATTGGAGAAATCATTTAGTTTTTTTTTTTTTCATCTCAACATTTGCTCTCGCTATCTAATGATTTCTTGGCCTCCACAGGCTGAGATCAGGGAGGAGAAATGGAAACCTGCCAAAAAAGGAGCTTTGATTTTGAGAATCCTGCCTCAGGTTAAAAGACAATGAACTATAGTTGGCTTTGATCTGCGTTCATATCCAGGCAGAATAACGATGGCTCCTTTGACCAGAGTTAATGATGTCTGTGGTGCGTAAGCATGTTGCAGAGGGGGATTTGTAGGCACACAGGCACCTTTAATGAGTTTTATTTGTTTTGCTTTATCCTCCTCCACCTCCTACTCACCACGGTATACATGGAGTAATGGAGAGGGAGGGGTGGTGGGTTAAGATCAACCGTCTCCTCACCTTCATAAGGCTAATTATACAACTCGCATGAGGATCATCTCACAGCTTTACCTAAAGGAAAAGAGATTTCGCCTCCTCTCCTGACACATAATAGTAAATTATATTAAACTCCTTCATTAGTCTAAATTTGTTGCCTCACGTAGCCTAAATATTTGCACAGAAAACTTACTTCAAATTATTTCATTCAGAATAAAATGTTTAAAAAGTAGAAAATATTTAAATGGAGAGTAATTTTTAGTAGCTCTTACTTGTCTTTCTATAAGGATGGGGAAATCTTTCACATATTTACAATTACCCATGACTGGAAGTGTCAAGTATATATACTTTTAAAATACAATTTCAAAAATTATAATTAAGTAGCCCGCATTTTTTTCAAACTTTAACTAACTTCTCCAACTTTTGTGTTAATGCTGCACTAAACTAAAACACAGAATCTCTCCAGTGCTCAGCATTAAACGTTAATCCATCTGTCCCACTTCAGAGTAATTTTCACACTCTTAGAAGTCATAATCACTGACGCAGACGGTGGAAAGTGTGTCCTCAGCAGTAGCCCTATCGGTCATGGCACTTTCTCCACACAATACCCCTGCTATCTCCCAGTCGGATGGCAGGTCCCAGTCCATCTCTTCCTCATTAGGCATATGTCTCATTTTCCATTTCAGACAGGAGATAGCATAGAAGTGCACACAAAAGCACTATTTTCAGGCTCTTCTGCTCATCTCGTCTAAAAGTCTAATGAGAGCGGATCAAATATAACTCGACACTGAGGGGAGACAAAGGGAGACGTAGCCCTGGGTGAGAGATGAGGCGAGGCAGAACAATGGACCTGAATGTGCTGTCACTGCGGCGGTATGAAGCAGGACCAGTGAATGCAGATGATTCTGTAATGAGGGATTAAGTGGTGGATTATAGGTCTTTATTAAGATGTTTCTGATCCTCATTAGGCTGAATCTCGTATCAGGGCATCGATTCCCCT
This sequence comes from Lepturacanthus savala, assembly GCA_030544235.1. Taxonomy (NCBI): domain Eukaryota; kingdom Metazoa; phylum Chordata; class Actinopteri; order Scombriformes; family Trichiuridae; genus Lepturacanthus; species Lepturacanthus savala. The sequence goes on along the minus strand of CM060473.1, from coordinate 5,668,083 downwards.
CTCGCTCACTGGATTGGCCATCCTCTGGAGGAAGAAGAGAGGGAAAAGAGAAAGAAAGAGTGAGAAAGAAAGATACAGAGACATATGCTGCTAATATGCTCCTCTGAGGCATGTAAACTACAAGCATGAATTAATGTTGGAAGAAACATTTATTTTTTATTTTACATAGTTTATAGACTTTTATTTTATTTTTGCCTTTGAACTGGGAAAGGAAAATGTGCAGTGTGTGTGTGAAACCAGACATCCATTTAAACATTTGACCTTTATTTGAGAACAATAGTGGAGATACAGACAAAAAATGGAGGACAAGAGAGAGGTAACTGAGTAGCTAAAATGCAAATGACATAATTGTTAAATTCCTGATTTGATTCCAACTGGGGACTTTATATCTAGCTCTCTCCAAACAACTGCTGACATGTCTCATCAGGTACCCTTCAACTTTGAGAGACAGAATGGGAGAAGGAATACAGGAATTCACATTGGAGGTAAAATAAGTATTTATTCACCAAAAAAACAAGCAGGATTTCTGACTCCCACAGACCTGTAACTTCCATTTAAGAGGCTCCTCTGGCCTCCACTCATTACCCCTATTAACGGAACCTGTTTGAACTCATTATCAGTATAAAAGACACCTGTCCACAACATCAAACAGTCACACTCTAAACTCCACTATGGCCAAAATCTAAGAGCTGTCAATGGACACCAGAAACATAATTGTAGACCTGCACCAAGCTGGGATGACATAAGCAGCTGGTGTAAAGAAATGAACTGTGGAAGCAATAAAATGGAAGACATATAAGACCACTGATAATCTCCCTCCCTCTCTTTCAGCATGACAATATTTCCAAACATACCACCTTAGCAATGAAGGAGTGTCTTTGTAAGAAGCATTTCAAGGTCCTGGAGTGGCCTAGCCAGTCTCCAGAACTCAGCCCCATAGAAAATCTATGGAGAGAGTTGAAAGTCCATGTTGCCCAGTGCAGCCCCCAATATCACACAATGTCAGCTCTAGAGGAGATCTGCATGGAGGAAAATACGTGCATCAGTGTATGAAAACCTTAAAAAGACTTACAGAAATCTCTGGCCTCTGTCATTACCAACAAAAGGTATATAACCAAATATTGAGATGAACTATTGTTATTGACCAAATACTACTTTTCCACCATAATTTGCAAATCAATCAGTTTTGAAATTGTGTTCATAGGTCAAGTAAAACTTACTTTTTCCTGTATAGTATAAAGACCTGGGCATGTTACTGTTATATGTGTTCATAGATAAACAAGTTTAGACCCAGCTTCTTCTACAAATAAGGACATACACTATCATGCTGTGCCCAAGCTATATCCGAAAGTTGAGGTTGATCCAACAGTCAGAGAGACATGCGAGTCACAGACACACAGACACTCCTTTCTTTATAGATAGAAAGACAGACAAAAATGAGCATCATCTGCACGCACACATGCAATGTTCAAATATTTCCATTTTAGAAAAAAATTTAAATGTTGTAGTTGCCAATATGGTGATACAGATTTGAGATCAAAATGTTACTGATCATCATTAAAATGTGGGTGGGAAATGAAAATACTCAAAAATTACTTAAACACACCATCAGTTTAGATTATGACAGATTTATTCAGTGCAAAGGAAGTCTAATAATAGGCGTCATGGATACGCCTCATGCTCATCCACCTCATGCCGCTCATGCCCATGCTGCTGAAGTTCCTGTACTCGCCGGGCCTCATGTACATCATCCTGCCTCTGTACATAGGCTGCTCATACATCAGCCAGTGTCCATCCATAACATGGCAGGACATGCAGTTGTTCATGCGGTAACGGTCCATGACATTGTCACAGTCGTCCATCAGCTCGTGCATCATGCCTCCGAAGTTCTCCCTCTCGTAGATCCTCATCCTGTAGTTACCTCTGTACTGTGGTGCAGAAGAGAAGGAACATGTCATATATACAGCATGATCCTGTAAGACTATGAATATGGCCATAATTAACAATTCAGACGTCATCTACAGTAAATGAAGCTGTAAATTAAGTGTGAGCTTACCATGGGGATCATACGGCAGGACCTGATGCAGTCACTCATGCCCATCATGCTCATGTAGTCGGCGTACTCTCCCCTCCTCATGAAGTACTGGTTTCCCATGTAGTTGGTGCGGTCGTACATCATGAAGCAGCCTCTCTCCACCCTGCAGGAGTGACACCTGCTCATGTAGGAGGACATGTCGGGGCAGTCGCTCATGCACTCATAGTGGCGACCCTGGAAGTTCCTGTCCTCGTAGAAGATGACCTGGGGGAGAAGTATCAGCTTTAGTTAGAACATATCCGGGTTTCAAGCTGCATTCATTTATTTTTAATACAATACATAGTAAAGGATCTCGGTATTGGTGACTCCACATCAAATGAAAAGCTTGGATTTTACTCCTAAATGTATTCTGCAATAACCGATTGTGCCATCACTCGATGATAGTGCCATCACTCGATGATAGTGAGCAGCATTAACATTTACTTACAACAGCCTGTTTTTGCCTACAATGACCCAAGAGGTCCAAGTAAAGTTGGGGGCCAAATATAAGAAGTTGTAAAAATATATAGTTGCTCCTGTTTATGGTTTTTAGTGGAGGCTGAAGCATTGGGAGCTACAGAGCAATAACATAACAGAATTATCAGATAAAACTTACCTTGCCCATCATGCTCATTCCAGTGGAAGTCATTTTGGTTGTTAGTGGGCCGCTGCTGTTGCTGCTGCTGCTGGTGGAATTGCTGCTGCTGCTCTTGCACTGCACTGTACCGTTACCAGTTTAACCCTTTCCTTTTATACCTAACCCACAGACCAACTCTTTTGTTCTAAACTCCTGAGCCAGCAACAATGTCATAGAAATGCACAGAATATGGAGGGATTGTCCACTTTTTTTTTAGAAAAGAGGCCAGTCAGGGCAAAGTTTCATAAAATGCTCTGACAAAAAACATGAATGAACAAAAATTAAATATGTGGACCTCATTATGGCACTGGAGGAAAAGTCAGCTGGGTAACACTTTAGTCATTCATTAAGGGACACACAATTTTTAATGGCTACCAGGAAGCAAATGAGGAACAAATGAAGAACTAACGGATGATAGCTAATGATTGGTTAAGATCAGTTAATTAATAAGTTAGTGAGGAACAAATCGGGAACAAATTGCTAATTTATTAATTGTTAAGTATTTTTCTAATAGAGGACTATATACTGTAGTTTGTTTCTTGAAAACAGACAAAGATCCTATAGTAATGAATAATTAGGTAATGGTAATTTGCTGTAAATCTACCATACTAATGGCCATTGAAGGCACAGGCCATGGCTTTACAGAGTGGAAATGCTGAAGTGCAGAGGCATGAGGGAACAAGTCTGAATCTTCCTAAAGGAGTGGGCAATGTAACAACCTAGGATGACTGTTTTCAAAACTAGCTCATTAGCTCTCAGCTAGTGCTTATGTTGCTTATGTTTTTGGAGACTCTAAAGTGAGTTGTGAGTGAATTGTGTGTGTGCCCCACAGAAGGCCGGTGACCTGTCTGGGGTGTATCCCTGCTTCTCGCCTGAAGTGCACTGGGACAGCTCCAGCAGCCTCTTTCACTCAGGCACTGAGGACATCTAACGTCAATTAAAATCAGTGAGGGCTCTGGGTTTAGAGTTTAGAGGGGGACATTTCGATTGGGCCAAACTCTATAAACATGTAGCATCAGGTAAATACATCGCTCTCTATTGACACACAACTATAGAATTAGGTCAGTTTCTCCCAGGCCCAACCCCTAATAACATTACAGGAAATTTGCAGGGAAGGGTAATTTTTGAATGCAAACAGAAACATTACCAGGAAAGCCACTAAGACCTTGTCCACACAACAAGGTCATGTAAGAATTTTCTTTGCAGATTCCAAAGTTTTTGTGTCCACACACACAACTTTGCCAGGAGTATTTGTATCTGCATGGTGACGTGGTAATGAGTGATGATGAGTAACAAAGATGTAATACATATGCCACGCAGACAGGTGGCGAAATCAGGGGCGGTAAAAAGGAGAAGAAATGGACAGTTAGTTCAGTATGGATCAATCTCTGATTGGTCAAAAAATTCTCACAAAGCATTATGGGAAACAAATATACCCAATAGTGGCAGTGCTAGCATCAATATATGGTTGATAAAATTCTAAAATATGAACAATAAAATGGTCAATATTGGATGTTCCCATATGGATTTATTTTATTTTTATTTTGTTATTGTCGCATGTTTGACAGGACTCCCTGTCTGCTAATCACTGCTGTTTTTATATTGATGCTGGGCTACACAGCTCACCTATTACCAGCATTGCCATATCATATATGAACAGATGCAAGAAGACAGGAATATTCTGGAATGGAGTTGCATTTGTGAATAGTCAAAAACATTAGTGGTGCCTGGAAAGTGTAATTTACTTAGAACAATGTGTGAAAGGGGCTTTTGTCTCTGCTTGTTGGTTACCACATGGGCCCCTCTCTGTGTTCTGAGGTAGGTAATGATGCTGGGGGGGGTTTCGGGAATGTTTTGTGTGTACTTGGTGGCTGAGTTGGATTTGTTTGCAGTGAGCTCCTGTCTGCCCTGGTTTTCAGTCTGCCTGTCTGTCTTTTTTGCATCAATGTCTGCTGGTTGAGTTTGGTTGATTCAAAGTTCCTGTTTGCCCTGTGCCAATTTATGGATTACTTTAGTTAAGGCTAATGCGATCTTTACAGGTCTTCTTAAAAAGTCAATCACCAACTGCAATTATTAATTCCAATTGCAATCACATTAAAATGTTCCAGTTTGAGAACTCACTAAGACCAAGAAAGGGGTTCACTCTGGTTCTGAGGTCTTTATACTGGCTTCCTATTTGAAAAATATTTCATTTTATTATACTGCTGTTAATAAATTGCTTAATGTTTTAGGGCCAATGTATATATTTCTGACCTGCTAAACCCTAATGAACCATGCAAATAAGTCTTAAGTCTCCTGCAAATCTCACTTCTTTTAAATCAATACTGTGGCTGCCTTTGATTAACTGTGACTTTCAAAGCTAGCTTTTTATTATGATCATTCATAATTTTATTCATGATTTTTTAGATTATGATTTTTAATACTTATCTATCACACCATCTGTGCTTACTCAAAATAACAATGACTTAAACACACCATCATTTTAAGTTGGGACAGTTTTATTTAGTGCAAAGAGTCTAATAGCAGGACTCATTGATACGCCTCATGCTCATCCACCTCATGCCGCTCATGCCCATGTTGCTGAAGTTCCTATACTCGCCGGGCCACATGTACATCATCCTGCCTCTGTACATGGGATGCTCATACATCAGCCAGTGTCCATCCATCACATGGCAGGACATGCAGTTGTTCATCTGGTAACGTTCCATGATGTTGTCACAGTCGTCCATCAGCTCATGCATCATGCCTCCGAAGTTCTCCCTCTCGTAGATCCTCATCCTGTAGTTACCTCTGTACTGTGGTGCAGAAGAGAGTTTAACTCAAAACATGTCTTCACATTTACAGTATAAGCTCAACAAGACTCAAATATAGCTATAAAATTCTAGAATAGTACAATAAATCAAGCTGTAATTCAAGTGTGATCTTACCATGGGGATCATGCGGCAGGACCTGATGGTGTCGCTCCAACCCATCATGCTCATGTAGTCAGCGTACTCTCCCCTCCTCATGAAGTACTGGTTTCCCATGTAGTTGGTGCGGTCGTACACCATGAAGCAGCCTCTCTCCACCCTGCAGGAGTGACACCTGCTCATGTAGGAGGACATGTCGGCGCAGTCGCTCATGCACTCATAGTGGCGACCCTGGAAGTTCCTCTCCTCATAGAAGATGATCTGAGGGATCAGCATTGGTTAGAACATATTCACATCTAGTTCTGCACTAATTTCATGTTTTAAAAGCAACACAGTAAAGGCTTTTAATATTGGTGACTCCACCTTCCATTGGATGTATGAAAGCTTTGTTTATTCTTAAATGTACTTTAAGTGCAATAACATATATTTTTTTTGCCTGTTGTCGGCAACAAAAGCAAGCTGATATACAGTTTTATATTATTCTGAGATCTGTATCCACACATCAAGCACACAGTGACTAACAATAGCATTTACTAATAGTTGTTTCTGGCCATATATAATATTAATATAACAAAACTATGAGAGAAAGATTACCTTGCCCATCATGCTCATTCCAGTGGTAGTCATTCTGTTTAGTGGGCTGCTGCTACTCTTGCACTGCACTGTACTGTAAACAGTTTAACCCTTTCCTTTTATACCTGACTACACAGACCAGTCCTTTTGTTCTAATCCCCCTGAGCCAGCAACAGTGTCATAGAAATGTACAGAATATGGCGGGATTGTCCACTTTTTTTTCAGAAACAGGTCAGTCAGGTCAAAGTTTCTTGTAATGGCTCCTGAGGAAAACATGAATGTCACAAAACGTTATGGCAATTCATATATAGTTGTTTAGAAATTTCCCTCACAAACAAAAATGTGAACCTAATTAGTGCTAGAGGAAAGGTCAGGGAATCACCAAAGTAGTTGAATTCATTCTCTGGGGATCATTGATATCTGTACAAAATGTTACGCCAATCCGTCTCTCAGTGTTGACATGTTACAGTTGACCAAACACTTGAAACGTAAGTGTGCTTTTTCAACTGCTGATGGTGATGCAATGTAAGGGGACCAAAAATTAGTGCAATTTAATGAGGGGAACATGAATATCTGTACAAAATTTCTGGCAATCTGTCAAATAATTGTTTGGACATTTTACTCAATGATATGAATGCTATGATTGTAACAGCATGGTGGTGCTAAATAGAGAACTGATGAGATCACCTAAGTCAGCGGTAATCCTTCTATGAGGACATGAATGGTTTTACAAAATTTAAGGGCAACTCATTCAATATTTCATGAAATTATTCAGGGCTAAAGCAGTGGGACAACAATTGACCAACTGACATCTTGGAAGCCACATTAAGATTGTGACCAAAGGTTCATTTAAAAATAATAAAACCTACCTGATTAATCTTTACCATTTTGTGTATTTTTACCAGTCTAATATAATAGTCTCTAATATGATATAAAGACAGAAAAAAATGACCAGATCCTGGTTTTGTGTTCACTTGTGTGACTGCTCTGGCATTGTATTCTTAATTAGAACAGGGTTGAAGGACTCATGCAGGTTGGAACAGGTAGAAACGCTATTTACTATATATGGTGAAGTTCAAATTTAGTATAAAGGCTGTTAGAGAAAATTATATGAATTCCACTCTGTTCCATTCCGAATGGACCTTGTTCCATGCATCCATAGATAAAACAGCAGACCGAAGCTGTGGCCGTATGGTGGTCAGTGCCTGTCGTGGTGGCAGTCCTCAAACCCATTGGTGGAACCAGCGCTAAGGGACGCCATCAAGCTGAAAAAGGAGTCCTACAGGATCTTGTTGTCCTGCAGGACAGTTGACAGCTATTGACGTGCCAAGCAAAGTGCAGCCTTGGCGTTTGCGGAGGAAAAAACTTGGGTGTGGGAGGGGTTTGGTGAGGCCATGGGAAACAACTTCAAGGAGGTTCTGCACCAGCATACAATGACTCGGGCGGGGGAAGCAGTGCATTGTTCACACTTTGTTCAGTGGGGGCCGGATGCTGCTGACCTTGACTCTGGACGTTCTGAATCGGTGGGGGGAATACTTCGAAGATCTCCTCAATCCCAACCAGTCAAAAAGATCCTTGGTGGCAAGGCCCTAGGGATGGTTGAGATCCACATAGAGTTCCTCAAGGCTCTGGATGTTGTGGAGCTGTCTTGGTTGACATTTGTCTGCAACATCACATCGGGGGCAGTACCTCTGGCCTGGCATACGAGGGTGGAGGTTCCCCTCTTCAAAAAGGAGGACTGTAGGCTGTGCTCCAACTACAGGGGGATCACACTCCTTTTCCTCCCTGAGAAGTTCTATTCGGGAGTCCTGGAGAGGAGTGTCCATAAGATAGTCGAACATCAGTTTCAGCAGGAGGAGTGGAGCTTAGTTCGCATTGCCGGTAATAAGTCAGACTTCTTTTCAGTGGGAGTTGGACTCTGCCAGTGCCCTTTGTCACCAATTCTGGTCATGAGGGGGGTATGGTTCATTGACCTCAGGATTGAGTCTCTTTGCGGACAACCTGGTCCTGTTGGCCTCAACAGAAGGTAACGTTCATCTCCCTCTGGAGCAGTTCACAGTATGGTGTGAAGCGGCTGGGATAAAAACAAGCACCTTCAAGTATCTCAGGGTCTTGTCCACAAGTGAGGGAAGGAGGGAGCGGGAGATTGACAAGTGCATTAGTTCAGCATCTCCAGGGATGCAGGCTTTGTATCAGTCTGTTGTGGTGAAGAAGGAGCTGAACCAAAAGGCAAAGCTCCCATTTTACCAGTCAATCTATGTTGACTAGTCATTTTAGAATTAAATTGGCAGTGTGTGTTTCTGTGTAGTGTTTCTGTTTTTGAGATGTTTTATTGTTGATTTGGGCATCTGACTCTTGTTTAAATGTGACTGATTTTTAATATGTTTCTGCTATGCATGGTGAAATGCCAGCTTATGGAAAGAAATCTGCATTTTCATGTTATTATTAATAACCCTCCTTTTCAACAAAAATCATAAATCCACTGACCAGATGAAAGAGCTGGTGATTGCTAAGGCTGAACCTACCTCATTCCCCTAATTTCTCTCCCCCTTACTACTCCTCTTACCAAAAGTGGCAAGCACCCATCCATAATGACGTTCCCAGCCTGATAGATATAGCACATCCAGCTACTTGTTTATAAAATACTGCAAGCTCTGTCTGACATGGGCAGGGTCTGGTCAACAAGTCTGATAACACCCAAGACTCTTTCCAAAAAAAGCCAGGGCCCGGTGTGCTGATGGCATCATCAATTCCTGTCTTGATAAGAAACACCAACATGCAAACTGATCATTTATTCCATGCCTGCCACAGAAAATATTACTAGAGAATGCTTTTGACACACTCAATTTAGCTTTTTTAATGTAAGGTTATTAGCAGGGAAAACACTTACATTATAAACAACATTTTATTATCAAGCACAATAGTCCCACCAGCTCAGTGGTCTGGTGGTAGAGTGTCTGCCCTGCGACCAGGTTCAAACCTAGATTGAGTCATATCAGAGACCGCTGAGTGCCAAACCTGTTGGCACTCAACGCCTGGGGTGTTAGATAATTGTATATTTCTGAGCACACCACTGCTTCTGCTCACTGTTCCCTCAGGTGATAGGTCAAATGTTGGAAGCAAAAAATCTTTAATCTAATCTGAATTTGAATACCTCAATTATTAAAAAGCATCAATGCAAATTGTTGCAGTCAGTTGCATGAAACATTGTATATGTGTGTGGATACTGTGCTACTGTTTCAATTTTGATTTCCCAGGTGCTGTAGGGATCTGTGGTACACCGCAGAGTGGACTTTTGAATTGTCTTTCTTTAATGTTTGTAGAACTGGATTGAACTGAACAGACTTTTGACTGTGGAGAAAAACAAAAATACCAAGTTGACTGAACTCAGACTGGGATGAATGAATGAATTGAATGAATGAAATTAATGAATTTTTCCTTGTGAATTAATCGGCAGCCACTCAGACCATGTGTACTCACTCAAAATGAAAATGACTTAAACACACCATCAGTTTAGTTTATGACAGTTTTATTCAATGCAAAGAGGGACTAATAATAAGAGTCGTTGATACGCCTCATGCTCATCCACCTCATGCCGCTCATGCCCATGTTGCTGAAGTTCCTGTACTCGCCGGGCCACATGTACATCATCCTGCCTCTGTACATGGGCTGCTCATACATCAGCCAGTGTCCATCCATCACGTTGCAGGACATGCAGCTGTTCATGCGGTAACGGTCCATGATGTTGTCACAGTCGTCCATCAGCTCGTGCATCATGCCTCCGAAGTTCTCCCTCTCGTAGATCCTCATCCTGTAGTTACCTCTGTACTGTGGTGCAGAAGAGAGGAGAGTTTAACTCAAAACATTCTTTTACAGCATGAGCCTATATGGCTATAAATATGGCTACAGTAAATGAAGCTGTAAATCAAGTGTGATCTTACCATGGGGATCATGCGGCAAGACCTGATGGTGTCGCTCCAACCCATCATGCTCATGTAGTCAGCGTACTCTCCCCTCCTCATGAAGTACTGGTTTCCCATGTAGTTGGTGCGGTCGTACACCATGAAGCAGCCTCTCTCCACCCTGCAGGAGTGACACCTGCTCATGTAGGAGGACATGTCGGGGCAGTCGCTCATGCACTCATAGTGGCGACCCTGGAAGTTCCTCTCCTCGTAGAAGATGATCTGGGGAGAAGTATCAGCTTTGGTTAGAACATATTCAGGCTTAAAACTGTTGTGAAGAGAAAGAAAGTCTTTCAATATTGATGGTTCCAACTTCCTCCCTTTACTGATTGTTTTGGCTTGATGTTGGCAGCCGAAGCAAGAAGCTGATATACACAGTCTTTTCTGGTTAGAAATGACCCTAAGAGAGACCCTAACAATGGGGTGGATAGGAGGGGTCTTTAGGAGGTAGACTTTATCTTGGGTGGTGGCAGAGATGAACTGTACATGTTTTTGTATTAGTTGCATTGTATTGTTGTTTTTCTGTGTGGACCCCAGAAAATGTCCAATGCCCATAAACGAAACAGTGAACCTGGTAGCCAAATATAATGAGCATATTCATTAACATAAAAAGTTATTGCAGGAGCCACAGCACAGTAATGTAACAAAACTCAGAGAAAACTTACCTTGCCCATCATGCTCATTCCAGTGGTAGTCATTTTGCTTTTTAGTGGGCTGCTGCTGCTGCTGCTGCTGCTGGTGGTGGAATTGCTGCTGCTGCTCTTGCACTGCACTGTACTGTAACCAGTCTAACCTATTCCTTTTATACCCAACCGCACAGACCAGCCCTTTGTTCTAAACCCCTGAGCCAGCAACAGTGTCATAGAATTGCACAGAATATAGAGGTATTGTCCACTTTAAAAAAAAGCGGTTAGTCAGGTAAAAGTTTCTTATAATACCTCCTGAGGGGACATGAAAGTCCTCAAATTTCATTTCATCATATAGCCTAGTTGTTGAGGGGAACATGAATATCTGTAAAAAATATAAGGGTAAATCCATCAAATAATATTTTAGACATTTTACTTAAACTCTGAATATCAACCTCATGGTGGTGCTAAAAAGAAAACTGATCATATCAAGAGTCAGTAGTAATCCTTCTGTGGGGACCATGCAAAATGTAAGGGCAGTTCATTTAATACTCAAAGTAATTCAGTTTGCACTAATGTAGTGGACAAATTTATTGACAGACTGACATCCCGTTAGCCACACTACAGTCTTAAAAATAAAAGTTCACTTAAAAGTCATGAATCTTATATGAACATTTTTTGTCATGTTGTGTATTGTTACCCAAGATGGTTGCCAGGGAAACATTTGTTAACAACATATCTTGGGTCATCCCCATTTCCAAGTATATATCCCCAAGCCTTATGTTTCCCATTTAGTGTTAGGGGTTCGGTTGCGGTTAGGGAGGGACATAGAATGAAACATAAGACCTTTTTCTGAAAAAGGGTCCTATGTTTCCCAGTCTCAGAACAAAGCAGGGAACATAGAACCCTGAGAACAAAGTACCCAAGGAACATAGGTAAGCTCCCAAATATCTCACCAATTCAGGTGTCACACCAAAACCATCCGTTTGATTACTCCATTTCATAGCTGATTGAAAATGACTTTAATGCTACTAACAAATTTAGGTCCAGTCAAGAGTTAAAATTTTCCAGTAGTACTCTTTATCTTATCTTATCTTTTTTTTTTTTTTAATTTTGCGTGGTCCTTTGTCATCACAACAATGTCATCAAAACGATTCCAAACCATTACCATTTGAGGGCAGTATAACACCTTGTGGATTGACCTGATACTTCTGGAGTATGTGGTGAACTATTGGTTAATAGTCACAGAAGAGGCAACAAGTTTTATCTGAATGCCTGGCACTCTGTTTAGTCTCATCTGTCTTTAGATCCTTGAACCTTTGAGACCCCTGCTGGTCCTGGTTGTGTGTGTGCATGTGTGTGGGTGTGTGAGAGAGAGAGAGAGAATCACAGGGTGGGGATCAGTGAGTTGGGGGATGGTTGGGTTGCTTTTAACTTGTAGAGCATTTTGCACTACATTTTTTGTGTATAAAAAGTGCTATATAAATAAAGATTGATTGATTGATAACAATCAGCACATTTCTACACAGTGACATAAAAAATACAAGCTTTAATGAAAACATGTATTTCAGTTCTATTAGCTTTTTTAAATGTCACATATAATTCATGTTCAGACCGTTTACAATATCCCTGCATAATTAGTCTCTAAACCAAATTAATAAACCATGTATCTATTATTCATTCATAAATACCTCATCAGTCAGGCCTGGAGCTGCCCTACAAACTGGAGATCCGGTATCTGGAGTAGAAGACTCAGGTAAGGCTTCACACTCACTTATTAAAAACTATTACGACTAATGGAGTTACAGGCTTGACAGACTAGATTTAGGACTGTGTTTGCAGCTTTCATGCAGGCTAGTGGTGACCTAAGAGCATGTCTACAGGTCTAGAGAGTGTGTATTGTTGGAAAGTGAGGCAGGTTTTTGAGACAGCTGTTTGACAATGTTTGTCTTTGTGTTGTGTTGATCAAAGGGCATGACAGTATTGAATAAAATCCAGTATTACAAATACAGGTTGGTAGGTTCTTTGACCACTCTGGCAAAAGGACCACCCAATATCCATTTAGAAGGTTTAACTTCATGATAAACCTGGCTGCCCCAACACCCTAAAAGCTGGGAAGTGGGTAGCACTTCTGCTTTGTCACACTCTTTACCTTTCTGAAGTCTTCACCATTTACTTTATCAGCAAGCAAGTACTGCTCAGCTCAGCAAATTCCATGCTATATCATAAATTCCACTTGTTTCTAAAGATGGTAACACTTGTCTGAATTAGCTTGATGTGGATGCCGCTTACCAAGAATCACCCACAGTGTCATGTTTCAACAAGTTTGTCTAAGAGGGAATGACAGAGAACAGTGTTTTGTTAGATTCAATAAGCACAAACCAGTCAGAACACTGTAACTAACTTCAGCACTGGACAGCAACACAAAGGTCACATTATCTTCCCCTGAACCAGTACTCAGTTTCACATACACCTCCACACTTTCCCTTTCAAGCAGTGCTCAACTGCTTCCATTTATACATAAGCAAGCCATGATGACTCGGCTTTCTCTGCAGAGACTGCAGTTCCAATCAGTCAGACAAGGTATTGTTTCTTTGCCCATCGATTAACTGTTTACAAGACAGGGACAGGTTTTCAATCTCAGGGAAAGTCTCCACACTTTTTCCACTATGCTCAACAACCCCTGGAAAAGTTGAATCACTGAAAAGCAATGCACCATCTAAAATATATGACTGGGAAGCACCAGTGTCCTGCAAGATCATACTGGAAGTGCTACCAAGCAATGAGGCATCTATCCACAATAAATGGAACAGTCAAGAAGTCAGCCAGCTCAATGGACACTCCCTCAAAACTTTTGCCTGATGGTCCTTATGACAATGATGGTCCATGATATTTTCTGATAGGAGCTACCATGTTGTCCGCCAAAGCTTAAATGGGAGACCAGCGCGGACGGAGGAAAATGCTGTTTTCTCCACATTTGTATTTGCCTCTACCTGCAATGCATCTGTCATCACTGGCAACCAGCTCAAGTTGCCATGGTAAACTTTGAGGCTCAGGCCACAGCTCGTTAAGTGTTATAAACAAACACCTCTTGCTCGTTAACATGCTTAAACACTGCCCCACCCATACATATAATGGTAATTATGGTAGTGGTATTTAGGTATTATTTGCATAATGATGTTTAGGGTGTTTATTTTTAAATGTAAAAATTGGTCAAGTTCAACATGGATTGTATGTTTGGGTTGAAATGATCTAGTATTGTTCTCAAGTTGTACAGACAGGTTTGATATCAAATGTTTTTTTTATTTAAACATTATAAAAATGTTAGTGGGAAAAGAGACCAACACAATAACTTTTTCCCTGTAAAGTAATCAGCATCCACCCATGATCATGTGCACTCACTTAAAATAAATAGGACATGAATACAAATATGTTTAGGTTGTGATATTTTTATTCAGTGCAAAGAGTCTAATAGCAGGACTCATTGATACGCCTCATGCTCATCCACCTCATGCCGCTCATGCCCATGCTGCTGAAGTTCCTGTACTCGCCGGGCCACATGTACATCATCCTGCCTCTGTACATGGGATGCTCATACATCAGCCAGTGTCCATCCATCACATGGCAGGACATGCAGTTGTTCATCTGGTAACGGTCCATGATGTTGTCACAGTCGTCCATCAGCTCGTGCATCATTCCTCCGAAGTTCTCCCTCTCGTAGATCCTCATTCTGTAGTTACCTCTGTACTGTGGTGCAGAAGAGAAGAGAGTATAACTCAACAAGACTCAATAAATATGGCTATAAACAATTCTAGAATAGTACAATAAATCAAGTAAATCAAGTGTGATCTTACCATGGGGATCATGCGGCAGGACCTGATGGTGTCGCTCCAACCCATCATGCTCATGTAGTCAGCGTACTCTCCCCTCCTCATGAAGTACTGGTTTCCCATGTAGTTGGTGCGATCGTAAACCATGAAGCAGCCTCTCTCCACCCTGCAGGAGTGACACCTGCTCATGTAGGAGGACATGTCGGCGCAGTCGCTCATGCACTCATAGTGGCGACCCTGGAAGTTCCTCTCCTCGTAGAAGATGATCTGGGGTAGAAGCATCAGCTTTGGTTAGAACATATTCACACCTAGCGCTTGCTTCATTAATTTCAAATTGTTAAAAGGACGTAGAAAAGGCTTTTTAAAACTGGTGACCAGTTTTTATTTGATGTATTCTTGTCAAAGAGAAAAATTTGTTTTTATTCTTAAATGTACATTAAAATGCTATAAAATATTATATTTGGCCATTTGTCAGCAGCAGAAACAGACTGATTTACAGTGTTATACCTTTTGAGATGCCTATTCACACATCAAGCAGACAGTGAGCAATATTAACATTTACTGTCAGTTAAAAACACTTGGAGGGAGACACTTGGGTTCCAAATATAAGGAGTTGATTGATTGTTATTATGAAATACTGATTGTAGGTGTATTCTAGGAAAAAAAGCTAATGTCCAGTTCCTGGTTTAGTGTCTACTGAAATACCAGGAGTCATAATGCAGCATAAAACAAAACTATCAGTGAAAACTTACCTTGCCCATCATCCCCATTCCAGTGGTAGTCATTTTGGTTGTTACTGGGCTGCTGCTGCTGCTCTTGCACTGCACTATACTGTAAACAGTTTAACCTTTTCCTTTTATACCTGACCACATAGAGCAGCCCTTTGTTCTAAACCCCCTGAGCCAGCAACAGTGTCATAGAAATGCACAGAATATGGAGGGATTGTCCACTTTTTAGAAAGGAAGGCATCACAGATATCAATATCATCACGGATTTCAATATTTATTTATTTATTTATTTTAGGGACCATGAATGTCTTTACAAAATTTAAGGTCAATTCATTTTATACTTTATGAGATAATTCAGTGTGGACAAAAGTGGTGGAACTCCAGGAGCCACATGACGATCTTGACTATACGGTCCATTGAAAATCATGAATCTTACCTGAACAATCTTTGTCATTTTCTGTATTGTTACAAGCTATGTCTCACATGTTATTCATGGATAAAAAAGACCAGATCCTGGTTTTGTGTTCACCTGTGTGACTGCTCTTTTATTGTATTCTTAATGAGAACTGGGTTTAAGGAAACATGCAGGTTTGCAGAAACAAACCCATTCGAGTCTAAAGACAATGTTTGCTTTCATAACTCTGAACAAGATCGAAACCAACTGGAAACAGCAATAATATGATCAGAGAATCTCAGCTTTTCCTGTATTAAGTATATATTGCAATATCCAAATTTAGTAAAATGCTCAACACAACTGTGAAGTTAACTCAACACTTGTTGATCTTGTGATTGAACTTGGAGCATTGTATAAAAAATTGTATGAGTTCTGTGATTTTTGATGATTTTTGATAGCCTGTCTTAAAACAACAATTAGGTGCCCATATAAATATGAACAGGCTATTCTTGCTGTAATCATTACTCTTGTTCATATTAACCATTAAAAGATCCCCTTCAAATGTACTTTCAAAGTAGGTGATGGTACACAATATGTTCATATATATTTAAAAGTTTATCTAAGGTGGATATGATTCCTCAGCAGTCTGAGTTGAAAGTGGAGGTTTTCCATACTTACAGACTTTAGCAGAAAACTCCCTCTTTGTTTTTTTCTCAAACATCTTTTACCTTTTTGAGATATTCCAATGTTTATTTTGTCATCATTTTTTTCAGATATATTTTGCTCTAAGATGTCACCTTATGGCGTGCACACATATGCACATTCAGGTTTCTATATATGTCATGTCATTTATTAATAATACTCAGTGCCTTTTTAACAGTGTCAGCAAAAAATCATTACAACATTCATGAAAATATTTTTTATTTCAATTCTATTCGAATTTACAGTTCGTATTCAGACCAAAATTCGTAAAAACCAAAACACATTTTTAGTCATTAATAAATGGGTGATTGACTCTTAACGTAGTTTCCAGGAGAAAACAGAGAAATTGTATTCTTTAGGTTTACCTAAAACAGGGGAACAAAACAGCCATCATGATTTCAATGACTCAGAACCACCTTTATTGGCAAAGCATGCACACATACAAAGAGTCTGACCCCGGTTTTCACTGCTCTAAATGTACCCACACAGAATAGATGGAATTTCTAAACAAAGACAATGCAAACAACACAATAGTTCAATCAGACAATGGTGAACACAGACAATAGTGCTACAGAAAAAAATAGACAATAGTGCAAACAAAAGATGCAGGAGTGAGTTTCTATACCTGAGGTAGGTATGACAGGTCTATTGCACAGTGGTAAGTCAGTGATTGTGTGTCTGATTCAAGTGTTCAATAGAGTGATGGCCTGTAGGAACAAACTATTCATGTGTCTTTGTTTTGTTGTACAAAACAAAGACACATGACCAAAAAGGCACCTACCAAAAAGGAAGAGTTCAAACAGGTTGTGTCCAGGGTGTGATGGCTCTGCAATGATCTTTGCTGCCCCTTTCCTCATTCTGGTCATGTATAAGTCCTGGTGGGTCACAGATGAATATCTCTGCAGTCCTGACTGTCCTCTGCTGACTCTTCCTGCCCCATACGTGGCTGATTCTAACCACGACAGTGATGGAAGTGTAAAGGACAGACTGGATTATCACAGTGTAGACAGCTCCGAGAGAAGGTTGAACTTCCTGAGCTGGTGTAGGAACTACATCCTACACTGGAACTGTTTCCTGGTTGAGTATATGTTGGCTATCAACTTTAGCTCCTGGAGAATTGTAGTTTGTAGAAACCCAGAAGGTTTCTACAGCAGAATGGTTTTGACTCATGCATGTGAACATGAAACACATCTATGTGCAAATATTGGATTTTTAAAAAATGTATTATTTTTTTTTAATCTGGTCAAAATAAAACTATCTAGAAAAGTTTGCATCAGCTTCCCACACACACCCACACAAAGCTCAAATTATCCATTGATTAATCTTTGTAGATTTTTGAGAAAACTATAAAACCTAAGGCTAAAATCATGATGTTCAAGGCATTCTTTTACTTTTCTCCAATTTAAAAAATTGGTCAAGTTTAAGCTTGACAGTATGTTCGGGTTAAAATGATCTGACATATTTACCAAGTTGGAGAGGAAGACTTGAGATTAAACTGTTATTGTTTATTGTGAAATTGTGGGAAATGAGAATACACATTTGTGGCAGCCAGGTAAACCATGTGCAAATTAAAAAAAAAAAAACAGACACATTATCAGTTTAGCTTATGACATTTTTATTTTGTGCAAAGGGCATTTAATAATAACCGTCATGGATACGCCTCATGCTCATCCACCTCATGCCGCTCATGCCCATGTTGCTGAAGTTCCTGTACTCGCCGGGCCACATGTACATCATCCTGCCTCTGTACATGGGCTGCTCATACATCAGCCAGTGTCCATCCATCACATGGCAGGACATGCAGTTGTTCATGCGGTAACGGTCCATGACGTTGTCACAGTCGTCCATCAGCTCGTGCATCATGCCTCCGAAGTTCTCCCTCTCGTAGATCCTCATCCTGTAGTTACCTCTGTACTGTGGAGCATAAAAGGAAAGAGTTGAACTCAAAACATGTCTTCATGTTACAGTATGAGCTCTATAAGAATATGGCTAACTATGGTTATTATTTACATTAATTAAAGCTGTAGCTCAATTGTGATCTTACCATGGGGATCATGCGGCAAGACCTAATGCAGTCGCTCCAACCCATCATGCTCATGTAGTCGGCGTACTCTCCCCTCCTCATGAAGTACTGGTTTCCCATGTAGTTGGTGCGGTCGTACATCATGAAGCAGCCTCTCTCCACCCTGCAGGAGTGACACCTGCTCATGTAGGAGGACATGTCGGGGCAGTCGCTCATGCACTCATAGGAGCGACCCATGAAGTTCCTGTCCTCGTAGAAGATGACCTGGGGGAGAAGTATCAGCTTTGGTTACAATATATTCAGATTTAAGGTGGCATTAAATTGTTTCAGGCCATCTGTTCAATGTGAGTCTAATATCCACTCATCTTTCAGCACTGACTTTGATGTACTCCACTCTGCTTTCATGAGGGGAATATTTGGCTCTTCACCTTGCCGCTGGGCAGGTAGTGATTTTAGAGGTTCTACACCTAAAGCAGCCCGTTGTGGTCTAAAAGGACCCTTAGAGAACTAAAAGAGTATAGTTGAGGGCCAAATATAATGACTTCATTTATTGTTATTGTTAAAAAAAACAGATTTTAGCGAGAATAATTTAAAGTATTCCAGAAAAATAAGCCAATTTCCAAGTAATGGCCTTCCTGACACCTAAATCACCAGGACCTATGGAGCACTAATATAACAAAACTATCAGAGAAAACCTACCTTGCCCATCATGCCCATTCCAGTGGTAGTCATTTTGGTTGTTACTGAGTTGCTGCTGCTGCTGCTGGAATTGCTGCTGCTGCTCCTGCACTGAGTTGTACTGTAACCAGTTTAACCCTTTCCTTTTATACCCAACCACACAGACCAGCTCTCTTTAAAACTCCTGAGCCAGCAAGTGTCATAGAAATGCAGAGGATACATAGGGATTGTCCACTTTTTTAGAAAGTAATAATACCTCCTGAAGAGAACATGACAGTCACCAAACTTCATCGCAATCCATCCTATACTTGTTGAGAATTTTCCCTCAGAATGAAAAAGGTTAACCTAATGATTCCACTAGAGGAAGTCAGGGGATCACTGAAGTCAGTTCAATTAATCCTCTGGCAACCATGGATGTCTGTACCAAATGTTACGCCAATCCACATTAATGATGAGATTTTTTTATTTGAAAAAACTTAAAGTGAAAGTTTTGACCTGCAGGTGGTGTTCAATGAAAATTAAGGGGACAAAATACTTCATCTTGAAGGAAACATGAATATCTGTAAAAACATTTCATGGCACGCCATCAAATTTTTTTTTTTTTACACATTTTATTCAAACTATGAATCTAACCTCATGGTGGTGCTAAAGAGAGAAGACCCATGTCAGTAGTAATCCTTCTATGGGGACCATCAATGTCTTTACAAAATTTAAGGATCAATTAATTCAATATTCAGTGTGGACTAAAGAAGTAGAACATCTGATTGACAGACTGACATCTCAAGGGCCAGACTATGACTTTGACTAGATTCATGTAAAAATCATGAATGTTACCTGAAAAATCTTTTGTCATTTGGTGTATTGTTACCAGTTATGTCTAACATGTTATTGAGGGACAAAATTAATATATCCTGGTTTTGTGAGATTGCAAGACTGAAGCTGACTGGAAACACTATAAATATCATCAGAGAATCTCAGGTTTTCCTGTATTTAGCATATATGACAACATCCAAATTTAACACTGAACACAGCTATATGATTTCCACTCTGATTTCGACTAAACCTGCTTCACCCCAGTGGGTTCAATCTTCACTTCACAATAAGGGGGCAGCAATTGTGATGCTCTCCTTCATCATTAAAGAGGTGTTTCTTGGCAAAATTTGAGGTCATGGTTTATGTTCTTGTCTTGGATTGCATCACATTCTCCCATGTTATCTTAGATATTACAATGAAGTTAACTCAATACTTGTTGATCTTGTGATTGAATGATTACCATTGTATAAAGAATTATGTGATTTCTCAGATTTTTCAAACCTTTATTTAAAGGATAGAATAACAATGTTTCAATGGGTGCCTGTCTTAAAACAACCAGGTACCCATATGAATACTGAGGTCTTTCTTGCTGTAATCATTCCAATAGGAATTCCAATTCCTACAAACCCTCACATACAGTTCACATTCAGATCAAACTCAGAAATAAGTGAACCACAAATCTTACTTTTCATTCATAAATACCCCTTTAGGTATTAATAAATGGTTGATTGACTCTTGATGTAAGGAAGCAAAGAAATATATTCTTTAGGATTACCTTAAACAGGGGAACATAACAGCTTTCAAATTTCACTGACTCAGAATCACCTTTATTAGCAAAGCATGCACACATACAAAGAGTTTGACCCCGGTTTTCATTGCTATCAATACAGAATAGATGGAATTTGTAAACAAAGACAATAATGCAAACAACACAATAGTTCAATCAGACAATGGTGAACACAGACAATAGTGCTACAGAAAAATAACAATCATGCTAACAAAAGATGCTGGAGTGGGTTTCTATACCTGAGGTAGGTATGACAGGTCTATTGCACAGTTGGTTAGTCAGTAATTGTGTCTGATTTAAGTGTAAAATGATGGCCTGGTTGTTTTGTTGCACAGTGCTCTGTAGCACCTACCAAAGGGGAGGAATTCAAACAGATTGTGTCCAGGGTGTGATGGGTCTTGGGTATTAGGTATATGGGTAGTGATCTTTGCTGCCTATTTCCTCATTCTGGTCATGTTTAATTCCTGGCAGGTTGTCACAAATGAATTTCTCTGCAGTCCTGACTGTCCCATATGATGATGCAAATCAGATAGTGATGGAAGTGTAGAGGACAGACTGGGTTATTGCAGCATATAAAAAAGATAAAACAACTTTCAGCCTAAAATAATGGTGTTTAGGGCCAGTGAGTAATTTTTTATAACCACCTATTCCTCCATAGGGTCACAGGGGTCTACTGGAGCCAATCCCAGCGCATTGCAGGTGAAAAGCAGCGATAGGCCAGGATAGGTCACCAGGCCTATTGTGGGGCACACACACCATTCACTCACCCACTTACACCTATGGACAGTTTAGAGTTTCCAATCAACCTAAACATGTTTTTGGACTGTGGGAGGAAGCCGGAGAACCCAGCAAAAACCCACACAGACATGGGAAGAACATGCAAACTCCATACATAAAGGTTCCAGCCCAAGCTTTTGAACCTGAAACCTTTTTGCTGTGAGGCAACAGTGCCACCCACTGTCCCACCCTGTCACATGGTGTTTAGGGCATTGTTTCAAATGTAAATATTGGTTGAGTTCAACCTGAACATTATGTTTGGGTTAGAATGATTTGACATATTTGACAAGTTGGAAAAAAAATAAAAATATTTAAAAGTTATTGATTATTGTGAAAATCGTGCAAAATGAGAATACACAACTGTTTCCCTCTGTTAGCCAGTTAGACCATGTCCAAATGTAAAAAAGAGATAAACACACCTTCAATTTAGGTTATGACATTTTTATTTAGTGCAAAGGGAGTTTAATAATAGCCATCATGGATACGCCTCATGCTCATCCACCTCATGCCGCTCATGCCCATGCTGCTGAAGTTCCTGTACTCGCCAGGCCTCATGTACATCATCCTGCCTCTGTACATGGGCTGATCGTACATCAGCCAGTGTCCATCCATCACGTTGCAGGACATGCAGTTGCTCATGCGGTAACGATCCATGATGTTGTCACAGTCGTCCATCAGCTCGTGCATCATGCCTCCGAAGTTCTCTCTCTCGTAGAGCCTCATCCTGTAGTTACCTCTGTACTGTTGTGCAGAAGAGAGGAGAGTTTAACTCAAACATGTCTTACTTTTACCCTATGGGCTCAATAAAACTATAAATATGGCTATAAGCACTAATTTAAGAGTTCCTATCTACAATAAGCTGTAAATCATGTGTGATCTTACCATGGGGATCATGCGGCAAGATCTGATGGTGTCACTCCAACCCATCATGCTCATGTAGTCGGCGTACTCTCCCCTCCTCATGAAGTACTGGTTTCCCATGTAGTTGGTGCGGTCGTACACCATGAAGCAGCCTCTCTCCACCCTGCAGGAGTGACACCTGCTCATGTAGGAGGACATGTCAGCGCAGTCGCTCATGCACTCATAGTGGCGACCCATGAAGTTTCTCTCCTCGTAGAAGATGATCTGAGGGACAACCATTAGCTTCGGTTAGCACATACTCAGGTTTAAAGCTGAATTCATTTTGTGTTATGAAAGGAACATAATAAAGATTTTAAATATTGGTGAAGCCAGCTTTTTTGGATGCACTGTTGTTAAAGAGAAAGTTTGGATTTTGCTCCCAATCTGATGAATGTAAGTCCAGTATCGACTCCAGTTTCCATTCATGAACGAAATACAGTATTTCTTTCTTTATTTTGTTGCTGGGCAGGTAGTGATTTTAGGAGGTCTACACTCAAAACAGCCTGCTGTGGCCAAAATAAGTCCAATGACAGAGTAAGCTTATAATATAATAGTGTGATTTATTGGTATATAATAAATATAGTTATTAAAGCTGCTTTAAAGTATCCCAGCCAAGGCCAATTTCGAATTCATACTTTTAGTGTAGGATTAAGCAACAGGAGACACAGTGCATTAATCTGCTATCAAAGAAAACTTACCTTGCCCATCATGCCCATTCCAGTGGAAGTCATTTTGGCTGTTAGTGGGTTGCTGCTCCTGCTGCTGGTGGAATTGCTGCTGCTACTCTTGCACTGCACTGTACTGTAACCAGTTAACCCTTTCCTTTTATACCTGACCACACAGACCAGTCCTTTCTAAACCTCCTGAGCCAGCAACAGTGTCATAGAAATGTACAGAATGTGGAGGGACTGTCCACTTTTTTTTAGAAAAAGGTCAGTCAGGCCAATATTTCTTACAATACCTCCTGAGGAAAACGTGAATGTTACAAAACTTCATGGCAATCCATCCTACAGTTGTTGAGAGATTTCCCACAAAACCAAAAATGCAAACCTAATGATGACACTAAAGGGAAGGTTAAGGGGTCACCAACATCAATTGAATTCATCCTCTGGGGACCATCAATGTCAGTACAAAATATTATGCCAATTTCTATCTCAAAGTTGGAATTATACTTGAATAATCACCTAAAGTGAAACTTTTGGCCCACTGATATTGCTAAAAAATTATTAAAATTCATCTTCAGCAGAAAATGATTATGACTATGAATGTCAACCACATAGTGGTGCTAAGGATGAAGAAGAAATAATGGGATCAACAGTCAGTTCTAATCCTTCAATGGGGATGATGAATGCACAATTTAAATGGCAATTCATTCAATACTTGAAACTTGATACTATGAAAAAACTGTGTAGACTAAAGTTGTGAATCAACTGATTGACAGAGTACTATTGACAATATCCATGTGTAATATGAACAATGCCAGAAGTACCATATACACGTGCTGGTCATATAATTAGAATATCATAAAAAAAGTTTATTTATTTCAGTAATTCCATTCAAGAAGTTGTTTATTATATTCATTCATTACACATAGACTGGCATATTTCATTTAATTGAAACAATATAATTAATTAATTAATTTTGATGATTATAACTGCCAACTAATGAGAATGCCAAATTCAGCAACTCAGAAAATTAGAATCCTTAAGACTGATCCAAAAAAAAGAATTGTAGATATGTTGGCCAACTAAAAAGTATGAACATAAAAATATGAGCATGTACAGCACTCAGTATTTAGTTGGGGCTTCTTTTGCCTGAATTACTACAGCAAGGCAGCATGGCATGGAGTATGTCAGTCTTTTGCACTGCTCAGATGTTATGAGAGCCCAGATTGCTCCGATAGTGGCCTTCAGATCTTCTGCATTGTTGGGTCTGATGCATTGCATCTTCCTCTTTACAATACCCCATAAATATTCTATGGGGTTAAGGTCAGGTGAGTTTTCTGGCCAATTAAGAAAAGGGATACAAACCAGGTCCTGTTAGCTTTGGCACTGTCTGCGGTTGCTAAGTTATGTTGAAAAATGAAATCTGCACCTGCATAAAGTTGGTCAGCTGCAGGAAACATGAAGTGTTCTAAAACACCCTCGTAGACGGCTGCATTGACCTTGGACTTAAGAAAACAGTGGACCAACACCAACAGATGACATGACACTCCAAACCATCACTGAATGTGGAAACTTTACACTTGACCTCAAGCAACACGGATTATGTTCCTCTCCTCTCTTCCTCCAGACTCTGGGACCTTGATTTCCAAGGGACATGCAAAATGTACTTTCATCAGA
This sequence comes from Lepturacanthus savala, assembly GCA_030544235.1. Taxonomy (NCBI): domain Eukaryota; kingdom Metazoa; phylum Chordata; class Actinopteri; order Scombriformes; family Trichiuridae; genus Lepturacanthus; species Lepturacanthus savala. The sequence goes on along the minus strand of CM060473.1, from coordinate 5,643,328 downwards.
GAACATAACTTTGGACCACTCAGCAGTAGTCCAATCCTTTTTGTCTTTAGCCCAGGCGAGAGGCTTCTGGTGCTGTCTCTTGTTCAAGAGTGGCTTGAAGCAAGGAATGTGACAGCTGACACCCATATGTCTGTGTGTGGTGGTTCTAAAAGCACTGACTCCAGCTGCAATCCACTCTTTGTGAATCTCCCCCACATTTTTGAATGGGTTTTGTTTCACAATCCTCTCCAGGGTGCGGTTATCCCTATTGCTTGTGCACTTTTTTTCTACCATATCTTTTCCTTCACTTCGTCTCTCTATTAATGTTCCTGGGCACAGATCTCTGTAAACAACTACCCTCTTTAGTGACCTTTTGTGTCTTGCCCTCCTTGTGCACAGTGTCAATGGTTGTCTTTTGGACATCAGGTCAGCAGTCTTTCTGATGATTGTGTAGCCTGCAGAATTAGACTGAGAGACCATTTAAGGCCTTTGCAGGTGTTTTGAATTAAGTATCTAATTAGAGTGTGGCATTGGTTGTCAATATCGAAACTTTCCACAATATTCTAATTTTCTGAGATAACCAATTTGGGGTTTTCATTACTTTTAATCATGAGTTATATTCATCAATATTGTCAGTCTATGTGAAATGAATCTATACATTAGACAAGTTTCTCTTTTTGAATGGAATTACTGAAATAAATAAACATGATATTCTAACTGATCACCTTTATTTAGCCTTTATTGATCACCTTTAGCTAAGTATGCACACATACAGAGTTTGACCCCTGTTTCATTACTCTAAATGTACCCACACAGAATAGATGGAATTTCTAAACAAAGACAACGCTGAAAACAACACAATAGTTCAGACAATCAGACAATAGTGAACACAAACAATAGTGCTACAGAAAAAATATACAATAGTGCAAACAAAAGATGCTGGAGTGGGTTTATATACCTGAGGTATGTATGACACGTCTATATTGCACAGTGGTTAGTCAGTAATTGTGTGCCTGATTCAAGTGTTGGCCTGTTGGAATAAACTGTTTAGGTGCCTGGTTATTTTGTTGTACAGTGCTCTGTTGCACCTACCAAAGGGGAGGAGTTCAAACAGCTTGTGTCCAGGGTGCGATGGGTCTGCAATGATATTTGATGCCCGTTTCCTCATTCTGGTCTTGTATAAGTATTGGCAGGTTGTCACAAATTAATTTCTCTGCAGTCCTGACTGTACTGACTGTACATGGCTGATCCAAGTCAGACAGTGTAGAGGACAGACTGGATTATCACAGTGTAGAACTGGATCAGCAACTCCTGAGGCAGGTTAACCTTCCTGAGCTGGTGTAGGAACAATATCCTGTTTCACTTTTTGAATGGAACTGATTTATGATTGTGTATATGTTGGGTGTCAACTCTAGCTCATGGGAAATTTTTGGGAAACTTGAAGGTTTCCACAGCAAAATGGTTCTGACTGTGAGTAGTCCATTTTAAAATGAACTACTATTGAATGGTGAATGGTAATTTTAATTTTAATTTAATTTTAAGTTTTGAATAAAAACTTATTAAATTAATACTTTCTATATAAATGTACAAATGCACATAAAGGTGTCCATACAGATGAATGAAGTTGAATATATATTTTTTTCTTGAGTCACTTTTGAAAAAATACTAAAATTTCAGAATATAGAATATTCATGTTTATGGTGTTTTTACTCTTCTCCATTGTACAAATTGGTTATATTCGATCTGGACAGTATGTTTGGGTTAAAGTGATCTGACATATTTGCCAAGTTGGAAAGCAAACTCAAGATTAAAATGCTATTGATTATTGTGAAGATGTTGGTGAGAAATAAGAATACAATGACTGCTTCCCTTTGGCAGCCAGTTAAGCCATTTGTAAATTGAAAAAAAAAAGATAAACACACCATCACTTTAGGTTATGACATTTTTATTTAGTGCAAAGAGAGACTCTAATAATAGCCATCGTGGATACGCCTCATGCTCATCCACCTCATGCCGCTCATGCCCATGTTGCTGAAGTTCCTGTACTCGCCGGGTCTCATGTACATCATCCTGCCTCTGTACATGGGATGCTCATACATCAGCCAGTGTCCATCCATCACGTGGCAGGACATGCAGTTGCTCATGCGGTAACGATCCATGATGTTGTCACAGTCGTCCATCAGCTCGTGCATCATGCCTCCGAAGTTCTCCCTCTCATAGATCCTCATCCTGTAGTTACCTCTGTACTGTGGTGCGGAAAAGAAGAGAGTTTAACTCAAAACATGTCTTTACATTTACAGTATGAGCTCTACAAGACTATAGATATGGCAGATTTAACATCTTCAGAAATTCAATCTGTGAAGCAAGTGTGATCGTACCATCTGGATCATGCGGCAGGACCTGATACAGTTGCTCATGCCCATCATGCTCATGTAGTCAGCGTACTCCCCCCTCCTCATGAAGTACTGGTTTCCCATGTAGTTGGTACGGTCGTACACCATGAAGCAGCCTCTCTCCACCCTGCAGGAGTGACACCTGCTCATGTAGGAGGACATGTCGGCGCAGTCGCCCATGCACTCATAGTGGCGACCCTGGAAGTTCCTGTCCTCGTAGAAGATGATCTGAGGGACAACCATCAGATTTGGTTAGAACATATTTAAGCTTAAAGCTACACTAGTTTATTTGTAAAAGGAACATAATAAAGGGTTTTAACATTGGTTACTCCAACGACAGAGCGCTGTTAAAGAGAAAGCTTGGATTTACTCGTAAAGTTAGTTTGAAGAGTAATGATAGATTATTTTGACTTGTTTTTGGCAACAGAAACAAGCGGATATATAGTTTCATCACGTTTTGAGTTGCTTATCCAGATTCTATACTGAAAAATAACAACCCACAGAGATCTAAAACCCTCATAGATCTAAAACAGTAAAGTTTGGGGGCTTGTATAATAAGTCAAATCATTGTAATTAAAAAAAAATACTGATTATAAATACAAGAAAAGGCCAAATTCCAGTTGATTGCTTTAGTGGCACCTGAAATACCAGGACACACAGAACATTAATTTAACAAAACTATCAAAGAAAGTTTACCTTGCCATTCATGCTCATTCCAGTGGTAGTCATTTTGGTTGTTAGTGGGCTGCTGCTGCTGCTGCTGCTGCTGATGGAATTGCTGCTGCTGCTGCTCTTGCACTGCACTGTACTGTAAACAGTTTAACCCTTTCCTTTTATACCCGACCACACAAACCAGACCTTTCTAAACCTCCTGAGCCAGCAAGTGTCATAGAAATGCACAGGATATAGAGCGATTGTCCACTTTTTGCGAAAATAGGTCAGTCAGGTCAAAGGTTCTTATAATGCATCCTGAAGAGAACAGGACAGTCACCAAACTTCATCCTATAGTTGTTGAGAATTTTCCCCTCACAACCAAAAATGTGAACCTAATAATGGCACTATAGAGGAAAGGTCAGGGGATCACCAAAGTCAGTGGAATTCATCCTCTGGGGACAATGGATGTGTGTACAAAATGTATGCCAATCCATCTCTCAATATTGACATTTTTCACTTTACCAAACATTTAAAGTGAAAGTTGACCTGAAGATGGTGTTTGATGAAAAGTAAAAGGATCAAAGTTATTACAATTCATCTTGAGGGGACAATGAATATCTGTCACAATTTCAGGCCCATCCCTGAAATAATTGTTTAGACATTTACGATGAATGCAACTTCATGGTGGTGTGAAAAAAAGAAGTGATGGGATCATTACAATCAGTAGTAATCCTTCTATGGGGACAATAAATGTCTTCATATGATTTAAGGGCAATTCAATCAATATTTTATGAAATAATGAAAGAGATGGAACAACTGACTGATAGACTAACATCCTGGGAGCCACGCCATGACCTTGAATAAAAATTAATTTAAAAATCATGAATATAACCTGAAAAATACTTTGCTATTTCAGGTCATTATCAGGTCTAATATGTTATTCAGGGATAAAATAGACCAGATCCTGGTTTTGTATTCACTTGTGTGACTGCTCTTTTATTGTATTGTAGTATATATGACAATATCCAAATTTAGTAGACAGCTTGACACATCTATATGAATTCCACTCTGACTTAGACTAAACCTGCTTCAGCCCACTGCAGTGATTTTAGAGGATTCAACCTTCACTTTATAATAAGAGGGCAACAATTCCATCAGTTTGTATTATCTGTAAATCAGAAGGCTATACAGATAGTGAACAGTCCCACTGCATAAAATTCATTGAAATCGACCCCCACACTTCTGACACTTCCACTCACATTGTTTATCATTACATGTTCACTGTATGCACCTGTCTGTGATGCTCAAAATCTTTTTTTACAGTCTTTTTTATGTTTTTGTCTTGGATTACATCATATTCTCCCACATTACCTTAGATAATACCATGAAGTTAACTCAACACTTGTTGATGTTGTGATTGAACGTTGAACATTCCATGAAAATTTCTGTGAATTTGGTACCTGTATTTAAAGGATAGGATGACAATTTTTAAGCCTGTCTTAACACAACAGGTGCCCATATGAACACTAACAGGTAGTTCTTGCTGTAATCATTCAACCTGTTTATATTGGCCATTAAAAGATCCCCTTCAAATGTACTTTAAATGTAAATGATGGGGACCAAAACCCAGTGTGTCCACATTTATTTAAAAGTTTATCTGAGTTTTATATGATTCTTCAGCAGTCTGAGTTAGTCATATCAAGTGGAGAGCTTCCATATTTACAGAGTTTTTAGCAGAAAATTGGTTTTGGAAAGTGCTTCCCTTTTTGATCTATTTCATTGCTGATTTGGGAATCTGACTATTGTTTTAATGTAAATGATTATTTGTTTTCAGGTAAGTTGGCTCTGAGGATACTGAGATATCAGTTTATGAAATCAAGTGTGAATATATTCCTATTTAAATGTGTATGCATGTCATGTCATTTATTAATGATAACCAGTACCCTTTCTACATAGTGTCAACAACAAACTCAAATACAACCTTCATGAAAATATTATTTATTTCAATTCTATTCACTTTTGCAATCACATTGGGTGATATTCAGACCCTACAGCATTCCTCATTCATAATTAGCCTCTAAACTAAATTACTAAACCACAAATCTATTTCTCATTCATGTATATTCATCACACATTAAGGAGTATTCTTAGTTCTTAACATAGTTTTCAGGAAGCAGATAAAGTGTATTTTTTAGACTTACTTAAAACAGGGGATCAAAACAGCCATCATGATTTTAATGACTCAGAACCACCTTTATTAGACAAGTGTGCACACATACAAAGAGTTTGATCCTGGTTTAATGTGTAAATGTGTAAATGTACCCACATAGAATAGATGGCATTTCTAAACAAAAACAATACTGCAAACAACACAACAGTTCAATCAAACAATAGTGAACACAGACAATAATGCTACAGAAAAAAATAGACAAAAGTGCAAACAAAAGATGCTGTAGTGGGTATCTATACCTGAGGTAGGTATGACAGGTCTATTGCACAGTGGTTAGTCAGTAATTGTGTATCTGATTCAGGGTGTGTTCAGGGTGTGTTGGGTCTGCATTGGTCTCTGCTGCCCATTTCCTCATTCTCCTGTGTTGGCATGTTGTCACAGATGAATCTCTCTGCAGTCCTGACTGTCCTCTGCTGACTCTTCCTGTCCCATACATGGCTGACCCAAACCAGACAGTGATGGAAGTGTAGAGGCCAGACTGAATTATCACATTGTACTTGTGAATGTGATTTTTTTTAAATAAATACATGTCAAATTAGCACTATAACATATATGAAAAAATAGCTATCAGCTGCCAGACATATAGACTAAGTTTAATATATAATTTTAATCTATTTTAAAAAAGGCCAACTACAATGATGTTTAGGACATTTGTATTTGTAAATTTGACAAATATGTACATTTATCAAATGTACAAAATGGTCAAATTTAAACTGGACAGTATGTTTAGGTTAACATGATCTGACATAGTTGCCAAGTTGGAGAAGCAGACTTTAAGACAGACAGAAACAGAAATTAAAATGATATATATGGATATATAAATGAATATTGTGAAAATCTGGGTATGAAATGAGAAGATTTGACTACCTTTTCCTGTGGCAGCTTCTTGTGTAAACCATGTGTAAATTAAAATAAGGTAAACACACCACCAGTTTAGGTTATGGCATTTTTATTTAGTGCAAAGAGAGACTCTAATAATAGGCGTCATTGATACGCCTCATGCTCATCCACCTCATGCCGCTCATGCCCATGTTGCTGAAGTTCCTGTACTCGCCAGGCCTCATGTACATCATCCTGCCTCTGTACATGGGATGCTCATACATCAGCCAGTGTCCATCCATCACGTTGCAGGACATGCAGTTGCTCATGCGGTAACGGTCCATGACATTGTCACAGTCGTCCATCAGCTCGTGCATCATGCCTCCGAAGTTCTCCCTCTCGTAGATCCTCATCCTGTAGTTACCTCTGTACTGTGGTGCAGAAGAGAAGAGAGTTTAACTCAAAACATGTCCTCAGCTTTACAATATAAGCTCAACAAGACCCAATAAATATGGCTATAAGCAACAATTCTAGAATAGAACAATAAATTAAACTGTAAATCCAGTGTGATCTTACCATGGGGATCATGCGGCAGGACCTGATGGTGTCGCTCCAACCCATCATGCTCATGTAGTCAGCGTACTCTCCCCTCCTCATGAAGTACTGGTTTCCCATGTAGTTGGTGCGATCGTACACCATGAAGCAGCCTCTCTCCACCCTGCAGGAGTGACACCTGCTCATGTAGGAGGACATGTCGGGGCAGTCGCTCATGCACTCATAGTGACGACCCATGAAGTTCCTCTCCTCGTAGAAGATGATCTGGGGGGGAAGCATCAGCTTTGGTTAGAACATATCCAGGTTTAAAACTGCATTAATTACATGTTGTGGAGGATACGTAGTAAAGGCCTTCAGTATTTTAATTAATTTAATTAAGTAGTTTAATTGTATGTAGTGCTGTCACTTCAAAGCTTAGATATTACTCCTCAATGTACTTTGAAGTGCAATAACATATTATTTTGGCCTGAAACGAGCTAATAGACAGTTTCATTTCACATCCATATCAACTTTTAGAGGTTCAACACTGAAAACCAAACAAATATAATCAACACTGAAGTTGGTGGCCACAATATATTAAGTTATAGTAAGTATAGTATGTTTTCAGCTAAAATAAAGACACAAAGCAGTAATAAAAAAAAACAAATATCAGAGAAAACATACCTTGCCCATCATGCCCATTCCAGTGGTAGTCATTTTGGTTGTTAGTGGGCCGCTGCTGCTGCTGGTGGAATTGCTGCTGCTGCTCTTGCACTGCACAGTACCGTATCCCATTTAACCCTTTCCTTTTATACCTGACTACACAGACAAGCCCTTTGTTCTAAACCTCCTGAGCCAGCAACATTGTCATAGAAATGCACAGAATATGGAGGGGATTGTCCACCTTTTTAGAAAAAGGTCAGTCAGGTCAAAGTTTCTTACAATAACTCCTGAGGAGAACATGAATGCCAAAAAACTCTGTGGCAATTCATGCTATAGTTGTTGAGAATTTTCTCTCAAAACCTATAATGTGAACCCCATAATGGCACTAGTGAAAAGGTCAGGGGATCACAAAAGTCAGTGAATCGAGCCTCTGAGGACCATGGACCAGTGTAATGCATTTGATATGCTGGGGTTATATAATAAGTAAGGGAATCAAATTATTAGTTTGTTATATTATATAAGTAATTTTGAGGGGAATGTAAATATCTATTCAAATTATAATGACAATCTGTTAAATAATTAGAAAACTTTTTACTGAAAATATAGTCATATCATATCAGTCAGTAGGTGCTAGTGTAGGTAGGAGCTTGGTAATGGCTGTGAATTTTTTGAGGGGTTTATTGAATGGTTAAAAAGTCTTTCTGGTTGAGTCAATACAGTGACACATGGGGGTACAAGAGAGTGATTGTGACCGACTATGATTTTCCATCAAAGCTACAATATCTTCAGCAACCCACACCTGGTTGTCTTCCATGCTGGTAGCTGTTAGTGTTATCCATTCAAAAGAGTGAGCTTACCAGGAAGCTCCTTGAAATGACCAGGCTGGCAAGTAGCTGTCAGGCTTAACTTAACCATTGACATCTGGGCTGGTGTCTGGCTGTCGAGAGGGACATCTAGGCAATGGAGAAAGGCCATGCAGAGTCAAAGGCACCTACAAAAACCCAACAACACTCTCTGCTAATACAAATCTGAACAGGCACCCCTACTTCAGGACTATGTTTGCATATATCTGGTGGACTAGAGGGAAAACCTTAACATGTAAGCCATTGATAATAAAGCTTCTATCTAGCTTCTGAATGATTATGACAGTAGTGTAGTAAACCTGTGGAAGAGTTTCATAAGGGAGGCAACACCTGAATTGACTAATTGCAGCTGCTCTCTGATTGATTGCAGCCATGCAGGTAGAATCAATGATATGGATTAAAAGAGAGGACTGGGCAGTGAGTCAGGTGCTGCTGGAGGGAGCTGACATGTTTTGTTTGCAGGCACACTTGCTGGAGGGAGGTGGTGCCTGCAGCTTGTAGTGTTGCCAGCTTCGAAAGCAATGAAGTAGGGGAGCTGTTCCAGTGTAGGGGGGGCTAGTCGCCTACTTTATGGAGTCAGAGCTGGGGACTTAGGTATTGTGTCCGCAGACCTCCGATCTCCAGCCTTGGCTATCAGACTGGAACGTCGCCATCTGCTGCCTGCACCACCGATTATGCGTTATTGGTTCCCCAGTCATCAGACGGTGCCAAAGCTCAGACCCTGGGGAGGGTCTCGCCAGCTGAGTGAGCTAAGTTTGACACCTTTTATCAGTATTGATTTGGCATTTATGTATTATAAGTTGTTTTTTAGATGTATAGCAGATTTTAGAGGGAAACAGTGGGCATGGTGCCTCCACCTACCAGGGAGGAGGGCGTTTACTGTTGGATTTTGCAGTGTGTGAGGTTGGCGTTTAGCCCTGATTACTCCGAGTGGACTTTGCGTGCTTTCATTCATCCATTGAATGCCATTTGTCAGTGTTTGTAAAGGCAATTCATGCAATACTACTAGATATTGAAGTGGTGGACTAATTGATCAGTAGACTTACAGCCAGACTACTACCATGACTAAACATTCCAAGATCCATAAGATTCTGGTTGTGAAATTGTTTTTAATTCTAGATGCATTTTTTTTTACCAAAAAGATTAAAAGATGCATGCCCGTTTTGATCCATGGAATCACCCTACACACCTCATGTGACCAGACTAGCAGTCCATTAAATGCCAGGCACACACAATTCTATCCCTGCCAGTACATCTTAATATCTTGAGGCTAAAGAAATATTGAAGGAAAATCTATAACCAAAAAGGTAATACAAGATTGAAGCTGGCATTCCCCAAAAGCAAATTGCAACATCATTTGGAGTATGCCCTGGTACTATCTCCAAACTGAAAGCCAAGTTCCAAGAAACCAATGATGCTGAAACTCTGTGCTTATATGGCTGCCAGGAGGCCTGCAATGACTGCCATTCACTATCAGGCCCACTTGTATTGGTATTGGTAATTCTGACGATGTGAACATGTGGAGGAATGGTAAGGTCACTAATGTGTCCAGGTTATGTTTGTGGAATTTGTATGGCAGGGTCAATGACCTGAGACCATGTGAAGAATGCTGTGCTGATTGTTGCATTGATTGAGTAACAACTTTCAGTGGGGGGGTACAACATCTCCATCACTGTCAAAACAAGGCTTGTCACAGTTTAAGACAGTTTCAGTGGCGATCAGGGCAAGATTCTGTATCATCATCCAGTAGTGATACTTCACAATATGGCACCTAACTTTATCCTACAAGAACACTCACCCACACAGAAGCAGGTTAACATTGACTACCTCCACTATGTGGGAATACAGAGAATGAAAATGCCTGCAAGGACCTCAGACCTCAACTCATTGATGACACCAGCCCCAGCTGGCTATGTTAGAGTGACCAACATAATCATGTTGGCTGGCCTGTGATAAATTCTGGTTGAGGAATGAAATACCATCCCATATCAATGTGGTGATCAGCATGAGAAGAAGGTGCCCGGCTGTTGTGGCTGTGTATAGGTTTTCTACTCACTACTGAGGGTCTTGACTATTTATCCAAAAATTAAAGTGTAAAATTACTGTACCCCTCTGAGTTATTCTGTTTTTTAATCCTAAATTAGTCAAACTAGTAACTAACTTCACAGTCAATTGTGACTTCCAGTGGAATTAATTTCGGTATGTAGTGGGCTATTAGTAGAAAATAGCATTCCAGGAGACGACAACCAAATTCTATCACCACAAACCAAAAAGCCACCAAACTAGTCCATCCAATACGGACAAGGCCCCACTTTGTCCAATCCAACCTCCTCCCACATGGAAACATGGGAGAAAACACAAGAACACACAGAGAGAGACACTACAAGTGGGAGGGTCAAGACATGATGTAAAACCACAGTCTGCAGAATCTGTTTTATGATTTCTTTGTCTGCTCCTGACAGAAGTTCCTAAAGCCCATCATTTCTACAAATGGATATGTTGTTGGCATCTGTTTGTAAGAAAAGATGACCCTTTTTCTCACATAGATAGATGTTCACATCCTGAATTGAGATATGCGTTGCATTTGTACTGTGGATGATCCAAACCAGATGGAAGTGCAGAGAACAGACGTGATTATTGTAGTGTAGAATGAGATCAGCAGCTTCTGGATTAACATAGGAAGTACATCCTCTGCTGGGCCTTTTTCCTGACTGTGTATATGTTGAGTCCACTTTTACCTCCTGGGAAATTGTTGATACCGGGAAATTGAAGTTTTCCAAAGCAGAATGGAATTTAGAATTTTTAAAAGTAATGGCAAAATTAACATTATCTATAAAAATGTGCATCACCGGCATATTATCATTAAAAAAGCAAAAAAACTAAAATTCAGAACAATATCCCTGTGAATGAATCAGCAGTTGCTTACACCATGAGTAAATAATAATGTCTTAAACACACCAGTTTCGGTTATGAAATTTTTATTCAGTGCAAAGAGGGACTAATAATAAGAGTCGTTGATACGCCTCATGCTCATCCACCTCATGCCGCTCATGCCCATGTTGCTGAAGTTCCTGTACTCGCCGGGCCACATATACATCATCCTGCCTCTGTACATGGGCTGATCGTACATCAGCCAGTGTCCATCCATCACGTTGCAGGACATGCAGTTGTTCATGCGGTAACGATCCATGATGTTGTCACAGTCGTCCATCAGCTCGTGCATCATGCCTCCGAAGTTCTCTCTCTCGTAGATCCTCATCCTGTAGTTACCTCTGTACTGTGGTGCAGAAGAGAAGAGAGTTTAACTCAAAACAGGTCTTCATATTCATTAGTTCTATAAGACTATAAACATGACTATAAACCATCTACAGTAAATGAAGCTGTAAATACAGTGTGATCTTACCATGGGGATCATGCGGCAAGACCTAATGGTGTCGCTCCAACCCATCATGCTCATGTAGTCAGCGTACTCTCCCCTCCTCATGAAGTACTGGTTTCCCATGTAGTTGGTGCGGTCGTACACCATGAAGCAGCCTCTCTCCACCCTGCAGGAGTGACACCTGCTCATGTAGGAGGACATGTCGGGGCAGTCGCTCATGCACTCATAGTGGCGACCCATGAAGTTCCTCTCCTCGTAGAAGATGATCTGGGGGAGAAGCATCAGCTTTGGTTAGCACATATTCAGTTTTAACGCTGCACTAGTAAGAGTATAGTATTTATTTCTGTAGTATCAGGAGCCAATGTAATATAAATAATCTATCAAAGAAAACTCACCTTGCTCATCATGCCCATTCCGGTGGAAGTCATTTTGGTGGTTAGTGAGCTGCTGCTGCTGCTGCTGCTGGAACTGCTGCTGCTCTTGCACTGCACTGTACCATACCCCATTTAACCCTTTCCTTTTATACCCAACTTCACAGACAGGCCCTTTGTTCTAAACACCCTGAGCCAGCAACAGTGTCATAGAAATGTGCAGAATATGGGGATTGTTCACTTTTTAAAAAAAAAAAAACAGGTCGCCAGGTCAAAGTTTCTTATAATGCCACCTGAAGAGAACATGAATGTAACTAAACTTCATAGCAATCCATCCTATAGTTATTGACAATTTTCCCTCAAATCCAAAAATGTGAATCTAATGATGCCACTGAAAGAAAGTCAGGGATAGCCAAAGTTATTTGAATTCATCCTCTGGGGACTATGGATGTCTGTACAATCCAATTTAGATCTTTCACCAAATTTCAACACTTGGAGTGAAACTTTTGATCTGCTGATGGTGTTGCCTGAAAAGTACAACTTGATAGGAACATTAATATCTTTTATGGCAATCTGTCAAGTAGACAATTTACTGGAAAGGTAATGTTAGGAAAAGGGATCACCAAAGTCAGTAGTAATCCTTTAGGGACCAGTGAATGTCTTTATAGAGTGGTATGTCTACACAGAGTGGCATGGCTATACTGAATATACAGACATGAATGAGTTTAAACTAAACAGCAGGCTGGTTTAAGTCTGACTCTGAGCTCGATGATTAATACATTTGAGTTCATACATACAGCTACAATGATTAATCCAGATAATGTCAGAGTTGTAGTGCTTGTCTTTAGAGATGTAGCCGACAGATGTTTGAAAACTTTTTTCAACATAGTAATGTGACTAAATCAATCAGCAATATACACAACAATATCATCAAAGTAGTTTGAAACACCCTCTGATATTTGATATACTAGCGTCTGAAAAGTAGCAGTGTTGCACATGACAAAGGGCTTGTCTTTGTACTGGAGGAGCTTTCAGGTGCCATTTCAGATGCCAAATATTAAATGAACTTGCCAATGTCCTTTTGACATATAAGCTTTGTGATATATATTATGGGACCAATTTCATCAATAAGGAGTAGTAGATGTATGTCTGGGACACTAACAGAATTTACCTAGACAAATGTCAATCCAAAATCTTGGGCTGCCATCAGTATTGTATCTAGGAAACAGGGGGAACTCCAGCAACAAAGGCTTGAGACTCCATTGTGAAAAAGATAGTCAACCACCTTTAATGACCTTTGTTTTAACTTGACTAACTTGATAGGCAGGTTGCTTAACTGGTACAGGGATAGACAGGACAAGGTTATGACAGTAAGAGGTTTGAGAGGGAATATAATTGAACAGATGTGAAAAGTCACCTACACGTTCCAAAATATCATGATAGTGGTCATCAGGAAGATGAGACAAGTAGTATGGTTAGGTGTGGGAATTTGTATCTTTACTTATCGTAGAATGTAACAGAAGAAGTTTCAGAATTTTAAAAAATGGAGAATAGTACTAATTTCAGTGCTAATAACTTTTAACCCTCACATACCATTTAGATTTAGTCCCTTCACAGTATGCATTCTCAAAGTGAGGCTAATGGGTTTCTGGTGGCCTGCAATGATTTATGATTGAATGCGTGCACTATATTTGCCTAGTTCTAATACATTGAGGAGTGGTTTCATGGCAAATAGACATCCCAAAATCTTGAATGACACCCGAGACATAAGACAGATGATAGACATCTGTGTCACCTGATACCTACAGTCTTCATTGTGAGATAGAGGAGAAAGAGAAGAGCACAACTAAGGTTGGTCAAAGACTCTTAAATGCACAGCAGTCAGTTTTTACAAGTCTGGCAAAACTGGATAAGCTAACACTGGCTAGCAATGCCTTTGAGAATCCCTGCTTTCCATCATTCCATCATAAGTACTTTATCCATCATTAATAAATGGGTGATTAATTCTTATTGTTGTTTTCAAGAAGCAGAAAGAGTGTATTCTTTGGGGCTACCTAAAAGGGGGGAACTTAACAGTCATCATGATTTTTATAAATATTATTGGGTCAAATTAACACATACACAACACATCTATACAAGCTGCACATTTTCTATGTAAAAAATTTCAATCAATCATTCAGTCTTTGGTTTTCACATGTGATCACATTGCAATTACAGTTAAAGCTACAGTATGGAAGTTTTACATATAATTTAATATCTGATCCATTTAAACTCTTTCCAAAAGAGGTTCACACAATGTTGATTAGGCCTATCACTACCAAGTATATCTGTCACAGTTAATTGAGCTGGAATTCTGACACATTTTACATTACATACTTTTCAGTGCCAGAAGAGGGAAATGGATATCACATACTACAGCTGCATATGTATTTTGCTCTCAGACGTAAAAATGTTTTAGGTTCAATCTGAGAAGTATGTGTTCAGGTTAAAAGGATCTGGTATTGCTGCTAAGTTGGAGAGGAAGACTCACAATAAATAACATCAAAATGTTATTTATTGTGATTATAGTCATGGAAAATGAGGATATACAACTGTTTCCTGTGAATTATTCAGCAGCCACTCAGACTATGTGTGCTCAATCCAATAAAAATGGCAGAATCACAACAATTTTAGATTATGACAGTTTTATTCAGTGCAAAGGGAGACTCTAATAATAACCGTCATGGATACGCCTCATGCTCATCCACCTCATGCCGCTCATGCCCATGTTGCTGAAGTTCCTGTACTCGCCGGGCCTCATGTACATCATCCTGCCTCTGTACATGGGATGCTCATACATCAGCCAGTGTCCATCCATCACATTGCAGGACATGCAGTTGCCCATATGGTAACGGTCCATGATGTTGTCACAGTCGTCCATCAGCTCGTGCATCATGCCTCCGAAGTTCTCCCTCTCGTAGATCCTCATCCTGTAGTTACCTCTGTACTGTGGTGCGGAAAAGAAGAGCAATTCAAATTCAAAACCAGTCTTCACATTTACAGTATGAGTGCTTTAAGACTATAAACATGCCTAAAATAATAATTTAAGATTTATCATCTACAGTAAATGAAGTGTGGTCGTACCATATGGATCATACGGCAGGACCTGATGCAGTTGCTCATGCCCATCATGCTCATGTAGTCAGCGTACTCTCCCCTCCTCATGAAGTACTGGTTTCCCATGTAGTTGGTGCGATCGTACATAATGAAGCAGCCTCTCTCCACCCTGCAGGAGTGACACCTGCTCATGTAGGAGGACATGTCGGGGCAGTCACCCATGCACTCATAGGAGCGACCCATGAAGTTCCTGTCCTCGTAGAAGATGACCTGTGGAAGAAACAGGAAGAGAAGCATCAGCTTTGGTTAGCATATATTCATGTTTAAAGCTGTACTTTCTGTACAAGAGTCATGATTCTGGATATCTTATGACCTAAGTCCAATGTTCCTTGTCTTTCAGTTCTTATTTTGCTCTATTCAACTCTCCACCAAATTACTGGCTCTCTAACTTGGTGCTAGGCAGGTAGTTGTGGCAAAAAATGACCATAAGAAAACTAAAACAGTGGAGGAAAGGGCCAGACAACCAAAACAATGGGCTTTAATTTGCTATAAAGCTCTGGAACTGTTATGTCAAGTGCGTTCATTACTATAAGTGACATATTTTACACTATAGTGAGTTGATTCAGTGTCTACTAATTATAGAATATAGATTATAGAAGTATAACAAAACTCAGAGAGAGCTTACCTTGCTCATCATGTTCATTCCAGTGGAAGTCATTTTTGTGGTTAGTGAGCTGCTGCTGCTGATGGAATTGCTGCTGCTGCTCTTGCACTGCGCTGTGTCATAACCATTTTAACCCTTTCCTTTTATACCTGACCACACAGACCTGTCCTTTTGTTCTAAAACTCCTGAGTCAGCAACAGTCTCATAGAAATGCACAGAATATGGAGGAAATGTCCACTTTTTCACTTTTAACATTTGTAGCGAACCAAACTGCTTGAATTTTGGTCGAAAATTCAGACAGTTATGATTATTTTAATCGTGGATAGAGCTCCTGCCTTGTTTATAAACAGCCACTACAAAACACAAAAAACTAAGCATTTTGTAAATTTAGAGCGCTGTTGGATTCCACTGTTCAGTTATTCAAAGTGTTATATTCTGGGAGCAGCAGAGCACATTCTAGATACTCGAGCTGAGGAGACAGAGTTGCAGATTGTCATAATATCATGCTGCCACAATCCATTTGATGACAGATGAGCAGTTCATTAATTCACACAGAAAGCGTAAACTGCTTCTTTAAATGGATGTCACTTTATTGTAGAGTGTGAGAATTAATTGATAAATGCACCCATACATGCATTAGGAGATGGCCAAGTAACCCTTCATTTTATGGGTCCTTAACTACATATGAACTCCAAAGTTGTTCAACATGAACTATTATGTAGAACTACTTTGTAGCTCATATATAGTTCATATAAATGCTCATATAAATTTCATATGTACTTCATATAAGTGTTCATATCAACTCCATATGAACTGCAGAGGGAGACTTACTTCATTTTACAGGTCAGGTCACTTGTAAATACTTGTGAACCACATACGAACACAGTTATGAATTATATATGAACAACATGAACGATATATGAACAAACAGAGGTATTGACTGTATATGAACAACTTATGAACTATATATAAACTGCATATGGACACATTTATGAACTAAATTTGAACATCATATGAACACAGATATGAACACTTACATGAACTATATATGAAATTTATATGAGTGCCTATATGAATTACATGTGAACTACAAAGTAGTTCAGCAAAGTAGTTTATATATTAGTTCATGTGGAACACTTTTGGAGTCCATATGTAGTTAAGTACTCATAAAATGAAGGGTAACCAATGGCCGTTTTGTATTTTGCTGCACCTTGGAGGTGGGGCCAGCTGTGATTGTGCATACTCTGCCTTTAAGAAAGACATAAAAATTGTAAGTCTGTCCTTTAATGTAGTTTATAAACTTTTATCAGATACTGAGGTTGCTTAGATGTCAGCTCATTCACTGAAGACTGTATCTGTGCACAGTCAAGTTATTAAACTTGTTATTTAAAAAATAACACACACACTTTTTCAACAGTGAACAAAACATTCAAATTATAAGCTTCAAAAATGGTAATAATTTCAATGCTAATAAATTTTAACCCTCACATAATGTTCATATTCAGACCCTTTCTGGCTCCCACAGACCTGTAACTACTTCTTTAAGAATCTCCTCTGTCCTCCACTCATTATTTGTATTCATTTTGAACTCTATTCAGTATAAAAGACATCTGTCCAAAACCTCTAACAGTCACACTCCAAAGTCCACTCTGGCCAAGACCAAAGAGATGTCAGAGGACACCAAAAACAAAACTGTAGACCTGCACCAGGCTGGGAAGACTTAATATGCAGTAGTAAAGCAGTTTGGTGTGAAGAATTCAACTGTGGGAGCAATTATTAGAAAATGGAAGACATTCAAGACCACTGATAATCTCCCTCGATCTAGGCCTCCATGCAAGATCTCACCCCATAGGGTCAAAATGATAATAAGAAGGGCGAACAAAAATCCCAGAGCCCCACTGGGGAAACTTGTAAATGATCTGCAGAGAGCTGGGACCAAAGTAAGAAAGGCTACCATCAGTGTTCCCCTGCTTAAGCTAGTACATGTCAAGACCCATCTGTAATTTGCTAGAGAACATTTGGATGATCCAGAAGAGGATTAGGAGAATGTCCGATGGTCAAATGAAGCTAAAAATAGAACTTTTTGGTATAAACTCAACTTGTTGTGTTTGGAAGAAAAATAATGCTGAGTTGCATCCAAAGAATACCATACCTATTGTGAAGCATGGGGGTAAAACATCATGATTTGGGGCTGTTTTCTGTAAAGGGACCAGAATAACGTGTAAAGGAAAGAATGACTGTGGTCATGTATTGTGAGACTTTGAGTGAAATCTCCTTCCATCAGGAAAGGCATTGAAGATGAAACATGGCTAGGTTTTTCAGCATGACAATCATCCCAAACACAGTGTTCCAGCCACTCCAGGACCTTGAAATGGTAATTTCAGGACCTTGAAATGAATAGCACATCTCAGCCCTATAGAAAATCCTTGGAGGGAGTTGAAAGTCCATGTTGCCCAGCAACAGCTCCAAAACATCACTGCTCTAGAGGAGATCTGCATGGAGAAATGGGCCAAAATACCAGCATCAGTGTCTGAAAATGTTGTGAAGACTTACAGAAAGCGTTTGACCTCTGTCATTGGCAACAAAGAGTATAACAGCATTAATATAACAGTAATGAGAGGAACTTTTGTTATTGACCAAATACATAATTTGCAAATGCATTCTTTACAAATCAATGTGATTTTCTGGATTTTTTCTCATTCTGTCTCTCATAGTTGAAGTGTACCTATGATAAAAATTACAGGCCTCCGCATCTTTGTAAGTGGGAGAATCTGCACGATTGGTGGCTGAATAAATACTTGTGAGTGAAATGTGACATGTGACAAATAATTAATTTCTCTATTTTCACATTCAGGGTAAAATTATCTGGCATAGTTTCCAAGTTGGGGAAGAAGACAAAATGTACAAAATTTACAATTTATTATTGTAAAAAATTACTTAGTGGGAAATGAGAATTTACATTCATTCCCTATTAGTTAATCAGCAATCATTCAGACCATGTTTACTAGGTGTACTAACTCAAAATAATGATAAAAAAACGTACACACACCAATCATTTTAGTTTATGACAGTTTTATTCAGTGCGAAGTGGGTCTAGTAATATCCGTCATGGATACGCCTCATGCTCATCCACCTCATGCCGCTCATGCCCATGTTGCTGAAGTTCCTGTACTCGCCGGGCCACATGTACATCATCCTGCCTCTGTACATAGGCTGATCGTACATCAGCCAGTGTCCATCCATCACGTGGCAGGACATGCAGTTGTTCATGCGGTAACGGTCCATGACGTTGTCACAGTCGTCCATCAGCTCGTGCATCATGCCTCCGAAGTTCTCCCTCTCGTAGATCCTCATTCTGTAGTTACCTCTGTACTGTGGTGCAGAAGAGAAGAGAGTTTAACTCAAAGTATGTCTTTACGTTTACAGTATGAGCTCTATAAGATCAGCTCTATAAATAGTAATTTCAATGGTGTCTTTGACAGTAAATGAAGTTGTAAATCATGTTTGATCTTACCATGGGGATCATACGGCAGGACCTGATGCAGTTGCTCATGCCCATCATGCTCATGTAGTCGGCGTACTCTCCCCTCCTCATGAAGTACTGGTTTCCCATGTAGTTGATGCGGTCGTACATCATGAAGCAGCCTCTCTCCACCCTGCAGGAGTGACACCTGCTCATGTAGGAGGACATGTTGGGGCAGTCACCCATGCACTCATAGGAGCGACCCATGAAGTTCCTGTCCTCATAGAAGATGACCTGTGGAAGAAACAGATCAGCTTTTGTTAGCACATATTCAGGCTTAAAATTTCTCTGGTCAATTTTTTATGGTAAAATAGGAAAAGTTTTCAATATTGAATACTAGATGTCTTTGGATGTCGGGCCGTCAAAGAGAAAGTTTTGACATGACTTCTTAATTTACTTTGAAGTGTTTCACAGATTTTTTTGGCTTACAGAAACAAACATTAGCATTTACTAAAAGTTGTGTTTCTGGCAATTGGATAAATGTTTAATATCCCTCCACTCTTGAAAGAAATATCAGAATCTTTAAATTGGTACTGCTGAGAGTAGTAGCTTAATATACTGTAACTATCTAAAACTTACCTTGCTCATCATGTTCATGTCGGTGGAAGTCATTTTGGTGGTTAGTGAGCTGCTGCTGCTGCTGCTGCTGGTGGAATTGCTGCTGCTGCTCTTGCACTGCACTGTACCATAACCAGTTTAACCCTTTCCTTTTATAAGTGACCACAGAGACCAGCCCTTTTGTTGTAAACCACCTGAGTCAGCAGCAGTGTCATAGAAATGCACAGAAAATGGAATTTTTCTGACAAGAGTTCAGTTCGGTCAAAATTTCTTACAATCCCTCTTGAGGAGAACACAAACACCTCTAAACATCATGGCGAATCATCCTATAGTTGTTGTGAATCTTCAATGAAAACCAAAATGTAAACCTCATGATGGCACCAGAAGAAAAGTTATGGAATCCCAAAGTCAATAGGATTCATCATCTGGTTACCATGGATATCTGTACAAAATGTTATACCAATCCACCCGCCAATGTTTAGCTTTATCTCTCAATAAGTGAACGTTTTGATCTACTGATGGTGTGATGCCCCCCTAAAATGTGATAATGTTGGTGGTTATGATTTAATTTTAGCTTTTTTTAATTTTTGAGAGTAGTAAGTGACAGTGCAAAACCATGGAGGAGTGTTTACCAGTCTTCTCCTCATTTACTGTTGAGAATTAATTTTAATCTAAACAAGGGGTGGTACATGTCCCTTTGGTGCATGAGTCAGTGTTGTCATTGTTGTCAACCCAAAGCAGTCATAAACTGACCATATCCAGTTTTAAACCATGTTTTTACAAAACACTTATTAGATATTAATTATTTTTAATCTCTTTTAATCTTTGACCAGATCAAGGGTTTTGGTTATCAGATGTCTGTATTTTAAGATATCAGAGAAACTAACTGGACAATCTGTAAAATTATCTCATGTAGAAGGGCTGAATAGTGTTTGGGAAACACAGGATTTTCATGTATGTGTATACATACATGAATCATATTTTTAGTAAAAACCTCTTCATCATCTGGATCTTAGGCTATTAGAGAAACAAGCTGAGCTAATGTTGCAACAGCTTGTATACCTCACAATTCACACTTCTTCAGATCATCAACTTCACGTTATTGATTTTATGGAGACCGTTGGCAGCTGAAAATTATGTATGGGGCATTTAACTTTTATGTCTTTTGGTGAACATACTGCTCATAACCACTTTGAATTGTGTTCAAAACTTGTGTTGGAGAAAGTTTAGGTCTACATATTACAGTACATTACAGTATATATATATATATATATATATATATATATATATATATATATATATATATATATATATATATATATATATATATATAAATCATATTAATAATTAATTGGTTCATCACATATATTTCATGTTGAATGCTATTATTGAGCTGGATGCGGGTCGCATTTTTTCACATATGTTCTGCATGTCCATGACAAAAGACGAGAATCAACTTATAGCAAAAGCCTGCTGGTTCATCAGACTTCTGCCATTTCAATGTAACCTTTCATGCTTTTAGATACCTTTCAGAAATGTTGTAATCCAGTCTTGACATGCAATCTCTTTTGGGAAACTTTGTACCATAAATATATAAAGATATTGAAATGGTACAAAAAAAAAACGCTACTTTTTTTTTAAAATTCACAGCCATTTTGTATCACATGACACCTTTGAGAGCCACTCTAAGACTGAATCAGGAAATTGATATCGGTTTCCGGATACTGGTGCCCTCTATTGGCCAGCTGCCACTGCTCCATGGTCATGGCAAGTGTGATGACAAATCTTTTTTTTTTTTTTTTTTTTTTTAAGGAAAGAGTTTTTATTTTTGATTATTATTTTTGACATTAACTGCGAAATGTATTATGTTTTTGTGATTAGACATGCTTGTGCAATTTATACCACTGGTAATAATTTTATATTTATTAGACTAGTAGAAAAATTATGCTTCAAAAAAGTGTGTGCTACAAAGAAGTAGGGGAACAAAAATCCACCCAACAATCACTAAAACACTTGTATCATTATTGCTGCATGATTGATGTAAATAAGCTGATATTTGACCATAATCTGTAACATAATAGTCATTGCTTTTTTCACACAATGTCTGTACTGCTCACTCCTACATCATATAGAGGGAGAGTGCACGAGCATGAACATGCATTGATCTGCAGCCTCAAAAAGTTAAATATAGGACCTTTAATTTTAAGTTTGTGGTGGACCCTCTAATGGAAATGGTTTTAGTGCAAAGCACCTCTGTGGTGGAAACCACAGAGGTGGTGTAAACACATACATGAGGGGAGTAAGAGGCCGCCTAGTGGCCCAGCAGAAGTGTTCCCCTGAGGTCATGCTGGTGGCCACAGGCATGCATCCTTGCTGTACAATACAAAGGAGTAGTATTTGTTGACCTGGGATATGAACAGATTATTACATCACTGTGTGTTTATCTGCTTCAGTTTTTGTCAGTGCTGCCATGTGCTGTGTTGTGTCTGTTTGACCGACACACACACACACACATGCAGAGCACAGAGGCCACAGTGGGCAGTATGCATTCTCTGCATTCACACAAAATCCAGCAATGAGGCACAAAGGGTAAATGGTAAATGGACTGCATTTGTATAGTGCCTTTCTAGTCTTCTGACCACTCAAAGCACTATACACTACAGGTGTACATTCACCCATTCATACACTGATGTTGGTGGCTACCATTGAAATGCGCTTTCAAAGTAAGTGATGGGGGCCCAAATCCAGTGTGTCCACACATACATTTAAAGGTTTTTTGAAGCTTATATGAGGTTTCAGCACTCTGCATTATTCAAGTGAATATCTGCCACGTTTAGACTTTTTTTGTGCTTCAGTGTTGATTTGGGAACCTGACTATTGTTTTAATAAACTACTTTAAAAAATTGGTACCCCTCTTTTGTTGTACTTAATTAAATGTTTCCTGATATGAGATAAGGGAATGCTAAATCATCAACTTAGAGAATTAAATCTATACTATAAGCATATCCAAGTTATTATACTCTGACCCCCTGAATAAGTCTCTGTGAGTTGATTTAATGAAAAAGTAAAGAGTAACCTGTCGGATTTGGGGCAACGATATTGAACAATCGGAGCAAAGGCAGACTGATCAGGAATCCAGTCATGAGATACTCCATCCAGAGAGTGAGACAAATGTTGTCATCGATGTAAGTCCAGTTAGTCTCAGTGCTATCCTGGCGCAGACAGTCACAGCAAGACATGACACACATTGTAGTTCATGCAAGTACAGCTCTGACTCCAGTCTAAACCAAATGAGAAGCAATTGTTTGGACTTGAGTGTATTGTCATTACTATCACTATAGGTCTGAATTTATAATGCTCATAGACCACAAACCACTGAAGCTCATTTTCAGCAACCCAAAGTCTAAACCACCCAAATGGATAGAGAGATGGGCCCCCAGAATCCAACCTTATAGATTCAAAATGATCCACAAAGCTGGAAAATCTAATCCAGTAGACTATATAGACTGTCTCCCCATCTATAAACACTAGTCCATGACCACAGATGACGTCGACATGAAATGTTCCCATGCAGCAGTAGCTGTGACTGCCAAATATATATATTTTTGTTGATTTCATGCAAAATTATCTACATTAAAGCTTCAATTTAAACATATGTGACAGTCCAGACCTTATTTTCTCCAACATATTGTTCATATTCAGATGCTTTACGGTATCTCCATAATTAGCCTTTTGACTGAACAATACATTCTTGCATTAATACATTTAGGATTGTTTATTTTTTAATAAATATGTGTCAATTTAACATTATCTATATAAACATGCATCGGCTGCCTGCACACACAAAAAATATTTCCATTTTTTATATTTTGGATCGCTTTAGGAAAAGATATATTTTAAGATTAAAATAATGGTGTTTGTGGAATTTTTTATTGTTATTAAAAAAAAGTAAATTTGATTAAATTTGACCTGAAGAGTATAATAGCATTAAATGATCTGTATTTTATAAGATAGAAAAACAGGGTTGAGATCAAAATATTACTTATGATTGTGAAAATATTGGTGGGAAATGAGAAGCGGGAGATGAGACCAGGAGCCTTTCAGACGATGTAATGCTCATTCAAAATAAAAATGACCTAATGACTTTAAAGATGACTTAATCTATGACAAATGTTATTGATCCCTCAGACCATGTGTAATAACTTGAACAAATCACCATTTTAGTTTATGACAGTTTTATTCAGTGCAAAGAGTCTAATAGCAGGACTCGTTGATACGCCTCATGCTCATCCACCTCATGCCGCTCATGCCCATGTTGCTGAAGTTCCTGTACTCGCCGGGCCACATGTACATCATCCTGCCTCTGTACATGGGCTGATCGTACATCAGCCAGTGTCCATCCATCACGTTGCAGGACATGCAGTTGTTCATGCGGTAACGGTCCATGATGTTGTCACAGTCGTCCATCAGCTCGTGCATCATGCCTCCGAAGTTCTCTCTCTCGTAGATCCTCATCCTGTAGTTACCTCTGTACTGTGGTGCAGAAGAGAAGAGAGTTTAACTTAAAACCTTTATACTATTAGCCTATAAGCCTATAATATGGCTATAAATAATAATTTCAGTTGTGTCATTAAATGAAGCTGTAAATCTTACCATGGGGATCATGCGGCAAGACCTGATGGTGTCGCTCATGCCCATCATGCTCATGTAGTCAGCGTACTCTCCCCTCCTCATGAAGTACTGGTTTCCCATGTAGTTGGTACGATCGTAAACCATGAAGCAGCCTCTCTCCACCCTGCAGGAGTGACACCTGCTCATGTAGGAGGACATGTCGGGGCAGTCACCCATGCACTCATAGTGGCGACCCATGAAGTTCCTCTCCTCGTAGAAGATGATCTGGGGGAGAAGCGTCAGCTTTGGTTAGAACATATTCAGACTTAAACAGCACTAGTTTCATTTTTTTGAAGGGATTAGGATTAGAAGACTTTCAGTATTGGTGACTCCAGCTTTCTTTGGATTGTATGGTCTACAGTTTTATAACCCTTTGATTTGCCTGTCAACACATCAAGCAGACACTGAGCTTGAGTACCAACCGTTGTTTCTGACCATCTGATAAATGTAAGTAATCTTTCAACTAAATTTTTGTTCTTCTCTAAACCACAACTCCAAACTCTGACTCTTTCACTCGGTGCTAGGTATGTAGTGTTTTTAGAGATTGTAAACTAAAAACAGCCCGATGTAGCCAAAATTCACTTTAAGAGTGAAGCTGGGGGCCAGAAATCCAAGACAATAAACATTAAGTTGCTATAAAGATTTGTGGATCTGAAAAACTATAACTACTACTAGTGACTCCCTTGGCACTAAATATAATAGGTTGATTCATTGTTAAAAATATTGATTATAGAAATTCTTAGTAATTCTTAGAACAATAATATAACACAGCTATCAGGGAAATCTTACCTTGCTCATCATGCCCATTCCAGTGGAAGTCATTTTGGTTGTTAGTGAGCTGCTGCTGTTGCTGCTGCTGCTGATGGAATTGCTGCTGCTGCTCTTGCACTGCACTGTACTGTAACCAGTTTAACCCTTTTCTTTTATACCTGACCACACAGACCAGTCCTTTTGTTCCAAAACTCCTGAGCCAGCAGCAGTGTCATAGAAATGGAGAGAATATGGAGGGATTGTACATTTTTTTAGACACAAGGTCAGTCAGGTCATCAAAGTTTCTTAAACCTATTTGACACATAGTTCCTAGTAAATAAATGGGATAACTTAAAATAACTTCCAGGCATCACTAGTATTTGAGAATAATGTTAAATTAAAAATTGATAATGCCCCTCCATAAAAGGCACTTTTGTTAAAACACACAGTTCTTACAGTGAAGTTGTGACTGAGCCGAAAATCAATAAAAACAGCAGTAATAGGCAATGGAAGGGAGTTTATTTTATAAGCTGGATTGAAAAACACTTCCAGGAATCAAACAATACAGAATACCAGAAAATGAAACAAAGCCTCTTTCAACATAGAGCAGAATAAGTAAAAGAGATACATCTCAGATAAACAGCTAAAGGGACATCAGATAAATTGGGACAGCATTGGTCAGATGATAAAACTACTGATATACACAGTAAAGTGTATCTCAAATTAAAATAAAAACTCACGTCAAATATAAACGTCAAATTAAAAATGCTTACCATTAGAATCACTAGATCCTGATAAATGAAGTTGTGGTGAAACAATAGCACTAAATAGTAGTTAAATAATTGAAAACTTTGTCCCAGTCTTGACATCTTCTCCATGCTGCTCCAGCTACAGACTGTTCCAGATAGCTGCCAGTCGATCTCGTCCTCTGCACGGACAGAGAGGAGCTCCCTTGTTTCAGAATTTCTCTAGTTCCCAGCCATTGTTGAAGATGATGAAGAATGGAGTTGAACAAAAGATGGTGGTGTTCACTCTCAAGTTCTGAAATCATCGTCTTTCGTCACAGGGACCTAACTCTGACTTTCCCAGTAATGTTCCTGCTTTCATTCACAGCACAACCTTCCCAAGATATAGTTGCATTTATTGTTAATATGAATGTTAACCTCATGGTGGTGCTAAAGAGAGAACTGATGGGATACCCTAAGTCAGTAGTAATCCCTCTATGGGGATCATGAATGTATTTACAACATTCAATACTTACTATTGAATGTACTAAAATAATTCAGTAGAGATTCTGGAGGAGGTTCTGGACCACCATCCGGTGGCTCATAAGGGGGAAGTAGTGCACTGTCAACGGTGGGGGTGGGGTGCTCCTGACCTCAAAGTCCTCTTCAAATCCACCAGCACATCTTCCACTGAGGAAGCAGAGTCTGGGGACACAGTGGATGGCTTGCCTATTTTAGGGGCTGAGGTACTCAGAAAGCTCCCTGGTTGCATGGTGCTGGGGGTGGATGAGATCTGCCCACAGTACCTCAAAGCTCTGGATGTTGTGGAGCTGTCTTGGTTGATACAACTCGGCAACACTGTGTGGACATCGGGAGCAGTACCTCTGGACCGGCAAACCAAGGTCATGGTTTTTCACTAGGAAAAAAGGGACTGCAGGATGTGCTCCAACTACAAGGACTTCTTCGCCTCCCTGGGAAAGTCTATTCGGAAGGGTTGGAGAGGAGGGTTCGTAAGATAGTTGAACCTCGGATTCAGAAGGAACAGTGTGTTTTTTGTCTTGGTCGTGGAACTGTGGAACAGCTCTATACCTTTAGCGTGGTCCTGGAGGGTGAACAGGAGTTCACCCAACTGGTCTACATGAGCTTTGTGGACTCGGAGAAGGTGTTCGGACTTGTCCCCGTTCTGGGTTCTGGGTCAGATGACACAGATTATCTGGTCCCTGTACGCTTGATACCAGAGCTTGCTCAGCATTGCCGATAATAAGTCAGACTCCTTTCCAGTGGGAGTTGGACTCCGTCAGTGCCCTTTTTCACTGACTCTGTTCATGACCTTTATGGACAGCATTTTTAGGTGCAGCCAGGGCATTGAGGGGCTGTGGGTTCAGAGGCCTCAGGATTGGGTTACCGCTTTTTGTGGACAACCTGGTCCTGTTGGCTTATTTGGACTGTAACCTTCAGCTCTCACTGGAGCGGTTCGCAGTCGAGTGTGAAGTGACTGGGATGAAAATCAGCACCTCCAAGTCTGAGGCCATGGCAACCTCCAGGTCGGGGATGAGATCTTGCCTCAAGTGGAGGAGTTTAAGTATCTCAGGGTCTTCACAAGTGAGGGAAAGGTGGAGCAGGAGATTGACGGGTGGATTGGTGCAGCATCTGCAGTGTTGCAGGATCTGCGCTGTTCAGTTGTGGTCAAGAAGGAGCTGAGCCAGAAGGCTACGTTCCTACCCTCACCTATGGTCAGAAGCTTTGGGTATTGACTGAAAGGACGAGATCAGGATTGCAAGTGGCCAAAATGAGTTTTCCTCGCTGGGTGGCTGAGCTCACCCTTAGAGAAAGGGTGAGAAGCTCAGTCATCTGGGAGGAGTCAGAGTAGAACCGCTGCTCCTCCCCAAGGGTCCCCTTGGACGAGCTGGAAGTGGCCGGGGAGAGGGAAGTGTGGCCTTTTTGCTAAAGCTACTGGCTCTGTGATCGACAATAAGACAAGTATGAATTAAAGTCATGGATCAACTGATTCACAGACTGAAATCCCAGGAGTCACACTACAATCATAACTAAAGGTTCTTTTAAAATCCTGAATCACCTACCTGAAAAATCTTTTTCCACTTTGTGTAACCAGTTATGTCTAATATATTATTCAGGGATACAAAAGACAGATTCTGGTTTGGTGTTCACCTGTGTGACTGCTCTGTTATTGTATTTTTATTCTTAAGAGCGTTGAAGGAAACATGCAGGCTTGCAGAAACAAACCCAGATAGTCCAAAGACAATATTTGCTCCTCATAACAACTCTGAGCAAGACTGAAGTAAACTGGAAACAGTATTAATATGATCTTGTGATTGAATATCATGGATAATATTGTACAATTTCTGTGATTGGTTAGTATTTAAAGGATAGGATGACAATTTTTCAAGTTTATCATCATCAAAAATCATGTGCCCATATGAACATTAAGAGATTCTCCTTGCTGTAATTATTTCTCTTGTCATACTGACTATTAAAAGATCCCCTTCATATGTAAGTGACGAGGGCTAAGATCTACAGTTTATACACACAGTCATTAAATATTTTATCTGATACTTCAGCAGTGTCAGTTAGTCATATCAAGTAGATATCATCCACATTTACAGTCTTAGAATAAAAGTCCCCTCTTTGTATTTCCTCAGACAGATTTTCCTTTTTTGTTGCTTTGCCGCTGAGACATCAGTTTTGAAAAGATGTATACTTGTATACTTGTCATGTTACTACTTAATTACTACCTTTTCAACCCATTTTCAAGACAAATCAAACCATAAGCTTTATGAAAATATTATTTATTTCAATTCTATTATCTTTTATCAGTCATCATAAAACATGTAAATCTTCATGTAGCTTTCACCAAGCAAAATGAGTGTATTCTTTAGGCTTAACTAAAACAGAAGAACATAACAACCATTTTGAGTTCAAAGAATAACAATTTTAACTGTATAATACATATGAAAGTGAAACACTTTTAAATGGGTATTTTTTTAAAACATCTTTTAATAATTACAGTTTAAATTAACACTATCTATAAACTACCCTGGGTTTCTTTTGGAAACTAAAATGATGTTTTGGGGATTTTTACTGTTCTCAAATGGTCAAGCACAACCTGAATTGTATGTTCTGGGTAAACTGATCTGTCATCTTTGCCAATTTTGAGTAGAGGACTTGATATAAAAATGTTATTGATTACTCAGGCCATGTGAAAATAATAACTTGAACAAATCACCACTTTAGTTTATGACAGTTTTATTCAGTGCAAAGAGTCTAATAGCAGGACTCGTTGATACGCCTCATGCTCATCCACCTCATGCCGCTCATGCCCATGCTGCTGAAGTTCCTGTACTCGCCGGGCCACATGTACATCATCCTGCCTCTGTACATGGGATGCTCATACATCAGCCAGTGTCCATCCATCACGTTGCAGGACATGCAGTTGTTCATCTGGTAACGTTCCATGATGTTGTCACAGTCGTCCATCAGCTCGTGCATCATGCCTCCGAAGTTCTCTCTCTCGTAGATCCTCATCCTGTAGTTACCTCTGTACTGTGGTGCAGAAGAGAGGAGAGTTTAACTCAAAACGCCTTTTTACAGCATGAGCCTATAAGACTATAAATATGGCTACAGTAAGACATAAATCAATTGTGATCTTACCATGGGGATCATGCGGCAGGACCTGATGGTGTCGCTCATGCCCATCATGCTCATGTAGTCAGCGTACTCTCCCCTCCTCATGAAGTACTGGTTTCCCATGTAGTTGGTACGATCGTAAACCATGAAGCAGCCTCTCTCTACCCTGCAGGAGTGACACCTGCTCATGTAGGAGGACATGTCGGCGCAGTCACCCATACACTCATAGTGGCGACCCATGAAGTTCCTCTCCTCGTAGAAGATGATCTTTGGACGAGAAGCATCAGCTTTGGTTAGAACATATTCATGCTGCAGTTTTCTTTTTTTTATAGTAGAATTGGAAAAACGTTCAATATTGGTAACATCATCTTTCATTGAATGCATTATTGCCAAAGCGAAATCTTATCTTGGATTTTATTCCTACATTTACTTTTAAGTCCAATAAGAGATGTTTAGCCACTAGTGTGCAGGTAGTGTTTTTTGAGTTTTTACACTGAAAATAGCTGCCTGTTGTAACCAAGAATTATGGTTTTTAGTGGTGGCTAAAGCATTACGAGTCACAGCGCAGTATTATAATAATAGAACTAGAGAAATAGAAATAAAGAAAACGTACCTTGCCCATCATGCTCATTCCAGTGGTAGTCATTTTGCTGGTCAGTGGGCTGCTGCTGCTGCTGGTGGAATTGCTGCTGCTGTTGCACCTAACTGTACGCTACCCTATTTAACCCTTTCTTTTTATACCTTACCCACAGGACGGCCCTTTTGTTCTCAAACCCCATGAGCCAGCAAAAAGTCTCATAGAAATACACAGAATATGGAGGGATTGTCCACAATTTCGGGGGCCTGCGGGCTCAGAAATCCTTTCAGTGGACGTTTCTCGTACAACGCCATGGGGGTCAGAGAGAGGTTGGAAAGGTTAACAGTCAGAAGTCACACCTTGGTGACTTTGTTCAGTGTGATATAAGCTGTTTTGTGATCAACAGCTGTTTTTTTCTGCTGTTTATTGTTCCTAACACATTGTTGAATAGTGTGTCATGTGGAGAACGACTGGTTTGGCACGTGAGAGGTTTTTGTTTTCTTTTTTAAGTCAGAAGAAAATCCCCACAGAACATGTAAAAGCACAGTAGTAAAATGTCTTATAGTTAAATGTGATAAAATAATATACAGCAAAATATTTATATTTTAGTGTGTTATTATGAGTTTGATGTGACTTGAGTCAGTATAGACATGAACAAAGTTCTGTTAAAATGTATGGCTGGTGGTAGTGACACAACATTTTCCAAAATAAAACATTATTATATAATGCAGCTTATATCACTTGGACATGGCTTTTCTCAAATCATTTTTCCAAAAAAAAGAAGAATCTTCTGTAAGTGTACCCTTAATGATATATGTTGGACCACTGCATAGCTTAAAATATAGACACTAAGATATGATATCAAATGATATCAAAAACTAACTGGATGAGGCCATTTTCACATTTAAATGACACAATCCAAGGTATGCACAGTTGCAAAAGAAGAGACATTGCATTTCATTTAATGTAATTGATATACATTATATTAACACATTTTAAAATAAGTTTGTATAAATTGTTCCTATAAGTGTAAAGATAAGCTTGTACTTTTTTTTATTTTCAACTTTATTTTCCTTTGGCAAATTAAACAAATGCACATCCTGTTTAAAAAATCTTCCTTTTATCTTTTACAAAATTTAAATCCTAGGTTTCCTTCCAGAAACGGGGTTACCAAGTATTAATACAAATGAAACAGACAGAAAATAAAAATGAAGAGAACAGCCAAACAAACAGGCACAACAAACAAGAAAAAACATGCACACCAGAAATAACATTAAGACCACAACATTGATAACATCAGCCACAACTGCCCATTCCTTT
Source organism: Lepturacanthus savala (assembly GCA_030544235.1). Lineage (NCBI taxonomy): Eukaryota > Metazoa > Chordata > Actinopteri > Scombriformes > Trichiuridae > Lepturacanthus > Lepturacanthus savala. The sequence continues at coordinate 5,611,914 of CM060473.1, read as the reverse complement.
CCTGTTTCACACTAGATATCTTTATATATGGGCTTGATACCCGATCTTGATGTCTTGAGTGGAGACAGGGGTAATCACTTCATCCCCATCAGGTAGATACTGTCCCTCATTAGTATTTTATTGACACTAGAGTGGTGAACAGTGACATCTGGTGTTCCAGGTGTGCTCCTCTCCTCTGACTCTTCTTGCAATCATTTTGCACTTGAGATCCTTTCTCTTCAGCCGGGTCAACTTGCTGCTTTGATCAGCAGTTTCCTGTAGTACCTGGGTTCAGCCTCAGCTGCTATGTCTGCATATTGTAGTCTTTCGTGTTTATAAATGTCATGAATTGCTGAAATTCATGACAGTTAATAGCACTGTGTACAAGGACATCTGAGAGGAGATCAGGTCTGGCCTGAGATTAGCTGTGATGATCTCTGGTAGAAAGACAAGCTTCTGATTTAGATCAACCTGCATTTTTCCAGTCCTGGGAATTGTCCAAGAATGAAGTAAATCATTCCCATTCTTTAAATAATTCATATTGTTACAGGCCAACAGGTAATTATAAATTATTACAATTATTATGACATTATTATATCACAATTAATTATTAAATGTGAACCATGTCAAATATCATGAGGTGCTTTGAACCATACTTAATGAATTGGATTAGACTTCATGGTATTCTCATCAAGCATTTTCTAACAGCATATTATTTTATTTTATTCATATTATAATTTTTAATTGCATTTTTTTTGTTAATTATGTGTTATAATGTGTTATAGTGCATTTGCACTCTTCATCGGCGGAGGACACTGTGTTTCTTGTACTTTCTGAGCAGTGACTCTTGTCACTGCGGTCATGTCATCTACACTTCCGAGATGCACGGTCGTGGTATCGGTATTTTAAAATCTGTGGCGCGTCTACATCGCTTTTTACGGTAAAGCGTGTGGGCGGTCTTCGTGCTGCATTAAAGTACTCTCTGTAAACTAAATAAATGACCTCGAAGTGCCATTTTTTTATTTAAATAAACAAAAAAACGTAAAATGTCTCTACGTGAGTGAAAACGTATATTTTGTTACACTAATGATAATAAATAGTGAATAACAAAAACAACAAATTGATAAGTGACCATTGATAAAAGTGACCATTGGCATTCGTTTATGTTGGTTATACATTTATTTCTGTTATTATTTCTTTTACTTTAGTTTTCCATATTCGAAATACATGTTTTAAACAACCACCCTGGCCTATCGAGAATAATTCTTCAGTTTACAGGGAGTACTTGAATGCAGCACGATACCCGTCCACATTCACGTTTACCGTACCATGCGATGTAGACGCACAGCAAATTTTTAAGTGCCAATAGCGCGACTGTAGCCTCTTGTCTTGGTAACAAAGTGTGTGTTGTCAAACGTTGCTAAGGAAGTCATCGGGCTAATTATAAATTAGCCGGTCTGAATCCCAACAACAGTAAACGAGAGGTAACTTTACTCCAGCGTGATAACGGTGAAACATATAAAACGGAGGCTAGGAGCTAACGTTATATACTTCTACGCTCTGAAAACGTCACTTTAACCGTTAACGTCAACGTTAGCTCGGCTAGCCTGTACGTAAACACCGCTCATGTTTACGTTCACGTCTTGTAACGTTAGCTTTATAAATCCAAGCGGCTAGTGAAGCGTTAGCATAAATCACATAGCAACACAACACACTGGTGTTTCTAGTAGTTCGCTGGTTTGATAACGTTACAACATAACGTAAAGAGGACGTTTAATGCTAATATACTGGAAATGTGGCAACTATCCACCTGATATGACTGAGCTGAAGCTTCATATTAACCTTTAAATTACTTTTTGCACAAAATGAAGAGGTGTAGTCATAAAAAGAGAGACTTTTGGCACTAAAAATACTGTAATATTAAAAGATAGCTAGTTGACTAATTCGGGCGGCTGAAACTCCATAGTAGCTTCAGATACACTTTAAATACATTTTTGCACAGAAGGATGACTGTGGACTTCACTTACAACCTTTCAATAGTAAGTACGATCAGGAGAAGTAATTACAGAGGAAAATCACTTTCAGTGTTCACATGGGCCTCTGAGCATTGTTGAACCTGTTGACTTGTTGAAACATTGATAAGGCAGGCTTTTCACTAAGTCATATCATGCTTCTGTGTTTGCAGATGTCTGTCAGTGAACTATGAGAGAGCTTTATCCACCAGACCACAGCCAGTCTCAGACATGACAAGAGGATGACTGAGAATGGAGAGGGCAGAAGCCTCCATCAGTCCTGTGAAGCTCCTGCTAAAGGAGACTCTGTTGCCAATGACAGCAGACCACTTAGAACCCTCTTAGTCGATGCCAAAACCTGCCACGAACACAATGACGCCCTTAAAGTCTCCCAGATCGCCAGGAACACGGAGGGCGAGATCACGCCTTACCAGCCCAGGCCCCCCTCATTTCCGAGGCTGTCGAAGGGCGGTAAAAGTGACTCGCTGGAGGAGACTGTCAGAACCAGGAGGCTAAAAAACAGCCAGGAGAGTCTGAGCGACCCTGTTGAGACCTGCTCCTCGACAGACTCTCTTAAAGACCAAGCAGCCGTCCTCAGTGGTGCTGCCACCCTCAGGAACAACCCAGACTCGGCGGTGGGACGTGTCCCTGCCACTACGACAGAATCCCCAGTCTTCCGGGACAGAGGGAGCAGTCTCTCTGAGTACGAGAGGAGGCCCCACAGCCAGCAGAGCGACCCCACAGACCACAGGTTGAGATCCAGCAAGCTGCGGCTGTCCCCGGTGCAGCCGTCGGGGCCGCTGCCGGCTCTGGAGAGGGGCTTTGCTTCGGCCACTTTAAGGGCAGCTAATAGGATTGACAGGGATTGTTTGGATTATGTGTTGCCAACCAAAGAGAGGCTGCTCAGGAACCTGAGCGACAGCCGGCTTCTGGAGAACATGGGGTCGGACAGCGCCTCCGTTAACTCTGTGAGGTCCACCTACAGCGTGCTCAGCCCCATCAGACCCCAGGACATGAGGAACAGGTACAGCAGACCATATCCATGATGTGGACAGTCTTATCCTCATGCTGGATGTGAAGGCATTTCTTTGTAGCTTTCACATCTTGCATGAGGCTTTGGAGCTCTGTAACTTTCCAGAGTACCTCAGCCTGTTAGTGATGGTTACTTTAGGTACAGGCTGGTGAAAATATAGAGCTAGAAGTGGATGTGTGTACCACTTTAGTCTTTCTAGCAATGATACAGACATGTAGTAACACATATGGCTTCAAATATTTAATAATAGCGTATGATAGAACATTTCCCAGTCTTTAAATAGGAGATATTTAGGCTTATTACAAGGAAACTACTTAAAATATAAGTGCATTATCTTATATCTAAGCATTTGAGTATTGGTGCTCTCTGGAAAAGCTAATTAGAATAGCGCATCTGGAGCTTAGTTCCTTTATTAGACACGTGTATTTTTGCAGCACTGACGTACTGTCAATTTCCCCTGAAACCAATCAAGGCTCCTGACTCATGCACGTAACACATGTACATTGCTCAGATCTTTGAGGGAAAAAAAAGGGTAACATGGCACTGAGTTGGGGGGGAGATTAACACAGGATCAGAGGAGATGCTGATTCAGCACAGTTTTTGACAGGAGGGTTTCGGTCTATAGTCTCAGCACCATCGGTAAACTAACAGGGAAATACATTTTTTTCCATATAAATTATGAGTATATATAACTGTCTTCTTCTATAGTGCAAGAGAATATTTTCTTGTTTTTTTGTAGCAGTCTGTATGAAATGTAATTTTTCACTTTTAACATGCACCTCCCAGGAGCTTTCTGGAGGGCAGTGTGTTGGGAAGCGGCGCCCTGCTGGGAGCTGAGGAGTTGGACCGACACTTCCCTGATCGGCGAGTAGGCATCTACGTCGCCACGTGGAACATGCAGGGGGAGAAGGTAAGAGGGAGTCTGCAAAACTCATAGTAACACTTAAATGATTATACACACACCAGCTGGATTGTAACCAGTATCATTCGCAGGGGCTTCCAGCCAACTTGGATGATCTCCTGCTTCCGACAGACTGTAAATTTGCACAAGACTTTTATATTATCGGGGTCCAGGAAGGTTGTCCTGACAGGTATGAGGTATTCTGTTTGATTTTCAGCATGTTCACTCATGGAGATTGAATTGTTATGCTTGATTACTCTATCTATAAGGGTAGAGAATGAAGTTACACTTGTGTGTATGATGTTCATGTACAGGAGAGAATGGGAAATCCGTCTTCAGGAGACTCTGGGGCCGCACTACGTCATGCTATATGCAGCAGCACATGGTGTTTTGTATCTCACTGTATTTGTCAGACGAGACCTCATCTGGTTCTGCTCAGGTCAGTTTTACTTTTACATTATCAGTTTGGAAAGGAATAACAACACATGTCTCTAACTTCATTCATTCCTGTGGTAAATTGCAAAGAACCAGTTGAAACAAAAAAAATGGTTGAATTAAAATGAGATATTTGTGTAACTCTCATCATGGTTTTCTATTGGAATCTGACTGATTTTACTGATAGGAGCTAAATTAATTAACAAGCACATAAAAAACAACTCACATTATTATATTGAAGTTAATAAAAAACAAAAGCATGCAAGAAATAATGGTTATGTTTGATATTTCACTGGTTCAACAGGATAGGATGTCCATCTTAATCCAAATATAAACCGCATTTTTGTTTTACTTAAACAGAGGTGGAGCACGCCACTGTCACAACCAGGATCATTTCACAGATCAAAACCAAAGGAGCTGTGGGAATCGGATTTACCTTTTTTGGCACTTCCTTTCTTTTCATCACATCCCATTTTACCTGTGAGTATGAGCTTCTCTGAGTTAGATCTAGCAGTTGTGATATTTGAACATTGTAAAATGGTTATTAGTTATTACATATGGAAATAGTTTTTGTGAACCTTGGATTTATTGTGTGTTAACCTGATCCTTACATGTCACTGTCTTTTTCTTTCAGCCGGAGACAGTAAAGTTTACGAGAGAATACTAGATTACAACAAGATCATCGAAGCTCTAGCTCTTCCAAAAGGCCTTCCAGACACCAACCCTTACCGTTCAACAGCATGTGGGTTTCTTTGACTTAACTTCATAGACTCGAGGAGAAACCATTTGTTTGTTAAAAAAAGATAATTTTAGTATATCCATTAGTCTCATGTTCTTTCTGTTTCTGTAAAATTCTGGGAAACATGGGTTTTACTTATTTTCATAAAACTGAACTGTGATATTCAATAACAATTCTATAATTGTATTCATACACATACATTCATGCCAACAAATATCTTTGATTTTAATTCTGTGTTCTGAATCACAGCTGACGTCACCACCAGGTTTGACCAGGTCTTCTGGTTTGGAGATTTTAACTTCCGGCTGAGTAAGGAACGGAGCGACGTGGATCGCCTCATCCAGACAGCAGGAGGCGACATGGGTCCTCTGCTGGAGCACGACCAGCTCTCCAAGGAAATGAAGGACGGTACGCTGCATGGAGGAGGCTGTAACACACTGAGAAGTTTAAATAGAAGTACTGTAGGTTGTTATCAAATCTCACACTACAAATGTGTGTTGTTTTCCCTCCAGGTTCAATCTTTAAAGGTTTCCATGAGGCACAGATTCATTTCCCACCAACATACAAATTTGACATTGGCTGCGATATCTACGACACTACTTCTAAGCAGAGAACGCCTTCATACACAGTAAGACAAAGAAGAAGATGTTGTGTGGTGTAGTTACCAGTACCGTGCTCTATTTAACTGGCTGAGGACATAAAAGTCTAGTTGTATTGGTCTCAGTGGGGTAAAACCTCAGGGTTTGTGTTCACAGGACAGGATTGTGTTCAGGAACAGACAGACTGATGACATAAAGATGGTCAAATACACCAGTTGCTCCAGCATCAAGACATCAGACCACCGCCCCGTCATTGGCGTCTTCCAGGTGAAACTGAGGCCAGGCAGAGACAAGTGAGTGAATCCAAACATTCCAGCCCTGATAACAAAGATTTTCCAAAGCAAAAATACTTCCAAACAGCAGACAAAGCTCCTCTTTTGGTTACAATTTCATCTGCAATCTCTGCATCATCGTGCTCTTGAATTTAGTTTTCTCCCTCAAGCTCAACATGTCCATCTTTCATTTCTGAATGTGTAGATTATCCCATGTGTTACTAATGCCAGCTGCATCTCAGTGTTATACATCACACTAAAACTAAATATAAAATTCTGTGTTTCTGTTGTTAAAATTAATAATAAAAGTTTTTTAGAGGCTGTTATGTCTGTATTTTAGTGACAAAGGAGAGATGCCAGGAAATGACTTATTGAGAGTTATGAGTTATTGTGATATAACTTCTGTTCCTTTGAGTTGACCTAGACACAAATTATTAGCATTAGCATTTGAGTCATTTTTTAAGAAAAACTGCTAAAGTTCTCTGGTTCCTGCTTCTGAAATGTGACATTTCCTGGTTTCTTTGGTCTTCTAACTATCGTTAGTTTATAGGCTGCTTAATGCAAAACAAGACATTTGAGTGTCAGTTAGTGCTGCTTTCTTGTTCATTCCTTTTTGCCACTTTTTGTGTTTCTTGTTCTAAATTAAGGCAGTTGGTTTATGCTACTCTAATTTCTCGTGTGTTTCACAGTATTCCTCTGGGTGCGGGGCAGTTCGACCGAAGCCTGTACTTGGAGGGCTTCAGGAGGAGGATCACTCGAGAACTAAAGAGAAGGGAGGCCATGAAGAACCAAAGTAGCAGCACCATCTGCACCATCTCTTAAACCGTTAAAGGTCCCATATTTTACACTTTTTCCCGGGTTTCATTTGAGGTTTTGATCCTCCTAACAAAACACGTTTGAGGTTTTAAGAATGAAAAATCACCTCAATAGAGTTTTACCTTTCCTCTCTGAAGCTTCTCTCTGGAGCTTTAGAAAAAACAGATCGTTTTGTGTCTGTTTTGTTAATATTAACTGATTGGCCATTTTTGAATGGCTACGACTGGATGGCGAGTGTATAGTTGTGACATCACAAATACACAGAAGTCCCAACAGTTAGTTTTAAGTCACATTTTCCAAATACGGGCTGTGTGCATTCCTCTGTGTATTGAGCATTGTGAAATAAGGGACAGTATTTATATAATATCTAACCTTATAATAGAAAAGGTAATTAAAATCTCACTTTCCAAGATATGGGACCTTCTAAGGTGAAGTCTCCAGACCAGACCAGGCTGGATGGAACTGTGCAAATACTAGGCAGACGGAAAGGGACCAAAAGGAAACCAGAGTTGTCTTAACCACACAGAAGCCAGCGCTGGTGGAGGTAACGGGGAGCGGAGTGCACCTTCTGTTGGGAAACTGTGAGAGAAGCAACGGGCTGAACTTGAGGGCCGGAACCTTGAGGTCAGACGGACGTTTCCAGACACAGTCGTCTGGCCTTCATCCAAACAGCCTCCTCTACTCCAACATCACTGGGACAGGGTGAGGGGAGCAGCTGCCGTTGTGGCTTACTCCTCAGTCACATGCTGCAATGTCAGCTCATTTAACTCCATGTAATTGCATTCTAATTATTTTTGGTGTAAAAAAAAAAGCATCATGAATCACAATATTTGTTTTTATTCTTATAATTCTACATCAGTGTTCAAATGCCTTGTGAATATGTTATCAAATAGTGTCCTAAAATTAATCGCAGTAAAGATTGAGGTGCCATTGACTTGAATTTAGTTTTAAACTGAATGTTTTATAGGTAAGAAAATATATGACTGAAGGGAACTGTCACTACATTATTTCTGTTATGAGGTCAAATATATAAATTCAAGAGCATGAAATGCTGCCATCAGTAGGTTGTTACTGCTACTGTTGAATTTCAGGGAGACTGAATGTTGTTAAACAGCTATAGAAAATAAGATGGAGCATTATAATTATACTGTCACTACTTTTTCTCATTAGGCCAAGTGGTCCTTTGCAACAGACTGTAACTCGATGCCTTACCTCATCTCACTGCTGTGTAACCTCATACATATATATATATATACACACCTATAACATCTGTCTATGTACTGTACCACATTACTGAACTGTCATTCCCAGCATGAGGAGAGGTGTGTGTTGTGTCAAGTTGCTCCTCTGCTTCTAAAAAAAACAAAAAAGTGCCTGTGGGTCTTGTTTTTTTCATCCTCAGGACTTTGTCTTTATTCTGCGTTTTTTTTTCTATGCCACCTAATGTCCTTTAATAAACATTTTAAAACTAATTTGTGTATCTTGGTGAATGTTTCATCACAAAAAAGCAGCCAATCGCAATGCAAGACCTTTTTAAAATATAGAATTTTATTTGAGGAAGTAATTACATTCATTTATCATTTGACTTACAGATGTTAACCAATGTCACATTTAACAAACTCAATGTTGTCAGAAGCCACTGAAATAAATAAATTGAATAAATGTGTGTGAAATGTAGATGAGCCTCCGCTTGAACACTTGAAGACATGAGCGACGTCAGTATCTGTTCAGAGTTGTCAAGTGTGTCTTAAATCTAAAGCGTCCATACAAACACGCTTTTTCCCCCCGGAATCATTCCTGTTCATACCAGCTATCAAAAGATCTTTTAAATACACTTTCAGTGTAAGCTCTGGGGGCAAAAATCCAAAAGTTTATCTGAAGTTCACATGAGATTTCAGCTGTCTGAGTCATAGGAAGTGGATATCTGCCACATTGACAGTCTTTTTAATATAAATAATTCCCTCCTTGTGTTTCTGTGTTTAAGCACATAATTAAAAATAGGGACTTTGGCACTAAAAAGACTAATATTGAAAGATATCCATTTGATTTGACTAATTTAGATGACTGAAGCTTTAAAAACATTTTTAAAGGAGGCTTATAGACCTTTGCTCTATCACTTGCATTGTAAGTGCATTATGGAGGACTTCGTAATGGTCAATATAAAACAAGAGGGATGGTTATGCCAAGAAAAAACAATTTCAATGTTCATTTGGGCTCCATGATGTTGTTTTAAGACATTAATACTGTACCAGTCCCACCAGACAGCAAACAAACATAATTCCCGAAAGGTAAAACTGTAATTTATATTTATCCCCTTAAAATATTTGGGGTACTTTGCAAGGGCATCAACATGAATAGAAAAAAAGAACAAGTTTCACTTCAGATTTCACATTAAAACTGAGACACAATGGTGACAGAAACATAATTTAATTTTTCAGGAAAAACTGGCTGCAGTTGTAAAGATGGCTACACTGATGAAAACAAATAAAAATTGATTCCTATCACTGCGTATCATGATTCCTGTGCATGGTAAAAAGGTTAAGTGCTCCTTAATTAAGTGGAAAAAGTGGCGCCAGGTGAACGCACTTTTTCTCCTACCTAACAAGCTAATTATTTTTAAGATGTCACAGTGTGAGTTTGTTCATTTGTAAACTTTAACAAAACAGCTTAGTTTGTTTTCATCAATGGAAAAATCAACATTTAAATTTTGGGTGGAATTGTCCCTTTCAAAGCAAACTTTTGCAACCCAGTAAATAATGGCATATGGCTTCATGCCCACAAAGAATAAATAGAGCGACTACAACTGTGGAGACAAAGGTTACTTACTGTAGAGTAAAATTTAACTTTTCATTAAAATCCCTACTTTCAGAAGCTCAGTCGCAAGCCCAGGAATTAGTCCCCTTCCATGTCGGGAGGGAACACTAGTGTAAGCTTCCAGACAGTCCAGTTTATTTACAGTGACGTTTGCCAGGGCTGACTGGCAGAAGTGGTGGTGGGGGGGGGTCTATCGGAAGAGGCGATACATGCGGGGCAGACGTCCATCCTTGCTAGACAGGGCGGCCTGGATGTGTTCATATGAGGGCAGCTCTGTCAGGTCACCCAGAGCTGCTACGGCTGGTTTACTGCGCAGCATCTTGGCTGTCACTCTTTTAATGTCACTAGCTGTCACGTTACCTGGAAATCAGATGAAAACGGGTAAAAAAATAACATGAAAGAGCAATACTTTATATCATTTTTAACATCTATTAAATTTTTTTTTTTTTTCTAAGTGACCCCAAACTTTTGAATGGTAGTGTATATAAAGTGGTTCACTACTCACTTATCAATGCACATAGTTCATGTGGCAGCTTTCTCTTTCCTGTCGAGAGAACCTGGCGACCGACATCTTCGAAAATAACCGGCCGTGACTCGAGATTCATCATCAGCATGGACTTAAGCTGCGTCTTGGCCCTCTCCAGCTCCATCTATATAAAAAAAGAAAAAGATAATGTTTCTTTTATATATTCTGTAACCATAACAAATACAGACAAAGTTGTGTTGGATTCTCTCTGTAGAAATCACTATTACCTCTCCGGCGCTTCCACCCATCTGAATGAACTCTCTGGTTATTATTTCCACCATTTCGCGCACCTGGGGGTGAAAGTGCAGTACATAATAAGAACTCCAGCATTAATATGGACAAAGACCAGCACAGCAACCAGAGAGAGACAAATGCACATGACTAAGTGTTTTAAAAGGATGTTTGACACGATGTAAGCCTTTTCTGTAAAGCTGTGACTGCCTAAACAAATGCAATTTAGATACAAAGCCGATGAGACACTGAGCCTGGACCGACCTGTCTGGGGTCAGCACTGGCATGGATACACAGCAGACCACTGTCCTCATAGCTGTGATGGTAGGCTGTAGCGTTGTACATCCAATGATGCCTTAAAACAGATGAGAAAATGAATGAGATTCATACACTGCTGGCTGGTGTAGGGCCACGTCCTCATGAGTATTTCAAAGTGTGACATGTTCACCTGTTGAGGACGTTCAGGTAGAGGCGAGTGAACATGCCTTTCCCGGGTCCTCCGGCGGAAAAGGAGCCGCCTCCGCCCATCATCATGTTGAGAACAGCAAATGGGATGAAATCGTCCTCCTGTAGCGAGAAAAACAGTTTTCTTTTAATTTGAAATTCCGCACCATCAGACGCCTGATTCCTGAGCAGCTGGAAACGGAGAACACCCACCAGAAAGGAGCAGCTCTCCAGGCCGATCATGATGTGGGTGAGCTCTGGGATGGGGGTGGGGCCGAGGCTCACGTCAGACATGTCCTTCTCCATCTGTCAGATTCAAAGAGAACGGTTACGTTTCTTCTTTTAACCCAAATTAAGAATTAATTATTTTCCCCATGAACACATGGGGAAAGGTTTATTTCTATGTATAAACGACTGCTGTTTGATATGCAATATCAGACGTGAAAACCGCTTTGCTACACCAGTATATGGTAGATTTTTATAATTTGAATAAATATTATCGGATGACGATTCTAACTAACTAAAAACCTTGGGAACTATGACTTGGTAACAATAACGCTGCTACAGACATTTCCAAATCGCCCCCATTTTTGACTTTTTCCCCCCCTATAATCACCTTTACGATGCCACCAGTGTACTGTGCCACAGAAAGGTCCACGTTGGCCGCTGTGGTCGCTCCCCACACCGGCTTCACATCCAGCAGATACTTCCTGGCACAGTCCACCAGCTGCTCGTGCTCGATGCCGACTCCCGCCAGCACCATGCGCTCAGGAGAGTAGTAGTTGCGCAGGTAACTGTGAAGCACTTTTTTATCGATCTTATCGACGTTGTCGCCGGGACAAAAACGAGGGAGTCCGACCGTGTTACCTCGATATGCAGCCTGGACACAAAGAAGGGACAGTTGATTATTATTACCTCTGCTTAGGAAGCTGGCATTTGTCTGTTTGTTAGCAAGATACATCAAAAAGTTTGGGCCAGATTTTCATCAAATTTTCAGCGAATTTTGGGAATTGTACAATGAACAGATGATTACATTTCAGTACATTTTAAACAGGCACCATTTTTTGGGGCCACCTGGCGGTGATATCTGGCACCTGCATAGCTTGTTTTCTTTGCGCACTACATGAGAAACACCAAGACTTTTCATGCTTTGATACTTTTTATTCCAAGATAGTGCATGTATTTAATAAGTATAGGACAACAATGTTGGGTGGGAGTCATAATATGCTCAGTAGAGCCCTCCTCTCAAAGTGCTTTTCTAGTTATCACTGGATTATAAACAAGGGGTTTAATTATGTTGTCTTTCAGGGCCTGACAGTTAGCACTTCAGAAAATATATTGCTGCTATTGTAATGATTGAATTATATTAGCTAATCATAAGTCCAAATAATTTACATTTGCTGGGTACTAATTATTCAATTCAAACCTTTTTATGTGATTTTCAGTCTGATTAAGTAATCACAGCATCTGATTATTTTGGGCACTTCACACAGTAAATGATTAAGGAACTGATGAAGAACCCTCTAATCTCACTGATTTATTAATCACTAACAGGGAGCCGCTGTTCTGACGATGTGACTTACAGCATGGATCATCTCAGTGAGTAAGGGTTCAGGGTCCGGCCTCATGTTCAGGTCTTCCAACTCAAATCGGACCGCCATCCTTGTCATTTCCATCTCTTCATCTGCATGGAACAAACACAGAGAAGCAGACACATCACAGACGTTAAACATCACTAGTACAGTTCCCACTGATTAAAAATAACATGTCACTTAAGGAGAAAACAGACTAACCCAACAGACGAGGCTGTAGAACAGCATCAGAGAGAAGACTGACCACCGTGTCCAGACCCTTTACTTCAGCAGACACTGCATACATGGTGGTATCTCTGCACAGGAAATACACCACATGTAACACAGCTGGAATATACACACATTAACAATATCTCAAATAGAGTGAAGCTTAAATTTTATGATGGTGAAATGCCTCATACCTCGATGTTTGGCAGTCACATATCCCGCCATGTTTTTCCAACGTGAGGAGAATTTCATCTCTACTGCCGTACTGAGCTGTGGACTAAAAAGATGAAAATGACTTTAAAATCAGATCATGATGCTAGTTAACTATAGTCTAATAATGACTAATCAATGAATAAACTAATTATTAGCCCATCAGCAACTACAGTCGCTGAAGTCAATGGATATTTTATGCTACACACAAAAAAAACAATGACATGATACTAGACAGCTTAGACAAAGGCTTTAAGCAAAAAAGTGAAGTTTCCAAGTGCTTCGCATCATATGACATCATTGAATTCCTGCCCCTTCCACCCAATAACATGGGGACAACAAATCCTCCCAGAAAGTGGTAATTTTATTTAAATTATTCAGATTTTCAACTCTGACATATTTTAAATTATTCCTATTTAACTGTTCAAGTCTCTAGAATAACCCAAAATTTTGCACCTGAGATAATAAGGTATTTGTGCAAGTAACAACTATAGTTGACAGTCATTGACATTTTTTCTTTAAAGAAAAGTAGAAAATGGATAATTACTAAATACGTGTGAAAACTTGGATAAGGTTAAGGTTAAAAGGTGGCCGGCGGTACTTACAGAAAAGGCGAGTTTCTCTATGAAGTGTGCAATTCCACTTGGGTATTTTGCTTCATGCCTGGATCCAGAATTTACTAAAACTAAAAGAAATCATAAAAAAATCCATGTTCACCACTTTAAATCCTGAAGACAAGCTTATGTAAATAATAATTTGTACATCAATCAATATTTCAACTTACCTCCAACTGTGCAGAACTGACCAAACTTGTTTTGAGAGGCGACTTTAAGGCCATTTTCTAAAGTAGTGATCTTAGTCTCGTATTTTTCTTGACCATCCACAGATGCAAACACCGGCTTAGGGATCCCAGGCAGTGGTGCAGAGAGAGAAATGTTTGGGTATCCGCCACCACTGCTGTACCTTCTGTAAGCTGCTATCCCAAACCTTCAACAAAAGAAAGCAGAATGTCTTAAAATCCTCCCAGGACATTAGGCAATTTAAAAAAACAGCATCTAAATCCTTAAGTGAAGAAAAGTGTAGCAAAACCAAAAAAAAAAATACCCCAGAGTTTCTTAGATGATCATCAGGTAACAGATGATCATCTAAGCTTTAACAAAACATATATATAAAACACCTGCAGATTTTTTTGTATGTGATGCTACTTAATTAACTAGTTAATTTTTAAATGCAGGTTTTATTTTGATAAAATGAATATACATACAAATTATATAATGTAAAATCTATTAATTTAATTTGCTCTACATTATATTAAATGTACCAAATATTATGATGGAGAACTATTCAATAAATTCACACATGGCTCATACACATTTTTTACCAGTAAAATCCAAGAGATTTCCAAATTTTTATGACCACAGATTCTCCTAAATGTGTAGGTGAACTATTTATCTTCTTTTTCAGATATAACATTACATGTTTGGTCTATATACTGACTAAAAATCATGAAAACTTCCATTACAAGCCAAACATATCAGGTTTAGGTCAAAGAAAACTAGAAAAAACATACATTATTCCAATATAAACATATTTTGCATGTCAGTAATGAAACACTAATAGTTAATGAATATTATTTATATGTAATTAATAATAATCTATGCATTTGTTAGTTGTTTTTTTCAAACCAAAAGTTAATAGCGTTTAATAGCGTGACGATATATACTTAATATCTCTGGAAATATAAACAATTTATCCAGAACGTATTTATGATGATCCAAATAAAGGTAAATCCTAGATATTTAAAGTATCACCAAACACGTGACTCTTAATTTATGAGCCTCTATCTTGTGTAACGTGCCTCCAGCTGCTGTGTTAGTGTTTCCCCTTCAGTAAAAGCTGCGAATATAATGTTTCTTCCTGCTGTTGGGAACACATGATGTAACGCTGCAGCGGGTTAGCCGTTAGCATCATGCTAACACGGAGCTAATCTGGAGCGCTGTCATGACACGCGAGTGAAGGCTCCGCGTGAGCTAGAGCTGGAGCGGTCCTCCGCGTGCAAATCGACCGTGACGGACGGTGTGAAAGTGTTGAATGTGAGCGCGTGTTACCTGGGGACGCGACTCCAGCTTCTACACCTCGACATGTGAGTCGCCATCTCGGAACCGCCGTGACCACAAAACGACCCGGATGATGATGAAAGGTTCCTGAAGCACTTCCTGCTGCGAGACTAATCAGACACCGATTAGTAAACAAACAAATTACGACATACAATATCATAAACCATACATATACATATATACTACATATATTAATAATTTGTTTATGCGATACTAAACTGTTAGCACGTAAACAAAAAGTGACCTTGACCTGTAGATGACTTGTATTTAAAGGGCCAGTTCTCTTTTTTTTCCCAAGTGTGTCTTAGCCCAAGCATGTGCTTTCTAAATAAAATAAAAATGGAGTGTGCCTGAATGCTTCTATGTCCACAACCCAAAGATCATCAGTTTATTATTATAAAAGTCTAAAGAAATCAGAGAATTTTGATGTTTTCTTCTTAAAAATGACTAAAATCAAGTAATCAATTACCAAAAAAGGGCAATTAATGTAATAATTGGCAACAAAATGATTAATTGTTGCAGCACCAAACCAAAAACTTCAATAATCTTGACAGTTTTTGGAATTGTCTGCCATCGTTGTCTGTCACAAGACCTTTTTTGATTTTCAAAAAGTTGATTATTATTGCAAAAATTTTAGAAATTAAATCTGGCCAAATAAACAATATCTAAAGTCTATAATGGTATTTTTGGTGCCAAACTTCTTCTTTTTGTTATTATACATCCACCGTAGCTCTACAGGGAAACACAAAGAAGGAATTTGATGTTAAAAAGACAGCATATGTAATTGATATGACTCAGATTTACTTTTAATTTTAAATGCATTTTCACACAGAACAACTGTGTGGAGACTGGATTTTGTCCTCCATCGCTTACATTAAAAAGACATTTGAAGGAGATCTTTTAATAGCCAGTATGAACAGGAGGAATGGAAACAGTGAGGAAACACCTTTTTCAGTGTTCATGTGCACCTGGCTGCTGTTTTAAGAATAGTGAACTTATCAACAACTCTGTTTCTAATTTGTGTTTTTTGTCTCCGGAACTATTGACAGTTTAGAGTGGTCAGCTAGCCATCACTGCATCGATGTTAACCCAGAAATAGGCCAACCTTCCAACAACATTACCACTTCCAACTACTTTTGGAGTATTCTGGATCTGCAGGCAGATTTAACAGGACATTTGACCAGCAGCAGCTTTCACTGACGGCGTGGATGGCATCCAGTCAAACATCTCCAATGACAGCATTGACCTATAAAACGATGCGCTTCCTCTTGCAAGTCACGCTGATATTTTACTTGATATCAGTGTAGCTCAGCCTTCCAGCTACAGGACAAGAAGAAAATATCCACCTACAGCAGCAGCTGGAAAACCTCACCCACATGCTGAGGAATTTGAAACATCTGTTTACAGAGTATGCTAAAGGTTAGAGTTTCTTTAAACAGACATTATCAGATGTCTGTTTAAAGACACACACCTGGCATTTACTGCACAAATCACAATAGATAAAAATAGAGTTGAAACTTTAAGCTGCTTTTTTTAAAGATTCTGAAGTCATACATTACACTGAGTACCTGCAACTCTTGACTCTATAATGCTTTCCACTGGAGAGCAACATGTAATTGCAGAGCTGTAGTATTTATAAATAATAAATCATGAGTCGTTCTTTAAAATTTTGTAATGTAAAGGTCTGTTTCTAAATACCATTACCTTTAATGTCCACCAGAATGTATTTATTTATTTTTATTTAAAACAGAAAATAGCAGAATAAAATATGATTTCTGAGTAATGATAGAATCTAAATTGATTTGTCGTTGGGTAATCGCCAAATCCGAGAAACATTGCAGAGAAAATGACATCACTGGTAACTGTGACTTGTATCCTGTTCTACATTTCCTGTTTACTGGCTGTTGCTGTTATGGTGTTTTAACACTTACAAACACCCACACACCCTAAACAGCTCTGACCTCAGTTAAATATGTATTAGTTCTGCAGCACATCAAAGCTCTGACATTTTATTTCTGATTTGCATCCATCCATCCCAAAAAAGTACTTCAACATGATATGTTTGATTTGGACATTTTTGCTGGTATTAGAGGATATCTCCTTTTAGATCAATGATATTAATCTAATATTTTTTTTCTTCTTCAACTCAAATCATTCACTCTGGAGCTGGAGTCAATCCCAGTTTACTTCAGGCAGGTCAGGTCAGCAGCCTATCACTCACACACTCATACCTATGGGCAATTTAGAGTTAATCTAAGCCTGTCCTTGAACCTGCACCCTTCTATATGTCAAATCAGTAATAGAATAATATATTTAGAGTACTGAGCATTTATTGCCATTATATGTTTCCCGTAATAAAATTATTTTTGCAAATAAAAAAATGAACATACATTTAAAAAGCATTTAAAAATAATGTTGTAAAGAAATACATTTAATGTAATGTAATGTAAGATGAAAGTAAACAGGTCTCCACCACAAAGACTACTCTTCTCACACAGATTATTTGGCAGAACCGCAATGACACAGCCCCCCTTTGGTGGATTTGTGTGTTTGATGTCCTGAATCCAACAATGTTACATTTGGCCTGCTAAATCAGTCTTTGTCTGCTTAATTAAAATGACCCTTCTTGCATAGATTAGAAATCGGTGCATTTGTACTTTAATTTCCATTTGATTATGCTGAATGGATTGTCAATTTACATTTGCAAGGGTGCCAGTAGACATGGCAAGACTACAGTATGTGAGCTGTACTCATGCCTGTGAGCTAGTGAGGCAGAAGCCACTGCACAGACACTTTCATGACGTCTTAACAGGCCTTTTGGGCTAAAACCTGACAAACATCTATCACAGGGCCTGGAATAGTATTCTATGTGCCTCGCTCAGTTTATCTGCACTGGCAGATTTTGTCACTTGCATCAAGAAAATACAGTTTTATTGACCCATTACAGTTTTTCATATTTTTGAAACTCTAAACATAAACCAAAAACACACACAAAATGCTAAACCCTACATATCACCTCCAAAATGCTACAAACTGGTATTTTGTGTTCTCGGGCACACAAAGATCATTATGAGCGTACATTTCTAAGAACCAATTGAGCATGATGTGGAAGTGGAATATTTGATTATTATTTGATTATTGATTTGTTCTGTCTGAATACAAATATATTTATCATTGCAGAAGTGTGTAAAAACTAGAGATAATTCTTTGTAGTGCTTTGAAGAAATTGTGGTTCAGAATTGAAATCTGGGTGTACAGCAGGAAATGTGTTTATAGTTCAGCAGAATTGGTTTAGGGACACATAAACACATCATAGAAATACAAATGAGTAGAGGTCACAGAATGCACACGTCAAACCATTTGAACAGATTGAGAATTTGTTGGTGTAACAAATGCCATTAACCTACATTCTAGAGGAAACATTTCAACCAGCATTTACACGTTAAATTGACAAATGTGCTATAGATCGTTGTGTGCTGACATGGCAGCGCTTCACCACTAAAGGTGGAGGGTTGATTCCAGCTGCTGCACATGGTAATGATGCACAATGCACCATGTTGCAACAAGGGTTAAGTTCACAAGTTCACAAGTCTGTCAAGTGAATATCTGCCACATTTGCAGGCTTTTTGACATCAAATTCCTCTCAAATAGTATTGTTGTTGATTATTGCTCTATTATATACTATTGTATTGTAATACAGTCATTTAAAATTATGAACCCATCCTTTTTTGGAACAATAATTACTGGTGTAATGGCCATCTACTGTATACAGACACATACACTGACAGGCTACAATCTCAGGCTTCCTCATTGACTACAATCAGTGAACAGTTACTTCACATTTATTGTCTGTCGAGGAGTGTAGTGTTTCTGAATAATGAGTACACAGTTATTTGTGTGTGTGTTTGGAGGTGTGTGTGGAGGGGGTGTTGGAGGGTGGAGTGTGTCTAGCGCATGCAAGTGGCTATTGCTTATTCTCTTGTTCTTGTCCAGCTGGATGCTCGGTAAATGCATCAGGAGAACAGAGGTTGTGTGCAGACAACACACAGACAAATACTGACTGAAGACGAATGGGCTGAAACCTGCACAGACACAAACCTTGGACATGTATAAAGTGAGTATTAATACTCTCATTAGTCTTTCCATTGCACTGAAATGGATAAAATTCTGTGTGTCATGAATGTCTTTTAGAAAATGCCTCCATGCTGTGTTTTTATCTAGTTTTGCAAGAGTACTTTATACTTTTTAAACTGCACTGATTGATGTGAAGGATGAGTATAATGTGTTGTTTTTTTCATTTTTGCAATGATTAAGATTTAATCAGATGCAAATTCAACTCTTGTCCAGTTGCTGCGGAAACCATATGTTGCACAACATGATAAAATGGGAACAAGCAGTGTATTTGTATTTCAATTAGACATCTGTGAAAGCAGTTTGCAGTGCTACATTCATTGCTGATCCTCAGTTAATTGTTGTGGTCATATTTTCCAAATGTTACTGGATTGCTTTAGACATGAAGACTAAACAAAGGAACAAATTGCAGCACTGGGTGTGCAGGTAATAGAGGACCTATCAACATTCTAACTGCACTTGCAGAAAAATGTAAACAACAGATGAAACAACAAAGCTTTTTTTTTTTTTAAATACTACCATCATTTGTATTGATTGGCATATTACTGGAAGTAAAATTACATGTTGTAAGGCATGAATTTAAATGAATAAATGACTATAATGCAAAAAAAAAAGCTAAATGAAATAACATAACAGAAAATACAGTGCACACATCTTTTATATTCAGAAATGTTCTAAAAAAAAGAGTAAAAAATAAATCTTCAAAAGAATTGTTTAGTAAAAAAAAATTACAATATACACAATTTACAGTCTTTCAACAAGCTGCATTTCTCTTTAACTTTTTCAGCTAAATGATATTGAAATCCTTTTGATATTTAGTTTTGTTTTGTTTTTTTGAAAAGGCAATTTACATCACTGTCTTCTTGGTACTGAAGTGGAACATTTATCTTATTTTTAAACCTGTCTTTGTGCTAATTACCTGCACTTTCTCATTACCATCTGCAGAGACTGTGACTGAGACAATTTATTTTGCTGCTTCTAAATGTGAGCAATGCTTCACCAGAACTTGGAGAAATGCAACAATATGCTTAGCATTACATTTTGTTAAATGTAAAATACCATACCAAGAGTGAAATGTAGTATGGTTATGATTTCATCCTTTGTAATTATAGTGACCATAGACAATCTGTACTCAAGTCAGTGTGTGGGCTAAAACATCTTAATGATATGCTAAACAGTGTAAATGATCTGTTGTGAGCCCTGTGAGTCAAACAAATACACACCCCCGGGCTTTTAGCATCATCTTAGTGTAACTGGCCACTAGCCCCTCTGATCAAATCAAGTAATTCACTGGTGCATGATTCATCAGTGATGACTGATGCACTGTTAACTAATACAGGTTTCAATCACAGGTGGAAATTTGGTGTCAGTATTTCAATCCTAATATTTTAATGCATGTTACTAGCGTTATATCGAGTATGAAGAATGTAATGAGTCTAAATAAACTAATGAAGATCAAATTGGATGAGATGATATTTTTCACCTTAATATTGTGATATCATTTTGGTTATGATTCTTGGCAATGTAATTAAATATCTAGGATGTTGTACAAAGAACTGTATTGCCAAGAAGTTATTAACTTAAAATAAATTCAAGATATCACAGTTGTAAAGCATTTCAGACCAGAAAAAGACAAAAATTAAACAACATTCTAGTCTCAAGTTAATAATACTTTCTTTTGCATAAAAACATGCTCAAATCTCTTTGTGTTTCTTTCTACTGTCTCTGTGCAGCATCCACATTCTTGCAATGCACATTGAGCCTTTTAACCTTCATCATTACACCTTCTCTTTTAACTATTTAATCATAAATAAGCCTCTTGAGCTCTAAACTATGTTTTTAATAGGTTTCCCTTCCATACATCTAATATTCACTTGTGTAAATTTAACATTGCATAAGTAA
The DNA here is from genome assembly GCA_030544235.1 of Lepturacanthus savala. Lineage (NCBI taxonomy): Eukaryota > Metazoa > Chordata > Actinopteri > Scombriformes > Trichiuridae > Lepturacanthus > Lepturacanthus savala. Next base: position 5,590,954 of record CM060473.1, on the reverse strand, counting down.
AATTTGTAAAACATTTTTCCATTAAAGGTTTTGGCCTTACATGGTCACGTTGAGGATCATGAAAGCCTATATGATCAGACAGTAGCTTTCCTTGTAGGGACCAATAACTGATCTTCACAGTACAAAGCTCCGCAGCCTCTTTTCATGTCACTTTCATTGAGTGGAAGGCCACAGTGCAAGCTCTATAAAGTGGTTGGGCCCTTTCAAGGGACTAAAGAGGACAAAGCTGAGCTCGCTGCGGTGCCACAGACTCACAACCAAAATAGGAATGAAGCAAAGGGGAAAGGGAGGGGGAGGTGTTAAGCGCAATAGAGAGAGAGAACGTAATGTTAAATGGAGCTGAATACATTTTCTGGAAACTGATCAAAAGTGAATCTATGCAAATGGCACATTCACAGCTGTTTGTTGTGCAGAAATGACAGTGTGGTATGAGTCGTGGTAAGGGTCCTTTTTCAATCAGGTGATAAATAATTCTGATCAAATAGAGGTACTTATGTGTTGTTACCATGACTGATGAGCTGATGGATGGGAATAAACCAAGAGATCATATTGGTATAATGTTGGCACCATTTAAAGAGACAGAAGGATTTAACCTATTATTTGATTTATATTTTAAATAAAACCAGGACTGTAATCAGTAATTCCTGATACATTATTTTCTGGCTATTGCACCAGAATGGGTCTGCCTAGAAAGAGGTGACTCAAGGGTTAATCAATGAGTAGGTGTGCGTTAAACGGTTTTTATGCAACACCCACCTGATAAGAAGTGTAGTTAATTCATGCTTTCATGTGTTTTGCAATCAATATTGAAAGATTTTCACAAGGCCTGACTCAGTTGCCCTGGTAACTAAACGCATTAACACCCTTAAGGCATTGTTACAGTACCACCCCTGATTACTCCAGTAAATAGGACGGATCTTAGCTACAGCTCGGCAATCAGAGATATTCTAGTCTGCTAGTCTGCAACTTCTTGTTTGTGCTGGGGCTGCAGCAAGAGTTATTGCAAACTATTAAAATTGAGCTTGGTTTCAGTCCTAATTCATAGATATTTTTTATATTAACAAACTCCTGTAGTTCTGCTTTTTACTTGTTTTCTTTCTTGTCATCTCCTCCTCCTTCTTTTCATCTGTTGTGTTGCATTCTTCAAAAATGTTGTAATCTCCAAATATATTGAAAGGAAATGTTAAAATCAGCCATTGCTGTGTTTTCCTTCCTGGCCCGGTCATTAGTTTATCGAGTCAAAAACTCAATTGTGCTATGGCAGTTGATATCAAGTAAATTTGACAGCTGTGTTCTAGCAGATAAATGTAGAACAGGTGATTAAATATGAGGGAACTACGTGTGCATTTATTTTATTTTTTTTATGCATACTTCAAACTTCCACCTGGCACAAAATGGTCTGTTTTAGACAGTGGCTGATCTGATGGGCTGTATAGAGACAAAAGAGGTGTTTTCTGAACTGTGATATTCCAGTAGAGCCCCAGATAGAAATAAAGACATGGAAATGTACATGTCAGTATCTCCTTACTCACTATGATTACATATTTGTACCAGACAGTAACAAAACAGGTGATCAGTAAAATATAAACATATTTCTGTTTTTGACTCTTTCCTAGTTGGTACCATGGATAGAGGTGTAAGCTGGTTTCCTCACACATCCTAGGGAGCTCTGCAGTAGGATGCATGTCTGTGTTTCCATCTGGATTCTCCCACAGATGACTTCCCACATCTGTTTACTAATCCTGTCCAGCTTGGCAGTATCATCCCAACAGGGTAAGTAAGAAAAGTCAATGCTTGTGGTATTTCTGGCACAGAAGCCTTGTGAGATTTGTATGTTTGCTGTTTGAGAAATCCTGTTAGACATAGACATATTTCCATATGTCCATGTCCTCTTCATACTTGTGTTTTCCAGGTTTGGAGGATGTTTTCTTCAGTCCCCAGGACCAGACGGTCAAAGACGGAGATAGTGTGTTCTTCCAGTGTGTGTCAGGTGAAAGCTCACATCCCTCCAGTATCACCTGGCTCCAAGATGGGAACCTGGTCACAAGAGGTAGACAGATCCAGGTAACCATTTATCATCAACAGCTTCATTTTCTTCAGGATGAATACATTTTTGATTTATCATACATTTACTCTACATAGTTATGTCAGAGGACCATTAACACCATACATACCTATAAATTATATAGATGATTTCCAGGTATTTGTCATAACATTAAAGGACCCGTATATACAGCATTACTAGATTTAGATGTTTGTGTTTGAAGGGACATTGAATTTACAGGATCCAAATATTACATGTGAAAGAAAGATCTAATAAATGAATTTTTTGTTCAGGGTGAGTATGGAGGTGGGAACCAGAAGAAGACATCAGGCACTCTGCATCTTTTCAACGTGACATTAGAGGATGATGGAATATACATTTGTGTCACACATAATCCTATACTGAACATCAGCAAGAAGAGCAATCCAGCGAAACTCACTGTGCAGGGTGAGTGTAAATTTATATAAACATTTTTGTTAACTTGTTATTTTACAATTTGTTATGTAATAGTAAGACTTATTTGTAGATGGATAATAAAGCACCTTTTATAGTGTGTATATATGTCCATCTGTCTTGCAGGGGTCCCTCGAAGCCTGCAAATCATGCAGGGTCCTGACAATATCACTATCGCCATGGGAACAGAGGCCTCCATGCATTGTGCTGTCCGTGGCTTTCCTGTTCCCATGGTGCACTGGTTCAAAGACGACAGCATCCTGACAAACTCTGCCTCGTTCAGCCTCCAGAACAATGGGCAGCTGCTCACATTCAGGTCTGACACTGGATGGGAAAAGAGGACTATTAATTCTTTATTGTTTTTTTTGCTAGATTGAAATGATGAACCCACAACTATGCAATAAAAACAACCCCTATTTTCCACTGGGTTTTCTCAGGATTACGATCAATATGTGTCTTATATATGTGTCTTATCTTTGATTTTAGATTTATACAGAAGCGGTTATCCACACTTTACATGGGAAGCTTTGATACTCTAGTGGTGCTTTTATAATTTCTGCTTGTGTTGTCCAGGAATGTGAGCAAGGAGGACGAGGGCTTCTATCACTGTGAAGCATCCAACCAGAAAGAGACGGTCAAGTCCCAGCCAGCCTTCCTACTTCCAGCTGGTAGTGTTCACCAACATCTGCATAAATTCAATTGATTTGGAGCCACAAAGCTACATTTCAGGTGACACTTTGTGTTTCCAGAGATGGACTGGAATTTCATCCAGCAGCCCACAAACCAGACAGTAAAGAGAGGAGAGAATGTAACACTCACCTGCCGGCCTCCATATAGCCAACCTACTGCTCAGGTGTCCTGGTTCAAAAACAACCAACTTCTTACTCCGATAACTCGTATAAATGTGCTGCCCAATGGAGACCTCTTCTTTCACAGGTGTGTGTATATGTGTGTGTATGCTTGTGTTTTGCATCTACCTATGTGACCACCAGTGCGCTTGTTAATGGTAATCAATTGGAGCCATTTTTTTGAGCCAGTGGCTGTCAGTGGCATTGCACTTTATGGTATTTCCACATTGATTTTGGCCTTAAGTTGTGGTAGATGCCACTTGGTTTACATCCATGTTTAGTAGCTTGTAGTCTCCTTCATATCTGCCTTTGCAGATGCATTGCTATGTTTCATTGCGAATTACCACTACCAACTGTTGATCAGTGGAACTAGTAGACGAAATTAGCAGGAACAAGGCCCTATAGTACTACTAGTGGTCAAAAACCCCACAGGATACAAAAGCTCAGTGGATATAGCCACATAAATAAAGGATTTCTAGAGACATTATTTAATCTATTTATTTAATATAAGCTTAGTTAACCTGCCTATAATTCAAGGTCATACATAGGAAGAATATTAAAGGTATCTACAAGTGGTTGACAAAACATATCCTAATGTGCAGTTTTTGTTGTCTGCAGTGTCCAAGAGCTTGACAGCGGAAACTACTTCTGCAGAGCCTCCAACATCCACCTTCAGAGATTTCCCACCTCTAGAAGAGCAGCTCTGACTGTGTTAGGTATTTAATACAACAGGCCTTCTACACTGTGCCATCAGTCTATCAAACTGGTGATTTCTGAACAGTCCTTGTGAGTTTTTCACCTTCCTTACAGCACCTCCAACAGTCAGAGTGTGGCCTCAGGTGCTGACAGTGCCAGTGGGTGCCCGGGTGGTGCTGGAGTGTCAGGTATCAGGTCACCCTTTACCCTCCATTAGCTGGATCAAGAAAGGTCAAACCAAGCAGACTGGAGGCAGGATTGCTTTGGAGTAAGTTTATTCAATTGAAATATAATGACACTTTCCAGTTTGTAATATTTTTTTCTCACTAATACATATGGAATATAACATATGACCCAACAGATTGAGAAATGCCAGCCTTTCCATCCAGTCTGTCCAGAGCTATGATGAGGGCCTGTATGTGTGCAAGGCCTCCAACACACTGGGCCAAAGCCAAAGCACAGCCATGCTGAGAGTTGCTGGTAACTACAACAAAAGTAGCTTTGACTTCTTCAAATTGCAAAACTTAGATACGTAACTATATAATTCAAGTGAACGAGTTTATCAATGACACATCTGTCCATAAGACTTTATAGACTTCAAGAACTTTGTAGTACTTGACACCAACATATTTTAAAATAATTATGAATCACCATCAGTTTCTCACCTCAGCTACCTTAGTGAAGTTCCATCAAGTGTAGATCAGGTGCATCAAATGAATGTTGCATATCATTTTGTACAATTAAAATTGTAAATTAAAGGCAAAAACAGATCCTGAAAAAATGTATTCCACATTTGTTTTATGAATCAATTTTCTCTACCCTCCTCCTAGTGAGCCCCGTCATAGTGACCTCTGCAAGTGAAGTGAGCTGCAGGATTGGGGCTTCAGCCATCCTGCCCTGCAGGGCTGTAGGGATTCTGCCCATCACATATACCTGGACCCAGGATAGAGACAAAACAAAGTCCCTTATCAGTCCCACTGATAAGGGACTCACCATCAACAAGCATGTTGATGGTGAGTCAGCAAATATAAATAAATTATGCTTTGAAGAGGTGGCTGAAAACTACCTATACCTTCGCAGGCTGTGAATACATGTCAGCTCAATGTAATTTCTGCTTTGTTGTTTTATTGCTGTGTAGAAGCAGGAGCTCTGCATATCTCTGATGTGCAGCAGTCTGACGCAGGGTTATACTACTGTACTGCTGAGAACCGAGCTGGACGACATCAGAGACGCACAATTCTCACTGTCATAGGTATGTTGATGCCAACTTACTATTTTACTCCTATATTGGCAGATACATATTAGAAAAAACATGCTGTTTTATATATAGCTATATGTATGTTTACAGTGGGATATCATCAATGAACTGCAGTAACACACAAACACATTTCTAGCTGGAAAGATGCTTCCTTGATAGCTTTTTGCACAAGTTTTTCTTCTTGCTGATTCTCTTTCATACATTCCTCTGACCTAAGCTGAGGATCACCCAATTGATAGAGGCAAGCAGACACGACTGGTATTGTCTGCTGTGAGTATCAATAATGCAAAATTATCTGCTAAGGCTTTTGTGTTGTTTTTGGTCCAAAATTGGAGTGGTCTCTACTTGTGGTCTCAGTCCAGAAGCTGTGGTTTATTCGTAAATGTGCATGCTCTTTAAAGCTGTACATGTGACTTGCCATCATCAGTAGGTCACTCTTATATTTATGGCTTATAACTTGGTTATTACTTGTTTCATGGCAACATTCATTTCTAATTGTATCACCTTTTTCCCTGCATACGTTTATGTCCCTAAACTGTTTTCTTTATGGTCTTATTTTGTAGAGCACCACCACTAGAAAAGAGCTGACAATTTCCCCTTTGAGTGTGGCTGAGCAACATGCTAAGATAACACATCCTCCACATGTGCTGGCAAAACATAAGGAGACCATATGTAGGTGCTTGAAAAACAAAATAAATTTTGCTAGATATTAAAGAAAATGAATTGACAGATTTTTTTACACTTATTTTAGGTTCATCAGACTGTGATACTACAACAAACAGAGCTATCACTTTTGCCTCATTTTCAAGAGGAGCAGTGGCTGAGGTGAAGATGCCACTACAGTCAACAGACCTTCTCTTGCAACTCACAACCAATCCAGCCCAGCCTTTAGTCACACAGATGCAGCCTCCTATGTTGCCACCACCTCCACATCCAAACTTCCAGTTTGTGGCCCTCCACAGCCAACTGCCAGTCATTAGTGATCCTGTTTTGGTTTTAAATAGTGAGCCAACAATAACACAGAGTGAGTCATCAGTAGTCACTAGTGAGGGCTTTTCATCTGAAAGTCAAACTCAGTTGCCAATAACATCATCACATTTACAATTTCACCACCAGGCTCAAGCACAGAGTTATCTAAGCCAAACTACAAGCCAATCAAGTTCAGGCACCATGTCCTCTTCATCTCAAGCTGAAATGCAACAATATGAAATTGAGCCTCATCAGCTGGTTACAAAAAGTCATTTTTCCCAGACCTACCATGAGCCGACCTCAGTCCAGATTACACCGACCAAGCTGGTTCAAGCAGGTCAAACTCAAAAAACATATCCTCAACAATCTTTTACCCAAAGTCTTTATCCAAAATTCCATTTTGAGCATCATTTATTATTCACACAACCTCCACCTCCTTCAATCACTAAGCCTCAAGAATCACAAACTCAAGGTCAACCTTCACTCATGGTGTTTGAACCAACCGCAACCATATCTACACTCAATACATTTACATCCCCTCAAAATCAACTTCAATCTTCTCCAACAGTTCATCCATTGCTTTATTTGCAAACTCCTCAACCAAAAACAAAATCTTTTCCACTCCAACACAAAAACCCTCCTAAAATTCACCCTTCAAGCGAAACCGCCCATCCTCCTGATCCTTCGCAACTGGTCCCTGAGATACCTGTTGTCCATCAGGTAACCATGTCTGATCAGGTACAATTAAATGTTAGCCAGCAAGGAGGCCCAGTTCAATCAGCCAAATCAGCCAATGACACCGAGCTTACAGAGTGGCTGAAGAGAAATACGTCCCAATCACCTATGACCAGCAATGACCCCAGGTCAGTGAAATAAATGGATAGTTGAATTTTGTCATCTGTGCATGTCAATGTCATTTGTGCATAAATAGCGAAAACTGCAGGATTTCACTTTTGTTTGTCTTTTTCACTCGAGAGTGACACAGCAGTCTCCATCATGGCTGCCAGTGCTGGAAAAACATGACATCCCCATTGTGGTGGGAGTGGGTGTCTCGTTGGCCTTCATCTTCATCACAGTTACCTTCTACTCTGTGGTCCAGAAGAATGAACCTGCACCAACAAGCCGAGCGGGTCAGATATCATGTCAGCAAACCTATTTCAAATTCTGAGCTTATTAAACAAATCTTTATACTGTGTTTTAGATAAATATAAAGTTACAACCAGCAGCTAATTCACAAGTAGCTGACAAGGTACAATTGCAATGAAAAAGAGCACTAGACTCAATTTGTTGATTGATGATTAAAATAGGAAACAACTGGTAACAGTTGGCCTGACTCTCAAATCTCACTAATTGTCTCATTTGTTTACAAAACCCAGAATGTTAAAACAGAATTAACATTGAATGAACAGTGCTAGACTATTTTTTGGCAAAATGTTGGGTTTTAGAGGTACTAATAGGTGCATTTTGTTACCTTTGGACAAAGTCTGACTAGTGCATTCCAGTTTTTGTACTAAGCTTCTTGCTGTAGCTTCATATTTAAAGCACAGGTAGCCTGTATCAATGTTCTTAAGCATATTTAAACAAATTTACTGCTATTTTAAGGTATTTCTTTAAAGAAAAATTCAAATGTTCTTGACAGCACAAAGGAATCTAGGTGTCCCTGTACGACATGCTGAACGTCGAGCTGCAGGACGAACTTACGAAAACAGGTGAATGCAGTACCACAAACCATAATGCAGTACCATAAACTGTGATTGTTCTTTCTAGAAGATGCAAAAAACTAGTGTTGTGTCTCTTGTACAGAGCTTTTGAAGATGATGAATGTGTGGCAGTGATTGAGCAGAGCCCCAGTACATCAGACACCTGTGCCAGACCTCCAGGGCAGAGTCTGGTCACGGTGCAGATGGAGCCCACATTTGAGAACCTACAAGAAGACATCCCACCTTCTCTGGACAACCACTCAGTCACTGTGGAGACTTATCCTGAGCCCATTCTTGACACAAAGGTTTGATGACAACCTGAAACGTAAAGTATGAATGTGACAGGGTTAAAAAGAAAAACTGAGGCTTCAATTCAGACTTTTTGCTTCTAACAGCTATGTTTCGAAAGAGGCATCAAGTGTCTGAATCAGTGAATGACTTATAAAGTCACAAATTGCCTTTGACACAGAAGAATCTATTTGTCAAATGTGTCTATGTGCCTCATATTAGCTTTAGCTGAAATTGGACTGAATCACTTATGCTAAAATTCCTCTAAATGGGGACGTCTCAGCGGCCTGTGTGACCACAAAAATCAATCATATCAAACATAAAATCTTTCACTGTACATATGGGTGTGTGTGTATTGTTTTAGGATAGACTTGTTTTCTGATGTGTGGACTTCATTCCTACCTATTACAGATCGATCCAGAGGAGGAGAAGGGCTGCAGTCTGTCACAACCCAGCATTCAGCTGCAGTGTGCTGAGGAATGGGCCAGCAGTGGAGGAGACAACCACAGTCCGTGCCAGGATGCTTTGCCTCCTCCATCGTCCTTGCCCTCCCATTCACCTTCCCCCTCTCCACCATCCAGACGCGAGGAGAGCCTGCGCTCGTCATTAACGCTGCAAAGTACTGAGCCATTTGTAACACCCATCCACCACAGCCTCAGCATCTCACATGGCAACCCTCCCTTGCTCCTTTCCCACCATGTTTCCATGGGCCTCACTACTGTTGCGGTGGACGTCCATTTTTACCCAGCAGCCACTGCTTCAATGGCAGTTGGCACTAGCACTCATATCAGTTCAGTGTCCAATTCCACTTCAGTGACTGCACCTCTGTTTAGTCCCCCATTGGCTAACAGTCAGGATAATGACCAGTCAACTGCCAGATTGCATCAGTGTAAGTAGCTACAGAGCAAAGGTAGGGTTACATTAAATACACTGTGGTCTTATGAATATTCAATCCATTTCCCAATCGCTAAAGCTGAAAATGCTAGCTAGCTGGTATTCTTTCGATTGCGGGACTATCTCCAGTTGCCTCTGGCAGCCTTGAATAGAAGCACCACAGCACTGTGTTTGAATAGATTATTTAAGTAGATTTCAGCAACATGTTTAATACATTATCACATTATCAGCATCAGTATTTAATACTTTGTGATTGGTCTGATGTATTAATTTATTTGTTTATTACATCCACAGTTAGCAGCTAAGGTGCATTTATTCAATGTAAGGCTAATGTCACCATACCTCAAGGTGTTTATCAAAGACATCCTCATATGATCAACTTGATGGACAGTTTATAATAAATGTTAATGGTTTTCCAGGGATCTATACCCATGAGGAGGAACATGTGTCTCATGATTAAAAGTGTGGGGTTAGCTAGTGCGGATTCAAATTGTTCTAAAGCTTGCTAATGGTGTGACATACAGTATCTTATTTGTTTAAGGGTACAGTGTCTAGTTTCTGGAAAAATCTAGTGATGAGTCTGCAGAATGGAACCAACTAAGTACACAAAGCATGAAAGAAAAACTACAGTGGCCCTGAAAAACATGAAATGCTGCCCATTTAGTAGTTTGTCCCTTCGGAACTTCTACAGTAATTGAATATCTGCATGTATGACCTTAACTAATGTCTCCTAAAAAAATCAAAAACAAACATTTAAATACAACTTAATTAAATCATTTTATTTAAAAAAAAAAAGCCAAACTTTGGACATAAGATTCTGTACCTTCACATTTTTGTAAATGTATGTTTTATAGATTTATGGCAGCGCTTTCTGTATTACTGCCTGCTGTTTTGTAATTTCTGTCATATATTACAGTTTGGCTGGATAGTCCAGGCTACTTCTAACTACAACTAAAGCTTTATTCTGTAATTGTCTTGCTTTCTTTCTGTATTTTAGCCTATTACTGAAACATGAAAGAGAACATTTTGATATATTGTGTTTGTTAGTATTTATTTATTTAACAATCTTATGTTTTACTCTGATTTATATTGTGTAATTGGTTTACTTACTTCAAGTAAATTAGGACTCAAGTGTGTGTGTGTGTGTGTGTGTGTGTGTGTGTGTGTGTGTGTGTGTGTGTGTGTGTGTGTGTGTGTGTGTGTGTGTATGTGTGTGTGTGTGTTTACAGTGTTAACTTCTTTAGTAAAAGAGCCAAGGATACATTACTCTGTCAGAAAATATTGCAAATTCTGTTACTGTACCCAATTTGTTTCAGTCCTGCTCATTCTCTTATATGAAGCTACTTGACTGTTACACCTTTTTTGAAACCAAAGGAAAGTAAGAGGTTCTGTATTAATAAACATTTAGACAATATAACCAAAGTTCTTATTGATTGTATGTGGCCCTGTGACCCTTCAGTAGATGAAGACGTGCCAATCATGACATTTAAGTCAGGAATGTTGTTGCACCTGAAAAATCTCTACCAAGTAATGTACAAAATGTGCTTCAGACCTCATTGTTATAGATTTAATATCAGTATCTAATGCTAACCCTATCCTACAAATTTTGATATTAAAATATAGATTAAAATGTGTTTTACAACATCCAGAGAAGTAAGAAAACTTATTTCAGCCATCAGCAGTCTCTCCAGGACAGCATGATAATTGCAAATTCATCCCAAAAAATATTTGCAGGGTCTTACAAAATTTTAAAAATTACTGTGATTTCTCCCACAAAAATTGAAATGCATCATTTTTAAACACAAACACCTTATTAATTTTGAATAACATTTGTTTTATAATAATAATTTTATAATTATTATTTAATAAATTTTTACATTTTCTGTTTCTTTTTGAAATTAGCAAAATGATGCATGTTTACCTTTGTAGCTATGGCGTCTGCCATTTATTTCCTGAAATTTAAGATTTGCCATTGTCTGCAAAAAAAAACAAAAAAAAACATATAAACCTTGGAATCTTTGAGAAAACATTTTTCAGTGTAAATATCCCCAAGACTTCCTCCCCACTTGCTAATGCATGTTAAATAGCATTTTTCCATTTTTATCAACTCAGTCAGAGGACATTTTTTAGATACCTTAAAAACAATAAGATAATATTTTGAAAATGTCACCCTTCAATATTACTAGGCTCATTGATGATTTAAAGCTCTGTTGAAGGTTTTCTTGGTTTTGCCTCCTCTTCATTCCGTGGAACATGGAAGTCCACATAAGGACACCACTTGGTGTTGTAGCACACCAGTTTCTTCAATGTGGCGGTTTTGACAATATTGAAGCCTGTCTCTCCCCCAAAGGTGCTGGGCTTCCAGTACTGAGGGGAGCAGATGGGGTTTCCCATCAGGCCTTTCAGGGAGAAGGGAGCCCCCATCTCCACCATGCTCTCGCCATTTATACTGCCAGGATGGGTCTTCTCCAGCAGGATGCCAGGGTAGAACTCCAAAGCATCGATGTCACCATAAAGTTCCTCTAAACCCCTCGCCATTTCTATGTCATCTGTTTGAAAAGAAGAAGAAAATGTTGTTGATTTGTGCTACAGGCACGGGTTGGGGTTATAGATGCATATGTGTGAAAATACTGCATCACAAGTACAATTATAACTTAAGTATGAGTAGCAACCTGTAGCATTGCAGTATAAGTATATCTGACTGGTATACATTTTTAGTTCAGTGTGTAAGCAGCATGATATTGTTGCAGCTGCTGGAGCCATAGTTTAAAACTATTTTACACACAATTAAGTAGTTTATTCTCAGGCGTTTGGGCCCTGAGTCACCAGATGAATCTGAAGGGTTGTGAGAAGATGAATGAGAAAGAAAAGAAGAAAATTACAAATATGTTTTTAGTTTTGGGAAATTTGTCTTATCTGTATTTACAGGAAAAAAAAATAATATTCACAACTTTGTCTGGAATGTGACCCAACTACTCATTGCTTTTTGTACGATGTCAAAAGATAAGGTTGGAAACGACTGGTTTCATCTTTAACAATTTTAAAAGCTTGTTCATAAAGCTCCAATAAATAAAAGTGGAGTAAAAAGAACAATATTTTGCACCACTGGCTACAGTACCATTGCATTATGTTATCAATGAACTGTTTTATCCTCTTTAATATCCACTATAGCTGCAGTATTATTTTATATTTTCATTACACAAAAGTTGAAGATAATTTAAATATTGGTTCAAACAGATGTTCAACATAAAGAGAGTCTTAACAGTCACATATAATTTCATCTTACCAGTGAATTCATAAAAGGAACGGTATGGTTCGAGGTTAAACCTCTTCCTGTATTCATTAAAGGGCTGCAAACGCACTGTTCTAGAGTCTCTGATGACCTTTTCCGACACTTTGAGGGCTAGTTCAGGAGAGTTGTGACCACCGCCTATCTGAAACACAGACAAACAAGTTTCAGTGTGAGTTTCAGTGAACTGAGTGATATTATCAACATTTTATATTATGCTGCTTCCTGTTTTTCCTGTTCCCACAGCAACAACAAATATGAGTAAAGAGATTGTAAAAGGTAGTTTATAAGTTGTTACATGTTAAAACAACATTATGGTTTCATGGTTATAAAAACATTTTGTCAAATGTTTTCTGCAAAACATCCCCTGAAAGTAGTTTGACGATATACTAGATGCTAGTGAGCAGAAAGGCAGAGGGTATGTAATAAATAGCAGAAATGAGAAGTACTCACAGTTTTAAACACACTGCTGTTGTATTGGACATAACTATATATGCCATATACAAGATTGTGACAGCACATTTCAGTCTGACACATTTCAGATGTTCAGCTTAACTTCCTCTGTTGAATTTCCTGTTAGATATCTGTGATAAACTGCGGCCTAGTGGGTCAGCTAGATTGCATTTTATGCAAATGTAGATGGCATGGATTCATCTACATCTTTTTGTAGCAAACTATATTGCAATTTTATGCAAATTAGTAAAAATCAAATGGATATTTCCCGTTGTTACAACCTTTCATATTGCAAATATCTCTCTTTTTATTAGTATTCTTTCCCTGACACCTAACATGAAAACAGAGTCCATGAAATAACCTAATTGGGTAGACTTGGGTAGCTAAAGACTGTGGCTTTCAGATTCCACACACACTTTGCCTATTGGAATATAATTTGCTTTCAAGTTGATGTCATAAATCATGCTCGGAGGGACACACTTTTAATTCAGATTGAAGATTTACACAAATAAACTTTCCCACTTTCAGCAGATGAATGTGAAAACATTTTCCCCTCATGTCAACTTCTGCACAATCATCACAGACTTTAAATATTCTGCGTTATTCTTTTCACTTTGCAATCATTATAGCTGTCAAAAATAACAAAAACAGATAAACAGAATTTAGCTGCACTTGTACCAGTAACACTAGTTTCTTATACTCAGTGAGTAAATGGTACTTCACTACCTGTCCTGCAGGCTGTCGAGAGAAAGAATCCACCATTTTCTCCACCCCGTAATGCATGAGGAGCGAGGTGTTGAAGTAAAACTGGGAGTATGTGATTTCCTCTCCATCGATGAGGAAGCTGTCAGGCATCAGCGGGTGCCAGTGGTAGAGCTGCATGAACTCCAGGGCGATGCGGTTGCTGTACTGGAAGCGTACGTTGAAGAGCAGGGCAGGATCGAACTTCAGCTTCAGCAGGTAGCCACTCAACTGCTGCACATACTCCTCTATAATGATGTTGATCATCTCCCCTGGAAGAAAAACATCAGTCTATGTGAAACACTCAACTGAGCTTTATTGAAATAACAAATATCTAAAGAGGAACATTGAACAAATGGTTAGTTCAGACAAAACAAGAACAATGTATTTGTGTGTCATGGCAGATTTGGGATTTGAGAGGTTTGCTGAAAAACATTTTTATCCCAAATGTCCCCATGTTCACAATTTTCTTTTTAAATTAGTTTTCTAACAAAATCTACTGTAACAAGAATATGAAAACAACTTGAATGATTAACTTGATGGGAAAAAATTATCAAAATTTTAAAAAATCTGTGACTGACACATCACTAGTAGCTCTCACCTATAATGATGAGTCTGGTCGTCTGGAAGAGCTGCTCATCCTCCCACGTGGGATGTTCTGCCTTCAGGATGTCACAGATTCTGTTATGCTCCCTCAGCCATATGGTGGCGTACATGCAGAGACCTGGCAGCATGCCGAAAAACTCCTGACCAATGGCTAGCCGCTGCTCTGGAGGCAAGTGTTCAGGATACACCATGTGTACAGGGACTTCAGATACAGTAGGAGGGTACATCTCACCGTTTACTAGCTGTGGACGAACGAAAGAAAGAAAACATCATCCACATGTGAAGAGAATGGTTAACAGATAAATGATCATTTTTGTTATTTGTCTCTTTCAAGTCTGAGCTATTTGAACTTTTAATGGATGAAAATGTACATTGTCAGTAAATATATATATATTTTTGATAAAGCAGATATGAAGAAATTCATTCTCAAGCCTCTGATCATAATAAGCGGATATTAGCCTTATCTTATCCATCCACTTTATCCTCATATCTTTTTACCTAGAAAATTTGCTACTATATCTCAGAAGTTAGCATGACACAGGAAGACAAATTTAGTTGCAAGATAAATATCAAGATAAATATCTTGCAACTATTAGATGCACAAAACACAGACTAATATGTGCATGTCTGGTACCCTTACTTCATGCAGACTTTTAGAAGTTAATAATGACAATAAGTGCTTTCAAATAGTAAATAGAACAAGTTAGAGAGTGTACTCTTTGAGTGAGACTCTTTTAATACCACATAGAATGCAATTTAATACCTGTTTAACAATCAAACCTGCAACATATAAAAGTCAGAAGGGAAACTAGTAGGTAGGATATATCCTAGAATTACACTATATTAGTATTATTACTATTCCTTTCAGTACTTCTCAACATTATACAATAACAATTAATTAAATAAACCTGAATATGTATGAGCATAGTAATATAATAATAAAATAAAATGCATATATTTTAATTAAATTAAAAATTGACACTTGCCCGTTATGTGCATGGTTTTATTATAAGATTTGTCGTGAATACCTGATATTTCATCTTTCCATCTTCATGAAGCCGGAGCTGATGCTGTCGCATGAGAGTCTCTCCATATATATTGCTTGCATCTACCTGGGTGAGTATCATATCTGTTATGATTAGCAACATGTTTATTGTTTAAATGAGATCTTGGTTGGCGGTGACCGCTGAAAGGTCAGGATGTCCCTCACCCCGTGTCCGAGAGCGTTGGTGAAGCCTTTCTGAACTCCTGCGGTTGTCTTGAAGAACTGATGGGTGAAGTGTTGAGCCATGAAAGCAAACATCACGTTGGTTCCCTGAGGATCTGGTCTGAACGTCTTCCTCTTAAAAAAACGCTCAGCCAGCACTTTGGGATCAGGGAGAACAGGTTTGCCTACAGAGAGACAAACAGGTTAATATCACGACATGTTTTTTTTCAGTGGAAAGTTGCCTGCGTGTAGTTGTGTTAGTTAAAGGTTTCACCTTTAGTTCCCATGGGCAGAGGACAGTCTCCAGGTACAGGAGGTAGGATCCGGGTGTAGTAGGAGATGTTCTGGTAGGACTCCCAGCTGAGATATCCATACTTAGTATTGTAGGTCGGAGGGCTTGGAATAAGATCACTTCTGACTTTAGGAAAAAAAACACAAATGATGAGCTAGTTAGATATTTCATCAATGCAAAAGGGACTGAACAAGGCCAAAATGAAAATGAAACCACGATGTTTAGGCTACTATTTTTGTTGAATATTCTGGGTGTGGGA